>OU744294.1:14504777-15754777 GCA_916610205.1 Griposia aprilina
TATTATTTAGAAAATACTGATCCTCTAGAATGAGCCTCTCGATTTCGTGGCAGAAAATAAGTCGTCTTTCAGCATCACCGGGCAGTAATTTTTGTACTAATCACCCTTCAATGTAACTTTTGAAGTTGTATTTTTTTAGTACACGGTGTATTTTGCTTTTCGAAATTCCGATTACTTCTTCACCTTGCCTCACTGAACTTTTAGGATTTGCCTAAAGTATATCAAAATGTCTAGTTCATCGTCAGTGTTTATCATTTGGGGCCGCGGTTGTGGTAAGCGATGATCGAAACGTCCCAAATTTTGCAGATTATCCACCAACCGTTTCATAATAAATCGAGATAGTGTATTTCTATCAGGATATCTTTCGCGGTACCATTGTAAGGCTTTTTTTTTTTTTTTTTCCCCATCATATGACCTCTCACGCTCTGGGCGGAGCGGAAGGGCGTGTCAGACTCTTACTGACTAAAACCCACCCGTGTTCCTTCAGTTGCCTCTGCGCCAGGGCCACGGTAACTCTTTCGAACAATCCGCGACCCCGGCAGGCATCGGCCCTATCGGACCCCGTCAAGTATGCTGACATCTCTTTGAGGCGCGCGTGGAACACAACGCGCCATCGACCCGGGCCTGGTCCTTACCGGACGGCGAGCTGCCCATTGCTCGCCGTCCGCAGGCCCGCGCCTACGGTGGCCGGGAGTCGCCTATCGACTCCCGCCGCCCAGGGTGTCTCCTCCTGCGGCGACTAGGGGCGTGAGGGCGCAATGATTGCCTCTCCCTCACGCGCTCCGCCTCCTCCTTTGCAAGCATTACTGCTTCGCAGAAGGAGGTGACTGCTTCCCATGCCCTCTCGGCCTGCCGAGCCTGCCTCTGCGGCCTGTCTTTGGCCCTGCCGGCTCCATCATCAGATCAGCTCCATGTCATAATAATATTGCATTGTCATCCGATTTACATATGCATAAGTACAATATTTCAGCTCAATCAGAAACTGGGAAGTGGGTCAAATTTTACTTGGAATATTTCATTACAGACACCGGGACAGGTTAAAAGGGGTTAAAACTAAATAAAAGCTTGTAAAAATTGGCCCGAATACTTATTTATCTAAATAAATTATGAAGATCGTAGACATACATTTTCGAAAACTACCTTTCAAGGGGGTGCAGGAAGTATTGTTTTTAAAGGAATGTACAAAATTAAACATAACTGTCGAAGTGCGGGTGTACTGTAGGTGCACCTCTGCCTAACCCTTCGAGGAATACAGGCGTGATGTTATGTTACTTTTTTATGTTTATGAAAGTAAAAAATCCACGCAAAAATGAGGTTCTTGTAGAGTAGTGGTATGTATTGTTTTTCTGTAAATTAACTCTCGGCTGTAGTAGGAGGTGCCATCTGTAATCATAAATACTTAACAATCAAATAAAAACTTTTTTGTGACAAGCTTGTAATGATCAAACTTTTTTATTTCCTCTACATTGTTTTTACATACACGTCAATTGTTTTTTTTTTTTGTTAATTATTTCTAGGTTAAGATGTCATGTCCATATCAAAATCATTTAATTGTTCTAACAGACGAAAAATATATATTTAAATTAAAAAAGGTGATTAAATTATCAAGTGTATTGAGCTCTGTTACATTATTTGCATATTTTAGAACTGGCATTACGTGATGCCATATTTTCGAATAGGGTGAGTAACTTACAAGTAAACAGTCTGAAAAGTAATTGAGAATAATTAAAGTCGGAGTAATAAAGAAAACTGTAAATTAAAAAAGAACTACGGTACGGTACCCTGTCGCTATCAGCTGGCTACACGTTGATACCTCGGTAAAATTTGACATTTTCTTCTTTAAAAAAGCAAATCAAAGATCGACCATTCCGTCACACCGCTTCCCTGCAATCACCTCAGTCAACTAGCATCATCTTATAGCTTGAGAATTTTGTTCTATATACTCCGGATCTTTCCTCATTAAAGAAATAAGCGTTTTTTTTTTTGAAAAGATGTTTGTTTTCAGACTGTTTAACTGGTTTACTCAACAAACATGAAGGCAATGGATAAATACTTTCACGTCTACAACCCTGTGAGATTTTTATATTGTTTATCTTACAACTTCTCGGCTTGGTTCAAGGAGTTCAGCCTATCGTAGTCTAATTCTGATATTTATATCGACTATGTAAAATACTTAATGATGAAACTGTGAACCGATTTCGACGCTAAATCTATCTATAGTCGCCTTTCTCTGAGCTTACACATTAAAACCCTCAAGAGTTAAGGCGACAATAAGTGCCAGCGACCTTGAGCGAGTGGGAGGAGCATGTGAAACTTTTAAGCGAATTAAATTGCATAGAGCGTTAGCGTCTACCCGGACATTGGTCAGCAATGCACTGCCGCCCGTCGCACGCAAGAGCCCCCGCTTCAACGCGCATCAAGTTTATTCACAAAAACAACCCACCTTGATTTATCAAACACAATACAAATAAAAGCCGTATACTAAAATTTGGGTAATTAAATGGTGCAGATTTCATCAAAATACGCCCGATAGTTTTTGCGTGATTATCGTTTTTGTGTTCGAGTTAGACATTACTTTACAAATTAATTACACTATGTTATACAAATATAATTTCAAATATTCACATATAAAATTACGAAGAAAATAGTCTAGTTTATCATATATTTTTTTCAAACAAATAAGACTATTCGTTTAGACGTGATGTTCAATTTGAAATCATTAAAAGTCGTATATCTGCGCCTTAAGCAAGGATGAAATCCACCAATAGAATTCTTTAATATTCAGAATGAAGCAATTCTATTGGCGGATGTTTTCCTCGCTCACCACTCCGCTTCCTCACACAGCTCTGGTTTAGCCAGAAGCCAGACTTAGGAGGTATAAGTATCAAACGTTTTTTCACATTTTTTTTCTCCACAGCCTGATGATAACAGATCGACATTCCGCAATGTGTTTGGCAAACTGCGAACGCTGTTACCCTTCCTGTGGCCGCGGAAGAGTGTATGCCTACAAATCTACGTACTCATATGTGTGCTCGCGCTCATCGCTGGACGAGCTGTGAACCTTTTCGTGCCTATTTATAGCAAGAAGATAGGTAAGTTGTAGTTTAGTTAGGAATACCTAAACGTAAGTTGAAAGATACGACTTTTGTACTATTTAACTGTCCAGTGTTTAACGGACGGTTATGTTTTTGTACCTATCATTTCATGACTCAAGTAAAGTATCCATGTTCCGATAATGTCGTTATTGCTACTGATATTTTGTAAAAAGATCGTAACAAGATCGATTTTCGCCCATTGATCGCCTTCCGTGTCTTCGCAGACACATCATGCTAACTGATTTCATTGCAAGGTTAATTCATCAAATTTAAAGTCAAAACGTTTATTGCGAACTAAGTGTACAATGCCAGAATCGACAGGTATCTTTTGGGCACGCTCGTCCTATCGTAGAACTCATCCACCGCTTTGCATGAGGGAAGATCGAGGTCAAGAGCAGGCCTATTCTCGACTAAAAAAAAAGAATTCTCTCTACCAATAACCAACATGGTACTATATTAAACTACTTTCCTTCCAGTGGATAGTATTTCCATCCCCCCATTCTACTTCCAATGGGACCTGGTGGTGATCTACGTGTTTTTCAAGTTCCTGCAGGGGGGAGGCACTGGTGGGATGGGACTCCTCAACAATATGCGGTCATTCTTGTGGATCAAAGTGCAGCAGTATACTACTAGGGAGTTACAGGTATTTGTCTACTAGTTTTTTTTTTTTTTTGTCTATTGGTAGACGTGCTTGACTTTACCAAAATGACTGACCCGCATGAGTGGAGACAGAAGTATGTGGAAAAAGGGAGGTCTTTGCTTTGCAGCGGGTTTAAAATAGGCAACAAATTCTACACAGATGTTTATGACCCATTGACATAATTTAAATATGATTGTTAAATGAATCAGTTTAAAGTCATACGAGTATTGTGTTTCACTTACAGACGATGATTCAGTGATAGTGACTAATACATGCAATGAGTTAGACATTTCACATATGGTTTCTTGAAGCCTTTTCAATAAATATGTTTCAAATGTTACGCTAACTCAGGTTATTTATTGATCTCTTGTGAATCACATAATATGGCATGGCTGTTTTAATTGTGTCATTAAACAAGCATGGACTTACCAACTATAACAGCTTACGTGAATTTTTTGACCAAAAGCCTATTCAGATAAAGGCGATATTCGCTACCGCTTTTGGAAGCAAAAAATACCAAGTGAACTTTTGCGGCTAGCGAAGCACTAGAACGGTGGATATCGCTTGTACCTAAATCGGCCTCAATAGATTTTCAGCAACGATTGTTTCAATAAGTTGTCCGTTTCAGTTAGAACTATTCAGACACCTTCACGACCTGCCCTTGCGGTGGCATTTGTCGCGGAAGACGGGCGAGGTCCTGAGAGTAATGGACCGAGGAACGGACTCCATAGACAATCTGCTGTCGTACATACTGTTCTCAATCACACCGACGCTCATAGACATCGTCGTGGCTGTCGTATACTTTGTATCGCAGTTCAATGTGTGGTTCGGACTCATCGTGTTTTTAACTATGGTGCTTTATATACGTGAGTATTTTTACAAGCTTTTATTTAGTTGTACTTTTAATTATGCAAACTTTTTGTGTGGACCCAGTTGTTAGCCTAGAATTGGAGCTTAAGAAACTGCTGTCATTGTACGATTTCTTTGGAAAGTATAGAGGTATGAGAAACAGGTTGTAAAGCTCACTCATACTCTATGAAAAAGGGTGGATCCTCCGACCAGACGGGTGTTGTGTCTGGTGGGCAACTACCCCGACGGTTGATGTCGGGACGTTGTATATATGCTAGTCGCGCGGTAAACTCTGCTTGCGCAATGCAGGATTTGTGTGACGTCAGTATGACGTGTAGCTCGCATGTGGCGGTGTAGATACCGCTACAGAAAGTATTACTCGACTACATTAGTTAGTATCAGTTCACAAGTGACTCAAAAATTATCGCTATGTCATGATATATTTACGCTGATAGCTAATTAATAAAACTCTCTATCTACGACGACCCATTGGATATTTCTTTAACTGCTACTGGGAGCGGCATCTAGCAACTTAATCATGCCAACGAAATTGACGACCTTGCATTTTAAAGATAATATTATTTTACAAGTATCATATTTCCTATTGATATCGTTTTTGTGGTTGTTATTTTCAATGAGTGTTATCGCAGAAGTGGTCGCCAGAATTTAGCGATCGATTTTAAGCCTTAGGCATCTGTCCTACCGCTGGCGGTTAACGAGAAGCGAATATAGCTAGTAACTAAAAACGAGTTTGCGAGCCACGCACCGAGTGCGCGACGGCGACGAGTGATTACTCGCTGGTATGTGTATGTACCAAGCGCTATTCTCTCGATATGTTCTGCCCGCCAAACGAGCGTCGCTGAGCGAGTTCCCTCTTTGATAGCTCTTATCTAACTATTAATTATTATATGTATCTTTTTTACTTACACTCGTACCTACAATCTTTTGTACATTTCTTGAGCGAGAAAATCGTTGTTAGCTGGTCGCTTCCCCGTCAGCGGGCGGTGGGACAGGTGCCTTACTGCGTGTTATCTAACACTAAGTTGCCATTAAGTTGTAAATATTGCGATATTTTTATCGCAATACACGTTCATATAATATTTCTTTTTGGTAAATAAATAGTAGTTTGAATGACGATTTATCGGACTATGTTATCGTTTATCGGTTTTCAGTTGCGTGCAAGTAATTGTCTATATAATATTGCGGTATTCGAAAAAATAATTCACCGTTTCCAAGCCTTTGTTTGTTGTATTGATTTTTATCGCGTGTACGTTAACAATGTTTGGCTTAATCAAATTTTATTATTTTCTGATCATTAAGATTTGTCCGCTATATAATTTTTTGTGGCACAAGGTCTAGGCACAAAAATAGAAATCAAAACTGCAACTATTATCAGAATTGGTACAGAAATGATTTAGTGCCGTAACATTGTACCTACAGGAATACCTGGCTGTTAATAAGACACACAGCGCTTCAGATACTGACACTGGTTTGAAAAAACGAGAAATCCGAAACTCGATGCCAGGACCCTAATTATATAACACAGTTTCAATCCCAATCTGAATCATTTTGAAGGATATTGCTAATCCATTGCTTCATATGTTCGAATAGTTTGTCTGACCAACAACGTAAATAACGCAATGAATGTTGTTGAACTGTTAAAAAACTTTTTTACAAAAAAACAACCGACTTCCAAAAAAAAAACACTAAAAGACGTGAAAAATAACTTTAATTTCGGAAGTCGGTGCCTTTGGTTTTGTATTTTCGTGTTTGGCCACCGACTTCCGAAATTAAAGTTATTTTTCACGTCTTTTAGTGTATTTTTTTGGAAGTCGGTTGTTTTTTTGTAAAAAAGTTTTTATTTTTCACTTTTTAGTTGCGGTACCTACCTACCCCACACAAATTCGTATACCACTACTTGGTGTGTAAATAACAGTGACAGGAAATTATTAACACATCATCCATATAAACTGAGTGGAAAAAATCTGCAGTATTAAGGATAACTCAAAAACTACTGGTCAGACCTTGATCAAATTTAAATGGGACCACATGTGAAGCACCACCTATCAAATAAAAAAAGAATCATCCCAATCGGTTCACCCAGAAAAAAGTTATGAGCTAACACACATAAAAAAAAAAAAAAAAAAAACATACAGACGAATTGAGAACCTCCTCCTTTTTGTGAAGTCGGTTAAAAATGAAAGCCATTGCTTGTGTTAGTGTGTTACGTAATTACCCCGCTGGGCCATAAATACAGTCAGGGAAGTTAATTGTTAAGTAAATCGACAGCCTACGTCAATTTGCCATGTTACAGGCATTACATACAACTTTCAAAGAATGACAGTTGTCATTTGAATATACGGACGGTTTAAGTTGATCGTCAATTTGCTAGACAAATTTCCTTGACCTTACATCTTCAAGATTTCTAAAACATTTGTAATTTGAACATTTTAGTTGCGACGATAGCTGTAACGGAATGGCGGACCAAGTTCCAGAGGCGGATGAACTTAGCTGACAACGAACAAAAGGCACGCTCCGTGGACTCACTGCTCAACTATGAGACAGTAAAGTACTATGGCGCTGAGGTGTACGAGGTCGTGTCTTATAGAGAGGCTATCGTTAATTATCAGGTAATAAATAGTTTGTTAAATATGTAGGTCGCAAGAATCTGTTGGATGCCCGGTCATTGAAGCTATAGTAAGGCGAGACCCATAGGACGTATTTCGGCTGAATGATAATTAAATAGTTTCAGTCGCTAATGTTCCCACTGCTGGAACACTGGGCTCCTCTCTGTGGGAGGCAGTGGGCCATAATCCACCACGCGGGCCCATTGCGGGTTGGTGGATGTCACATTTTTTTGGTGCTCGGACTCGTATCCTCACGATGTTTTCCTTCACCGTTTTGAGAGCAGTGATGATGAAATAATTTACACAAAGTAAAGCGCTTGCCTGGTTTCGATCCCACGACTTACAAATCGTAAGTCGGGGCCGTTACCACTGGGCTACCACTGCTCAATGTTTTTCTTACTATGGTCATATTATTGAGTTTCCTAACGGCTTCGTAGTTTCTCAGTAATAAGTGGTGACAAGAGCGGCTGCTGAGCGTGTAATCTTGGGTTGAATCCCCGGACCAAGCAAATTGCAATTAGGTTATAAGTTATAACGTAAGGAAATTCTCACGGCTGGAAGGCCCAGGAATCCGAAGGATTGGTGAATAGTAAACGTAATAGGCTCGCCCCCTATTCCACAGGACTTATAAAATCTACCTTGCGAAATGTAGGTGTAAATTCTGCCTACCCCTTTGCATGCATACAGGGGTAATGTTATATTACTTAAGTTTTATTATTTACCATAATGTTAAATATTTTCAGACGGAGGAATTCAAATCTCTGATTACACTGAATATGCTGAATACGTTACAAAATGTCATTATTTGCTCTGGTAAGTGCTCTTTATTATTTACTCTATACTTTTTAATGAAAGTAGCCAATGGAAATATTTACACACTTCACCTTTTTCTTGATTTATATTATACTAGCTTTTGTCCGCGACTTCGCCCGTGTGGATGTCGGATAATATCCCACAGGAACATACTACCGGGTCTACCGCGATTTTTACCGGGGTTTTTATATAACCCTATGGCTACATCCGCACTGACAGGCGGCTCGCTTAATGCCTATACTCCCTTTGAAATAAGATTAGAAATTTAAATAAACCTTTTTTACAGTCCGTTCAACCGATTTTGACTTCTATTGCGTTTGTGACATGACAAATGGCAGCTCCAGTAAACAGTTGGTATCGTAACCACGTTTTTGCTTTTAATACCATCCTTATGCCTACAGTATATAAGTCAAAATTGGTTGAACGGACAGTAAAAAAGGTTTATTTAAATTTCTAATCTTATTTCAAATGGAGTGTAGATCCTAGCGAGTCACCTGGCGAGTAGCGAAGTGAAACGACCGTCCTAGAATCCTCGCAACCGGCAGCACTACACGTTTGGCGCCTTCGCGTGTTGCCTAGCGTGTATAGAAGTAAACTAACGTGTTTGTATTTTACCAAGAGGCGCGTGGCATTTTTCATACAAAAAATGTATGAAATATTAATTAGATCAGGTTTTAAAACAGATGCATACGCAAATATTCATAAAACTTATCGTCGAAATTATGCAATTGTTTACTATAGAACATTAAACTTCCCATGAGTTGATCTTGATGTATTTATGTCATGAACCCAACGTGCTGGATAAGGTCGTAAAATGGTATAGTTTCAAAATGAATTCTCTCTGAGTAACAATTTTTGAAAGTGACATAAGAAGCAAGTGACCGTAGGTTCCTAGCCACTCAACACGCAAACCATCTACCAGTGCGGCCACCGTGTATCCTAGAAAATAACCAGGACGTAAGTCACTAGGCGCTAAGCATAACCCACTTGTTAGTGCGGACGTAGCCTATTGATTTACTCGGCGTACGTTAGTAAATAAGCTCCCAGTCGGCATGATCTTTTCCGACATCTTCAACAATCATAGTCATATTTCAGCCAATTAACACAAAACCTTAATGAAATATACCTTCCTCATGAATCACTCCGTCCATTGGTGAAAACCGTATGAAAACACGTTCTCTGTAGTTTTTGAGTTTATCGTGCTCAGACAGACAGACGCGGTGCGGCGGGGGGACTTTGTTTTATAATATGTAGTGATGTAGTGATTTTTATTTGGTGACCTTGCCTCTCTTAGCTCGATTTTAGGGAAAATAATTCAACTATTAAAAAAAAAACTGTACTTGGTTAAAACGGAACAATACCAAAGATAAGCACAAATAAATTTAAAGCCTTTCCTAGAATAGATTTCCTTAGCAACTGTTTTCATTAACATAACTGTTCTATGATATTTATTCATCTTATTTACATGTTCAGTTTATTTATAGTGAGTTCCTGATGCCACTATGGCATCCTTTATCCAAACGTTTTTTTCCAGCATTGCACTTTTAGATGCAGATTTATTAACCATCAAGAAACTCAAATAATTCTATTCTCAGTGTAATTTATAATTTCCATGGTCTAAAATCATTTCTCGCATTCCAGAAGTGACAAAAGCTTATGTCCGCGTCATTATCCAGTTGCCACTTTAATGCAACAAAACACGAGATTATGGAAACATTTTCAGTCACCATTCTGATAAAAAAAGCATTTAAATTGTCGTTTCGTTTTTCTAATTAAACGAAACAATTCAATATAATTATAATCCAACGTAATTGTTAATTAAAACCTCATTGTTTTATCGGATTCGCATAAGTAGTAAAGGTGGTTGGGGAGTTATTATCACGCACTACTGGTAACACGGACACGAAAAAACCATCGATAGCGGTGATGACGTACTCTTGTCTCCCACGTGACGTCTCGGAATGCGAATGTGTCGAAATATACCTGGCGAAGGATGTTATTTACCATGATAATTTCTATCTTCGTATACTTTCCGCACCTTAAAGTTACGGTGATCGTACTGTATGTTCCAAAAGTATTTGATGAAAGTGTAAACAGTGTCCGTGGAGTTTCTTACTCTTTCCTCTCCATAGGTACCTACTAAGCTTTGGAATGGGCAATTAACTTCCATCTTTCTGACTGACCGACCCCTTGACAATTCAAAAGTGTCTGTAATTGGTTTATTTGAAATAAATGCTTTGAGTTTGTAAACAAATACTGTGCATATTAAATTCATACACACTAAAGGGAATTAGTAACACATTCATCCGTATTCCACACACAAACCCCAACGGACCAGCGGGGTAACTGCGTAACACGCCAATCAGTAAACACGTTTAGCGCTAAACGAGTTTTAAACAACATTCTGTCTCCGTCATCTTCAAACATTTGACAGAAACAGAATTATGTTTTAAACTTGTTAAGCGCTAAACGTGTTTAGTGTTCACCTAAAATACGATTAAAATGAATTGTAATGTTATAAAATTCAACGGCAAGAAAGTATTATGTATCGTATCGTTATGTAATGTAAAAGAGATGGGTACACAATTTACGTCCCAATGAACGGAAGTTCATTCATTTCGTTCATTCATTTTTGGTCGGATTACATATCAGGGCACAGACATTGCAATTTCTATTTTATGTTTCGTCGATTGAACTGCTATGTTCTCAACTCGAAAAATACTAATATCAGGTACTTACCTAACTAACCCGGTGTTACTTTTTACTGGCGCAAAGCGTATTATGAGTTTACGTAACTCCGAGTTTATTAAACACATTATGTTTACATTTACTCATTTAACCCGACTAAACGTGCAAGTAGGCCAGCAATGGCTTTCATTTGACAGTTCAACAAAATTCATTGCGTTATTTATGTTGTTGAGAAGACAATTTTTTCAAACATTATGTATGAAACAATGGATTAGCAGTATCCATCAAAATTATTCAGATTACGATTGATAGTGTGTTACGCAATTAGGGAGCAGTTTAACACCACAGAAACACACACACACCCTCACACACACACACCCACACACACATACCCTCACACACACACACACACACACCCTCACACACACACACACCCTTACACACACACACACACACACCCACACACAAACTTCTCTCTCTCACACACACACCCTCTCTCTCACACATACACACCCTTTCTCTCACACACACACACACACCCTTTCTCTCTCTCTCTCACACACACACCTCACAATTATCTTTTAAGCCCATTCAATAAAGATGTATACAGAGTGGTGACGACATAACGACATTAAATGAAAATACGATCCCCACTAGTTAATCAAAACACTTTAAAATTATCAAATTCGGTATTACACCAAAATTCAAAAATCTAATTTATCAAACAAACTAAATGCGAAAATAATCTAAATTAAACGCAACAGCCTTTATAATATTGTTTACTAACCTCATCTGACCTGTAGGCTCTTACGTGTAGTGTAAATAAATAGTGTGTGTAGTAGGCACCGTTTATTTAGCGGTCCCTTGTGTGCGTAAAGTTTCATTCATGTAGGTAACAATAATCTAAAAAAAAAAGGCGCGCGGAACAAACTCCAGCAAAAACCCTAGATGTATTTCTTTCCTTTTCTTGCACAATTAACCTTCTAATTATCAATTAATCTTCTCAGTTTACAAAACGAAAGTGTGCTTCAACAAACTTTGTTTGCTTATGATAATAGGAATTTTATCGTTATGGTTATTAGGTCTAAATTCAATCAGCAATACAATACAATATTGTATTATTTTTGAGTATCGAGCCGCACATTGTATTTGGTTGTGTTTTACGCATGTAGGTAAATTAAATTGTTTTGATGTGAATGACCTGATGAACTTGCGTGGTGAAATCGTAATGTATTCACATCATGTGTTAAAATGGTTAAAGTAAAAAAATAATCCTGCGGCTATACCGTTGATTATAATTTGATATTTTTTGGTTTATGATGCATGGGAGGACAAATGCGATGCTTTGGGAATCTTTTGCGATTTGTCCAAGGCATTCGATTGTGTTCTTCATGAAACATTGATCAGGAAACTGCACCACTACGGAATCCGAAACGCCTCTCTGGATCTTCTTACTTCTTACTTAAGTGATAGGATTCAGAGAGTTGATGTTAATGGAAAAAGATCACCCGGATCGGTAGTAAGAATGGGGGTCCCCCAGGGCTCAATTCTTGGGCCATTTTTATTTCTTATTTATATAAATGACTTGCCTTACCTCATAAAGGATAAACATGATATAGTGTTATTTGCAGACGACACTTCACTTTTATTTAAACTGAAACGTCAGCAGCTGATTACTGACAATGTAAATAGCGCCCTTGCAATAGTAGTTAACTGGTTTAATGTTAATAACCTACTTCTTAACGAGAAAAAAACTAAATGTATTAAGTTTACGATACCTCATGTTAGACAAGTAGAAACTAGTGTTCTCATAAAGGGTGAAGTGCTGAAACCCGAAAATACCACAGTTTTCTTAGGCATAACTTTGGATACCAAGCTTCAATGGGGCCCCCACATAGATAAATTGTCAAAAAAGCTTAGCTCTGCAGCATACGCCGTTAGAAAAATTCGTGGTTTAACTGATTTAGAGACAGCCCGTTTAGTATACTTTAGTTATTTTCATAGTGTGATGTCGTACGGTATTCTGTTGTGGGGAAATGCCGCCGATATCCAGACAATTTTCATTTTACAAAAAAGGGCAATTCGTTCTATCTATAAATTAAGTCCCAGACACTCCCTCAGAGATAAATTTAAGGAGATTAATATAATTACTGTGCCTTCTCAGTATATTTATGAAAATCTTTTGTATGCACATAAAAATATTAATCTGTTTAAAAAATACAGTGATATCCACAATATAAATACTAGAAACAAACACAAATTTATTGTTCCTACAACCAGGCTCAAGAAAATAGGTGGCTCGTTTAGATGCCAATGTATACGTTTTTATAATAAACTTCCTAGCCACATTCAAGATCTAAGCTTTAATAAATTCAAATCTTTTATAAAACGGAAACTATGCCAGAAAGCCTATTATACTGTGAAAGACTATATTGAGGACAAAAAGGCTTGGGATTGAGCTGCTCCAATAAATTTACACGGTGAATGTTGATTTTAATTTGCTAGCTATTTTAGACATGAATATTTACTGTAAAAAGTATTATATTATTTTCATTATTGAGAATATGAGGACTATGTGGGTCATTGTTTCAGTTATATTCTTGATCTGGCAGTTTAAGTAGTTTATGCGGCCTACCCAAATGTCCTTTCTTTGGTATTGTTCGTCGAATCGTTGAGCTCCTTAAGTTCTGAGTTGAGCTGCACGGTTACTGACAAATGCGTGCACTGACTGGACAGGTCCACTTAATCTGTGTGGTTCTTTCCTCAAAAGACCATTTCAGACACCAATCTACATGGTTCTCAAACATTATGTCCGATTTTTTTATATACACATTGACATTGTTGAATTTTATATACACAATGACATGAGTATTTACTTGTAAAGTAGTATGTTATTTTAATTATTGTGAATGTGAGGATTATGTGGGTCATTGCTTTTTTTTTCGCAGTTAATTTTGATCATGATCTGGCAGATTGAGTAATTTATGTGCCTACCCAAATGTCCTTTCTTTGGTATTGTTCGTCGAATCGTTGAGCTCCTTAAGTTCTGACTTCCTGAGTTGAGCTGCACGATTACTGACAAATGCGTGCACTGACTGGACAGGTCCACTCAATCTGTGTGGTTCTTTCCTCAAAAGACCATTTCAGATACCAATCTACATGGTCTTCACATGATCTGACCAAGATTATGTCTGGACTTTAAAAGAGACTGTGACCTCTGAGTTTGTTTCGGCCTTTCTTCTCAGAGTAGTCAGATAGGAAACGCCGACCTCATCTAGTTTAAAAATATGATTGACGTGTAAAAGTGTTTGTACAAACCTACTTACAGAAATAAAATCATTTATCATTTATCATTTATCATTTATCATTTATGAACCACTAACTCGATACCCAGTATGTGGTTTCAATTAATGTCGTATTATCCCCACCAGTCTGTATATGTATATTATTATTATTATTTCCATTTTATTTCGGACAAAATCCATATAAGTGTTAGTAACAATTTTCTTAAGATCTATGTTAGTAAGTACCTAATCTAAAGACATTTGTTATTTTAATTATAATTGTCCCGTAACTATTCCCACCCAGTGTGTGTATAATACAAAATATTATTAAGATATATAAATATTATTATTAAAATATTTATATTATAAATATTTTGTAAAACGTGTTAATCCCACTAAAGTTCACTGTCCTTCAAAATACAGGATTTTCCTAGTTTGAAGGGTACGGGTCTTACTCATCTGTCATAGACATACCCATTCCTTATTGAAACAAACTCTGATCTTACCTAGGCTAAGTCTTTTGGTAAATAAATGATTACTTATTTACTTACTTTTGTCAACAATTTTATTAATGTTACAATAACATTAGTAAATTGTGATTGAAAAATCATCGACGAAAATTGAATTATAAAATTAACCTCAATTGTCAAATGAAAAATATGTTTAAGATGATGTACAATCAGAATTTAGGGTTTAAGTATTCAAATATTCTCATCAAAGCACTCAATTTGTAGGTTCTGTTAGGGGCCATATTTGGGCGGATTTCACCTTATCAAGAGGAGGTCGATACAATTTTTCTTTTACGTGAACGATATTACTATATTTAATATTGTTATTATCAGGTCTACTGGCCGGTTCCTTGCTGTGCGTGTCGATGGTGGTGAACACCAACGAGCTGACGGTCGGTGACTACGTGCTGTTCGCTTCCTACATCGTGCAGCTGTATGTGCCGCTCAACTGGTTCGGAACCTACTACAGGTATGTAATATCCTCCTCACCTTTTGGTCTCGGCGGCCTATCTCTACAGGGATTAGACAACTACGCAGGAGACATAGTGTACAGCAGGGATGCACAGACTTATTAAGACTAGGGGCCACTCGGGCAAACTATGAACTGATGGCGGGCCGCCAGAAGTATAGGTAATTAAAGACAATAAAGAATTTATAATAATGTATTAAAATTGAAAAAGAATTTATTAATTTGAAGCGTGGCACTGCATAGTGCTTACAATCTTTTTTATGTTTGGCTCAAATTTACTTGTAGCAACACGTAAAACTGCTTCCAAACCTTCGTTTGCAAGGCGGTTTCGCTTTTTTGTTTTATTATTATTTAGTATTGAAAATGTTTGTTCACATATATAGGTAGAACCAAATAAGCTGGCACATTTCAGAGCGTTTATGCGCAACTCTTTGCACGTATTTTTATCAATGCAGCGGTAAAAGTTCAGCAAGTCTCCTTCGTTGAATTTGTTGCGTAAATCTTGGTCGTTTTGAATGTCGATAATTTCTAACTGCATTGACTCTGGCGCATTTTCAACTGAAATCGTGAAAGGATTGCTGAATATGTCCAACAGAGGTTTCACTTTTTTAAACTCCGAAAATCTGTCTTGAAAAGATTGAATCAAAATATCTAGCTTTTCTACATAACTGAAATTAATCGCAGTTTTGTTGAATTTTTCAGCCATTTTCTTATAATTCTGAAAATGATTGTAATTTCCAGAATTCAATTGCGATCTGAAAAGTGTCAGCTTGCATTGAAAGGATGATACATGAGCGTAGAGCTGGGATATCAGTTGATTTTTGCCTTGGAGCCGTGTGTTCAAGACATTCAAATGATTTGTAATGTCAACTAAAAAAGCCAAATCATACAACCAATCAGGATTTTTAAGTTCCGGGACATCCCTTTGCTTTTCCGCCAGAAATATTCCAATTTCTTCTATTAAATTTAGAAATCGTTCCAGTGTCAATCCACGACTTCCGTGTCAATCTCCATATTCGCTTTCGATGTCATCAAGGAATTGTTTGAATTGCCTGTGATTGAGTCCTCGTGATTTTATAAAATTTACAGTCGAAACTACCACTTTCATGACATTTTGAAATTCATTTTTTTTAGAACAGAGGGCTTCTTGGTGTATAATGCAGTGAAACTGCATGAGATCTTCGGCGTTTATGTTTTTTTCTTGCAGATGCTTTTTCAGCAAAGTAACTAGCCCAGAATTGACACCAATCATCGAAGGAGCACCGTCAGGCGCAACTCCCGATAATTTTGATAAGTCCAAATCAGTTTTTGAACACTCATCCAAAAGTACATTGAGTATATCAACTCCTCTGGTTTGACCTTTCAATGAACACATTCCTAATAACTCTTCTAAGACTTCAAAATCTTGAGTAACACCTCGTATGAATATGAGAAGTTGAGCTGTGGAACTAATATCAGTGGATTCGTCGAGTGCTAATGAAAAAAATTCAATGATCTTAGTTTTTTCATTTAATTGTTTCGCAATATTACCTGACAAAGACATAATTCGTCTTTGGATAGTCATACGATTCAGTTGAATTTTCTTAAACTTTTTTGCTGCTTCTGGACACATTTTCTTAGCGGCAATTTCTATGCATTGTTTTACAAAATCCCAATCATTGAAGGGGCGACTTCGCTTTGCTATCATTCGAGAAATTTCATAACTAACTTCTGTAGCTGTTTCTGAATCTTGAATGGGTTTTGTAAACATAGCTTGCTGACCAATAAGCTCCCGTTTTAAAGACAACATTTTTTGCTTTCTTAATTCGCCTGTAAACTTTGTAAAAGTAGGATGCTGCGTTTCATAGTGCCTTTTTACATTATATTCCTTTGCAATCACAACAGAATTCTTGAACGACTTTGTTATGCGACCATACAAAAAAGTATTTCTCAGTCCAAATTTCATGAAACTGCCGATTTTCATCTTTAACCTTACGTTTTTTACTAGACCCTGGCTTGTCCATGTTGCGTTCTAATCCTAGCTAGGATTAACACAGCACCTAAAAACAATTACAGTACCTACTTAAATTACCCATCCTTTTTTAAATTACCAAAAATAATTGATTAAATATGTAGAGAAACACTTATTAATAACAGAGTTTTACTTACGATTTCACAACACAATTATACACGGCACTTGACGGGAAATCTACGTTGAATGTGGATCAAAATATATGACACCGGCTAGTCGAGTTAAAATCTACACTAGAACTATTGACACTTCACTCAAATTAAAACCGAACTGTCGGTCGCTGCGGTTAGCGTGGCTTTTATACCGCGCGTATAGAGTCGAAAACTGTCTGGAGAAATCTCGAAACCGACTCTGGAAGCTTCGTGTATCTACCTACGCGAGCAATCGGGAATTCGGGACTATTGCTATCTCGCTTGCTCTAACAATATAACCCGTGGATAAGCCGCCACCGCGCTGCCGTCGTCGCCGCGCCGACGGCCGCGGCGCTTCCTCAAGAAAACAATTTAACCGAGATCGGGACGAACAATACCGACCGCTGTTACCGACGCATGCACGGCGCACCGATAAGCGCACTTATGAGCGCGCGCGCGAGATTCAAATTACTTATCGAACATATTTTTTTTGGTTTTATTCTGGAATAGAATTCAATATTTTTCGAATGTACGAGAGTATTATTTTTGCTGTCGGCGGGCCACCAGTATTCGACCGGCGGGCCGTGGTCTGTGCATCCCTGGTGTACAGTCACCAGCAAAAATACCTTGACACTTACGCAAGATTCATAAGCGATTTTCTCCTAAAGTATTGATAAATATTTTATGGTGTTACGATCATTTATCACAGATAACGAAACCGCCGCGCCACCGTGCCGGCAGCGTCTAGAGACGGACAGTACTAATAAAATTCGTGGCGCCGAAAGTGTGTTGAGCGCACTACTTCTACTTTAATTTAATTTAAATTTAATACTTACAAAATATGATTTCTTTTTAAGTTTGTGGTTATTAATAATTAAATTATGATGACTGTACTTGGCGTGAAAAGTCGGAAGAACAATCAGAAGTGAAGTCAGATAGATGAACACGCGATTCTGAGTATCCGCCCTAGGGTGGCTGTTTTAGGGTGAAAACGGCATAACCCTACCATAATGGACGATATGTATAAATATGAGATAAAAATCGCTGCCATAGTAGTCACACAATAACGGAGATCAGCTTAATCTGATTTATAACTTAGTCACAAGGCGATATCATTGACACATAACGCCACCACCGTGTGGCGGTTGTAAAAAATCGCCACAATATTGCGGCCGTTATGTGGAGGCACCGCTTTCGCAGGAAACTTTAGGAACCCGGATGGGGAACTTGAGGAATTATTTTTATGAATAGAGTAGTTATACAAAATAATTAAATCTACATTCGTCCTCTGCATGTAAAGCTATTTAAATTCCACAAGTAAATTATGAAAAAATGGAAAATACAAAAGAACCGACATAATTAGTTACCTTTTATTGAGTTGATGCCCGCCCCCACATGGCAATGATCATTGTATATATTTTTCAACTTACTTATTGACTTCTAAAATCCGCCTTTTTGTTTTATGCAAACAAAACCCATCATCGCGCCACCTCGGCGAGTCGATACACACCTCATTTATTTAAAAAAGCCATCCAGCTGTTATGATGGTGGTGGTATCAGGTGATAATAATGGTAAAGTCAAATCCCACCTAGCTTCTGAAGTTTCATAAGTGCTCATGTAGGTTATGTGAAATAAAATACTTACGATTTGATCTGGGGCCTAAACGAAAACTGGCATTAATTTAAACCTCTCCTGTTGCCGTTTTAATCAACTATTCACAAAAAATATCCATAAAATCTTCGCAGAGCCATCCAAAAGAACTTCATAGACATGGAGAACATGTTCGACCTGATGCGAGTGGATTCTGACGTACGCGACGCTGTCGGAGCGCCGGACTTGTTGGTACGACGCGGCGCCGTCGAGTTCAAGCACGTGTCGTTCGGATACGGACCCGAGCGGCTTGTATTGAATAACATCAGCTTTAAGGTGCCTCCTGGCAGTACTGTCGCCTTGGTAAGTTGGGAAGATTATTAATGACGCGTTTTTTTATGCTATGGTCTGTTTCAAAAGTATCTGATGAAAGTGTAAACAAAATCAGTTCTGGTTAAATTCTTTTACGCAATCACCCCCTAAAGGGAATTTAATAACACATTCATCAGTATTAAGAAGATTGCAACTTTATAACTCACCACTTTTTTCAACAATTATTATTCATTGAATAACGTTATTCAGTTGTTATTAAAAAATCATCGACGAAATTTTTGATTATTTAATCTCAATTGTCAAATGAAAAACATCTGGGTGATTAAAAAAAACCGCATTCAAATCGGTTCACCCGTTTAAGACCTACGGTGCCACAGACAGACACACACATAGCGGTCAAACTTAACAAACTTAAACACCCCTCGTTTTGCGTCGGGGGTTAAAAATTTGAACTTCTGGTGTATTCAAATTGGCATCCTTATGTACGTTTTCTGATCCATTTTTTTTTACATTTTCATCAGATAGTTTTGGACGGACAATATACAATAGCAGTTTTTATAAACCTATTCGTTGTTGTGTAATTCAAACATAACAATATTATACTTAGGTGGGTCCTAGTGGCGCAGGCAAGTCAACAATCATGCGGTTGCTATTCCGGTTCTACGACGTGAACGAAGGAGCGGTGCTGGTCGACGGGCAGGACGTAAGGACAGTCACGCAAGCGTCGCTGCGAACAAACATAGGCGTCGTTCCGCAGGATACCGTGCTCTTCAATAACACTGTCAGGTAAGTCAAGAAAAACGGGTCCAGCTAAGGTTGAATGCGGCTTTTTGTAGGTGCACAATTATTTAGTTCACTTACCCGAAAAACTCCACCGTAGGTGTTGCCTCATATATCATAACGGTCGGCGCAAATCAGGCGAGGACGCAGCGCGGTTGACAAACAAATATCAACCTTGCGTTGGTTAAATTAAAGTTAAAAATAAATATCATCCTTGCGTTTGTTGAAATAAAGTTGAAAATAGATAAATTTCCATTAGCCCGAGAGCGCATCAAGCGGATAGAGGCGCGCCTCTGGTTTTTAGACCGATAACGTTCGATTGCGTTCTGTTTGCACCTGTTTCACATGTGCATTCTTGTATTGCTGTGCGCTTAGAAAGTCCACGCTGTGTTTTGTCTACCAATCCAAGCAGCATTAGTATTTTTAGGGTTCCGTACGTCCTAATGAAAAAACGGTACCCATAGGATGACTTGTGTGTCTGTCTTACACCTCAATTTCTGTGACCCAAACACGGACGTGTAATGTAAATAAATGAATTTTGAATATGGGGGTCAGTTTTGGGGGGCCCAACTAGAAAAGTCAAAGGTTTTTCTAAACTGTACCGTGTGACATATCAAATGAAAGGGCTTGTTGTGAGTCTTTCAAATATATTTTTTGTATATTTTTAAAATGAACCGTTTTGAAGTTATTTATGAAAATATATGAAAATTGTCGATTTCCACCCCCCTTTAACTCTGTAAGAACTGAACCTAAAATGTTGAAATAAAGTACCCCCGCCCCCATAACACTGAAACTACTGAGCCTAAAATATTGAAATAAAGTACCCCCGCCCCCATAACACTGAAACTAGTGAGCCTAAAATGTTGAAATAAAGTACCCCCCGCTCCCATAACACTGAAACTACTGAGCCTAAAATGTTGAAATAAAGTACCCCCGCCCCCATACCACTGAAACTAGTGAGCCTAAAATGTTGAAATAAAGTACCCCCCGCTCCCATAACACTGAAACTACTGAGCCTAAAATGTTGAAATAAAGTACCCCCCGCCCCCATAACACTGAAACTACTGAGCCTAAAATGTTGAAATAAAGTACAGTATTTAGTGCTTTACTTACAGATTACAGGAAAACCTATAAGAAGTCTAGGGTCTTAAAATATGGTAAATGTAACACTATAATGTCAAGTTTGTTCATGGGATCAGGGGCACGGTAGTACCCCCGTCAAGACGAGCTAAAAACAAAAAGCAGGGGCACTACTTACCTTTTCTCGAAGCGTTCCGTCGTATTTTCATACCCTCATTCATAGCTTCGGCCTGGATAATCCTAAAGTGCTCAAATACTCAGGATAAAATGTAGTTAGCAAGTTTATATAACACACTAAGTTTCATGTGTCTAGCTTTGGATTTTTTTAATTACATACCAAAGAAATACTTTTATCCTCCAACCCTTGAAATGGGGGGTACAGGTCTGTTCATAAAATAAAACCTCTATGGTACGTCCCAAAGTCCTATAAAGATGAAATTGTATTCAGGCTAGGATTTGCACACAAACAACAAATAACTTTAACCCTCTAAGTCCCTTAAAGGGAGGTGCAATTCTGTATTTTTTACGAATAAACGGTATACCTACTTCCATTTGTTATGAAAGCTAGTTTAGCATGTATAGAAACTCCATTTTGTTGGCTATGAAGAAAGTAACTGCTAGCGTGCAAGAAATACCTTTTTACCCGACTGTGCTGGAACTAAGGGTTATGATGTTAACATGTCAGTGTAATATCAGTACAATAACACCACTAAATAAAAATAAATAGAGCAGCCTACAAAAAGAAATGAAATCCCTGCAAAAATGTTTCATGTAAAGTAGGTTGCCAAGACTTACATCACTCGTATCAGGTCTAATGTAGAGCCAAGCCCCTAAATCTACAAACCTTACATCTTGGTAAAAATGTATGGCTTGGCCATTCCATTAAACTATTGTATGACACAGCAAAAGACCAGTGACTTGCCATAAGCCCGGAATGTCTGTGCGACGGCCGCTAAACGGCCAATGCGTACATTTTGACCAAGATGTAAGGTTTGTAGAGTTAAGCCTTCTAGGGCTAGGGCTAGAGCTTGGCTCTACATTATATCTGATTACATTTTAACAGTGAAAGCGTCATGTAAGTCTTGGCAACCTGCTTTACATGTTTTTTTTTATGGGTAACATATTTACCGTATGGAACCCTCTCCACGCGACTTCAACTCGCACTTGTCCGGTTTTTTTCAATAGTAAAGTATTTTATTTAAAACAGATAATTTTATTGTGAACAAAATAGTAATATGACATAACAAACTAAACCTAATGTATAATGTAATGTAAAAGGGATTCTGAAAACAAAATTTAAAAAATACTAAGCAGCCAGCCGCTTTACGCGGTTGTTTGTTGCATTACTTCAATGGGACTCTGACCTCACCCCTGCACACTGAAAATAAAAAATAAACCTTAAAAACCATGGAGATAAGACATACACGCTCTTTGCACTTCTAATGTATTTGAATAAAAACTGAAACGAAAAATATCATGTTAAAAAAAAAACATAGAATACCTGCTTTTTGTTTTATTTCAGGTATAATATTCAGTATGGAAGATTGACTGCGCCGGCTGCTGATATTATATCAGCGGCTAAGAATGCTGATATTCATGACAAGATCCTTACGTTCCCAGATGCTTATGATACACAGGTAAGAATTGTTACATTACCTTTCCTAAATTAAAAAATAAAAATGCGGAGCAGTCTTTGGGGACTGCCGATAGAAGTGAAAACCAAGTAACTTGTGAATTGTATCGTCGAAGCGTGCGGTGACGATGACGCGAGTTTCACGCCTTTTGTTCACCCAAAAAGTACACATGTATACACAGTATACATATAGCTCATGGAAAGCGTTCGGTGACGATGACGCGAGGTCCACCAAAAGTGCTCAATGCGCCTAAACAAGTTTTCACTTCAAAAAAAAAAACAACGTGGCAAGAGTTCCTGGAGGAGGAATTGGGCGAGACCTTTTCCCAGCAGTGGGACAGTACATGTCAATTTTTTTTTTGTGGAATGATGAATCTGTCTTTTGCGAGTTTTTATACTTTATACTTATTAGATCGCGTCAAAATCAGGGCGGTTACAAAGCTAAGCGTACATATAATACTGGCATATACTGGCATAGCACCACCACAAGTCCGAAGAGAAGTTGCAAGTGCAGTGAGGAAACGCGAGCAGGAATCTGATACTAGACATCCACCAAAACACAGCTTCTTTAAATCGACAGCGTCTCTACCAAGAAACCCGGCCGACGCCTGTTGTAAAGTGTAGCAGGATAGTGTTCCCCTTCTACTTACTATCTACTACCAAAAGTGCGTCTCAGTGTTATCTGTCGTGATGCAATTGGAAAGTCCCTGACCTGTCTCCGGACACAAGTAGGAAGATGTGGACGACTCCAACCTGGTAAAGTGGGGAGCTAACTTGACGGAATGGCAGCAGGGTGTGGGTGTGGAGCTATGGTCGCCCCAGAGGGCGACACAGGCAGGACAGGGCGGGGGAGGCTTTTGGGACACAGATGTCCCAAAACTAGCAGTCAAAGTGACCTCTGCGCCGCCAACGACGACGCCTTGGAAGTGGCGAAGTTTAGGGCCAACAAGATCTGAGAAAAGTCGTGCCTGCGACACGAAGAATAAGAGAGCTTAGTCTTACAAGTGCGCTACGCAAAAATCTGAACGTACGTTTACGTACGTACCTATACGAACGAAACGTACGATATGAACAAGTGCCAAAAGCGCGTATACGAGCGTAAAAACGTGTGCTTATACGCGCAGTAAAAAAAGCCAGTGTGTAACCGCTGCCAATATGCAAGACATCTCACCTTGTCTATTGCTCACCTTTCAACAACTTCTGGGCGTCGAATCTTTTAGCTGTTCTTCACTGAAAAAGAAACATAATTAGGAATGTATTGTCATCAGAATAACTTATTTCGAAGTTTTAAATGGTCCACGTTCGCACGGACGTTAAAATATCGCGCCGGATTTTTTCGCGCACCGGATCTTCAACGTACTGCTTAGCGCCGAGAGTTGAAAATCCAACAGTGTGTTTTTTCGACGCGCTGGGATGTACTCTGTTGTATTCTCAATGCTCGGAATAACACCGAGAGTTGAAAATCCAGTGCGCGATAAAACCCCGTCGCGATATTATTACGTCCGTGCGAACGTGGTCGTAAGCTGTGAGTGAAAATAGACTGAGATTTGTCACTGAAATCTGGTTAGCTAATCTTCATCCTCGTCGGGTTAATGGCACGATAGTGAATCAGATATTGTTGGCCCAAAATGCTTGCTTTAACAGAAAAAAAAAATACATCAAAATAATTTTTAAAAGCACGTCGGATCGGACCACCTATTGACGCTAATGACCTATACGTTTTTCATTTGCAGGTCGGAGAAAGAGGTCTACGTCTCAGCGGGGGTGAAAAGCAAAGAATAGCAATCGCGCGGACTATACTTAAGGACCCGGCCATTGTTCTGCTAGACGAAGCTACGTCAGCACTTGACACCAACACAGAAAGAAATATACAGGTAAAAATCTGACGAAAACGTTCTGTATTAGATAATTATAGTATTGCGCACTGTGAATGTGTGCTTGAAGGCGAGAAGCGTCAGCACATAACACGCACACGCAAATACTTCCAACTTCGCCATTGTTCATCGCCATAGACTGCCTCGTTGGTCTAATGGTCGCAAGCGCTACTGCTGAGCTTGTGGTCCTGGGTTCGATTCCCGGGTCAGGCAGTGTTATCGGGTTTTTCCATCTGGAATTTCTCGGTAGCAGCCCGGAGTCCGGATTAGTGCCCGGTTGATGGCAATAGGCTCGCCCCCTATTACATGGGACTTAAACATAACTGCCGAAGTGTGGGTGTGCTATAGGTACACCTCTGTCTAACCCTTCGGGGAATATAGGCGTGATGTTATGTATGTTCGCCATTGTGTCGGCCGGTACCGAGAGCTCCTGCGCTGACACACATTCATAGCATGTTTGTACACTTTGTAACCACAAGTAAAGTGCGCGTCGCGTCGTGAGATCAAAATACTGTACTAGAGATGTATAGGTTTGTCTCTAGTTCATATTTGTATTTTTTTTATAGGCTGCTTGTAATGAAATCGTAACCTTTATTGTTAATAATTTAGCTTCTACAACGCTGCATAACGTACGTCTAATATATGTTTCAGGCAGCTCTGGCGCGCGTATGTGCGAACAGGACAACAATTATAATCGCTCACAGGCTCTCGACTATCATACACGCGGATGAAATTCTCGTATTGAAAGAAGGAGAAATCATCGAAAGAGGAAAGTGAGTACAACTCTTACTGCATTGATTTATGTTAGAGATTTTCCTTCCTTTTCCTTTACTCGTGTTTTTGTGCGTGTTCAACTCGTGTTGTTAGTTCCCGTTCGTGTTTATTTGAGTTATTAAGGTTTTTATGTTATTTTTTAGTCATGAAGCGCTTCTCGCACAAGGCGGCTTCTACGCGTCAATGTGGCAACAGCAACTGGAGAATCGCAATAACAACGAAAGCAATGGCGAGGGAAACAACAACAACAACAACGAGCCACGACCGCCGCCCGGACAGCCTAACGGCGGCAACGCTTTCGGACACGGCCATGGACATTAGAAGTGTACAGTCTTAAGTAACGAAGCAGGGTGCTAGTCGGTTCGTGGATCAGTGAATTCGAATATTATCGATTCCTAGTGTCAATTGTTTGGTCGAGGGCGTTAGATATAAGGGACATGACAGATCGCTCAAGAAGAGCATTTGTAACCAAATAATGTTTGTTTGTTTGTATCGATATCGTGACCTCTATCCTATGTACATTATGCACAAGCATTAGCTCACCAAACAAACGTAATGATGTACATAAGTTGACATTGTGATGATGTAACTATATTGTACCTAGTAGTATTAAATTGTGATGGGAAATTTTATGTGCTTTTTCAGTGTTATTTAAACTGTTTTTATTTGAAATTTGCATTTTTATTTACTGATAATCTGAAAACCTGAAAAGGAGTCATTGCTCTCTGAACAACTTTAGGATTTTTGCGGGACATTGTGGCGGGCCGCGCCCGCGCCGCATGCAAAAATCTTCCTACATCACATTTTGTATGAACCATTGTACGATACGGCCCAAGAATTATGGCCGGTCTGATCATAGGCTCTATTGCGCAGCCTCCTGCACAAAGTTAGGACCGGCATTGATTCTGTACATCACAGGCGGTGCTTTTTTAGGGTTCCGTAGGCAAATGGAAAAAAAAATCCTTATAATTTCGCCATGTCCGTCTGTTAGTCTGTCCGTCCGTTTGGATGTTCCTTCTTATATCGGGGATATTTTCAGTAACAACCGCACTAATAACTTTGTTTTTCATAGTTTTTTTCGAGAAATACAAATTTATTTTTGCTGTCGATAAAATCATTACTGTGCACGCGTATTTACGCATATTTATGCATCCCAACCACGTCCCATTCATCTTTCATTAGGCGTGTTCCGAAACGCACTTTTTTTTTTGTGTTGTTATGTGAATAAGAATTTGCTGTAAGGGAGGGTGTCACCCGGTATGCTCACAACTATAAAGGTCTACCTACCGTTCTTATAAACTCTTTATCTTTTACCTTTTTGCATATTTTTTTTACATGAACTTGAGAATGCTTCGATAATCTTGCTAGGTTTTCATTATACTCTTGATTCTGCTTTTGGTATTCCTTCACTGATATTGCAGGTCGGTGTCTCGAATATTCCAAACTCCTTAAAGAATTCTCTTGTTTTTGTTCGATCTGATCGATAGTCCTAACGTAGTCTGTAGATATCTTGCGGTAAACTCTTTTCCCATGTTGTAAACCAAGAATATGGTCGATCGATTTATGCGTATCTTGTGGACGAGTCAAGTGCTTTATCGAATGGCGGCGCTGTAAATAAAGTTCACGGGGATCGTCGCCTAGAGTCTTTAGGTTTGCATATTTTTCCGGAGAATACGTAAGAAGGAAGAACGTTTTATTTTGCTGCTGTTCCGAAAGTGGTCTGTTAATGTATGAAGAAAAATGCAATTAATATCTAACGAAACGATTATAATAAGGGATGGTCATTTGAGATGAGGCATGCATGAAGCATAAGGATATATAATCAAAATTGTGCTTAAATTCTTCTTTGTAAACTGGCAAGATCTGGTGAGTAGGTATACTTACTTATAATTCTTTAAAGTTGGTCCTGGGTCTTGGTCAGTAGCCACGTCATCAATTAGCCGCGTGAGGACAGACATTCTCCGCTTACCGTCGGCAAAACCGCTAGCCCGCCTCTCATCTTCCCAATCGCTGATCCGCGTCGCGCGAAAATCGCTGCCTGATTTCCATGCAACGCCACCCTGACGACTGTTGATACAAATTATACTGATAAGTCACATCTTTAGGATGAATTTTATGAGGAATGACACGACAAAAAAGGGAGTGAATCATAACGTGGCGGTTGACAAGCGAGAATGGAAGATAACGTGCTGCGTCGACACCAAGTAACATGGGCCAAGCAGGAAGATGATGATGGCTCACATCTTAAGAGGGCGCACACGGGTCCACTAGCGCCACTCCTTTAAAAAAGTATTATCTCGTGACTCAGAAGGAATTTTGAATAACGGCTCAATAAGCGATCTCGGTAAGTGTGTCTAGAATTTTCTAATACCTTTTATAAACTTTCATATTGAAACACGAAGCAACAAAATACGATCTAAATGAATGTGGCCGCGTTTGTTTAGATCGAATTTTATTGCTTCGTGTCTCAATATAGAAATCATCACATTTGAGGCCAATTCTAACTTTTTGTTGTATTGCTGTTGTATTGCTGATCAAATCAAATTATAATTTACGATACTATTCACATTTATTACAGATTCTACAATTATAATATTAATAGTATGTACTCTAAAAAAAAGAAATAAATAAAAAAGAAGGAAAACAATCATAGGGCATCAAAAAATTCGTCCGCATCGCTGTCGACAGGAAAAGTGCCCAAAAGGCTGGCAGCATTGCCACGTTGTACGGCGATGCTGATTCTTTGGCCAAAAATAGGCCATCCTTTGGTCACGTGAAGATTCGACCAACCGCTTGGCGATGCCTCTAAAAACGAAGTGGGCATTCGGACCCCATGGCCCTAGTGTTTCAACCCCAAACGCCTCGAACATATAAATCCCAATAAGATTCGAATATTTTCGCCATTTGAGGTTTTCCGCACCTGCAGCAGCCGCCCCAGCACAGCCCAACTTGCTAGGAAGATGGGATGGCGCAAGGGTGTCGATACACGTTGCATCCCACACCAAAGGCCTGCCTAACGTCATTCCGTTTGGTCTCTTCCCATCGATGCGTGCCAAGCCGTTGGGTTCTAAAACAGCTGGCATCCCGGCGGTGGCAAGAGCTCGGCGGATTATGTCATTAATGCAGGCGTGCCGTGCTACCCGGCCTGTGCTCTTACTGCAAGATAGGCCATGGTGTCCAAGGCAGTCGACCGCTTCACCGCACTGGCAGCGATGCGGAGCCCCGCAAGGAGCGCCCAGACGCAGACAAGTAGCGAGCCGGAAAGTAGTACGTGTCACCAAGGCATAGTACCTATTTTGGGTGACGGTAGCGCCTGAAGTCAAAGACCCGACTCCCATTCTCCCACAGCTAACAAGCGGGCACGCTCAGCAGTATTGGAAGAAGTATTGATAAGTTTATTCCGTACCAACCCGCAGAGCGGCTCATCCCATTGTTTCTGGGAACATGGGTTGTCGGGCCGATCTGTATCTGGGCAAACCACTGTCCAGGCGTTCACCGCATCAGTCGCACGGCACTTCAGAGTCAACCAGGGAGGGGGCTAAAATTTTCCTGGTTAGCTTTTCGGTGCTGTGGACAGATACGCTGATACTGGTAATTTTGCGGATGGCGAGGCCCCCAAAACGGATGGGTAGTGTGCGCTCGCACGTCCAAGGCCACGTTTAAAATGGATGTTACTGTGCTGCGAATAATTTGGTCAATTTTGTCCAACAGATGTGGCTGCTTCCATAAAGGGGAAGAACGTAGAAAATATATAAAATTTGGGCCAAAATAACAGTATTTAAACAGGGTGAATGCCGAATGTAAATAAGTTTTGGAAAGTCTGTCCGAAATTTCGTAGAAGTTTTTGATTTTTTCGTCGATGAACAGAGAAAAGCTGTCTTCTAAAACAGGGGACCCTAGGAGGTGCAGTGAACTTTTTTTTTCTAGAATTTTGATTTGTGGGGCTATTGCATTAAATTTCTCTATGGTCAATTCTCTGTGGGTAATGTCAGAAAGGTAAATTTCACATTTTGAGGGGTTAAGGTCCAAGCCAATAGATTTAAATAGCTGTTTGAGCAATTGGTAGGTCTTTCAAAACGGTGTCTACATCACCTCCTACCGTTCCATCATTTAAATACCACACGTAAAATTTTGAATTAAGTTTTTGGATAATTGGATGAATAGCCAAGCTGAAAATGACTGGCCCGAGAGGGTCACCTTGTTGGCATCCTACTGCAGATTCCAAAACATTGCTGATTCTAATGATTACTTATAATTCTGTAAAGCCATATTTGTTACGGCCGCGAATCATTTTTTAATCAACATACAACCTGACAGTGCCCTGCAAATTGCAAAAATCGTAAGAAAATTTGAATTTCGCGGGCTACCTTAGCCATTTGCGTATTTATTTTGTATTGAGACCTATTTGCTCGAAACAAAGCCGTAAAAATAACGTTAATTACGAAGTAAAATATTAACTATTGTTGTTATTGACTTTCTTACCTTTAAGTAATTGACAAGCGCTCCAGCAACTGAAGGACACGGGTGGGTTTTAGTCAGAAAGAGTCTGACATGCCTTCTCCCGCTCCGCCCAGAGCGGGAGAAGGCATTTGATGATTTGCCATCCAAAAAAAAAAAAGCGCTCTGTTGTTGTTGAAGGTATTGTATGAACGCACTATTTGCAAAATTTTATCGAAGCTGGTTACTGAAATCCTATGACCCTATAGTAATTTAAAAAAATCTCAGGTTGTTCTCTTAAGTCTCGATGTTTCTTATAAAAGAAACATCGAGATTTAGTTGGTGAGCGGATGCACCCAGCATTTGTGAGGGTTGACGTCGTTTTTTTTCTATTTCTTATTACTAGAGCAATATAATAACACAAACTATTCTCACGAAGTCCATCATAAAACTGACGAAAACGAGGGCGGCTTTTAACCGTAATGCGTGTACGTTGAGCGGTTTTGCGGTAGCAAAAAACAACCGCACGCGGCAGAAAACCGTAGTGCGGCCTTTGACTTAACGACTACATTATTTAAAACATCGTAGGTCGACAAAAGTTGCACTGTTGGTACTGATTTTTTTGGGATCTTATTACATAAATACTTACCAATAGTGTAAAACATGTTTGCAGCATCAAAAAATCTGTGCTACCTAACTGGGTTGTGCTCGAAAAACCTTGAAATTTTCGGACTCCTTTCAGTTATTGGCAAAAAAAACAACCCAGTTTTTTTCTAAATATAGAAAACTTGCTTGTATTTGTGTTTAATTTTTCGATATTTTCAGATAACAAGGGTAGGTAGATACTATTGGTCCTATAGGGTTTCCCGCTTGTGCATAAATTAAAGCTAAAATTAAATAACTACTTTTCAACTTCATCTGTCATGACTTTCCTCGTAGAATGAGTATTTTAACCGATATCCTGCTCGGACACGGCTAAAACTACAATTACCTATGAACTTTTTTGGAAAAATGGTCAATAAGTATATGACGTATTGTATTATTTCGGGTTCTATTGGAGCTACAGAACTATGGCTCCGCTCAAATTGTCGCAAAATAGGGTGACTTTTTCCATAGGATGCACCATTTAGAAGTTTTAATTGAAAAACTGAAAGAAGTCCGAAAACGTTGAGTTTTTTCGAACATCACGCAGTTAGCACAGTTCTTTCGAAGCTGCAGACTTGGATTAACTCTACCTATTGGTATCTATCTTATCAATATCCCAAAAAATCTGTACATGTGTGACTGGACTGATAGGACTAAAATTAAAGCTCTGTGATAAAGCGGCAAGTAAGCAATTTACTTAAATTTCATATACAATTCTTAATAAGGCGCCGTGGCCGCGCCGCTCTGAATTGTATGAAATTGGCTCAAATAAGGTAGGTACGCACGATGACATATCAAGCTATACATTTCCAGCATAAGCTGACTTCCCATTGTACGAAAAGCCTATACAATGCGAGGTCAGCTAAAACTGGAAATTTATAGCTTGATATGTCGTCGTCTGTAGGTACACCGCATTATCGGTTTTCGCGCATGTCCTAGATGTTTGCCGATAATTAGGTATAATTATGGTTGACTGGTAAGCCGTTGATCCTGCGCCTGATCTCTCTCCGGTCGTTTCAGATTGCCGTCCCATCGGACTATGAGAGTGAGGGTAGCGAGAGTGCACCTGTGTCTGCGCATACACTTGTGCACTATAATATTTCCCGCGCCGAAGGCTGGTCTCCGCTGAGATTGGTCGCCATGGCCCAAATTTGGTCTGGAGGACTATTACATGGTTGACTGTACTTACCTATATCGTATCGAGTAGCTAACAGGCAAAGTAATTACCTTTCTCGTACTTTTCTTTGTTCTCGTAGGTTCACTATCGATCTGGGGACTGTCGCTGAGGTGTCATCTATGATAGGGACTACATAATTTTCAGACGAATCTCTATGAAAAGAAAAATATTTTTTTTATAGTTATAGTTAATCTCTGATAGTAATCAGGTTTTGGGAACACAAGAACTGAATGTCACACCTAGTTACCTAGGTAGGTACATGACAAAGTTTAAATTCCGTTGCAACCTATAATTATGTCCTTTTTATTACAAATGGTCAATCAAAAATTAACTAAGACTAGCTACATAACGCTAAAGTACCTATAGATAAATGAATAAGTGGAAAATTGGCAATAAATGTAAAATAACTAAGATTGTTTATTCAAGCAAGGTAACTAAGATTTGTTATTGAACATAAATTAACTAAGACTGTTTACTCAAGTTCAAGCAGGTAGGTAGGTAGGTACCCACTGCTTGAACTTGAGTAAACAGTCTTAGTTAATTTATGTTCAATAACAAATCTTAGTTACCTACCTATGAGGCAGGCATTGCACTTCCTTTAAAATGGCAAAAATGCATTAACAATAGGTGTTATAGGTACTTACATACTTACTATACTTAGCGGATAGGATATTAATATTCTAAATTAAATTAGGTATGTTCGGTCACCATTCAAAAATCCTGATCCGTAGATATGTATAAAATTTTGCTAATGCATGCAGCGGACCATTTTGTTTAAGAAGGACCAACCTAGTTTTTATTTTCTTCAAATATCGAGTTAGAGTGTGTAACTTAATCACCTTTCCTCAATTTCTTGTTTGTTTTTTTCATGTAGCATGTCTGAGATTGTGTCGGTTATAGGTTCATTTTTTTCTGTATGATCCTGACGGCCAAATCCAGTCTTAGTTTTATATGAGGTTACTGAGGGTGGTTGGATTGATACTTGTCTAAAACAGATAAAGGATTAAAAAAAAATTATAAGCACATAATATTAGGTACGCCTTTTTTACCGGAAGTATGTGTATTTAGTTATGTGTATGTCCTACGTAATAGGGGTCGTGCCGACTCGAGCATATTACCATCGACTGGGCACGATTCCCAGACTCTGGATATCTACTGATAAATTCCTAATGGAAAACCCAATAACACTTTGCCCGACCGGGGAATCGAAACCCGACCTTATGCTCGGCAGTAGCGCGTGAGACTAGAAGACTAACGAAGCAGTAATAATAAGCACCGTTTATACATATAAAAGAAGATCTCACTTCCAAAAGCAACTTTGCCATCAGTTCATCGTGGCGAGACAGTCCTTGCGGACGGTAGTTTATCAAAAAACCCCATCTGCTATAAGTGCCGCATGCGCGGCCCGCTAAAAGCAGTGTTCCGTGCTGGCATCCAAAAGGATCTTAACTGTTGCGTGATCAGGGAGTCAACTCTCTCTGCACGAAATCCGTATTTTCGGCCGACGTTACGGGCGTTTCGAAACTTATAACTTTCGCCCCCCATCCCCTAAAATAGGGGTTGGAAGTTTGTATGAGACTTCAAAATGTTAGGGTACTTCCTGAAGTGCTAGAAAGCCGAAATTTGGTATGTAAACAAAGTTCAGTATACAAAAAAACACTACCGTGCCCCCAGATAAACTTAAAAAAAGAAGAAAAAAAAAACACTAAAAAGACTGCCTAGCAACTTACAAAAAGAACTGAAATCCCACCAAAAACATTTCATGAAAGGAGGAACTGACAGACTGACTGACTGACTGACATATCAACGCACAGCCTGGGTCTAGGAAAACTACTGGGTCTAGGAACGTGAAATTTTTCACACGGCTTCCATATACAATGTAGGGGAGCACTAAGGAGGAGTTTTTGGAAATTCGATCTTTAAGGGGGTGTAAAGGGGGGATTTTGTTTGTATGAAAAATCTTATTCCTTCAGTTAATAAACTCGAAACTTGGCACCAATACTTACCAGAATAAATGAGTAACTTTGTCTTTTTTCGTTTTTATAAATTACCCGCAGAAGGGGTATTGGGGGGTGTCAAAGTTTGAATGGAAATATCTTATTCTTTGAGTTAATAAACTTGAAACTTGGCACAAATACTTATCTGAGTAAATTCTGAACTTTGTAATTTTTCGTTTTTCTTAATTATTCCCAAAAGCGGGATTGGGGAGTGTTAAAGTTTGTATGCAACAATTTTAACGCGCAGTCCGATTGACTCAAAACTCAGTATTTATACTTATGACCAAAAACAAAGAATAAACTGTATTAGGCTTTTTCGGGAAACAACCCCTAACGGGGTGAAAAGCGGTAGTCAATTTGACACGGTAGGATTTTAGTGGGAGCCTTGATTAACTCAAAAAATGGTATAAATATTTTTTGAGTCAAGCTATGGAAACATCCCAAACGAATTTTCAAAATTCCACCCCTCTAGGGGTGAAAGAAAGGGGTACAGTTTATAATATCAAAGATCTTATTCATTAGTTTAGAAAATGTGGCATTCCTAAACTTATCTAGGTAAATCTATATTTAAAAGAAGAAACTGATTGACTGACTGACATATCAACGCACAGTCAAAACTACTGGGACTAGAAACGGGAAACTTTGCATACGTGTTCCTTTTATAATGTAGGGGAGCACTAAGGGGTTTTTGGAAATTCGACCTATAAGGAGAGGACAAGGGGGGGGGGGTTAGTGGCACGAATACTTATCTAAGTACATTATTAAGTTTGTCATTTTTGTTTTTCTAAACTACCCCCTAAAGGGAGATTGGGGGTGTTAAAGTTTGTATCGAGAATTTTAACGCGCAGTCCGTTTAACTCGAAATTCTGTATTTATACGTAAGACCAAAATAAAGAATAAAGTCTATCAGGGTTTTGCGAAAATATACCCCTGACGGGGTAGGCAATTCTACACGGGAGAATTCTACTGCGGGGCTTGATTAACCGAAAATTGTTATAAATTATCTTTGAGTCAAGTTATGGAAACATCCCAAACGATTTATCAAAATTCCACACACACAGGTAAAAAGAGGGGATACAGTATAAACTGTATCCCGTCTTTTTACCTGTGTGTCGGCTTCCCATTCCCTCTCGCTCCGTACCATGGCCTGGACCAGGGCCGGACGCGAGAGATCGCCGCCACGAATACACGGCGGTGCTCCACCCAAGCGGGGCAGACCTCCACCGTGTCCTCCGGTCGGTCCACACAATGTTAACACCCGGGCGTTTCCTCCCGCCTTATCCAAAACAGCCATGTCCGGTGAGGACCTGCGTAAGGTGGAAGGTGAGGACGCCGTGGCGCCTCTCAAGCCACTCCTCAAAGAGGGGACTTACCGCCGCAATTGTGGCGTGCCCAATGTTAGGACAAAATGTCCCTGCCTGTGGGGGTGAAAAGACGGGATACAGCTGATATGAAAAATCTTATTCCTTTGGTTATTAAATTTGAAATTTGGCAATATTTTCCTCAGTAAGTAATAAAGACTGTCACTTTTAGTTTAAAAAAAAACGCCTCACAGAAGTTTTGGCTGGTTGACAAAGTTAATAGGTAAGGAAAATTTTTAACGTGTTTTTGGAGTAACTCGAAACTCGGCACGATACATAAATTAAAAAGCATATATAGTTATTAGGGTTTTTTTTAAATTAACTACTAACGGGGTTGAAAAGGATAATAAAGTGTGAATTTTATTGCTTGCTTCAATTAACTCGAAAATGGGTATAAACAATGCCCTTAATAGGGCAAAGGGCAATTGCTTACCACCTCAGCTTTTTGACCATAGAGCAAGAGTAGTTCTATGCACACTTTCTTAAAATCAATATATAAAATGCGTGAAGACCCTTAAAACTTTTTTAATACTGGCAATTACGCTAACTGTCAAAGTTTGCGAACTACCAACATTATAAAAAAAAATAGCGAAGAATTTTGAAAATCGGAGGTGTTTGGCGCAAATAAATTGAAATTTTGTTCTAACAAGATACCGGTGAGTGGTTTTGTGATATTTGGTAATACAATTGAGTATATTATCTTATATGACCCGTAGAATAACTTTTCAAATTAAACTTGAACTAATTCGAAAATCGTCGTAGACTCGGTGGTAAAACTCTTACCTTTGCCCGGTTACATTAACATAGTAGTATTTGGTGGTAATATAGTTACCGTTACCCATTAGCGTGCTTATTATTTCAGGAGAATGTCGAAGAAAACGAAGTTATCTGACAGTACTATCGCCAGTATTCTAGAAGATGACCTCTCCGCTATGGAAAGTAGCGACGAAAGTGTTTCGGAAGAACCACTTTTGGGCGATTGCGTACTGGATTACGACGATGAAATTTCGCGAGGTCTTTCAAGAATATTTGGACAAGAGCCTGATTTGGAGACGAGAGCATTAGAGAATTTTCAAGACCCTCCCGGGCCACGTGTTTTGGTAAAATATCAAGAAAGCATTGAACCAGTCACGGCAGACCGGTGAGGGAAGTAAGTACGCGAAATGAATATGATTCGGACGTCTTTATTGGCGCTCTTTCTGAACCAAGCTACCCGACTCCAGCTCAGTCTGACTTAGCGCAGCATAATGAAGCGGCGAGCACAAACACAGTAAGTAGACCTATTCGTGTGGCACAAAACTGGTCAGATAAGGTTCCAAAGCATAGTATACCAAAGTTTGATAAACGACTGACTGTAAACATGCGCATCACTTATAAAACACAGCCTATTGAATTTTTCGACAATTACTTCCCTCATGATCTCGTAGAGTTGCTGGTAGAACAAACAAACATTTATGCGGCACAAAGGCGATCGCTTCACTGGAGTCCAACATTTGTAGCAGAAATGCTTGCATATCTTGGTATCTTGATAATGATGGGTCTGCACCCCTTACCTGATGTCAATCCGTATTGGTCAACGGATACTTTTTATAGAAATGCTGATATTGCCCAAACTTTCACTCAAAAGAGATTCAAAAAACTGACTGAAAACATTCACTTGAATGATAATACCAAAGAACCCGCAAGAGATACGACAGATCATGATAGGCTTTATAAAATACGTCCTATGATAACAAAACTAAATGAAGTATTCCAGACTCAATGTTCTCAATCAAGCACCCAATCGGTGGACGAATGCATGGTAAAGTTTAAGGGTAAAAGCACACTAAAACAATACATGCCGAAAAAACCCATAAAGAGGGGTTATAAGGTATGGGCCCGGTGTGATGCTAAGACCGGATACATGTATGTCTTCGATATCTATATCGGCAAAGCAGACGAAAATGCATCAAGTGAGGAAGGCTTAGGATATAACGTCATAATGAAACTATGTCAAGGTGTTCCACGCAATACTCTTGTAGCTTTCGACAACTTCACTGGCATTCCACTAATGAATGATTTGCTGATAAAGAAAGGAATATATGCCGTCGGTACGGTGCGTTTGAACCGAAAAGGCTTACCAGAAAAGTTGTTGCCCAAAAATAAACTCAAGAAGGAAAGACTTGAAAAACCCGAGTTCATGTATAAAACCAAAGCTCCCGTTTCTGCTATACAGTGGATGGATACTCAACTGGTGAATATTTTGACAACAGCACACAACCCAAAATCTATGTCTACGGTCAAACGAACACAGAAGGATAGTTCCAAGAAAAATATTACTATCCCTACTGCTATTGCTGAATATACTGTGAACATGGGAGGTGTGGATCATTTTGATCACTTCCGTGCCTCGTATCCAATCGGTCGAAATCCGAGACGCAACCGGTTGCGCCTTTTTTATTTCATGTTTGATGCAGCTATCATCAACGCATACATAGCCTACATACAAAATCACAAACAAACGGTTCACACACATCGAGAATTTAGGCTCGCAGTCTTATAGATGGATTCACAGGGAAAAAAAGAACCACTAATATTATTTTCAGGAACAAACAAGATGGACATTTCGGGGTACCCGCTGAAATCAGACGCTCTTCTGTGCCACACTACCCAGAAGACCAAGGGAAATTTACTAGATGCCGATTTTGCAGCACGAAAAATACTCAAAAGCGATCAAGGATCGTTTGTGATGTCTGCAAAGTAGCTTTATGTGCTACACCATGCTTCAAAAGCTTTCATATTGCTCCAGAAGAAGGAGAGGCTATGGACTGTAGTAGCTCTGCTTCTAGTACCTTAACTGGCTAAGGTCAAATAATTACCACCGACACCGAAACGTAAACGGGCGATGGTAAAATGATTACCACCGAATTTTCGCGTACTTGTGATTATATATTTTTAGATTTTCGTAGATAATGTTAAAAAGGGTCCTAATAAACGTATAAATAATAACACAAAACCTGGTTTTGCAATAATTTTTATCTCCGCCCTATTAAAGGTTAAATCATACAATGGAAACGTACCAAACTCTTTTTTCAAAACAAGCCCTGTCGTGGTGGGAATGGAAGGACACGTTTGAAAATTTTTATTCTACTGATCTATTAACTTAACTATTACTTAATATTATAATAAAGCTAAAGAGTTTGTTTTTTTTGTTTGAACGCGCTAATCACTGGAACTATAAGTCGGATTTGAAGAATTCTTTTTGCATTTGATAGCCAAATTCTAGAGGAAGGTTAGTTATATGTTGGCTAGGTTATATGGTGGATTTTACTGCTTCATTCCATTAACTTGGACGCTTTAAAATAAGCCCTTTCGTGGTGAAAACGGAGGACACATTTTATTTGAAAATTCTTATTCCTTAGATTTATAAACTGAAAAATTGGCCCGAATACTAATTGTATCTAAATAACTGATAAAGATCGTAAATATACATTTTCGTAAACTACCTTTCAAGGAGGGTGGAGGTGTTAAATTTTTTAGAGGAAAGTACTATATCCACGCGGACGAAGTCGCGGGCAAAGTGCTAGTTAATTATAAAAGTAATTAGGTACACACTTATTGATTAACTCTCACGCACTCGTTAAATATTTGCAAAAATAGAAAGCGGAATTGGGGAAGCGCACACGCACTCTACAAGACGTATGTGACTAATGGTCAAGTTTAGTGCAAACAATGAAGTACCCCTTCCGCGTCTCACCTGGACGTTATCGTCAATTCTTGGTAAGTATGTGCAATTGTGCACATAATAATAGATACATAGCAAATAAGTAGCCGAAAGATAATAATAATAATGTTTTCATAGTACCTACAGATATTATAATATTGTTATGTATTTAACAGTGTACGCGTCTGTACCGAACTTGTAAGGTGTATTATACTAAATATTTTAGAAGATAGCATAATGTACTACGCGGTCGCTTTTTTGTAACCACCTAAACTTGGTCGGGTTACCACGGTCTTGCGCTTCCTAATGACTTTTCTTTTATTATCTCGTTAATTATTGTATATACTACGCTGATATTTTACAGGTATAAAACTGAACTAAGCAACTAATTAGGTATTGATATAAAATTCAGTTTATATATCCACATACAGGTTTATCGGTGGCCAAATAACTCCGCACGCATTTTGACCGTGAACGTGGAGAACTGAATATCATCATAATTTCTTAGTTACTTACAGGATACTAATGAAACTTCAGATACATTTGCAGGCATTTACAAGCTACAAAATAACGTTTAAAGTAAGTCTTTGGAGGTCTTATTTATAGCGTTAGGACACAGGTTATTTAATTAAATATAAAAACACATCAATAGTGAAGTGTTTTTATATTTAATTAAATAACCTTTAAATGGTGCATTATTTTGTTTTTTTTTATTGCACAACTAATTACTAAGAAGTTAGGTACAAAAGATGATAAGAATCCGCTTAACCGTTTCAGAGATCCAGCAAGACCACAAACGTTACTCCAGCAGGATCTCGAATAACTTTGCATCTGAAGAAAGAACAAATACAAAATAAGGTGCAACATTTACCTTGTCTAGACAACTAACTATGTAGCTAATATTTGTTTCTTTATTCCCATTATAAAAAAAATGTCTGTCAGCAGGAAATGTTTTTGTGAAATAACTAAAAAACTATAAGTGATACAAATTTAAAAATGTGCGTAACAATTACAGAAGTTGGGCAACTAATTATCTATAAGATTTAAATGACTATTTTCGACATTATTTTGCTGGGGTAACGCACACCAAAATATGTGACAGTGACATACATCATTTTATGACCGTATCTTTTGATTGCGTTGGCTTAGAATTTTTAATTTTTCACTCGTTTAAGGGACCGCAGTCCGCAGACTATTTGATATCAATTTCAACTGGTTACCTTTTTACCAGTTCCTGAGAAAAGGGCCCTGAGTTTTCCCATTGAGGTAGGTACGGAACCCTAAAAGGCAAGTTACTTTAACGTTACTTTAAGTTGTTCTTAACGCTGTCACCTAGTATATGGTAGATAATCGTCGAGTTCAGTGTCATCACTTGTTTCATCATCTGGTCGTGCGAATTGGCGCATCCTAGCTAAATCTTCCGGACGTACGAACCCAGTCTGACGTCTAATTATTTCTTTGTGCATTTCAGACGTTAGATCAGGAATAGTGATAGAAACTTTTCTAAAAAAAAACAAACAGAAAAAATGTTAAAAAATAAAATTATTTCAACCAGACTATACTACGTTTCTTAAAGCATTAGAAAAAAGAGGCTCGTAGAAGCAGGAGTGCAAAACATTCTATTTCAAAGTTAAGTTATGACTTATAGTCAGTTTATAATAAACATTCACACAAACTTCACTAATTCTTTTCACTTTTTCTCATATTAAAAAAAAATCTAGTGCTACGATCGTCTACAAGCCTTTCTTCAGAGGAGACCTTGTCGGAGAGTAGATTGGCAACGCGCCGTCATCTGCAGGCTAAGCATGAGCACCGTTTTGTCGACGGAAGAGTAGACAAAAATGACGTAATGACCGTGTAGACAGTACGGCGGCAGCAAAGTATAAAGTAGAAAGAGTCAAATGCACTTTTTACGTCGACTCAGAATTCTTTGTTTTGTCATAGGATTTTTTTTCTGTTTGATTCTCAGTTACTGATATTATGTCACGTATTTTTAAACAACTGCAACAATATTTCCCAAAGCATCGAAGTACCGTATTTTGGAACAAAAAAATATTAAATAATACTTAGTAATATTGGCCTTATCCATTTCCTTGGTAATGCCCTATTAAGTAAATGATGTAAAATTGGAGAAGATAGCTTTGTTTTTCTATTAATTATCACAGTTTTGCGTTCAAAACGCTCTCCTGTAAAATCATGATTTTGGAGATAACCGTATATACTTTGTGGCCGTCGAGTAGAAAGTTTTCTACTGTCTTTAGAATGGCGATTCCAAAATCAAATTGTCTTCACTATCTTAGACAACTGTCAGTTGTCAGTGTGATTTTGACAGTTGGGGATAGAAAATTTTCTTCTGAAATAGTCCACATAAAAAAGGACCTAGACAAAGACAAAATAACAGATTGTAGAAGGATTTCTACGGTGCGATGTCAAAAATGCGGTAGGTAATACAGAAGACCGAAGATTTATAACAAGGTAAATAACGCAATGAATGTTGTTGAACTGTCAAAATGAAACCCACTCCTACTGAGACTGGTCCATAAGTTTAAAGTCGCTCAGCGAGCTATGGAGAGAGCTATGCTTGGAGTCTCTCTGAAGGATAAAATCCGAAACGAGGTTATCCGCCAGAGAACAAAGGTAACCGACATAGCCCAAAGACTAAGCCAGCTGAAGTGGCAATGGGCTGGTCACATCTCCCCCAGAATCGACAATCGTTGGGGAAAAAGAGTTCTAGAGTGGAGACCGCGTTTAGGCAAACGTAGTGGGACACCCGCCGGCCAGATGGAGTGACGACTTGCGAAAGGCGGCTGGCAGAGACTGGATGAGGATAGCCGAGGATCGAACTCAGTGGCGTTCACTAGGAGAGGCTTACGTCCAGCAGTGGGCGAATATAGGCTGATGGATGGTGATGATAGCAAAAATGGAGAAACGAAATGCCACTTTGTATAGCTGTGTCTGCTGTGTGCTGTGTATGACACAGCTGTGTCTATTCTTCGTAGAAATAGAAAGCGGCATGCTAAGCCTGCAGGCATGTCGATTAGAGCTTTCGGACCGAAATCACACAAATGGCTCCCACACTTTCTAAATTTAAAAAAGTTGGCGTTTCTGTAATAGTTTTGTGTGCTATATAGGAAAAAAAAAAAAGAAAATAATGTGGAGGAAGCGTGTCTAAAAGAACAGCTGATTCTGAGTTATTCAAATTTAATTGAATTACTGGACGACATACGTTACTAGAGGACAAATCTCAGAAACGGGAGATTTCTATACAGGGTGGCATACATCGACGCACGAACTGAAACCATGAATTCAGAGCAATGATTCTAGACCTATTACCGATTAGAATTTTATAGTCGGTTATAAAAAAATCTGCTGTTTAATAGAAAAGTGCAATAATAATAATAAGCCCTGAGGGCCTAGACAAATGGCATTCGCTTCGGAGCGATTCTATTTCTACAATCGCTATCGCTTTCGCTAATGATTCCAAAAACTAGCAATAACGCTCGTCAAAAGTGTCCCTTGGCTATGCATCTCTGTGGAAGTACATAATCTTTCGACGCTGTCGATTCATTTCATAATCGAATGTTGTTTACATTTTCTAGCTAATTTTTATTCGTTGACCTATGATCACGTGACATTTCGATAGCTTATGTCAACCCCATACATTTTAGCTTTTTTTACTAGCGTTATCGTTAATCGAATGTTACTTTGTCTAGGCCCTCTGACCGCCGCGCCCGCGCCGCCGATAGCTTGGATCCTGTTCCCGATACCGGTGGGCTACTATTTTTTTTTATATTTTTAAATGTTTTTATATGCTAATATTTAAAAATATAATTTATATGTACATGTCGGAAATACGTTTAATCAATCGTTTGACTTGAATAATCGGGACGCCGGTGCCACCAGGTGGCGCTGGACAGAGTCTATAATACTCACGCTTGACCAGAGCACAGAAGTTTGTTGTTGACGGGTAAGCAGTGAAGACGTTTAGAAACTGTCGCGCGTTCCGTAATGTTTTGTCGTGTACCTACAGTGTGTGATTCGCAAGACAAGTGTGATTAATTTGATCGTAAATTATAATGTGATTTGAACTGCAAACGGTTTTTCTATTGCGCAATAACCAACATTACCCATAGTATGCCCACAGTAGTTAAAATATGGCTGTTAATAACGAGAGAAAAGTACCTTCTCCGTCATACATATAAATTATATTTCCTTTATTTCGTTATTGAAATAAAGGAAATACCAGAACCCCATACCAGAATACCAGCGCTGCGGTACCTACTTATTATTTCAAATATCGCGATCGCAGCATTATTTTGACCACGCACAGGTCTTTCATTTTTTACTTGTTTATCGTTGTTTTTATTGTTAATTTTGTTAGTTTTAAATGCTCCTTTTTTATTATTATTATTTTATTTTTACTCTTTGTATTTCGTGTGCGTGTCCCAAATATTTTTTTCTTTCTTTTTCTTTCTTATATTTTTATTATAATAAATTATTGTACACGAAGTGAAGACTGTGTCGGCGTCGTGTCACGCTGCGTGGTGTCGCGTAACCTTCCACGAAAACTTCGGTATGCCACACCTTTCGGCCAAAACTCTTCTTTCATGAAGGTTTTTATTTACTGAGTTGGAACCCGCACCACAAACGACTTGAAGTTTATGTTATGGCGCGACTCCAACTTCTCTACTCTCAAGGTCCACTTGGTCTTGGTTCTGATGTATTCCATTTCCACGATATCTTCAGCTATCGTGCAGTGATGTTGACGGGATACGTACAGCTGCGGGATTGTTTACTAATATTTGAAAATCCTGTGCTGCGTTGCGTAACCCAAAATTCATTCTTGTAAACTCGAATAACCTGAATGGAGTTATGACTGCGGTTTTGGTAATATCATCGGGAGCCATTGATAAATTATGGTAAGCTTTCAACGCGAAAGCAAACGTCAATTTTAGAAAATATAGATTTCCCTTTCAGTAGGTATGTGAAATCAAGTAGTCTTGGTAATGGGTAACGGTCGGCGTTTTATTAACGCATTCGAGTGTCTACAAATGGTACCTAATTGCATCATCCTCTCAAATTCTGCTTTGGCTACTTTGTATTTCTCCGGTTTAAGTGGTCGTACCTTTTCATGAACCGGGGATCCAGTAGTGTAAATATGGTGTTGTACATCTTGTTTAGGATGTGTTTCAAAGTTTTCCAATTTGGTGATGTCGGGAATTTTTTGCAATATGAGATGGTATTCGTCGTTTATATCGATTGATCGAATACTCGATTCGTTGCAATTTATAATGTTCGTGGCGCGCGATATTAAGGTGAGTTTGTCTATTAGTTTCCTACCATGTAAATCTACTATTAGTTTGTTGGCGGCAAGGAAGTCAGCCCCTATAATTGAACGTTGAAGATCGGCTAGCATGAACTTCCATTGGAATGGGCGACCGGCGGCGGCGACATTATGTATTTGACCCGGTGTCTGGATTAGTTTTCCGGGTTCTTTTTGTTGCAGTTTATTGTGTCGCCGCATTTACGCGCATTGGTACCGTAAATTAAGTGGTAGAAAACTAGGTAATTCGCATCACCTGGTTTCTCCTTTTGGCTCAGGTATTATTCCCTATTTTTTTTAGTGTTTTCGTGAATTTTAGAGCGTACCCGGGATGTACCACGGACATAAAGATCTCGGCTTCGCAACTCACGGTTCTAACGATTATTGGAACCGTATAGTTTATTAGGTAAAATTTCTGAAATTTCTAGTTTCATTTGCATTAGTTCGCTAACAATGGTTTTGGGGATTGTTTGGTCTGCACTCGGAGTAGTTTTAGTGACCGGGGCTATTTCAGATGGCCTGGTATTTTCCAGGATTTTATCTGCAATTTTGGCCAAACTGTAGAGTTATACCTCGCCAATGTCGCATGCGCTTATGACGGCCCTAATTGAGTGTGGCAGTCGGCCTGACCACAATAATTTTAGAGTCTCTTCTGGCACTCTATTTTTCCCTAAATCTCGCATACGCCGTAATAATTGTGACGGCTTTTGGTCTCAGAGTTCGATTTTGTTTAAGATTTGGTTCATTTGTTTTGTTTCCGACTCTTTGTAAACCGAAATGAACCTATTTTTAAGAGTTTCGATTTTATTATTCTCAAGCATGTTTTCAAGGATGTCACTTATATCAGGTAACTCTTCAGGTTTCAGCCTAGCTATTTAAAATTGACTTTTGTGCAGGTCACTTGCCTTTTGGGGATCCACGATGGCATTGAATTGGTGAAACCAGAGCCTTGGTCGGTCTCGCCAAAAGTCCGGTATCCTAGGCGTGATGGAAACTGCCGTCATTTGTTGCGGTTGTGGCTGCTCCGGGGTTGACTTGGCTGCGGGTTGTTGGAGAGCTGCAGCCTGGTAAAGCCTGGTCGTTCATTTTTACGCGCGCCACAGTCTCTTTGTTACGATAACCTAGAACTCAATACGCGCGCAGACACGTACGGGTGTCACCACTTTGCCGATAAGGTAGGTATTTTGAAGACTGTTTGTATCAGAAGGTTTGGCAAATGAAAGAACGTGTTCTCAGTAGAAGGTTTACTGAACGACTTATGCTGCATACACGGGTTGAGAGGACTTAGATTAAACTTACGAGCTGCATCATACATTGCCTAAGTATGCCTACGCGCGACAGCACGACCTGTACCTACTGTATCCATGGTAATAGGTTGTACGTCGATGTCCCTGTATAGGTCGATTAAACCTGACAAACCATCGCACTCTCCTTTTGGTCGGCCATTTTGGAAGCGCGCGGTCGGCAACGCACGCCCATCGATGAAGGTCATTGAAAGTCAAGTCGGGCAACAACCGTCTACACGGCAGGAATGGACAAGTTCACCACTGCAGAAAGGCTTGTTGACGACCGTCTGGCACTAGCTTCAGTCTCGTTTCTTCTTACCTCGCTGAAGAATAGTAAGTATACCCAAGTAGGTGTAACTACCTACTATTCTTTATCGCTAGGTCGAAATCGAAAATTTGTATCAATTGTCGTTCAGCAAATGATAAACGATAGGTACCTGCTACTTGTTAGAATCCACAAATTGAAACTTATGTACATTTTAAATCTAGATGCCAGACTTCAATAAAACTTACTTTTCACGTCCACGTCGCAATATCTCTTCAGCCATTCTAAAAATCAGAAACATTTAAGATTCGAGACAAAACAACCATTATTTATAACGTAACTACGAAAATCCTCGGTAGGTATAGGGTACCTGTATTTTCGCAAGGCCTCGTCGGGAACCGAATCAGATCTGGAAAAAAGGACTTTGTTAAGTTTGAGCACGGGAACGAAACGGCAATAATTTTGAGAGAATCTTACACATTATGGGCTTCAAATAAGTTAGTATGTTTGACACTTTTAGCTATGGTCTTTATGATTTCGCCCGCAAAACTCGCACGATCTGTGTTATCGCTAGAAAAAATAATTACCATTACTTAGGTATATCATTATTTCATAATTACTTTAAATACAAATAAAATAATATCTACACACCAATCCCAATTGTCTACTTCGGAAATACAAACGCGTGATGGAAAACTTATACAGAGCGCGGTTACTACCATGGAATTACTTACTTATTGCCATGGGTACAAAATTAGACTGGTATTAACAACTCTATGCAATTCCAAAAAAGGTATTAAAGCTTTTGAATTTCTGATTGATAGATTCTGATGGCGATTAGCGACCGGATTAGGTAACCCAAGAGAGAAAGCTTCATATAAACGCTCAATGTTAAGTGCACGACCACGAGGCGCGGCAGTACAAAAAGTAGATAGAAGCTTTGCCTCTGGTTTCTATGTGGCGCGACGTTCACCTTAAGGGGGATGCGCTCAGGTAGCCCGCGATATTCAAAAATACTTACGCTTTTTGCAATTTGCAGTTCACTGTCAGGTTATATGTTGATTAAAATATTATTCGCAGCCGTAACAAATTTTGCTGTACAGAAATAAAATCATTAGAATCAGCAATACAACTCCTTAAGTTAGAATTGGCCTCAATGTCATAATATCATGAAATAGTCATTCAATAGGGTAATATGAACTTATTAAGTTATTAGAGAGATGTATTGATGATTTTTATGATTTTAATTCTATAAATAAATATTTGATACGGCAGCGAATCATATTTAGATCAACATACAACCTGACACTGACCTGCAAATTGCAAGAAACGTAAGAAAATTTGAATTTCGTGAGCTACCTTGGCGCATCCCCCTTAATTCGAAAATAAGATAATGTAATTACAGGTAGGTAAGTACAAATATTCAGCCCGACAGTTGTCTAGTATTTTTTTGGTCAAGAGGTGGGTAATAAAATCCCTCCGTATCAACAAGTCCTAAAACCAAATGATCCTAATAGCAAAACTACCTATGTATAATCAAATCGACACTTTAGCAAAATGTCCTAGTAGCAAATCGTCCTACAAGCAATTTGTCCTAGTAAGCAGAACGTTCTTTTTTAATACGATTTTAGTACGTTCATACGTATGTTAGTATGTAACGGAATCTTCGAACATGATTTTGATCCCCTTCAAAACGTCGGATTAACTCGAAATTTGGCATACTTAGGATAATCAGGATTAGCGATTTTTTGTTTTCCTGGTACCTGGAGTGTCTGCGTCAAGACCAATAAAGGAAACTACTTGGCGCGCCGATCACCTATTTCTCGGATAAGTTACCGACTGTGTGTTCTTGCTGCCAAATGTAAAGGCATATATGATTTCAGCTCATTGTCATAGTCACAACTTATATTAACTCGAGCTCTAAAATTAATTAAACTACTAACAGTTTTAAAATCTCCGCAAGCAGCAGCAACACAAAGAGGAGAAATTCTACAATAATTTTCAATATTAACATCAGCATGCTGTAATATTAAATCGATGTTTGGACGACGTCCTTTTGAAATGGCTAGATGTAAAGCAGTTAACTATTTTTCTCTTGAGCATTGACATCAGCGCCTCTCTTTAAAAGATACTCTATCATCCTTTTTCCGTGATTACTGTCATCCAAGATGTAAGACCTGGGATATGGTATAAATGATTGAAGAAAGCAGTTAGCATTGGTAATAAGGATGTCATTCAACAACACCTCTGGGATTTTCACGTTAACAATAAAAATAAACACCAAAGTGAAACACCACTTCATACAGCTGTGTTAAACAATGACCTGATATTCATTTCTGCACTGCTAAGCAAAGGTGCTGATGCTGATTCGAAAGATGAACTTTATAATACGCCACGTAATTTAACAATAGAAAAAAAAAATGTGCATTCTTCAAAATTACCAATAGTACTAGGTATATTAACATCAGGATCCCGGTTGAGAAGATATTCAAAAATTTCAATGTTACCAATATGAACAGCGAGTTTTAGTGGCGTAACATTACAATTATTTCTCACGTTGAAATCGGCTTCGCCATTCGTTAATACTCGTACAGTATCAAAATTTGTTTTAAATGCTAAATGCTGCCCTAATCTAAAGTGTCAAAATAATAATGACCTATTTGATACCATTGACTTATATAATAAATATGAATCCAAAAAAGTGATAGCGATGCTTTTTAAATATGGTATTATAATTGAACATCAACATGTCAATAATAAGATATTAATACGTACAGCGGTTGAAGTAGGCTTTTTTAATATTGTGGAAGAGCTGTTAAAATAGGGAGCTAATCCCAACACTGTTTTAAGTAACGATTTTAACTATTGCATGCTACACATAGTCTGCCGTCATCATCAGCGTAAAATTATTAATTTATTAATAAATAAAGGAGCATATGACAATTGCAGAGACCGTCTAGGTGAAACACCGCTCTTCTATGCAATAGCTAATAGAGATGTAAAAAAAATGTGCATTCTTCAAAATTACCAATAGTACTAGGTATATTAACATCAGGATCCCGGTTGAGAAGATATTCAAAAATTTCAATGTTACCAATATGAACAGCGAGTTTTAGTGGCGTAACATTACAATTATTTCTCACGTTGAAATCTATAAAGCTATTGCTAAATAATCACTATAAAATTAAAAATAAATAATAGTTTAAAAACACTAAAAAAATACGCTTGTATAGAAAATCCAACTAAAAAATAGAAAATAAATTTTAATAAATTTGATTTAAAAAAAAAATGTGTAAGAAAAAATGATTTTATTGAACCACTAAAAGACGTGAAAAATAACTTTAATTTTGGAAGTCGGTGGCCAAAAACGAAAATACAAAACTAAACACACCGACTTCCGAAATTAAAGTTATTTTTCACGTCTTTTAGTGGTTTTTTTTGGAAGTCGGTTGTTTTTTTGTAAAAAAGTTTTTATTTATCACTTTTTAGTTGCGGTACCTACCCCACACACATTCGTATACCACTACTTGGTGTGTAAATAACAGTGACAGGAAATTATTAACACATCATCCATAAAAACTACGTAGAAAAATATGCAGTATTAAGGATAACTCAAAAACTACTGGTCAGACCCGGATCAAATTTAAATGGGACCACATGTGAAGCACCATCTATCAAATAAAAAAAAAAACATACAGACGAATTGAGAACCTCCTCCTTTTTAACCGACTTCACAAAAAGGAGGAGGTTCTCAATTCGTCTGTGTTTTTTTTTTTTTTTTTATGTGTGTTAGCTCATAACTTTTTTCTGGGTGAACCGATTTGGATGATTCTTTTTTTATTTGATAGGTGGTGCTTTACATGTGGTCCCATTTAAATTTGATCCGGGTCTGACCAGTAGTTTTTGAGTTATCCTTAATACTGCATATTTTTCTACGTAGTTTTTATGGATGATGTGTTAATAATTTCCTGTCATTGTTATTTACACACCAAGAAGTGATATACGAATTTGTGTGGGGTAGGTACCGCAACTAAAAAGTAAAAATAAAAACTTTTTTACAAAAAAACAACTGACTTCCAAAAAAAACACTAAAAGACGTGAAAAATAACTTTAATTTCGGAAGTCGGTGGCCAAAATCGAAAATATAACACCAAAGACACCGACTTCCGAAATTAAAGTTATTTTTCACGTCTTTTAGTGTTTTTTTTGGAAGTCGGTTGTTTTTTTGTAAAAAAGTTTTTTACAATAAAATAGTTTTTTCTTACATAATTTTTTTGAAATCAAATTTATTAAAATTTATTTTCTATTTTTTTGTTGGATTTTCTATAAAAGCGATTTTTTTTAGTTTTTTTTAAACTATTATTTGTAAAGTACAGTAATGGTGAAAAATTAGTACCTATCGGTTTTTATCGTCATGCCTCATTATAACATTTATTTGAAATTAGAAATTAAAAATAAAGTAGAATTAAAGCACATATTTTGGCTCTTAATTTTATTGCTAAGACAATATGAATAGATAGACCGTATATCAATATTGGTAGTGTACTGAATTGTTGTCTATTAAAGAGAAAAGATTTGATTTATGTTTCCTTTAAAAAATCTCATATTTATGTGTGGTATGACTGTACCATTTCCGTTCTTTGGTTTTTAGGACCCATTGCTCGTAGGATGATTAGCTAATAGGACATTTTGCTTAAGTAACACATTGGTGTTTTGCTGGTGCCGGCCGCTCCTTAAGTTCTGAGTTGAGCTGCACGGTTACTGACAAATGCGTGCACTGACTGGACAGGTCCACTTAATCTGCGTGCTTCTTTCCTCAAAAGACCATTTCAGACATCAATCTACATGGTTCTCACACATTGTCCGAATTTTTAACCGACTTCAAAAAAACGAGGAGGTTCTCAATTCGCCAGTATGTTGTTTTTTTTTTTTATGTGTGTTAGCTCAGAACTCTTTCCTGGCTGAACCGATTTGGATGATTCTTTTTTTGTTGGAAAGTAAATATCTCCAGGGTGGTCCCATGATAAGGAAACCAGGATCTGATGATGGAATCCCAGAGAAATCGAGGAGAACCTTCGAAAATCGTAGGAGCGCCTAGTGCGTTTATTAATTTTTTTTTTCATTAAGTATTTTAAAGCACTACAATTTAATGAAGATCTGGAATCGATATGATGATGGAGCCGAAAGACGGTCGAGGGAATTCCTCAACGATTTACAGCAGGTACCTTATGTTTGGGCTTGATTAATTTGTATTTATGAGAAATTTACACCTGAAGGGTTGTGACTGTCATTAGGGGTCTGATGATGAAGGCGAAGGACAGTTAAAGGAACTCCTCAACGGTTTACAGTAGCTACCTTGTGATTCGACTTAATTCATTTATATTGATGAGAACTTTGCACCCATATGGGTTATAAGTGCCATTACAGGTCTGATGATGGAGACCATAGACAGTTGAGGGAATTCCTCAACGATTTACAGCAGTTACGTTGTGTTTGAGCTTGATTAATTTGTATTGATGAGAACTTTACACCTAGATGGGTTGTGACTGTCATTAGGGGTCTGATGATGAAGACGAAGGACAGTTAAAGGAACTCCTCAACGGTTTACAGTAGCTACCTTGTGATTCGACTTAATTCATTTATATTGATGAGAACTGTGCACCCATATGGGTTATAAGTGCCATTACAGGTTTGATGATGGAGACCATAGACAGTCGAGGGAATTCCTCAACGATTTACAGCAGTTACCTTTTGTTGGGCTTACTTCATACGGTTCAATATTCCAAAATATTCAGTTCGTACAAAAATAATACCCAATTAAGATTGAAGTTTTACATATGACAACCACTACCTACTATTACTACACTACACTACCCACTACTACTAATTGACGCATCAGCATGATGCTGATGCGTCAAATTGAGACTGAATTTAAGTTGCGTAATCGCGTCATCTCTAGCAATGCTCTTTCGTTGGTTGCTAAGCAATTTATGCTTGTCACAATGCATATGGTGAAATGGAGCTGATGGTGGCTTCACCATCAGCTCCAGTTCTTCTGGTTTTTACCAAGAGAAATCCTCAACAATGAACTCCTCAATTTCTTGCATCAGGAAACGAAATATTTTGTAAAAGGTGATGAGGAGTTGACATTAGGCTATTGTAACTTCGATAAATTATTATGTAACCCACTAAAAAGTGAAAAATAAAAACTTTTTGACAAATAAAAAACAACCGATTTCCAAAAAATACACTACAAAGTGAAAAATAACTTTAATTTCGGAAGTGGGTGGCAAAATACTAAAATAAAGATCCAAAGACACCGACTTCCGAAATTAAAGTTATTTTTCACTTTGTAGTGTATTTTTTGGAAGTCGGTTGTTTTTTTTTTGTCAAAAAGTTTTTATATACACATTTACATTGTTGAATTTTATATAATATACAATGTCATGAGTATTTACTTGTAAAGTACTATGTTATTTTAATTATTGTGAATGTGAGGACTATGTGGTTCATTGCTTTTTTTTCTCAGTTAATTTAATCATGATCTGGCAGTTTGAGTAATTTATGCGACCTACCCAAATGTCCTTTCTTTGGTATTGTTCGTCGAATCTTTGAGCTGCCTGAGTTGAGCTGCACGATTACTGACAAATGCGTGAACTGACTAGACAGGTCCACTCAATCTGTGTGGTTCTTTCCTCAAAAGACCATTTCAGATACCAATCTACATGGTCTTCACATGATCTGACCAATATTATGTCTGGACTTTAAAAGAGACTGTGACCTCTGAGTTTGTTTCGGCCTTTCTTCTCAGAGTAGTCAGATAGAAAACGCCGACCTCATCTAGTTTAAAAAATATGATTGACGTGTAAACGTGTTTGTACAAACCAACTTACAGAAATAAAATCATTTATCATTTAAGTGTCGTTTTGAATATAGACCATTTGCCTTTAGGACTTTTTAGTACGGAGGGAATAAAATTAGGTACACTAGGCCGCACACAACAGCGGTAACATAATCAGTAGACATAAGCTGATTTATTGTAGTGAACCTCCGTAATACACAAGGCCACCTCAATGTCACCTCAATGTTACCACTGTGCGGTCGACTGTACCTAAATACTTAATTGTTGCACAAACAATGTTATTATTCATAGCTAGATACTACATAAATTCGTTATTTTTACTGAAGATATTGCTTGATTTCTCTCTCATCTTCAGAATATAAACTGAATTCTGTAAAAAATAAAAACAACGTCAGTTAGTATTTTCAGATACGCAAGTTATAAGAATAACTTTTATAATAGCAATAACCAAGTAATAATTTATTACCTGATGATTCAGATTCTGGAGATTCTGTATCAAACATCTCTGCGAGTATTTCCGAATGGAATATGATTCTGTCCTCATCAGTCTTCTTTTTCATCTTACCAGCTTCTCTGTTTAAATCGCTTTCGAGGCAATAATCCCCTTGCAGCAATCTGAAGATTAAAATAATTTATATTATTATCACAATCGTTATACAATATGTCAGGTACTTCGACGACGAACCGTACATTGATGTATGTAACTAATAGATGCGTGCTAATTATAGCTACGTCAATACCCTAAAAAGAAACTAATTAAAACAAACCTTTTAAGATCGAATTCGGAGCTAACTTCACCAGGGTAGGGCACGTCTGTTAAAGGTATATAGAAGGGCTTCTCAGGCTGGACGACTAGGCTCCCACTCACCGCCGCAGACACTTGCTGATAAGAGTATTCTTCAGGCACGTACTCATATTCTTCTACGTCAAAATCGTTGTTTTCGCCCTTTTCAGCAGTAACAGCTGGTGTCGATTTTCCGTCACGATCACTCTGAGCTTTTTCTATTTGTTTATCTATTTCTTCTTTTTTACGCATGAATCTGAATAATAGTGAAACCACTGACGTTTATTTATTTATTGTGGTATACCTACTAAATATTTACTTAAGTAGGTAGTACATACACAGAACCCATAATCTTTTAAGTGTTCGACCCTTCAGCAAAGCTGGAGTTGGCAAACCTCGAGATTGGACCTCTCCAAGCTTTGTTTGCCAGCAAGCTCTGCAGTATCCTGGGGGTTCGACTTTTGGAACGTGTGAGGAACAATACTGCGCGCCAAAACCAACGTCACGGATGAATTGTACTTATGACCACTTTATAGCGAAACGCGGCTTCTTTTTTATTTAGGTAGGCCTACTAGGGATCTATTCAATGGGATGTTTCAAAGAAGCACAAGTCAAGTTAATGTCCATGTATCTAGAATTCTAGAGTATTTACTAACCTTCGTGTTGTATGTAAATTTTGGGCAACTTCCTCAGGAGTAATCTCACCTTCACCTACAATCATTTCTGCTTGTATTCGTTGTAAACTTCTAAATTGGGCCTCTAAAAACACCTTTTCTAGCAATGCCTGAAATTTTTATGAACGTTCAGAAAAAAAAAATACTAGCTTCTGCCCGCGGCTACGCCCGCGTGGATGTTGGAAATTATCCCACGGGAACGTGCTACCGTGATATCCTATAACCCAAATCCATTCAGCCGTTAAAGCGTGAAAAGTTAACAGACAGACAGATAATAAATGCAATATTTTTATTAAAGAGGTTTCTATGATTCTAAATGTCTAGGTACTTCTGTCAGACCCCAGGATGCCATCCATCTATCTCAGTCCGTTCAGTGGTTTAGGCGTGAAAGGCAATAACATACAGACAGACAGACAGAATTACTTTCTTATTTATAATATTAAGCATGGATAGCGTCTGTAAGTACATGGGTAGGTTTGTATCTAAATCACATACTTCGTAAAACATCTCTCCTATGGTTACGAGATTTTCTTTGTGGCCATCTATGTATTTATTAACTCCTTTGTTAATTGTAATATCCTGGCACTCCAAGTTTAAAATGCTAGCCTTAGCAATTATAATATCCTCTTTCGGTGACTCGTACCACGTCGGTACCTGTTCTATCTTCTTCAGAGTTTCTGCACCGGTAATGAGTTGACCAAAGGCCACATATCTAAATGCCATCCAGTCTTGTGGTTGCAATAAAACGAAGAATTGTGTTGAGCAATCAACATGCCTGAAATTAACAAACCTTTCAGAATTAACTATATGTTGCATCTATTATCAATCTTGGAGTTTTTCATCATTTCATTATCATTATTTTAAGTCATTAATTGAAAATTTAGTATTTAAAATGCGACCAGAACGCCTACACGGTCAATTTAGAAAACGAAGTTGTAGACGTTCCAGGTGATTGCCATTCGAATTCGTGTACCTAAATGAACGTTCTCATGTTCCTCAATCTGGAGCTTTGGCCACTGCACTCGAGCCAGTGGTTTGTTTGGCCAACTGCGTGCTAATAATTGTAATCGTACCTGCCATCATTGGCCATGGCGATAACACCTCGTCTATCATGAGGTACAATAAAGTTTTCGCAGCTGAGGTCTGTTTCTTTGAGTCCGAATCCTCCACACTGGATCCAGCCGTCTTTTACTATGCGATGTATTGGAGTTCCCGAATAGCCCCCCTTTACTTCCTTACAGAGACGAAGGAAATTCTCACAAGTAAGAGGCACTATGTCAGAATATAGCTGGAAAAAAAAATACGTTTATTAAAGTTACCACTTCAAATGGTCATGCGGTCTCGCACATGAGTAAGTATATCTATGTATGTACTTAGACATAGGGGATTATTTACGGAGACGCGGGGCGTTGCGCGTCGCGTCGGACGTTTTTTCTGTTTCAGGTGCGGCGGCGCGTGAAGCGGCACGTATCATCGCACGCGAAAACACAAACTTATAGCAATATACGATGTTGTTCATAGAGATGCGAGACGGGAAGAGTGGCGGTGCCCACCGCTGCGCCCGCGGCGAATCCTCAAGCGTATAGCGAAGCACGCGGCGGACATCGCTGCGGCGCACGCGGGGTATTCAATCAAACCGGCTAGTTTTAGGTTAGCGAGAGATGGGAGCGCACGTGTCGCAACTTGCAGCAAAATGTTAATTGCTAATGCTAAATGGTACTGAGTAGTGATGGAACTACTCAGTAGCACTTGGAAACGTTGCTCCACAAAAGGTAACTGTGGTGTGGATGCACCATAAAAAGACTATAAAATCTTTGTGGTGCTCGCAATGCTGATCTATCTCTTAGTATACTTATCACAGAATTTTCTTGTTCGTCATCACCACCATCATCTAAATCAACATGTGATGATTCAAGTGTAATATAGTACTCATTAGATTCTTCTTCATTTCTACTAGGTTCATCCGATATTGTGCGCAAATTGGGAATTGTTTCTTCAAATCTCGCAGCATCATTCAATGCTTGATGCACACCTGAAATAGTTGCGTCTTGTAAAATATCCTCCCTTGCATCTAACATTGGATTATTTTCTCTAGTTTTAGGAAAATGAATCTTATCTCAATCATTGGACTTTTTTCTTTTGTTTCAGAGACATCTGACTCCAATCTAATAGATCTGATGACTGACTCGTTAAATATTACGTCTCTTGACCGTGTCAATGTTGGATTCGATTTATTGTCGATAACCATCATCACCATCATAACCAATGAGAATATTTTTTGAGCTTTTCTTGACATTTTCGTTCTCTTTTCTTTTGGAACATGAGCATAACATTCAGTGCCAATAATTCTCAAATGTTTGATTGAGGGCTTCTTTGTAAACCATAACTCCAATGGTGATTTTCCTTCTCTAGAAGTCGGTCCAGTTCTATTCAGAACATAAGCACTTGATAAGCTTGTAGCGGTATTAACATCGCCACATGCGAGCTACACGTCATACTGACGTCACGCAAATTCTGCATCGCGCAAGCAGAGTTTACCGCGCGACTAGCATACGTCCCGACGTCAACCGTCGGGCAGTTGCCCACCAGACACAACACCCGTCTGGTCGGAGGATCCTTCCTTTTCCATAGAGTATGAGTGAGCTTTAGACCAACAGGAGAGTGGAAGTTCTTCGTGAGCGTGCATCAAAGTACGAGCAGCTTCTACCACAATTCTGTTTTCTCTCTCTGAAATACGTACTGAAATCAACTAAAAACACAAAATAACACAAAATACAAAATAACGATTTTTTGAATGAATTGGGAAATGGACCACATCCCTCAGTGTGAATGATCTCTCCTGGTGCTTTAGCTCGCTCTCTTGTTCCAAATTTATATCTGTGTTTTACCAAATACACATCCTGCACATAATTCAGAATCGAGTTGTACTTTTATACCAAGTTCCTTTTCTATCAATTCTTTCACTTGTCTTTTATTCTCGTGAGCAAATCTTTCTTGATAGAGTTGTAAAATGTTTTTTGTTGACAGTGAGTTCAATTCAGGACATGAATTTATAACAGTTTTTCGATTTAATTTATTGAGTCCTCCATTCTTGACTCTTGTGCTAATTAAATTTATTTTTCCATCAACTGTCAATGGACAAAAATCTCTTTCAGATGTGAAGACACTTTTCTCAAGTTTATCTTAAGCAGCAAGTACGGAAAACAAGTTTTTCTTAATTGCTGGAACATACCATACATCACCCATTTTAATGTTTGTGTCTGACCTCGAATGTCAGCTATTAAATCAACTGTACCTTTACCAATAGCTTGAATTGTTGAACCATTTGCTGTTGTTACTGTTTGATTATTGCTGAAATGTTGAAAGTTGGAAAATATGTCATTTCGACAGGTGACATGAGTTGTAGCACCATTATCAACAAACCAACTGTCAATATCTTCTTCAATAATACTAGCAACCTCATTTGTATCAACTTCCATCAATGACAGGGTCAGATTGGTATTGTTAGCTTGACTTGTTGATGGTACATCTGTTTTGGGAGGTATCCCGTCCGGTATCCACTTGCGACATTTTTTTACTTTGTGTCCATATAGTCCGCAATATCCACACTTGTTTTTGTTCTTATACTTATTTTGTACAACTACAGCATGTGCATTAGCACTACCAATATTATCTTCTTTGGTCAAAAGTGAACGCTCGTAAGCACATATTTGTGCTGTCAGATTGTCTATATTTCGATCTTTTCTTGACATCAACATCCAATTGGACTTGAAAGAGAGAGAAGTAGTTCTCGTCGGGTAAAGTTTCCAAGATTTTGCAGATTAATAATATCTCTGGAAGGTCATATTTCGTTTCATCTTTTTGAAGTTCCGCTTTCAATTCATGCCATATATTTTTCAGTTTGGATATATGCATTAACATGTCGTGTGAGGGATCTTTTTATAGCTAAAGAAACTGTAGCATAGTGAATAGCTTTTGTCTTCAGATGTTCATTGAACAAAGTGTGCAATTCATCCCAAACCCCTATTTGGCTGTTGAGAATCTCATGACCTTTTGTAAAGTGGCATCCAACATATTAGCCATCAAAATAAGCATCGCCGTACTATCTATCTTATGATATGTTTCTAAAGTATTTTCATAATTTGCTTTAACGTCTGCAGTTGCTGTAGTAGCTGGTTGTTTAGGTTCTATAAGTTTTCCATTTATAGCGTCTAACCCGCCAGGCGTACCCCTTAAAAGCAACAGTACTGTGCAGCGCCATGTTGACCAATTTTCTTTTCCTGCTAAACGACCGATATTTATTTTGTTTTTGCAACTCGTAGTCAAAGTCGACATTTTGACAGGCCTTCGTTAAAATTAATTTGAAAAAATAGTTTTTTATTTTCTTGCAAATTATTTTTAACTTACTTGCTTCGTTATTCAATCGTTTCCAATTACATATTGAAAGATATAATTATTAGTTTATTAGTAGCAGGAATGAAAAAACAAAAAGAATGTTATAAAAAGTATAGAATCAGAGAAAACTTCCTATAACAGTCTGAGCCGATTTGGAAAATTCTTTTACTGCGATCAACTCGGCTCACGCGTGGTTAGTCACAGTTCCAACTTATCCTTACGGTCGGGGTACCTACCGTAGCTTAGTTATTGCGACTGACTGTGAGAAAAGGCCAGAAAGATAAAAAGAGGCCAAAGTATAAAAAAAATACCCTATGCATCATTAGAAGCGCAAATACTTAACAAAAGTGTCGTTACGGGACAAAATGTTATGTTTTTTCGGTCTAGCCCCAGAGGGTCTAGCTCTCATTTGCCTAGTGTGCAAAGCATACCCTTGTACAACGTCTGTTATGGAACTTCGTTCCAAAGTTTTTAAACGTACATTAATTTAAACAACGTCGGGCATTAGAAAGAAAGTCAATAAGTTTTTAGAGGTTCTGTTTAATATATCACAATTTCTACTAAGTACTGTTTGGCGGCTTCGAGTTAGTGCCTCCTCTTCAAAAGCTGAAGGAAAGGCGCACGAAAAAAATATCTGCAAGCTATTTTTTACAAATATTTGTTACAAAATACCTACCTAATAAATTCATGAAATTTTATTTATGTTTACCACGCGAGTGCGTTGAAAAATACGTTGTAGATATGAAACGCGTGAGCTTTTATCATTACACACATCATAATACATATACCTACTATTCATATGTGGGTAGGATAGCTTAATCTTACCATAAATATCATCGTCCCAATGTACGTCCCATTGATCATAATTTCAAGATACGCCGTAGGTCTCTGAAAAACATAACTACTGTCACTTTCAGTCTTCATGGATCCTAATGATTAGTTATGTATACGGTAAATGACTAAGTACTTACATTAGGCACACAAGGGCAAACCATAAACCATAACTGTCAAAAACAGAAATGATCACCGTAGCCGAAATCGCCATAGGAAAAACACAAGGTGTTTGTTAGCTAGGCAAAGCCTTAAGGGGTGATAGTTGACACCATTTAGAGAATTTTGAGCCATACATGTCTCAGACGAAGACTGTTTTCTTTATTTTTAACTGCTGCAAGTACCTTTACCTAACTAAAAAAAGCCTAGAAATAGCAGTCAAAAATAAAAATAAAACCGATTTCGTCTAAGAAATGTATGGCTCAAATTGCTCAAAATGGTGTCAAATTTCACCCCCTTAAAGCTTTGCACCCAGCTTCATATTTTCGCACTGCTGGGCAAAGGCCTCCCTTTGTACACGTAGGTACACTACCTCTATCAGTATACATCCAATTAAATTAGTTCCTTCATTCATTAAATTAATTTCATGTTGTCGGTGACAATTCCAACACTCTAATATCGTCAAAACTAAAGCCTCACGCGATAAACCGTTCGAGAAGAATAGCGGGGTCGTCACATTACTGAACTTCTGCCCAGTGTTACTTATTGCACTAGAAAAGGTAAACTTACATCAGTTGACTTTAGAAAACTGGAACACAACTTAATGGCCTCAACATAATAATCGGGCTTTATATAGTAACTATATTTAGATTCGATCAGTTCTTTTAATTCCTTTTCCCCGCCAAGAAACTTTTCGTTCATAATGACAGCGACTTGTGTTTTCAAGCAATAAGCCTCACCACCATACCGAATTTTCAAATCATTCCATGTTTTCTCCCATTCTCCGCTTGTTACAGCTAAAAACAATATTTATTTTGAGACAAAAACAAGGTAGGTACTTAACTTACTTAGGTAACCGACGAAGGGCGAATTTCACTTATGAAACGAAACGCAATCAGCACATCAAAACCGCGTTCAGTTTCATTGGTGAAATTAGCTCTAAGACAATTATACAACTGGCTGGAATGTGGCCCACCCAGCACATAGCATTACGGCTCTGGTTGCGCTTTCGTCTTAACACTGTTCTAATCCACAAAATATTTAAGGAAATCATCATCCCGAGTGACAGTTGTCGAATTAATTTGGTGGTCAACCGCTCGACAGAAGAGTAGAGGTAACACTTCAACTACGAAAACTGTACCAAATTGTACGATGGACATGTGTGTTGTCGCTGCTTCATATTTATAGGTTCGGAACATCGGATAACTTATTAATGTTTGTAAAGTTGCCCCACACTTGTGATTTCTCCTGTAGTGTGTCGCGTAGGTAGGTACCTATATAAATACCTAAGTGAGATTATTTGCAGGTACTTTAGTGTCGTTGCTACAAAGGCATCCGTACGCAAAATATGCGCTTGCACGAGGAGTTGCGGACACCAGCTTGTCATTCTTCACCAGCTTGTCTTGTTTACCTCTAATTATACCTATAACATTATAAAAAGTCTAAAACTTATGTGGGCACGTACCCGTTATGACCGGAGCATCGAACTGTCTCCATCTATATTTATGTAGTCCTTTTACCAGATTAATGCAATAAATAAATTCCTTTTCGGCTCTTGTCCCAATCACTGTGAATTTCACCCGGTCTAAGCTAGGAACTTTGCCTTTCTTGGGTGGTGGATATACTGGGTTCTTCGCAGAATTATGACCATATTTATATGTGCCAGCATAAGCGTCTTTTATAGTTTTTTCCCACGGGTGCCGCGGAATATATATTTTTTTGGGAGGAATCTCAAGCTCAGGATAGAAAAACGACATCTTTGTTTGTAAAAGGTTTGACTGATTTCAGACCTATTTATAATGTACCCAGTGTTTCTGACTGATTTCATAATTTCTATCTTTTTTTTTTGTCATTTAAATCATATTTGTTGAGTATTGTGGCCAGTTTTTGAGGGTAAGATAGTCATGGAATTAGTATGTGTTTGTTAATATTTTATGCATCTACACAAGTTAGGTTTTTCTGAGACAACCTGTATTTCTCAATATTTCTGTATAATATTATGAAGATGAAACTTTATTTTCAAAACATACATACATACATAAACTCACGCCTTCTTCCCATGGGGGTAGGCAGAAACTACAGAACGCCACCTGCTACGATCTTTACATACTCCTTTTGCCTCGTTTACGTTCATACATCTGGTCATACACGCACGCCGGTTATGAGTACTACGCACCTGACCTTTCTGAAGAACATCACCAATAAGGTCACTATATGTCTTCCTAGGGCGTCCCCTCCCGGCTTTTCCACTCACATATGCCTTGTAAAACCTTTTGTTAATCGCCCTTCATTCATCCTCTCAACATGACCAAACCATCTTAGCATACTCTTTTCAATTTATGTCACTACATCTTTTAAACCGCACCGTTGCCTTATCACATCATTCTTCAGTCTATCATTCATAGTCACACCACACATGCTCGCAAGGAACGCATTTCCACAGCATTTATTATACTTTCATGCTTCTTTTGCCACACCCAACACTCACTTCCATACATAAGCGTAGGCACCAGCACACCATTGTGAACAGCTAGTCGTGCTTTTTTGGACATCAACTGGTTGGTTACAATTGCATGTGTAGCACCATTCACTTTATTTCCCGCATTTACCCTTCTTTCCACATCTCCATCAATCTTTCCATCCCTTGTAAATAAACTCCCCAAATATACGAACTCACTTACTTGCTCCACACACTTATCATTTAATTTCACATCACATACCGATACATCCTCTTCTCTTTCAAACACCATGACCTTCGTCTTATTCACATTTATATTCATCCCTTTCATTTTATATGATTCATCCATCACAGTCACCATCTCTTGCAACCCTTCCGCTGACGATGCAAGTAGTACTTGATCATCTGCGCAGAGAAGGCATTTGACAGGCAACTCATTCATCGTCAATCCATACTCACTCTCTTTCAAATCTGTCAGATAATTATCCATGTACAAGTTGAACAGCCATGGTGACGCTACACAACCCTGTCTAACACCCCTCGAGATGCAGAACCAGTTCGTGTATGCCCCATTTATCTTAACACAAGCACTGGAATCCTTGTATAAAGATTTCAGTGCCCGTACTAAGCGCCAGTCCACACCGTACAAGGATAGTGTCGACCACAGTTCTTCCCTACACACACTGTCATAGGCCTTCTCCAAGTCCACGAAAGCACAGTAGACTTTCTTGTGCTTTGCCAGATGTTTTTCGGCTATGCACCTTAGGGAGAAGATCTAATCCATACATTCCATTCCCTCTCCAAATCCTGCCTGCACATCCCATATTTTGTCACCTGTCACTCTTATCACTCTATTTATTAAAATCTTTGCATATAGTTTGCCGACAACACTCAAAAGACTAATGCCGCGGTAGTTTTTACATTCCTGCTGAGAGCCTTTTCCCTTACAGTGGTACGATTACAGCCTTACACCAATCATCCGGCACATGGCCATATCTCCAACACATATTAAAGATCCGGCTCAACAGGCTTGCTACCACCTCGTCACCTCCTTTCAGCATTTCAGCAGACACTTTGTCGTATCCTGCAGCTTTCCCAACTTTCATCCAATTCAGCGCTCTTACGATCTCATCTATTTCTATTTCATTCTCTTCATCTACATCTGAGCTTGGGTCTTCAGAACTGGCGTCTGCCCAGTTACCCACTCCTTGCACACTATCCTGACAACTAAATAAACTTTCAAAATATCCCTTCCAGCGTTCCAAGACCTTACATTCTTCGCTTAATAGACATCCATCTTCTGGTCTTATAACATTCATACTCGATGTTCTTGTCACTCCGCGAGCCAATCTTACCTGTTTCCAGAACAGCTTAACATTGGCTCTGAAGTTATCAGAGAACTTCCTGTTATACTTTTCTTCTTTTTCATCTTTTTTCATTTTCACAATCTCTTTCACTTTCGTTTTCATTTCGGAGTATCTCTTCTTCACTTTTTCCAAATCATCTGTCATATTCGTTGCTTGATTCATCCTATTTTGGGCCTTACAGGCTAACACATTAAGCCAGGCCTCTTTTTTCTTCATCACAACCTCTTTAAATTCACCATCTACCCAAGAATCATTCGTTCTACTACCACCTTATCTCTGCGCCAGACCACATACTTTTGTGGCTACTTGCACCATACCATTTCTTGCTATATCCCATAATTCTTCTAGGCTGTAGTCATTCGTATCATCAAATATTTTATCAGTCTTCATTTTTACTTCCCTCTTATATTCCTCTTTTACTTTTAATTCTTGCAGTCTTTCTACTTTTATTCTTTCTAGAGCAGTCACAGGAACTCGAACTCGATGACGCCAATGCCTGAACAGACCATCCACCCGAGGCATAACCAGATAATGATCAGTCCCTACATTAACTCCCCGATATGCTCTAGTATCTGTAACTTTACACTTTAATCTTTCATCCACAATCACAAAGTCGATCATACTTCTGCTGTCTTGCCTTTCCCACGTATACCTGTGAACCTTTCTATGGTTAAACATAGTGTTCATAACAGACAAATTCTTCTCTACACATATATCTAGTAAACTCATCCCATTCTCATTCACTTTATCATCCCCATACTCACCTAATACTTTTTCATACCCATTCCTCTTCACACCAACCCAACCATTAAAGTCTGCAAGCATAACAATCTTCTCGTTTGACCTAAATCCATTCACTAAATCCCTTAAACTCTCCCATAATTCATCCCTCTCCGAAGGCGAGCTTCCCATATCGGGTGCATAAACGCACAAAATAAAGATAGGGTTTAGGCCCACTTTTGTTCTTACCCATAGAATCCTGGGACTCACACAAACATAATCTTTCACACATTTCATCATCCGCTCGGAGAGGACCACCCCCACACCCTGACAGGCCCTATGTGTCTCTTGAACACCGGACCAGATAGCGGTCAGAGAATCGTGTTTAGATATGTCCACTCCCTTTCTTTTCGTCTCATTCACACAAAGCACATCTATCCTTTTATCCTTCACCATCTCACACACCTCATCCATCTTATCTTTTATACCTCCCTGCACATTCAGCGTAGCTGAGCGACATTCTGCCGCTCGCTTTTCGCCCCGTGGAAACAACTGACGTGGTGTGTGGCGAGCATCACCGCCGCCTCCGAGTTGATTATTATTAATTGAAATACTTATTTAGTTCCCACGAAAAGCAGAGGAAAAAATCTGTCGACACTATACAGAGCCCCGCACGTAGAGGTAAGGCTTGTTAGTGCCTGGAGGCGCCCAGACAACAGGCACGCTTCCGACTAGGCTCCCCCCTAGCCATGCAGCTCTCGGCACGGCAACCTTAGCTTGGGTGTGTGTTGTTAGTACCACACAGAGGAAAACAATAGAATGCCCCAGCTGTTCCCTTAGTCGCCTTTTACGACACCCACGGGATGAAATGGGTTGGTTCTATTCTATCCGGAAACCACACGGGCCACAAACGAGGATAAGTTGGTTACAAAACCACATAAGTGGCGATTCGTCAGAGCCTCGTTGGTAAATTCAGCAGGGTCTACCGCGGGCAGGTGAGGTTGACTTTGGCTCTTCAGATGTTGGTAGGGCCACTTACTCCCCTCAATATTTTCAAAAATCATTACAAAAAAATAAAAATAAACTTTTTTTTAATGAATTTTATTGTGGTTCCTTATTTTAGTACTATTTCTGTACGAAATGCTAGGATGTCACTGTCAATGTCAAAATCAGTCAAAACTGACAAGTGACAACACCGAGTGAGCTCATATTTATTTTCCTTTAAAAATCTGTTATGATTTTTCCGGATTTTCCATAAAACTTTTGATTTTTAAATAAAATTATGTAGTCGTGAGCGATATTTAAAGGTTAACTGAATGATATTCATTAATTAAGTAATAAGTTCAGCAAAACCTGGATTAAAAATGAACACTACACACTCGCAGAGTTTTTCTGTACTAAGCGGAGAACTTTGCAATTTAGTTTATCTGAAAGAATTCAGTAAAGATAAATTTAACAAACTGGTAGACGAATTGAACGCCAAACCTTATAAAGTGGAGTTATTTGTGCGGAAACATGTAAGCTTTTTAGGTTATCTTTGTCCTAATACTTTTCTATTTTGCATTTCTGTCATAAAATTTATAATGCATATTACAGGATGCTGCAACTTTAATGACAGCCCTTTGCTTAAATGTTAAGCCTGCCGATGATTTTTTAGCGGCGAAAACGTCACATTTAATAAATAGTATTGTAACAAAACAAAACTTACAATTTGATACTGATTATCTATGGAAGGTGATCTCATGGCACATTGAATGCTTAAAGCAGTGCACGGATATTGTGTTGCCTGATATTCTCCATAGTATGCAATGTATCTTACAATCTAATCCTCAAGCAAGTCATAAAGTAAGTGTTAATAATTAATAAAATATACTGTGCAATTTTTAATTAATATTACCATCACATCAAGTCAGGCCTTCTTCCTACTCTACTAACTGGCTAATCTTATTAGGTACTACATTTTTGAAACCTTATCCTTTATTGCTAATATACCTTCTCAGAACAACTATTCAATATGAATGTCTAGTAATGAACAACATTAATGTTTTTTACAGTTTACTGAAGACTTAATAGGTAGTCAAGGAGTCCTCATAAGACTTATTGACTCAACTAAGAGTGTTCAGAAAGCCAAAAACAGTTTACAAATACATTTGATAGCTTTAAAATGCATCATAGGTATCATATCAACTTCAGATGATAGCAAAAATGATACAAATGTAGCTCCTGAACTAAAGGAGTTGATATCTCAAATAGTTGTGAAGTTTTTGATGAACGGGTATTCAAAGTCAGAAGATGAATTTTTGTATTGTAAGGTACGTATTTATTATTAAAAAAAATTGAGGATGGGAGATATTTTTTTTTTTTGTTTCTTTAATTCTTGCTTAATTATTTTACTCTTCCTTTACATTGCTTAGTCTAAAAGCAACAAATAAAGCCTTATACACATTTTTCTGTTACAGGTAATAATATCAGCACTAAGGGTACTGTCCCAGCTGTATTTCAATGACCCCAACATAAATATACACCTGCCTGAGGTGATGGGAATCTGTCGATATTGCATACTCTATGGTTTGGTGATGCAGACTGGTCGGCCAGAAAAGATTATGCCAGCTCAACAAACAATAGCCATAGTGCCTGTTGTACATACTCCTAACCCGAAGGGTGGAAAGGTAAACCAAAACCGAAACCGGTTGTACTTCTAGCTTAAGAGTCAAAATCAAAATAATTTCTTTCGAATAAAAAACATATTACAATTTTTGTGCATGTTAATACTGCGTTAGTTTAGTAACTATGTCGCAGTTATTAGCGCCCACCTCAGGAGCGAAAGACAACTGAGTTCCATAATAACAATTTTGGTTATACTTATAGGTAGACACTAGACATAACACAACACAACACAACACATACAAATACACACACACCCTCACACACACACGCACCCTCACACACACACACACACCCTCACACACACACACACACACCCTCACACACACACACCCTCACACACACACACGCACACACCCACCCTTGTTTGTACAGATACCCCTACGAGGACCTTGTTAGTCCTAGACGGAACCGAGGACCCTCCAAAAAACTGGTTTAAATACCTCATTGGCCTTTTAGAATAAGATAGAAAGTGACAGGTGAGAAAATCTATAGTGATGAGCTTATTTGGATAATGCTATCTCAACATTTTTCTGTATGAATTTCGGCTATCATACTGAGGACCAAAAATACACAGCTAAATGTGACCAGCGATGCACATACGAGGACTTTGTGTAAGCCAACCGAGGACCTCTTACGTAAGCCCTGCGACGTCCTTCCGAGGACGTATTTTTACACAATATTTCTTATAGCTTGTACAAAGTGCGGACGTTGTGTTAGACTTTATATCACTAAACCGAGGAAAGTTTTTCGCGTAGAACTTGTACAAACCGAGGACCTGGAAAATCTACCTACCTAAAACATTTTACGTGTAAGATAATAATTATATCAATGTAAGTAGAATGTTCGGATTAATTTCTTCCACACTTATTCTAAAATGAAGTACCAAGCGAGGACTGCGGCGTGATTGTTGCTTTTAACGTAAACAGTAGGGATAAAAAATATTGTCCAACATCGGTATTTAGCCGTATTACTCATTAAAAATAACAGTGAAGCATTGTGGTGTGGTTGTTTAGTTCTATAAAAACTTTTTTACAAAAAAAAAACAACCGACTGCCAAAAAAACACCACAAAGTGAAAAATAACTTTAATTTTGGAAGTCGGTGAAGACACTGACTTCCAACTAACATACAGATCCAATGATGGATCTGTATGTTGTAGCCTAATGTCAACTGCTCATCACCTTTTACAAAATATTTCTTTTCCTGATGCAGGGAAAAGAGGAGCTTATTGTTGAGGAGTTCTCTTGGTAAAAACCAGAAGAACTGCACCATATGTATTGTGACAAGCATAAATTACTTAGCAACCAACGAAAGAGCATTACCAGAGATGACGCGATTACGCAACTTAAATTCAGTCTCAAATTGACGCATTAGCATGACTATTTAGTAGGTAGTGGTTGTCCTATATAAAACTTCAATCTTAATTAGGTATTATTTTTGTACGAACTAAATATTTTGGTATATTGAACCGTATGAAGTAAGCCCAACAAAAGGTAACTGCTGTAAATCGTTGAGCAATTCTCTCGACTGTCTATGGTCTCCATCATCAGACCTTTAATGGCACTTATAACGCACATAGGTGCAAAGTTCTCATTTATATAAATGAATTAAGTCCAAACACAAGGTATTTGCTATAAACCGTTGAGGAGTTCCCTTAACTGTTCTTCGTCTTCATCATCAGACCCCTCATGACAGGCACACCCCATCTAGGTGTAAAGTTCTTATCAATACAAATGAATCAAGCCCAAACACAAGGTAATTGCTGTAAATAGTTGAGGAGTTCCCTTGACTATATTTCGGCTCCATCATCAGATCGACTCCAGACCTTCATTAAATTGTAGTGCTTTAAGATATTTAATGAAAAAATTAACAAACGCAATAGTCGCCCCTACGATTATCAAAGTTCCCTCGATTTCTCTGGGATGCCATCATCAGATCCTGGTTTCCTTATCATGGGACCATCCTTGGGATATCTCCTTTCCAACAAAAAAATAATAATCAAAATCGGTTTAAAAACCGATGAAGTTATCCGCGAACACACACAAAAATATATACGGTCGAATTGAGAAACCTCCTCCTTTTTTAAGTCGATTAAAAAAGGAAATGGCAACAACGAAAAAGTTATGGATATGAGAAGAAAAAAAGTTGTAGAAGACTAGTTCTCTAAAGCAATACTAAGACAAAAGGTTCCTGGAAAAGATGAGTGTGAAGAATGCGTCCGAAAGAACGAAAATATTTTAAATAAAAGATAGAAACTGGAAAGTCGTGAAGTATTACGTATATAACATAATTCAACGAAACAAAAAAAGGACAGGTAATTTTCTTCTAATATTATCAATTTTCTTATACTGTTAACACAGGCCTTTAGTTTTTCTGTTTTCCGTTTTTGTTTTAAAAATCGTTTACCTAAGGAAACCAAATTAAATAACTTAAAACAAAGTAAAACTTAAACTTCAGGTTTAGAATGAGTAAAAAAGTCAGAATCTTCCGTTTCATGATATTGAATACAATATAAAGTCATTATTTTGTTTCTTTCAGATAAGCCGGGATAAAAGGATAAAAAAAGATTTATAAATAAAAAAAGTTTCATTTTAAAATAAACCTACTTCTATTTCAGTAAAGTTTATGTTGTTTTCTTTAGTACATGCAAGTTCTGTATTTCTTTGTACTTTATATTTACTTAAAATCTTCCTGCAGACATTTCACCTAGGAAGGTATTTACTTTAGATTCTTTATGAAGAGCACACATATTCAGCTCCCATGGCAATACAATATTTTATGGTGCAAAATCATAATGTTGAATAATATAAGCGGGCCTAGGTACTTAGCACATACTGCAGAAGAAGCCTGATTATTCCTCGTGCACCTAGTAGCTACTAACGATTTGTTTAAGGATTCAGTCTACCTTCGATTTTCTCTTTCATAATTTTATTTAAATGATAGGACATAACTTGTCGTCTACACACGATGAAAACTGTCGAAACGAGGACTAGAATACACACTGTTCAGAAAATCTAGCAAACCGAGGTCTTAAATACACATTGTGCGGAAAAGCTACCTTACCGAGGTCTTTTGTGTTAAAGTTAACACATAGGTCTTCGGAAAATACAACAAACATGAAATTAGTGTAAAGAGTCTGTGTATGAGGCGACAGTGGCACCATCTGGTGGATACACAATGTGTTTGTAAGATTATGAATAATCTTAATCAAACCGAGGTTCAGACAACTTTTTCGTATTAAGTATATAGAAAGGCTCAAAATCGCTTGCAGAATACGAATCACTGGTCAAGTCAAACCGAGGATCCTCGAAAAGGTCCTCGCTTTGTAAAGGTCCTCGGTCGTGCCTTGTGTATTCATACGCACGTCCTCGCATGGTACTTAAAACGAACACACACACACACACGCACCCTCACACACACACACCCACACACACACACACACACACACACACACACACACACACACACACACACACACACACACACAATCATTCACAAATTTATTAATAATAGTTGTAGCAGTATACGTGCGTGAGTGTGTGAGGGAGGGTTTGGAGGGGTGTGCGTCAGTGCACAGTTCCTATTGGTCGTTTTCTATGGAGAAGAGCCGGCAAGAAACTACATACACAGTCACTCTTTTAAAAGTACTTGGTTTTTACAATGTTTCCAAATTACAGTGAGGATAGTGTTGGCCTGTCAACAAATACCAGGTACTCAATAAAATAAAAAATGATCTAAAAATCTACAGTCTACAACAATCAAAGTAGCAATGCATACTTCTTATGTGTTGCAAAGATTGGTTGGGCCTTTTGCTGCTCATAGTTCTCTATCAGAAGCCTTATTTGTGTTTTCAAAGAAAGTTATAGATATTGTTCTCTACAAATATCAAAACAAATAATTAACTGAATATAAAAGCAAATAATTCAATAGAACAGTGTTTATGATAAAATCCATTTTGTTTTTACTTTCATTTCAGAAACAAAAAATGCGAAAGCAAAGGAATAATGCAATTGAGAGCTTGAAGAAAGAAATCCCAGTGTCAGACCGCAGTCTTATGAAGGATGTTGATAATTTTGAGAACAACTCCGCATACAAGCCTGCTAGTCGAAACTACTTGGAGCCTCAAAAAGCCAAGGATTACTGGGCATTGACCAGTGATTCAGATATGTCTGATGTGGAAAATAGCAAAGAAGTGAAACTTATCGCCTTGAAGTCTAGAGTGCGGCAGAGTGCTTCAAACCTGCTTTTGGTTTTGGTTAAAGTTAGTATTGAATTCTTCTTTTACCTGACTGCGGCAGAGCCCAAAAGGAGAGTTAAGTATGTTTTGTAACATGTGAATTAGATTTATTAACAAGCTAAAGGATAATTATTACAGAGTTTATGGGCAACTTATTTGGCTTATAGTTTGGTGGCTACTTTATAGATCCTTCGGTGGCTCGTTACCTGTAAAGAGTCACCAAGGGATTTTAAGCGACCCGTCTCAGATTGCCAAAGATAAGGCTGGCACAATTTCATTATCTAATATATAAAAATCTCGTGTCACAGTATTTGTTACCGAACTCATTCGAAACGGCTTGACCGATTTTTATGATTTTTTTTTGTGTATATTTGGTAGGTCTGGTCGTAAAGTATATTTCATACCGCTGCGGGTGAAACCGCGGGGCCGAGCTAGTAAATGAATATAAATCAAGAGCACTATCTTCAAGGAAGTAAAGTGTGACAGCCTAAGCTCATTTTGTCGAATGTATTTTATAAATCAACCCCCAAAGCCATTTTACCGATATTTAAAAGCACAACCACTTGTACCTGGTTAATATTTTCAGGTTAAACAAAAACGAGAGATATTTGGTTACTGGTGGGCCCTTTTACCGGATTCGCCGGACGCTGCCAACTGGGCTGCAGAGGAATCAGCTAAGAAGACTCTTGCGTACTGCGCAGTCACTGACCCTATAGCCAGTAGTAGGGCGAGTGTCCTTAGTGTCATTCTGGCGTTGTTGTCCAGGTCCAGGATGTACTTGTCTCAGGCTGAAACCAGGTGAGCAGATTACGTTCTTTATTTGAGCACTAGTTTTGACCGCCGGCGTGGAGATCGGAAATTATTATATACAGGGTTAGTATCGAAGACCTGCCAAATTTGAGGGTGTGGTACATACTATTAAACTTAACAACTTTCTCCATGGGACCATCGCGAAAAATTTATCTACTGACCCATACAAAACTTCAATACCAACTCGAACTAAATGTATGGGACGGCTTTTTTTTTCGCGATTATGATATTGTGCCATGGAGAAAATTGTTCAGTCTGTTGGTCTGAACCACACCCTTAAATTTGGCAGGTTTTTGAAAACTAACCCTGTATATATTAGGTCTTTACCTATGAAATTGCCGTTCTGCAGTACTGGCCATTTCAAATCAAAATAATTTTTGTTTGGCTAAGAATTCTAATTTCAAATTAATTTTATTTTAAAAACATGTTTTTTTTTTTCTAAAAGTAGTCATTTCTTTATTGATTAGTGTTACATTTTCATCGCATTTCAATCTTTTTCGTCATCATGGATACGTTAAAAATTCGAGTAATTATGGAATATGAGTACCGTCGTGGCAGCAACGCGGCACAAGCGGCACGCAACATCAACGACGTTTACGGAGCTAACACTACAAACCAACGCACCACCTGTTATTGGTTTGCTCGCTTCCGTTCTGGAAATTTCGACCTGAAAAATGAACCTCGCGGTCGTCCGAAGACTTTGGTCGACAATGACGAATTAAAGGCGATTGTGGAAGCTGATGATACACAATCTACGGCTGAATTAGCAGCAGCTTTCGACGTTAGCGTCAAAACAATATTGGTCCATTTGCGTCAAATTGGCAAGGTAAAAAAGCTTGACAAATGGGTGCCCCACGAACTCAATGATCGCCAGCGCGAAGTACGCGTCGAGACGTGCCTTGCACTGCTCAACAAACACACAAATGAAGGAATTTTGAACCGCATTGTTACCTGCGATGAAAAATGGATTCTGTTTGATAACCGTAAGCGCTCAGCAAGTTGGTTGGATCCTGGTTCAGCACCTAAACAATGCCCTAAACGAAAACTTACCCCTAGAAAAGTGATGGTCACTGTTTGGTGGTCTAGCGCCGGTGTGATTCATCACAGCTTCTTACCAAACGGGGTGAGCATTACTGCAGATGTGTACTGTGAAGAACTGAACACAATGATGGAGAAGCTGGCGCATCTCCAACCAGCATTGGTCAATCGCTCGTCTCCGCTGCTCCTGCACGACAACGCGCGACCTCATACTGCACAGCAGACGGTCTCCAAGTTGCAAGAACTGGGGTTGGAAGCTCTCCGTCATCCGCCCTACTCACCAGACCTTGCGCCTACAGACTACTACTTTTTCCAGAATTTGGATAACTTCTTGGCGGGAAAAAAATTTAATACCCGAGAGGCAGTACAAAATGCCTTTGAAGAATTTGTTGCCTCCCGTCCAGCTGATTTCTTTAAGAAGGGCATCAATAAACTGCCACTGCGATGGCAAAGATGCATTGATTGCATGGGTGATTACTTCGATTAATACAAATAAAAAATTCATGAAAAAAAATCGTTTAAATTTTTTCATACAAAACGGCAATTTCATAGGTAAAGACCTATTATTACACCACGAGGACGTACGCAATAAAAAGTATTCTATGTCCTAACCCAGGTCATGGTCTACCTGTGTGCCAAATTTCATCGACATCCGATCAGCTGTTAAGGTGTGAAATGGTAACAGGCCGACATACAGACAGAGTTACTTTCGCATTTATAATACTATGACGTATTTTAGTAGTATGGAAGTATGGAAATGTTTGTGTAATGTCTTTCAGGATAATTATATTCTAAAAGGAATTAGCAACTATGCTATGCATGGCTGACTGACTTGTGCAACAGATCGCGAATATTATAGTAAACCGTAGGTTTGGTAGAAACCTTATACACTAATAGTTGCACTACTTTTTTGTGAATATAATTTTTTTCAGCATTGGTTGGCGCAAAGATTATTTTTGCATTTATCATTTTCATTAGCTGGCTGGAAGAACTCGTTCACCTATAGACAAACTGAAAGTCTTATTAGGTATTCCCTATTTAGTTCTCCATCATTTTATTTACAGTAAAAAGGAAAGTACCTCATTCATTCCGTTCTCGGAATCCCTGGGCTACATGATCACATGCCTGCACAAGGTCCTGAATAGTATCTTGGAGACCGAGAGAAGCCATGCCGTCATCATTGTAGCTCTAAAGTGTTGCGCCGCGCTAGTGCAGGCGACACCTTATCATAAGATGAAGGAGGGCCTTATCTGTCAGCTGGTTATGTCCACCAGGAAGTTTTTGGTGCATAGAGGTAAGATTGAAAAGTTGCTATATCGGACGACCTAGTTTGGCCCTCCTCCCTCGAGGGGCAATAATAATAATAAACGTTTACATTTTCGCGTTATGTTTTCACGTTTCAATTTTACAAATAAAATTAAAAACATACAATTAACATAAACTTAAACATAACTGGCGAAATGTGGGTGAACTATTATAGATCACCTTTGCTTAAACCCTTCTTGGAAAGCAGGCGCAATGATATGTTAACTATGTTTAACAATAACCCCGCTGTTTACCCTGTTACCTGTAAGATTTGTACACCTTTTATGGTATAGCATGTAGTACGTCCTTATATTTAACACCATTGCATGCATCCATGTATTGTAATCTACTCATGTTAAACAAATATATTGATCTTAATCTTTATCTTTATCAATTAAAAAGAAAAAACATATCAGACTTCATCCCCACATATTACAAACTTCGCTTCGCTTTTGCCAAGTCCACATAAGGATATTTTCGGCTGATAAGCTGATTATTGTAATATTCTCTTGGTTCCTGTTAATTACCAATATATTTATTACTAGCTGTTGCCCACGACTTCGTCTGCTATCTAGGATGAAAAGTAGCCTATGTACTTACCCAGGTAATGGTCTATCTGTGTTCCAAATTACATCCAAATTCGTTCAGTAGTTTTTGCGTGAAAGAGTAACAAACATCCATCCATCCTCACAAACTTTCACATTTATAATACCTATTAGTAGGATAGGATGAATAACAATTTATTTAATTCATATAATATTAACGCAATTATTAAAATGTCATTACACCATTTCGTTTATATTCTATAGCTACAGTACTGTCAAATTATTGATTAATAAGAGCGGGGGCACCGGGGGTATCACCGTAGCGCTGCACTGCTCGTGTGCCCGCCGATACGTTGAAATCTTTGCGGCGGGGCGCCGCAACGCATCGTGTGGCCCCGCTCTCAGAGTCTCATTTATCCATAACGACTTTTTGCAATCGATGTCTTCTCAGTTCGTCAGCCGCAATCACATAAGTCTAATCTAGTTAGGGCTGCTCCATCGTCGACGCCAAATAACTTGGCTATTGGTTAATTACATAATAGCATACAGTTGGATCATTGTCTTTTGCATAGCCTTTTGAAATTTTTTCATACACCACAGTCGGAATGTCATTTCTGAGTCTAAGCTATAGTGACTTTCTAGATTATAAATACAAAGCACGTAACCAAGTAACAATGTAATATGTGCATTGTGCAAAATGTAATGTGTTTTTTACCTATGGCCCTTAGTTGCTTGAAAATAAAGCAATAATAATTATAATTTTAGTACCTATGTTGAGCATTCTTTTGACGTATACACCAAACGAACACGTTTCAGATGTAACACTACAAGTTGGTGCCTTAATCACAATGGGATGCGTTCTCTCCGTCGATCCTAAAGTTGATGAAGTTCTAAAAGCTATAGAAAAAGATGCAGTGCCTTCTAAAATATCCACCTCCATGAGCTCTTCCAAAATAGTTTATACTACCCACAAAGTTGATGCTGAAGAATGTGATGACTTTGAAGAAGGGTACTCGGATGATGAAATGTTCACCGCCGTTGATCACCCGTCCATAGAAAGCGGTGATAAAGAAATAGAAGAAGGCCATTATTTCAGGAGTTGGATTTTGGATATATGCTTCAAGAATATGGGATGGGTTTTTAGGGGAAGTGAAGTAGTGGTAAGTCTATTTTTTATTTACCTGATGGACACATTTGGGGGCGCATCGATTCCGGTACAAATGCCACATCCCAAAAGGAATGATATAATATGTTTTTTTTTAACATTTAATAAATGAAAAAAAAAATTGAAGGAATGCGTGAGCGATACAGTAACGTAACAATTCTTAGTTTCATCAGAGGTAGATCTATAGCCCTAAAATTTATTCTGATACTGTTTATCTAAATTATTACGAGTAGCTGGTATTATGCTTTATATTTATAAATTTCCACATTGATAACATTATTCGATAGCCTACATTTCGTGCGTTAACTTTTATTGTAAACTGAACTTTATTATCAACACTTTCTTGATGAAACTAGATTCGAGTATTGTAAATCCGGATTTTTACTTCATACCAGCTTTTTATCTGGGAAACTGGATATAACTGGATAAATATCTGTGAAAATATGCCTGTTAATGTAAATATTTTTTTGTTTTTTAAATCAAACAAATAGTAGTTTGGTGTGCAAACCCAGTTAAAAAGGACAAATCAACAAGAAAAATAACTTTATGTTCATTAACTTCGGGCAAAGTGTTATTCAATTTTTCCATCTGGAATTTCTCAGTAGTAAGCAGCCTAGTCTGGATTTGTGCCCGTTTGATGGCAATAGGCTTGCCCCCCTATTATAGTACGATTCAAACTTAATGGCGGATGTGAAGGGCGCTATTCGCTGCGCAGTACCGCACCTGACACGTGAATTGGTTACTGCGCAGCGACTCGCATCATATTCCGAGCCGCCGTTAAGTTTGAATCGTACTATATGTATATGGGACTTGCCGGCGAAATGTGGCCAACTTCTCGGGGAAACAAGGCGTGATATTATGTTATGTTTTGTTCGTTAACATTTGGCTGCATCATTCCTTGCTTCCCCTAGAGTCACAATAAAATTATTTTTTAAACTAAAAATATATAAATAAAAATCAATTGCCAAAAATGTATATCCGCGCATCACTTCAAAGCGGCTGCAACTATTTGGCTAAATGTTTGTATTTGTCAGGACCACATTTGTAAGAAATATTTTTTTTGGAAAATCCACCGGGAAAGTCGGAAATTTGGATGCTATTTTTGTATGAAATTCACCCCGGGCAACGCCGGGCACGAACAGCTAGTATTAAATAAAAAAAACATGGTACAATGTCTTTAAAACAAATTAAGACTATGCTGTCTAAAATAGCATAACAGCATCAGATATTGATCAGAACATGATCACAACAGTCTTATTTATAAGCTATTAGGTGACGATGGTCCACTTAAAGCAAATGATTGATTTATTAACAAGTAATAGGGGGCCCGACCGCGACGTCAGAATGATTGGACCTTGTTACAGCGCAATAGTCGTAATTGAACTGTTGTTATCCTCACAAATTGTACACTATTAAAGGGAATTGGTCAGTTCGTAAACAACTTGTTCGATTTAAGGCAATTTTAGTTCAATAATGTAAAACTTCTACTGCTTTTACGATTAATCTATCGATTCATACAGTGTGGCAGGGACATCCATGTTCTGAAACCTTGAATTCAGCACATGATTCGCTAGAGTAGACCCCTAGAGTAGAGATTTTGCGCAGGTTATAAAAAAAAAAACAGCTGTTTCATAGACAAGTACCTACGCGGTCTAAATGTATGGCAGAGCTAATTTAAGGTATTATAGGATTCTTTACTTACTAACCTACTATGGATGTAACTGGTCCGAAATAAAGATTATTTTATTTTACTTAATGAAAATAAAAATAAAACGAATTGTAATTTCAACGCAGAAGGATTCAGAATTATGTATTGAGTCCATGATAACAGGTTGTGTGTTGATGCCCTATCTCCTTGTCTATTTCGTCACTACCCACAGTTTCGGAGGTACAATACTTCCAACCAGCCAGGATTGTGCCGGCCAAAACGGTCGTGCCATAACTGATTGAATGTATCATACGCTCCAAACGCATTGCAAAACGCAGCTGTTTGACGAAATGCATGACACCCTCAATATTTTTTTCAGAGAATCAAGCCATCAGCGATACCAATAATCCTGGAGTCCTTACAAGTGTTATCTGCAGTAGCGTTCCACCACCTTCAAGACCTGTTGCATGGTCACATCACGCTTCTCGGAGACATTCTAAGCGAGATGCTACAGCATGAGCATCAGGATGTGGTGGTACAGACTGCCAGTACTATCAGTATCCTTGGAGACGGGATACAGAAACTGGGTAAGTCTGGGTTTGCTGTTTTTGTTCACAGCTACAGAGAGGGCTTTTACGGTGTAGGTATAAGGATTTTCGTAAATTATTAGGCTACACGTAGATGAGATTGTGAGAGCTGATATCATGCTGTAATTTTGATCTTTACCGCTCAGCTTAAGTAATGTTTTTGATTACGAATAATGAACGCTAAGCGGAGGTCCTTTTAAAGTTAAAACTGCAAATAGGCCGCCGACGATAAATTTCTAATGACGATCAGCTCATTTTCATTCTACTGCATTATTTACATAATATACAGCCAGAAATAAAAGAAGAAAAAAAAACAACAAAAAGCCTATCAACTTCACTGGAACACGAAACCTTTACAACCTTCTTTTTATTGCCACCTTTGCAGAGCAAATAGATCGAGCACCGCCACTGAACCACTGTGTGTATATGTGGGGGAAGCTGGTAACACAATTGTCTACCGTTCTGCAGTGCCACGACACCTCGCCCGCTAAAGCAGTGGTCTGTGACTGCATTGCTAACATAGGAGAAAGATCTTTCAAAGAATTACCGGTAAGTGTGACTTTCAGTAGTAAGGCGTTCATAATGCCCGTATTGAAAGTCTGATCAAGACGCTCCCGTGATTGGTTGACTAACACCCTGTATCTGAGGACCTCAGAAAAACTCAATGTCACTTGGTATAACTTCCGAAACTAAGTGTTAAGATATAGAACCAATTGCAATAGCAATATCGTATAGACAAACTTCGAGGATACCTCAGAAATCAGGCATAAGAGGTCAAGAACAGGCTAGCTGAATCAAATCTGAGTAAACGTACTCTTTAATCACAACTCGGACGCTACTCAATTGTGACAACAGTGATCAAAAGCGCACTTGGACTTGGGAAGCTAAACTCCGCAGTAAAATCGAAAGTGGACATGGACCGCGCTCAAAGTTCTAAAATATACATTGTCTAAGCGAATTATACAGGGTGGCAGGGACATCGAAACGCAAACTGAAACCATGAATTCAGTAAATGATTCTAAACCCCCTAGCGTTGAATTTTCTCGACACTTAGAAAAAAGAAATGCTGTTTTCATAGAAAAGTGCAATACTACGCGGTCAAAATATTCAAAGTTTTAACAAAGATACTTTGTCTAAGCGAATTATACAGGGTGGCAGGGACATCGAAACGCAAACTGAAACCATGAATTCAGTGCATGATTCTAAACCCCCGTTTCCTGTTTCATAGAAAAGTGCAATACCTACGCGGTCAAAATGTATGGAACAGAGAATTTTGTTTTAAATAACCGACGGAATTTTTAACGCAGGGGCGTTCAGAATCATATACTAGAGCCATGTTAACGGTTTTGCGTCGATGTCTCTGATACCCTGTATAACATACATAATCATTATTGTTATAAGTGGGCAATAGACGTATGGAACGAGTGTCATGTTTGCAGTAATAAAATAACATTATTGTGTAATGTCATCGGTAGTAATTGGAATCCCTGTTCATCACCACTGCATTTATTATGAATCATTGAAGTAGTCACAATAAGAAAGCTAATAATACATAGGTATCTAAACTCAATAATGTAAATAGCGTACTTTAACTACGGTACTTGGATGAATATTGTTGGCGATTTGGGGCCATCCCGCAAATATAGACGATATTATATTTTAAAAATCTTGGGTTGAGTGCGTGCACATTTGTTCGATTCTAAAACAACAAAAAATATTGAGTGGTGGCTCAGTAGTAACGGCCCCGACTTACGAGTTGTAGGTCGTGGGTTTGAACCTAGACAGGCGCTTTACTTTGTGTAAATAATTTCATTACCACTGCTCTCAAAACGGTGAAGGAAAACATCGTGAGCAAACCGGTATGTCCTAGAACCAAAAATTCAAACATGTGACATCCACCAACCCGCACTGGGCCTGGGTGGGAGACAACAGCCCACTCCCCCTCCCAAAGAGGAGGCCTGTCTCCCAGCAGTGGGAACGTTATAGGCTGATTATGAACTTTTGGTTCAATAAAATTTTTGCTCTTTAATGTGTCCCAATAACGCATCATAAATAATCGCTCATATTCATTGTCTATACTGTAGCGTCACCTCCAGGTGCTATGTTGCACGCTTCTGATTGGTTCATGCAGTGACGAGGAGGCAACCGTGCGCGCAGCCGCTGTACGTGCATTGGCTATGCTTGTCATGTACCGGACTCTAAGAGAAGTAAGTAAGATTGAATTGTATAAATGAACCTGGTCTGGATTCTCTGATATCACTGGTAGGCGAGGAGGCGACTGCAGATGACCTGGCATGGACTATGATTTTTTTGAATTTTAGAAGCCATCCGCTAGAGGTAAAGGTATATAGTAATCACCTCCTGAAGTAAACTTTGAGTAACCAGTAGGGTTTGTTTAATGCAGAATCTGTTTTCGCGTCGTTCGAGCAAGAAGAAGCAAGAATACAGGTGTATTCTTGCTTCTTCTTGCGCGAACGTGTGTACTAATAAATAAAATTTAATCTGTCACTCTGTGTGTCAAACTTATTATTTTTATAAGCACTTAATGGCTTATCTGTGTTAGGATAAGGTGATCTATCACGTAAACAAACAACTCATCGTCACGAAAGTAGGTCAATTGGCCAATTGATCCGCTATAACTCCGTGACACGTTCCTCCAATTATTTGCAAATACCTTATCTGCAAATTCTGGACATAGACAACATCTTTTATGACCTATTTTAGGAGCAACGGCGCGATTTATTCAAGTTAGCGGATACAGCAGCAGCAAGCCACCACAGCCCTCCACGTTTTTAAAAAGCAAAAAATTGGAAATCAACTTGGATGGTCTCGCAGATTAGTAAATTAGCTTCTATACCATTATTCAAATCCTTGTTCCCAATTGATGTTGTAACGCAAACTAAACTTTATTTGTCGGTTTTAAAGTGTTTTTTCCAAAACGTGCTTTACATTTTGGGAAAATAAATGGCGACTGTATTCGCAATTTGTTTTCTTACTTTTCTTCTGATACTTGGTTCGCTTAAGATTATGCTCTATCAAAACATTACGCTATTCTTTTGTTTTAGGACATCGGTTTCGTAAGTGACTGCGGGGAGAACATTCTGCGTGCGTTAGCTGAACCTACGCTGGTTGTAAGGACTAAAGCGGCCTGGGCTCTTGGCAACCTATGCGATGCTCTCGTGTTAAATGTGTAAGTTTTTTGACGAAAAGTCCGGTTTATAAACTTATGTTACGTTGCGTTTAAAAAACCTTTAAAGACATACATACTACATACAGACCTTCACGCCTTCTTCCCATGGGGGTAGGCAGAAACTACAGAACGCCACCTGCCACGATCCTAACATACTCCTTTTGCCTCGTTTATGTTCATACATCTGGTCATACACGCACACCGGTAGCGAGTACACGCACCTTAAACAAGCTTTAAAGAAATTGCAACACTAATTTGAGGACGAAGAAGAAGTGATTTAATGCGTAAAGGAAATAATAGGGGTTAATATAAGCGCCGATCACTACCACAACATTCAGTATTGCAAAAAGAAACGAGAGTATCTATATATTCACACATACACACAACACACACAAATAAAACAACCATACAATACACACAACACACAAGCACACACGCACACATACAACACACACACACACACAACACAACAAACAACACAACAACTGTCTCTTTGTCTGTGTACCTACCCCTCACAAATTCGTATACCACTACTTGCTATGTAAATAGCAGGAAGTTATTAAAAAAACATCAATATACACTAAGTGGACAAAATACGTAACATAGAAGCGAACTGAAAAACTACCCAAGCAAAGTTAATAAAATTTTATGGGACCACCCCTGAGCAATACCCTATCCATTAAAAAAGAATTTTCGAAATCGATCCACAATTGCCGGAGATATCGCATAAAAAATATACAGACGAATTGAGAACCTCCTCCTTTTTGAAGTCTGTTAAATACAATTTATGTTTTGAAAGTATAGGAGGAACCGGGTATGGACTTTAAACAGTAGGTCATTTCCAAATTCTACGATATTGTTAGCTTTTATGTTCATCTTTTTCGTGGGATGTTTGTTTAGATGACGTTGATCTAATACGGACGAAAATAAATAAGTACCTATGTCTTCTTCACACCTTTATTTGATACCATATTTGTTATTATAATGAAACGGCCAAATACCTAAATGTCATAGATTAAACATATGAGCGAAGCGCAAAAATTATCGACATTTTGTATGACGTATCATATTTACACACAATTCATTGGCATCATTTATCAAGTAACCCAAAACATTTTGAAGTTTTACGAAAGTTTCTGAATTGTTGCAATTTTTTTTTTTTTTTAATGGCCTGGAAACCCTTCATGGATGTCCTCCCCCCTTGCGGCGGGCGGTGGGGTCTGTCGGACTTCTACTGACTAAAACTACCCCGTGATCCCTCGAACACTTGCACCGGGGGCTACGGGGGCACTTAAGCACTCTTCAACGCAGCCCCCTACTGGTGCCGGCCCGCCGCTGCGGGCCTCTTCTGGTCAAGCGAGGGGAGTGAGGTGTTTGACTCCCCCCGCAACGTCTAAGAGATCCAACTAGTGGAGCTAACGAAACTTTGTAAACATAGACTTAGTTTAATGAAACGAGGCAAAAAGAGTATGTAAGGATGGTGGCGTTCTGTAGTTTCTGCCTACCCCCATGGCAAAAAGGTTGACGAGTTTATGTGAGTAGTTCAACGAGACTGTTTACAATTATCTGGCAGATAAGTTAACAGGACATTGTCTGCATGTGCTTAAGCTTTGGTGTCCTAAGAAATCGGACAACGGTCACACTTAACGGATGTTCAAATACAGTACGCCTTTTGCCACTTAAGGGGGAAGCGCCAGGTTGCCCGCGAAATTCAAGTTTTCTTACGTTTTTTGCAATTTGCATGTCATTTAACAAAATATGATTCGTGACCGTAACAAGTATGTATTTACAGAATTATAATCATTAAAATCATTAATACAACCTTCTAAGTTCAGATAATCCTATTGAAAGACAAATTTATAAAATATCGATCACTAGGATTATTTGAACTTAGAAGGTTGTATTAATGATTTTAATAATTATAATTCAGTAACTGCATACTTGTTACGGTTGCGAATCATTTTTTTTTTAACATACAACCTGGTACTCACCTGCAAATTGCAAAAAACGTAAGAAAATTTGAAGTTCGAGGGCATCTTGGCGGTTCCCCCTAAATGAAATAGCACATTTATCAAATCGGAAAGGGATCGTCTCCGTATCAACTCGAGTCATTCAGTATTCTTTGTATGAAACTCCCTACTGCAACGCACACTAATCGGAATCGTAACGTTATCGCCTCGCCTCGGGACAAGCTCACGAACCGCGGTGCGGTGCGCGGTCAACCTGCAGTTTCCGCGCTTACGGCTCGTCGTACCGGCGCTTACGTCTCTCCTTACCTCACCCGGCCTGCCTGCAGCACACTACTGGTACTGTCGCCACACGTGCTGTCATTCGGTCGGCGAGCCGTAAGCGCGGCATCGCCTGCCGTAGCCAAGTCGACGTATCGGAGCTGCGTATCCACTTTGGTTACGTGCTTACGTTAGGTTGACGCCTGTTTGACGGCGAGGCGAAAGGCGATACGGTGAGGATCCCTTTCCGAGTTGATATGTGTGCCTTTAATGTCAAATGCTGGTGAAAATGATAGAGTTTCATGACGGCTATTATTATACAGGATGTTTGGCAGAACGTTGAACATACGAAAATGGTGGATAGGTGGGGTTATCTGCTACTTACTCAGCCCTAATTTATTTGGCCCAGTACCCGTGGATATTTAAAAAAAATTTTTTTTTGTTTTCCTCTAGTTTCACCACTTTCTAAACTTTAAAGTGTAATTTTTATAAAAAATGGGTAAATTAGGTTTTTTTTTTAAATCTTTAATATTGGCAGCTTCTTATAAAATTATTGCTTTATTCAGATGTTAGCTAGAAAAAAAGTTATGAGTCCTCAAACTTACAGAAAGATGTTTATAGTTTTTTTTTTTAAAATATCCAGAGGGCTAAGGCCAACTAAATTAGGGCTGAGTAAGTAGCAGATGGAGCAGTGGTGGCCCAGTGGTATCGGCCCCGACTTACGAGTTATAGGTTGTGGGTTCGAACCCAGGCAGGCGCTATACTTTGTGTAAATAATTTCATCACCACTGCTCTCAAAACGGTGAAGGGAAACATCGTGAGGAAACCGGCATGTCCTAGAACCAAAAATTCGAAAACATGTGACATCTACCAACCCGCCATGGGCCCGCGTGGTAGATTACAGCTCATTCCCTCACAAAGAGAGGAGGCCTGTGTCCCAGCAGTGGGAACACTATAGGCTGATTATACTAAGTAGCAGATGACCCCACCTATCCACCATTTTCGTATGTTCAACGTTCTGCCAAACACCCTGTATGATCGAACCGCTTTCCTATGAAACCCTAGCTATAGCCATTAGAATTCTAAACGACTATTTGATATTTAACAGGGAGGACCCAGACTGCGACGACTTAGACGATGCTCTTCTGGTTCGCCTGCTAGAGGTCAGCATTCAGTGCGCAGCCGACAATGATAAGGTAACCCCAACGTAATATTTGGTGACAACAATTACGATTCTCAATTGTCTTATCTCAAAGTAGTCTGACGTCTGTCTTGTGCACGATAATAGCCCGTGTATGTTTTGAATTGTAAAAAAATATCAAATCACGCGCATGATTCATGATTGTTTAGGCTGGGGTTTCGTGTTAAATCCGAGTGGTTAAGGGTCAAACTTATTTATATAATAATGTATCTTCTTTTGCCTGACGTGACAACGCCATAGATAAAATAATGATAACACGGATATATTGACACTGTATAGATTTTGGGTCGCTCGCATGTAATATTTTCCTGATTCATTTTTGACACTGCGATTTTGTGCTAGAGAAGTACTTTCATAAGATATGTTTCCTTGCGGAAAATAGTTAAACAGACAAATAGTTATCATAATTATTCCCATAAAAAAACTGCTACATTCTGAGACGATCTCTTACTCTACTTGTAATGCTGCAGTAATTATACTTCTGCCCGCGACATCTTCCGCGTAAAATTTCTTCTTCCCGCGACCCCACCGCGTAGCATCGCAACGCCCGCCCGCGTTATTTCTTTGTTTTCGCCTAGCGTTCTTTCTGACTCTTTTTGTTTTGCTCGGCTCTTAAGGGTCTTAGTGTGATGTTAAATAGCCTTTAACCTTCCTTAAGAATTGGGATATCAAGTGCAAAAATAGAATTAAAGCATTTCTAGAGATTAAGCGTGCGTTCAGACATGCGGGAATCGTGCGTTTACGAATCGCGCGGTTTCAAACCGCAAAATTGTGATGCTATTCAGACACGCGCGGTTAGTATGCGAATTCGTGCGGGTTAGCGTCAGTTTCAAAATGGAGGTCGACGAAGAAGTGTGTTTACTGTGGTTGCTCCTTAAAAAAAAGAAAAGAAAAAGGCGGTATTGGGTGCATCCAATATTACGTGACCGACTAGTACATGGTCAGTTCGTAACATTATATCCCAAATTAAGAATGTATGATAACAAATTTTTTGACTATTTGAGAATGTCAATAAAATCTTTTGATGAACTAATTGAACTGATCAGGCAAGATATTTCATGCTCTGAAACGCATTTGAGGCCAAGCGTGTCACCGGAAGAGAAACTCGTAATAACTTTAAGGTAAGATTTATTTATTGTTCTTCAAAATCAGCATAAATATTTTCTATAACTGTAGAGGACTGAGAGCCAGAACTAAATTGCGATGGTGACGGTGACGGTGCCGGAACAGGAGGAGATGATCCAGATGTAGTAAAATATCCTTGCGGGCTTGTATACTGTTGTCCTTGCCAATACGTAGGTGTGATCTGCTGAGTATTGTAGCGAAGAGGGGGTGGTAAGCTTTGTCCTTTTTGTATCACTTGAAGTAATTCAATTTTGGTTGCTAAACGCCTATTTTCTGGTACTTTTCTGAGTTCTTTATATAACGACAAACAAAAGAGTTTCTCGTCATCTTGCTTGGTAATACTATTTTCTTGAAGTTCATTCTGAAAATGTTTTCGTGACTCGATACTTTTTTCTATTAAAACCGCTATTTTTTCTTCTGGCACTTGTGTTTTCTTACGTTTAGGGGGACGTATTTCAGTGGCTTCGGTTGCATTGGCGTTTAGTTCACTTGTCTCCTCACTTTGCCTTTCATTCTGTTCTTCAATATTAGTTGTAGTGTCTTTATTACTTACACTATTCTGCAGGAAAGATAATCTTGAAAAATACATATAACGGGCTCCTTTACGAGCACCTGAACCAGAAGGAGTTGTTTTTTCTTTTTTGTATTCTTTATTGTAGCAATCTCGTATGTTTTTCCATTTTTTTTGGAGTTGTGTACCTAAAAATAATAACATTATTAATAATATTCTTGTTTCAGATATCTTGGTACGGGTTGTTCATTTGGAGAACTAAGCTACAATTACCGCCTAGGAAAATCGACGATTACTGGAATTGTCCGCGAAGTGTGTAAATCATTGTGGAATAAGTTGGTAAACATAGTCATGCCCGAAGCGACTGAAGATATCTGGAAGACAATAGCACGAGACTTTGAGAGATATGCAAATTTTCCAAATTGCATTGGTGCTATAGACGGCAAGCATATCCGAGTTATAAAGCCTGTTGATTCGGGTTCTTTGTATCATAACTATAAACATTACTTTTCCATAGTGCTCTTAGCACTTTGCGACGCCAACTATTGCTTTACTTATGTTGATATTGGGGCTTATGGCAAAAGCAGTGATTCTGCTATATTTAAAAATTCGGTTTTTTATAAACGCCTGACAGAAAAATCATTAAACATACCAACACCTAAACCAATATCTAATGTAGACCTAACACCAATGCCTTATGTTATAGTTGGAGATGAAGCCTTCGGCTTAGCAGAAAATTTAATGCGCCCATATTCAGGCAAATGTTTACCATATGAAAAAAGGATTTTTAACTATAGGTTATCGAGAGCCCGACGTAATATTGAGTGCACTTTTGGTATTTTGGCGAACAAATGGCGCATCTTTCATAGGCCTATAAATGTAAACATAGATTTTGCCGAAGATATAATAAAAGCTTCTTGTGTTCTACATAACTATGTGCAGACTAGAGATGGTCTAAAATTTAAAGATACTTTATATAATGCACCCATGACTAATCTCAATACCTTGCATGCGGGAAGAGGGACACCGTCATCTTTGAATATCAGAGATAAATTCGCTCATTACTTTGTGAATGATGGGCGTGTTCCATGGCAAGACACAAAGATATAGCTGCAACTAACATACCGTACTTGTAATGTTTAGGTACATAACTAAATGTAAACAAACGAAATATGGTAATACCGTTGTGACCTTCATTTGAAAAATGCTCGAAATGTCTGCATAAAGCAGCCGAAGTTTGTTTATATTTATTTAAGTACCTAAAGTATACGGAGAGTATAATATACGCTTCATAACAATAATTATAACATAATTCTGTCAATTATTTTTTGGTGAATAAACCTACTTACTTAAAATATTCTTTTTTTCCACCGTGTCTTCGCAATTTCCAAATATCTCCACCAACTCTTGCCAAGCTCGGTTCTTGATAATTTTATTTGAGTAATCATCACACTGAATGTCCCATATTGCAGGTCTCTTCTCCACCTCATCAATAAATAGTTCAGTGTCGAAACGATCCATGGCGAACTCACGAACAGTGACGTGCTCACCGCGCGGTATCCGCAACGCAACTGAACGCGAAGTAAAGACTCCATAGTAATAGAAACGCGCGGGAGCAGCGCGATTCTATTTTCTGGCGGTTGGGTTGCGGTAACCGCGCGGCTTGATTAACCGCGCGGTTATGTCTGAACGATTACTAACTAACTCATATAAATAAGACCCGCGCGATTTCCATGCGATTCTATAATCGCGCGGTTCCCGCCGTGTCTGAACGAGCGCTAAATCGTTAAAACAAAAAACCGGCCAAGTGCGAATCGGACTCGCGCACTAAGGGTTCCGTACCATTATCTATAAAAACGGCAAAAAAAACACGTTTGTTGTATGGGAGCCCCCTTAAATATTTATTTTATTCTATTTTTTAGTATTTGTTGTTATAGCGGCAACAGAAATACATCATCTGTGAAAATTTCAACTGTCTAACTATCACGGTTCAAGAGATACAGCCTGGTGACAGTCGGACAGACGGACGGACAGCGGAGTCTTAGTAATAGGATCCCGTTTTACCCTTTGGGTACGGAACCCTAAAAAACAAACTCTTCAGCTTTATTATGTAGATCATCCGGTAGCCTATGTAGTAACTTATACATATAATACTTCTCTTACTATGTTACACGATATAAGGTTGGTCATAAAACCATAAAATAACGGGTTAAGGCGGAACCTTCAGGGTAGCCCGCGAAATTTAAATTTTCTTACGTTTTTTCCAATTTTCAGGTCACTGTCAGGTTGTATTTTGATTAAAATATGATTCGCGACCGTAACAAATATGGCTTTACAGAATTATAATCATTAGAATCAGCAATACATCTCTATAAGTTCATATTACCCTATTGAATGACTATTTCATGAAATCATGACGTTTGAGGGCAATTCTAACTTAAGGAGTTGTATTGCTGATTCTTATGATTATAATTCTGTAAAGCCATATTTGATACGGTCGCGAATCGTATTTAGATCACCATTCAACCTGATACTGACCTGCAAATTGCAAAAAACGTAAGAAAATTTGAATTTCGCGGGCTACTTTGGCGCATGCCCCTTAAGCTCCGAGGAACTGGCAGTTACAGTGTATTACATCTCCTTATCTCATGGGGTGACGCTATCACTCCCGGTTGCAACACAATTCTATGTTACCAACGGCCAACTGGGACGAAAACTCGAGTTTTATCAATGTTAAACTCAAATAGTTCCTAATATAATATTTGAAATAATTATAAAAGGTTTTTAATTTCCTTTTGAATTTACCATGTGAAAGCTTGTTAACGAATGCTCTCTGTGTGCAGGCACATTTATATTCTGCTTCATGTTAATGCAAGTTTATGTATTAATTAATTTTCACTAAGATATCGGTAATAAATCATTAATTAGACTCGTAAAACAAGTGATAATTAATAGATCAAATCACACAGGCCTAAGGGACAGCGCAGACCGGTGGAGTGATGGCGCGACGACTAATTCTATAACAACTGAAAGTCGATTTTATATATTACTAACTTCTGCTCGCGGCTTCGCCCGCGTGGATGTCGGAAATTATCCCACGGGAACGTGCTACCGGGACAAATAGTAGCCTATATCCTGCCCCAGGATGCCACCTATTTCCTTGCTAAATTTTATTGAAATCCGTTCAGTGGTTTAGGCGTGAAAAGGTAACATACAAACAGGTTTACTTTCGAATTTATAATATTACTAGCTTTTGCCAGCGGCTTCGCTCGCGGTAATTTAGACTTTGACAATCAATTCGGGTTATAATTCAATCATGATTCGAAAGACACGTGGTGCCATCTATTATCATAAGAACGTTATTGTTGTTTTCCTCGGGAACAGTACTTTTTTTCGGGATGAAACGTACCCTATGTCCGTATCTGTACACCTGACAACGTATATGCAAAATTTCAGGATGATCGGTTCAGTGGTTTAGGCATGAAAAGGGAATTAACAAACAAACTTACTTTCGCATTTATAATATTAGTTAGAAAGTAAGTATAGCATACGGCTGAAACTTTCGACGCTCGACGACGCAGACGCGCGACGCTTCGCGCCGCTTTGTGTGATTTCATTACTACCAGCCGTATGATATACTAACTAATAGCATAAATGCGAAAGTGAGTTTGTTTGATTGTTACGCTTTCACTTTAAAAAAGGCAGAACTGCTTTGGATGAAATATGGCAGATAAGTAGATCATGACCTGGGTTAGGACATAGGATACTTTTTATCCCCGTAGTACGTTCCTGGTGGGATAATTTCCGACGTCAACGCGGGTGAAATTGCGGCAAAAAGCTAGTAGTCAATAAAATCCACTTTCAGTTGTTATAGATTTAGGGCCAGTTTCTGGAAAAAAATATATCAGAATATTAATTTTGACAAATTGCCAAGCGCGCGTGAACTTCTGTGATTGGTTGAATGATTTATCAACAGCCAATCGCAGAAGTTTACGCGTGCTGGCCCTTAGTCGCTTCGCCGCCACTTGGTCGGTCTGCGCTGACCCTTATCCGATTCTAACCTCACTCTCTAGAAACATAATCCAAAATACATTTATTATGGAAATCTAGAAACCTAATCGCAGCACGGGTCCACGGGTTACTAAACTAACACGAGGTCCCTAGCTCTTAGCACGTGGACAAACGTTATCAGTTTATGACTTGCACTTATGTTAAAACATTTCTTATCTCTAAGTTAATGGAAAGTTTCACTGGACCGTTATCCATACAGGATGTGTTAACTAAAACAAGCACAAATGTACTGGTTGAGTAATACTGAACCCAATAAAAAGATAGATTAATTTAATCTGATTGATTACTGATGTATGAGACAAGTTTCCGTCAAGATTCAGTTATTTTCCAGGCCTTGAATGTGGGATGAATGAACATCTAGAGGCCTGCGGGGTAATTGCGTAACACACTAACAGTAGGAATGGCTTTCATTTTGACAGTTCAACAACTTTCATTGCGGTATTTACGTTGTTGAGCAGACAAATTTTTCGAACATATGAAGCAATGGATCAGCAAAAGGCTTCAAAATGGTTTAGATTGTGACTGATAGTGTGTTACGTAATTAGGGTGCTGGTTTTGGTTTCTATCTAGTTAATTTTGATTTAGCCGATATGTTTATAGTTGGTACACATAATTCCTTAGTCTGGCCATAAATACTGTTACAGTTAACAAAAAAGAAAGATATTACATTTGAATTTGGAATCTGCCATTTTTTTACGATTGTTCGTTGAGTTTTCTAATTTTGGCGCCAATACATTGTACAATATTTTGCGATATTAAAATGGAGTGGGGTGATAAAGAGAACCGAATCGCTGATTGCATTACACAAAGTTGGTATGGAGCCAAATGCAATTTTTTAAACTCTCCATACGCTTGGTATTAGTCAAATGTTAGTGTACCGGGCTATTAATAGGTACAATGAGACCTCCTCTATTTGTGACAGAAAAAGATCTGGCCGTCCACGTAGTGTTCGGACGAAAAAGGTGGTCAAAGCAGTAAGGGAAAGAATTCGAAGAAATCCTGTCCTAAAGCAAAAGATTTTATCTCGGGAGATGAAGATAGCACCCAGAACCATGTCGCGTATTTTAAAAGATGACTTAGGACTTACAGCCTATAAAAGACGTACTGGTCATTTTTTAACTGATAATTTAAAAAGAATAGGGTGGTAAAATCGAAACAACTACTGAAGCGGTACGCAAAGGGAGGTCACAGAAAAATTTTGTTTACGGATGAGAAAATCTTTACAATTGAGCAACATTTTAACAAACAAAGTGACCGTATTTATGCTCAAAGCTCTAAGGAAGCTTCCCAATTAGTCGACAGAGTGCAACGCGGGCATTATCCGACTTCAGTGATGGTTTGGTGGGGTGTTAGCTATGAAGGAGTGACTGAGCCATATTTTTGTGAAAAAGGTATCAAAACATCGGCACAAGTGTATCAAGATACCATTCTTGAGAAGGTAGTTAAGCCCCTTAACAACACCATGTTCAATAACCAAGTATGGTCCTTCCAACAAGACTCGGCGCCGGGTCATAAAGCTCGGTCCACGGAGTCTTGGTTGGAAGTGAACGTTTCGGACTTCATCAGAGCTGAAGACTGGCTGTCGTCGTCTAGTCCCGATCTTAATTCGCTGGATTATGATTTATGGTCAGTTTTAGAAAGTATGGCTTGCTCTAAACGCCATTATAATTTGGAGTCCCTAAAACAATCCATACGATTGGCAGTGAAGAATTTTCCCATGGAAAGAGTGCGTGCTTCTATTGATAACTGGCCTCAACGTTTAAAGGACTGTATTGCAGCCAACGGAGACCACTTCGAATAAGCTTTTTGTATTTTTAATTGTTTTATATTTATGTATTAAACTAACACACTGTAAAAGTAATAAATATTATTTGCAATTAAAAAAAAAATATTCTTCGTGACAATATTTATGGCAAGACTAGGTATATGAAGCGTAACATGAAATATAACATACGTTGAAACCAATTCGCCTTGTTGCCGTGTTACATTTCATGTTGCATTGCATCCTAACTTCATCCTTCTCCTAACATCTAAGTTTGTTTGATTGTTTGTTACATTTTCTCGCCTAAACCACTGAACCGATCATCCTGAAATTTTGCATATACGTTGTCAGGTGTACAAAAACGGACATAGGGTACCTTTCATCCCGAAAAAAAGTACTGTTCCCGAGGAAAACAACAATAACATTCTTATGATAATAGATGGCGCCACGTGTCTTTCGAATTATGATTGAATTATAACCCGAATTTATTGTTAAAGTCTAAATTAACGCGAGCGAAGCTGCGGGCAAAAGCTAGTTGCATATATTTGGACGGCATGTTCGCTACAAAGTATGTTAAATTTCATTTGTTCCCACCATTAGAACAATGCTTATCACATCAAGTTATCATATACAATCTTGTCCATCCTGATCTGAACAAAATTTGTTGCTGTTTGGCGGGATTGCCTACGGTCAGAACAACCTACGTAGAAGAAAATCGTTGAAATTAAACAGACGTGTTTATTTAATTTGATCGAATTAAAACTTGTAGCGGTATCAACATCGCCACATGCGAGCTACACGTCATACTGACGTCACGCAAATCCTGCATCGCGCAAGCAGAGTTTACCGCGCGACTAGCATATATACAACGTCCCGACATCAACCGTCGGGCAGTTGCACACCAGACACAACACCCGTCTGGTCGGAGGATCCTCCCTTTTCTATGGAGGTGTGAGTGAACTTTACACCCTGTTCCTCATACCTCTGTAAACTAAACAATAGCACACGACAAGGACATTATAGAGCATTATACATTGGAACATTATAGAGTTTAGTTTTCATGTAATTTTTCCATATAAAGGTATTAAAAACTGCAGGGTTCAATGTCTGCTGTTCTGACCAAGTAGAGGCTCCTTCAAACAGGTGCGACACGCGACGCGAATCGCACGAGACACAAAACACCGCTCGTCGCGCGATAGGCGGTGCCTTAGTGTCGCGTCGCGTGTCGCACCTGTTTGTAGGAGCCTTTAGGCTTAACCTTAAAACTTGACGAATTTATAGGATTTGCTCCTAAAGGTGTTTTATTTTTAATTAATAATATAATTATTAAGTTATGCCATCAGCACATTCTCGTATGACAGTTAGTAGTAATAATTTTTATAATAAAAAATGAATCAGTAATTACTAAGCTATCGAATAACCATAACTATTTTGCTAAATAGGTAAAAATGAGTGCGACTCGCGGCTTAGGAAATCTGCTACGCTTGATAAAGAACGAGAATCTTCTCAGGAACACGCAATTGAAGACCTTATGCGAGACGGCGATAGGGAAGCTTTTGGATTGCGCGTGTAAGGTCAACAATATGAAGGTGCGGTGGAACGCTTGCTACGCGATGGGCAATGCTATGAAGAATGAGCAGTTATTCACTTGTTTTAATGGATGGCAGGTAAGATGTTCAGTAACGAATTCCCTTGTTGTTTATTTTTTTGGGTGTCAGTTATATGGAGAGAAAACGACGATAATAGTAAGTTCAGAGGGCCTAGACAAAGTAACATTCGATTAGCGATGACGCTAGTAGAAAAGTTAAAATGTATGGGGTTGACATAAGCTATCGAAATGTCGCGTGATCATAGGTCAACGAATAAAAATTAGCTAGACAATGTTAACAACATTCGATTATGAAATGAATCGACAGCGTCGAAAGATTAGGTACTTCCACAGAGATGCATAGCCAAGGGACACTTTTTGACGAGCGTTATCGCTAGTTTTTGGAATCATTAGCGAAAGCGATAGCGATTGTAGAAATAGAATCGCTCCAAAGCGAATGCCATTTGTCTAGGCCCTCAGAGGGCCTAGACAAAGTAACATTCGAGTAGCGATGACGCTAGTAGAAAAACCAAAAAATATTTGGGGTTGACATAAGCTATCGAAATGTCACGTGATCATAGGTCAACGAATAGAAATTAGCTAGACAATGTTAACATCATTCGATTCTATGAAACGAATCGACAGCGTCGAACGATTACTTCCATAGAGATGCGTAGCTAAGTGGCACTTTTTGACAAGCGTTATCGCTAGTTTTCGATTCGTATGATGGAAACATTAGCGAAAACGATAGCGATTGTAGAAATTGAATCGCTCCGAATCGAATGCCATTTGTCTAGGCCCTCTGGTCTGTGTTTCGGTTAGAAAAGTATGGGTGTCGGTATACTTACAGGCACATAAGACATTTAAATCTTATCTCTGGGGTAGCAACGCACTTGTAATGCCATTGATGACTACCATTAGGAGGGCCACCTGCTTGCTCAACACACTATAACAATGAAAAATACACTAGTATTCAATATCGCATGTATTGTATAGTTTTGAAAGAGAAATCTTATCTATCTTTTGCTTAATGAATCTCGGTCACATTGCATTCATCAATACTTCTCCATCTTAATCCAATCATTCCTTCCCAGAACCAAGTATACTCCAGCCTCTGCATTCTAACCAAAGAGTGCAAGAACCTAAAGGTTCGTATCAACGCGGCGACGGCATTGCGTGCGCCGTCTGCGCGTACGCACTACGCCGAACACTACGCGTTAGTTTGGAGGGGGGTTCTAGCTGCGATGGAGAACGCGGCTGATGTGGATGACTTTAATGAATATAAGCATAAGGATAATCTTATTGAACAGGTGACAATTTAGACAGAACTTTAAAAGTGTGACATGGTGCTCATTTTTTTTTCTATAGTTATATTACCTACTTGGCAAACGAGATCTATCACCGGTGTGGTTCGACATGTTGTATAGTATTTTCGATTCTTAGTCTGGCGATATTAATTAAAAATTCGTCCGGCGTATCCTAGGCTCCCAGGCGCGATACCATCCTGCTGACTGGCTAATATTTTACTACTGCATCAACTAATTTATCAAATATCTTGTGCCGAGCCTAGAGAACAAGAAGTTATGTAGGATCCCTGAATATAATATCGTTAGGTTTGTGCCACTCCTCTGCTGGCCACTGCTTGAATCCGCTTAGTTTAAGAACTAACAGCTCATATATTTGATTATAAATAACATTGTGATTTCTTTTGTTCCAGCTATGTGTAACTTTAGCCCATTTATGCTGTCTCCTCACTCAAGCGGACTTGACAGACATCCTAGACCCTCTCGTCTTCCACTACGACTGCGCTAAGGCTACCTTCACACAAGTCTGTCAAAAATTACCTCCAGAAAACGCGTCCTGTTTAAGAATCCTTCAGGCAGCTAAGTACGTAACCGTCGATTTGACTGCGACCAATGACACGCAGATGCAAGCGTTGAGTATGTTGCAAAATATATTTATATGGGACATGTAGATGTTGAATCAAGGCGAAGTTGGAGGGATCACCTTGATTCTTACCAAAAGTACTGGTTTTCTGATAGCGCCAAAATCAAAGGCGATTTCTGGGCCGACTCCATTTAAAATGCCATCGTCAAGCTAAGAAGGAGGCTTACATCACCAGCTAATAGAAATGTATGGAGAAGCGAGACGGAATCTTTTTACCAGTGAGAGCGAGCAATAATAATAATAATAAATAGAAATGCTAGAATCGATATAAACTACTTAGATTATATTCAAGTTTGACCATAATAGTGAGTCATGTTTGATAACATCGCAGGTTAATCTCTAGCGATTATTAATTAATGCTGTCAAGAGTTCAATACAGTGTTAATATGTATTTAAGATTAGGTATGTATCTGTATCAGAATTAACGGAGGTGACATTTGACTACTGAGACTATAATATTATGCTTATGTGATGAATACCGGACTTTTCCACTAAAATACGGTTTAACATAAACCAATACTTTAGATTTATTTATGTAACTCATAAGAGTAAGTGTTTAGATTTTTTTTAATTTAGATCTCATTTTTAAAAACTTGCAACAAAATGATGTGATGTTGCCATAAAATTAAATATTTGTGAAACATTTATAATCACACTTTCCTTTCAAAGGAATTATAATATTAGTAAAACGCATGTTTTCACTAGTAGTGATGTTTTGACTATTGCACAGTAATTTTATTTATAAAATACGTCCCAATTTTAACAGCAATTATTGATAACACGAGTGAACTTCTAAGTTTATTTTTGTAACATTCAAATTTAAACCAGTGCTATTAATACAAAAAAGTACATCAAATTGGAGTTTAGACTAATTAATTATCAATGTGAACAAACAAATAAATCAGTTTCGTGTATACACATTCTATGACACTAGGTACTTTATTTTATTTTAGTTCATGAGGGAAAACAAACAGTAGTATATTAAAAATAAACGGTAATAAATTAACACTTAACAAATATACTACCCAATACATTTTCCACAGATTAATTTTTAATTTACCAGACGAATGTCTCGTCCACCAAGTTCCTTATTGAGCTCCAATTTGGATTATTGTTACTGCTCACGGTATGAAAAATAGTAGAAGATACTAATCTGGGACGAAGTTCATCTCTATGCCAACGTGAAAAGCACGACACGCGGCACGCACCGCGCGATTTTCGTTTCTTTTGACCACCATCTTCGATATTGTATGAAACGCATCGTAAACAAGTTATTCAATTGCAAATTTTAAAAAACCCCTATCATCACATACATACCCACCATGTAATTTTTACCTTTTAAAAATAATCTGCGTTTGGTGTGAAGCTGCCAAAACATTTCAGCAAACGTGATGGATACCGATCATGAGCAGAAGCGTAGTTTTTTGCCAGCTACTCATCAAATTCCATGTCAGACAAAAAACATCTCTGTGTGGCTTTTAATTTTCATTGATCGAGCGAGCGCGAAGCTTCTCCGTTTCAGCTTGGGCCAAAATGTTTTCGTATGTCATGTACGGATGTCCGGATGTTCTCTACAGGTCGTATTTCTCAATGGATTTTCGTGAAATTTTGTGAGCAGTTTCGATAATTATATGGTTTTTTTTCCATTCGGTTTTTCGTAATTTTACAAAATGGCAGAGGTGTTATAGGATTATGGGGGTTGACAACGTATAAAAAAACATATTTCAGCCATTCGCGCTTTTTGTTTTAAGGGAACATATATTCAGTTTTAAGCTATGCAAAGACAGACTCGCAAGGTCTACATCTCACAGAGGCATTACTTTTATTCCTGCAAATACCATCCAAAAGGGATTTTTTAAGAAATAGCTGTCTGTCAGCCATTTCTGCTGTTAGTTGCTATTACCGAAGATGATTGCCTATGATAATCGTATTAAGTTTTTTTTTTTTTTTAATGTAGGTAATGACAGCGTATGTAATACGCCCTAATACGCCAAACAAATTGAAGCATTTTCGATGTAAACGTAGGCATTGTTCACTTTGCTTTGATTATGGTTTATGATCTGCGAATTATTTCACGTAACCATTTATTTAAATGTATTTGTACTTTATTTAAATTAAATTAGAAAATTATTTATACTTATTGTTTTTTTTTTTTGTATTCTTAACATTAAAATAAATTTTATTTAATAAAATATGTCTCATTTTTATTTCCGTCCATTGGAACATATTTCTCATCGAAATTCATATAACTGCAATATTTGCTATAATACCTACAGTGAGCTATACCCAAGTCTATGGATGCCACATAGTAACAGCATTGTGCCACTAACAAGTACCAAACACTTCAAATACAAGGCTGGTTAAGCTGGGTCCACACCGGCCGGATCGGGCGCGGCAGGTCCAATGCGCGGTCGGTCGGTGTGAACGTGCCGCGCGTGCTCGGAGCGCACTGGATCGTCCTGTGTGGACCCAGCTTTACAGGAAAGTCAACAAAATTATTCGAAAGACGACAAGAAGCCTATCATCGTTACTACGACCCAATATTTGGACAAAGCCAAAGAAATGCTTGTTAATTTTTCTCTTGTGGTTTCTAATAATTGACATGTATTTACGATTTATGACCTCTCTATTTCTATTGTTTACCACATAAGTGTTGGGAAATAACCTAATTGAATAAAATTACTATTCTGCACTATCCACAAATCGATGGTCCTATCTGTGAAAAACGACGTAACATGACTGATAATGTATGGTGCCAAGGTAATCCGTCTATCCACTGTTGTATCAGATTATAGGCAAAGCCACGAAAAGAGTACAGTCAGTAACGAAAGTCCAATAACACTGTTAGATTTACTTATTAAAATTTACACAAAAAATATTTGAAAAACTACACTACAGTAACTAAAAAAAAATATAAGTAGGTATTTTAATATAGCCGACTTATAAACTATATATTGCCTAATAATTAACGTCTAAAAAAACTGAAGTGTTAATCGATTTTCTTTGCTGTCCTTACCTTATCCTCCTTTTCAAGATGCTGCCTGAGGCGCTTAAAAATCTGTAAAAGCAGCTATGATATTGGCTTGAGGCGAAATCTTTACTATAGGTAAACCTGCTTAATTCTAACTAGATACTACCAACGGAGACAGTCAATTCATCCGAACTGAATCATTGATCATTAGTTTTATTTTTGTAGTATTTAGAGAGAAGATTCCCTAAGCTGCCTTAACTCTTTCCGACACTGTCGGACGGCAGTTCGGCAGCTGGCGGCCCAAAAATTAATTCTTGAGTAACAGACTTGAGGTCTCTTCACTTCAGACTTAAGTAGGTTTTCCATCAAGAAAACGAAGTACCTACCAGGTACCTATATAGGTAGGTAAGCGAAAATCTACGCAAGCACGTGCTTCTTGCTGTTGTTGATAATTACATTCCAAAGATCACGTTGTCTAAACACGATGTGAGCATTAAATCAAAAAGTAAAATTGGCATTTATTCAAAACAAAATTTACTTTCAAATTAGATCAGTCTTCTAAAGGTCAATATTTCTGTTCTGTTTTGTTTTCAGAATTAGGTAGGTACGTATATCTACTGGGGCGGTAGAAAGGTACTTGAGGAACGTAGTACGTAGGTACGTTGAATAATAGATCTAGCACGTTTTTTGGCAAGCAAATCCTATAATAACTACTAAATAATGTCACTGCGTTGGAAGGCCTCCCACAAGGTGGACCGATGACCTGGTGAAGGCCGCAGGAATCCGCTGGATAAGAGAAGCACAGAACCGGTCGAAGTGGCGGCGCTTGGTGGAGGCCCATGTCCAGCAGTGAACGTTTTTCGGCTGAAATGATGACGAATGTCACTGTTGTTGTGAAAGTCAACATTGGAAGGTCGTTAGAAATGGTCTGATATGACTACTTACTTGTCTATTTATTGTATGCAAATAGCTGCAGTCTTGTGCATTAATTAGTGTGTTCTAGTGCATTTGTATTAACTAGAACGTAATAAATCTAATCAACTGCTGTCAGTAAACTTAGCTAATCGAATAGAAATGTTTAATTCAACAGTGATTAGCGGATTTGAAACTGAAATACATAATTAATTACCTATTCTGTACGCCACTAAAAATTTTACTTGAGTGTAGGTAAGTACGTTAACAAACTATTTATAAAATTATTTTAACTAAGTACTTTTTTATCGACTCGAGTTAACCCAGTTATTTTTAGCAAGTAGGTACCTACCTATTTTCAATCATTGACCTCAATAGATTTCCAGACTTACAAACATCTTTCATATGGGTTGGGTTTGATCGCCGCTGAAGCCGTACATCGCTCTGTATAGATTAGGTTCCTACAAACCGCCCACGCTTAACGTTTGGTACAAACTATGTAAATGTGAAATGTAAACCAATTACAAATTATCAATAACTTGTGAACTTGATAACATCCGGCTTTACCTAATTAAACCGTTTCAGAGGCCATTGACGTAAATAGTATCCAGATAATACTGCTTACACCTTTTGATACATGGGTTATGTTGTGTCCATGAGTTATAATTAGAATCATAATAAATTAACATTCTAATTATTTGACAACATTAATAACAACAACAATTGTTGATTGTGCAACATTTATTCAGCTTTATGTCTGAATATAAAATAGTGGTAGAGGTAGTATCATTCTAAATTGCACGCCTCTCCACTTCAATTTCTATAAGTACCTACAAACATTTGAAATGTGTATGTGTCGCAGATGGATTGTCGAAACCGCTGTTTTACAAAACCGGTAGTTGTTTTACAAAACAGCTCCGTTATGTAAAACAGCTGAACGACGTTTAGCTGGATTGCCATTGCGCTACGTTTAACAAAACTGCTACCCACGTTTAGACGTAATGCAGAATGGCTTATGTGCGCATTTGGTGTCGCTTGTAATACCGAATTGGCCGCAGTAACTAAGCTAGGGCACCCTGACCTTTGGTTAGAATTGTGACCAACCGCTTCTTCCAAGTAGGTTGCAGTTACTTGGCTATTTAGTATTTTTAGGACTGAATTTCATATACCTAACTGATAACTTTTTTTTTAAATTGACCTTAAAATTACTTTTTTCAGTTTGAGCTACGGTCAATTTCACTAATATTACTCTTTATGTTTATTTCTGTTTTGGACGCCATTTTTGTTGTTATGCTTATGACACATAGAGCCACGAGCGACAAAATTTTGAATGAAAATCTACAATCTGACGTTTCATTTCACGGTGTCCGTGCACAAGGGAGGCTCGAAACATGATGTTGAGCAATATCGACCCATTTCAATTCTATCGACCTTGTCAAAGCTATTTGAAAGACTCGTACATAATGAAATCTATCCAATCCTGCACAACGTATTAATTCCTGAACAACATGGTTTTGTTAAACATCGATCTACTGTTTCCAATTTATTAATCTTCACCAACTATCTTTTTGAAAACATGGATAGACGTTTGCAAGTGGACGCTGTTTACACAGATTTCAAAAAGGCATTTGACAAGGTCGATCACGAAATTTTACTTAATAAAATTGCATTTAATGGCATACGGGGAAACTTGCTCCGATGGTTTTCATCCTATATTAAAAATAGAACACAGAAGGTTGTTGTGAATGGCCACCAGTCTGATACAGTGTCTATAACTTCTGGTGTTCCACAAGGCTCAATCCTGGGACCACTCCTATTTAATTTATATATAAATGACATTGGGAAATTCTTTTTAAATACTAAATTTCTTATGTATGCTGATGATTTGGAAGCCTTTAAAATTATTACTACTTTAGAAGACTGTTTAAAGTTTCAAGAAGACTTAGATAGACTCTCGGCATACTGTCTTGACAACAAACTACACTTAAGCGTCTCCAAATGTCATTGTATAAATTTCACAAAAAACAAATTTATCACTAATTTTAAGTATAAGCTGAATAATGTCTTGCTAAGTAACAGCTCTATTGTAAGAGATCTTGGTGTTCTATTGGACAATAAGTTATCACTTAATCAACATGTAGACAAAATTGTTAATAATTCATTTAAGATGTATGGTTTTGTGATGAGATCATCTGCCGAGTTCAAACGGCCCTCCACCTATCTATACTTATACAAGACGCTTGTACGCTCGCAGCTCGAATATGCGGTACCAATCTGGAACCCGTTTTACAAGAAATATATAGATATGATCGAGAAGGTCCAGCGTAAATTTCTTCGCGCCATGTACTTTAGGTGCTTTAAAAGGTGTTTGTCATATTCTCAATTACTAAGTAAATATAATGTGTTAACATTAGAATCTAGACGTACGTTTCTAGAAGCCAACATACTACATGGTATTGTTCATAATCGCTTCGATTCCATTGATCTCACGAGTAAGTTGTGTTATGTCGTCCCCCGCACTGTAAATAAGCGTAGTGTCCGTGCAGGTACATTATTCGCTGTAGGTACCTGTCGGACTAATTCAGGATTTCGTTGCCCTGTTCGTCGTATGGTGGAATCTTATAATCGCAATTTCATCGATATTGATATTTTTGTATGTTCCAAATCTAAATTTAAGTCCAATGTTTTTAAAATCTTATCTAATGATAATAAGAAATAATGTGAGTCCTTTATTCTAAATTAAATTTATTGTAACCGTTTTAAGTATTTTTATTAATGAATTGTATTGTACTGTCAATTCCTTTTTTTTATTTTATATAATTTTAATTCTTATTTGTGTTAATAAGGAACAATCCCAAATTTTTAATCTTATCCAATAATTTATATGTATTTTTATTTTCTTTTTTAAGTACGTAATTAATTAATTGTATTGTATTTTAATAATCATTTTTTTTAATTTATTTTTTTCTATATCTGAGTATTGCTAATCTAGTGGCACTTTTTACCTAATCTTAATTTTGTTACCATGCGGATAATGTAGTGGGCTGCAATATTGTTAATTCTAGTAATTATTGCTATTTGTAAACATTTTATATTGTAGCTGTTTATTGTCCCATAATAAATAAAATAAAATAATAAATAAAATAAAATAATAAATAAAATAAAATAATAAATAAAATAAAATAATAAATAAAATAAAATAATAAATAAAATAAAATAAATAAAACCTGTAATCGTTGACCCGTTGCATTGATAAATACAAAACGTTTATGCAATACAGGTATTTTACAAAACGGAGCTGCTTTGTAAAATAGCCAGCGGTTGTGTAAAACAGCTAGCGGTTATGTAAAACAGCCAGCGGTTGTGTAAAACAGCTAGCGGTTATGTAAAACAGCTAGCGGTTATGTAAAACAGCTAGCGGTTATGTAAAAAAGCTAATTAACCAATCCATCTGTGGCATATGCAACAATTAGGGGAGGGGCGTGCAATTTTAAATTAGACGATCTCTACAATAAAGTAGGTACATCCGCCATCCACCACTTTCCATCGATAGCGATACCTTGTAGGCTTCGTCTGTAGACGCGCCCTTGATCAGCGACAAGCCAAACTTTTCCCCACAGCATCAGTTATTTTATAGCTTGTGCCGGCACATAAATAATGGCGACTATGATAGAAGTAGGAGCCTAATGAATTAATTGATTGAAGCGGAAGCTACTCAGTGTAACATGATTGGCCTCAATCAAATCGTGGGAATTTATTGAGGAAGAGCTCTTAGGTATATTAAAAAGTAAAGAAGGTATCACAGGCTGTTAGCCTCAAAGCTGCCTTCTGAAAGCGAAAAGCCGATCTAATTCTAATTTTAAGGGGGCGCTAAGGTAGCTCGCTTAATTCTAATTTTCAAGTTATTTGCAATTTGCAGGTCAGTGGCAGGTTTTAAGTTGATTTAAATATGACTCACGACCATAACAAATATGTATTTATAGATAATCTAATTTAAAATTATACAGCCCTTCACTGCTTGATGTATACACATCTTACTCGTCAATGTTTGTATAGATTTTTTTGGGCAGGTGCGTTCATTTTTATATTAGCTGACAATTACAGAATTATTATTATTATTTTTATAGGAATCTTCAGTACAACTCTGTAAGTTAGAATTGGCGTCAAATGTTACGATTTCATGAAGTAATCATTCGATAGGGTAATTTGAAAAGTAAATCTCATGTTAGCTGTTGCGATTGGTTGGCGACAGCGGAAATAACAACAACCAATCAACTTACTTGATACGAAATTTGACAACAGATTAATTAACTGCCTCGTTGGTCTCGTAGTCGCAAGCGTTACTGTTCAGCATGAAGTTCTGGATTCGATTCCCAGGTGTACCGGACAAAGTGTAATTGGGTTTTTGCATCAGGAATTTCTCAGTAGCAGCCCGGAGTCCGGATTTGTGCCTGTTTGATGACAGTGGGCTCGCCCCTATTACATGGTGGGTCTTAAAAAAATAACTGGCGTTTGGGCGTATCATAGCTACACATCTGCCTTGCCTTTCGGGGTTTACAGGCGTGATGTTATGTATGGATTAATTGCAATAGAAACTTAAAACTTACAATCGAGACTCCTATAGATTGGAAGTTGACGTCATCTTGAACTCTAAACGACTACTCGTAGAAGATCACATACCTACCTACATAGTTGAAATCCTAAGAGACTACATTGGAACGCGTCATTCCACACCTCACCCAATTTAATTATTTAGGTACCAAAAACTTTTTGTGGAAATATACTGAACATAATCTGTAACCATAATGACTCAAGTTTAAATAGAGGTCGACTGTGCCACATTGTGAATTCTAAATCGATTGTGATAAATGTGAGATACTCGTTGGTGCATTCGATCGATCCGTGGCCTTGCTTTACATTATTGAACGTTCTCGAAACCCATGAATTATTTCTAAAACAAATGAGCATGTATGGGTCAATTGTAGGGGAAAGGGAATATAAAGGTGCTTATTTTCAGCCGGTAACAATCGCAGTCCACTGCTTAAAGTCTCTTTCAATATGCCTTTCGTTTCAAGTCTCCCAGAGTCCGCCGCGTCGTCGGTTTGCTACTTACTCATCGCCACGTTTAGCCTCTGCCAGTCATGGTCAGCTTATAAGCTCACTGGTCATAACTGAAGGTAAGTACTTAGTTTCTCTAGATTGCCTATTAAAGACTCAGATTTTGATTCATGTAAATTTTCAGCTGATTTTCGATTTTTTCGATTGATTCGATGGCTAATTATGGCCGATTTTTCAGGATCGTGCTTTTGTTTTTAAAGTTTTTTTGCAAACCAGACTAGACTTCGTTCGCGTGGAAGTCGTAAGACACCACAATATACTAAAATAACTGTGCTTGCGACTCCAATGCCAGGATCTGGTGAAGATTTTTATGGTGTACATAATAAAGAGTTTTCTATTCTATTCTATTCTGGAAAGCGATTTGTTCGTCGACATTGTTTTAACGTATACGTTATTGTTACAACAAATTATAAAAAAAACCAATAAAAAGGATTTTGAGAGAAAACAAATCGGCGAAGGTCGAGTCGGGTTTGCAAAATTAGGGTTCCGAACCGAACTACACTGGTGAGCAGTCTATGACACTGTTGCAAACGGCTATAACTTTTTAGTATGTATGGCTCAATATTAACGTTTTTTTTATGATTACATATATCGGGACCATGGGGTCCTTTGGAAGATGAAAGAGGGGCCGAAGCCAACTCGCAGAGGCCCCTTAGACAATTTTAAATGGAATGAGTCACCATCCGACGAGTGTCCCAGGTATGTAAGCACTATGCAAGTACACCCAAGGAAAATCCCCGGTTGGTGCAGGACTATTGCAGAACACGTAAACAAAACATATTGGCCTAAGTATGGATTTGGATGTCTATAGTGGATAACTTTGGACTATGGAAGAACTATGTCCCCTGCCTGCCCAATGTCAATACACGGATAAAATGGTAGGGGATGACTTGCACACTCAATAATGGGTCCCTGGAAAATGTCTCTAGCACACAGTGACAGTGACACAGTGTAGCGACAAGAGGGCAAGATAGGTTAGGTAGTACAATCCCAGAGCCCGGAAGATGGACAAGATCCCTACCAGCATCTTACTGGAATACCTACTTCCGTCCTCCGAGCATGTTTGCTCTTGCGAATTTTCACTCAAGCCTGCCAATAAAGGCAAGAGTTAGGTAGGAGCTCCGTTCCTCGTCAGTTTTCAATCCAGCCGGCCAATACAGGCAAGCCAGAGTTGAGGAAAAAGATTTCTCCCGGAAAAACTCAACCAGCACCGACCTAGAGTTCCGGAGCGCTCTAGGTCTGTTTACTTTGGTGAAACAGGTCTAGGATGAGGAGCCTGACGAAAAGAGATACATAAACCCGCAGGGCATCATGTGACGAGCTGTAGGGAGTAGCGACCCTACGAACCCTATCACCCGAGGTAGGTACAACATTAAAAAAATATTAAAAACAATCACTAAAACAGAACATCTGCTTGGGATTGAACCTACGAATAGGGTCTTGGAACCTGGGCTGTGATCTCGCTGAAAATTTTACTAAAATAGCCGTTCTTATATATGTCATGATTGACTGCATGGCTCCTTGTCGTTATAGCGTGATGATATTGATTTCAGAGGTTAAATCTGTATTTAACTGATATATTATTTAAAAAAATCTCTTCTGATCACAATCTCGCGGTTAACTGTTGAAGACATATGCTACTTCCCACAGCAGATAGCGTGATAATAATAGCCCTAACGTTGACTCTAATTTTAAGGAATATTTTTGCAGAATTTGAACAGAATCTATTCAGTAGTTTTTGCGTCAATCCGTATTATCACCATCATCATCCGCAGCCCCACTTCACCCACTGCTGGGTATAGGCCTCTCTTTTCTTGTGCCAATCTCCACGCTCCTGTGCCAGCCTCGTCCCTGATTCTACCTGCGATGGCGCCAATATCGTCCGCCCATCTCGCCGCCGCGCCGCCCCGACGCGACGTACGACACTTCGTCTTCCAGTCCTTGGACACCACTCGGTCACTGCCTTACTCCAGAACATACCTACATCCAGACAAATGGACAAGAATTCTTAAACATAATTATTTTCGGCATCAGAATCGTTCCCACATCTCGTAGCAATTGCTTTTTTTCTTGTACTGTTACTTGTATACTTCGTTACGACTTTATTTTATTTATAAGTAGATAGATTATATATATCAGCGCTTCTGAATATTCGAAACCTTCAGTTAATTAACTCTAAAAGATACATACATACATACCTACATATTAAGGTAAGTCTGAAAGACAAGGAAAAAAAATGAGAATATTAGAATAGTCAGAGGTTATCGAGATACAAAAAAGTACTGGGTAATTTAAATTTAGGCTGATAAAATATTGCACGGTTTGATGAAATTAATAAACAATGGAAACTTACAACTGATTGGATCTACTTCTTTACGTAGGTACGTAACACGGTAAAAGTGTAACAATACCTATGCAATTTATTGTGGAGTTATTTACGTATTCTTCAATACCTAAAAATAAATCTGTTGTTTGTTTTTAAAAAGGATGATGTCAATAATTAAGACCTCTCTTTGATCAAGGATTCATAGAACTTCTTGACTTACTCAGATTTAGTATCCTTGCGGTAAATGGAGTAAACATATGTAGGCAACAATTTTCATTTCTCTCCCTTTATTTGTATAGCTAAAACGAGGTAAAACAGTAAAATAATCAAAAAAGTACCTACTTTGAAGATCTCACTTCATCTTGGACTACGAAACAGATATTCAGAAGAGTTAAAGGATTTTTTAGCTTCTAGGGTAGGTCCCTTCAAGAAATCGCGCTAGTTGGGCACACTATACCTACCCTCTTTCATATACACGCCCTGTTTCCCTCAGTCTAGACTTAGGAACTACCTACGTAGGCAAATGCTTGGCTCTGATTCAGTCCAAATAGATGAAGCTGACTAATGGCTTCAAACTATGTAAATATTTAGAAAAAGCTCTGGCGTAATTAGGTGGCAAATTATCATCGAAAGCTCTCTCTAGTTCTCTCTTTCCTAGATCAGTGAAGATATGAGATATACTCGACTGGCCACGTTAATCGCGACAGCAGTGGCGTTTCTTTTGGCGTGGTAGGACAGGTTTTAAATACATAATTGGTAAGTAAGCAGCTTCAGGCTTATGAGGTGAGGATATCCTATGGATAAAGAGATTACCGGATTTGCATAAGTTATTCCGTTACCAACGGACATAATGCGCAGTTATCTCATGAAAAACAGGAAAATAATGTGTTGTTGACGAGTTTATTTTTTTACGTTTGGGTTTGACTTTTGATCAATGCGCACGACGAGATAATTTATAAAATAAAAAATATTTATTTGTCGTTATGCCAGTTATCTATCACCCATGGCTGACGTGCATATGAAGACACTCTTTTGAAAATCAAGCAAAAGAACACCTTGGCTTGATTTTAGACTTAGAATTATGCGAATAAAATATCGATATAGGTACAGTCAGGGAAATTAATTGTCATGCAAATTGATTCCTTATGTTAATTTGCCGTGATAAAGGAGTTTCATACTAACTGTCAAAGAAGCTGTGGTTTGATACTGACAATTTAAGTTGGCAGTCAATTTGCAAAATAATAAACTTCCCTGACTTAATATACAATCTAATCCACACGTGATATGTGCACATTTTGTTTGGCATGTGCTTCGGGCGACGCATGCGCCGCTCGAGGTCGCAGCATTGTTGATGTTACGTTTGCGATTGAATAATTTATAGTGTGGGAAAGTGGTGGGTGTTGGCACATGGCTCCATTTCACTAAATTCAGAACTTGGCACTGGTCTATCTTGTTGTTTCTACGTTTCATTTTGAAAAAAAAAAAGTGGATGGAGTGCGCCTGGGCATGCCTTACTATTTGTGACGTGGTAGGGGAACAAGAATATTTATATTTTCTTGCACAATTCAATCCCATTATTGGACGACCCGAAGGTCCGATTGAAAACGAGTTTTTAATATGATATTGGTTGGCGATCATACCGGCAGCCCTCATGCTGGTAACCGCTGCCTGTGGACGTCTGCTGATCTAAAATACCAGAAGCATCCCAGGCGCATTGCTGTTCCAGAGTAAAAGATGAAATTAAGTCTCATATGCCTGTAATTTTCTATTTTGTGACAGTGCGATTATGCGCAATTTTAGGCGATGTTCCGTCCTTCGCCTTGCGCTTGCACATTTATCAATCAACTGCCGAGTGCAACCGATAAAGGAATGCTGAAACCACACACAATTCTAGTTATAGCTTATGAAACATAAATATCGTATGCATAAATTCATAAACTTTACTGACCGTAAATCCGATTGGTCGTTATGTTGTGAACTTACACCATTCAATTTAGCGTAGTTTACGTGAAGATATAGTGCAGGCGGAAGTAAAATAGGTATCTAACAACATTATAAAATCTGGTCGTGATGGTCTAGTGGTTAGGCCTTGCCTCTCATGCATGCGGTTGTGGGTTCAAATCCGGGCAAGTACCAATGTGACTTTTTAATTCATATGTACTTTCTGAGTTTATCTTGGACATTATTGAAACCTGGACGTATAGTTAATATAAGTCTCAAATGGCTAACCCGTCTTGAGCAAGCGTGATTATCTGCCTTCTCACTATATATATAAGAGAAGAGGCCATTACATTGCAGTGGGGCAGTAAAGGGCTAGTATTATTATAAAAAACTTGATGAATAGAATAGAATATATTTATTGTAAAAACATGAGTATACATCATATAATATGTGCAAGGTCTTAAAATAACAAGTAGATCTGTATGTTTTGCCATATTATGGTGTACAAAAACAACATATTATTGGTTTAGAATAAACCGTATAAGGTTTGAGTCTACACAACAAACTATAAAATTAAAAACTTAATCCTAATGCTAATTAAAAAACAACCCTCCTTCTGGCGCAGTCGGGTAAAAAGGGGAAAGTATTGTTTTACATATTTGAGGGCCAAATTGTGAAAATGTCGTAACTACAGGAATCTATTTAATTAATTGGGGTCATTTAAAAAATCCGATATAGTAGCATTTGGCTATGAGATATTTTTTTAAATGTATTTTAAACAGAGCATTATGCATTTGTCTAATAGGTTTTGGGATTTTATTATAGATGACTGGTGCTAAACAAAAAAATACTTTTATGCATCAATGCCGTGATTGATCTTGGTACGCATAATTTAAGATGATGATAGAGAAACTCCGCCCCTCTCTTCTTGAATGTCGTAAAGGCGATGATAAAGGAAAACATATAGAGGATCGGCGCACGTATATTTTTTCTAGAAACAAAAGACTGCAATAGTAGAACGATTTACCCATTCCTTGTAGCGGCCGTTCAAGACCTTATGTTCATCACTTCTACAAGGGCCGTTGTGTATTAGAATAGCTGCGGTGAAATGCTCTGTAACTGTTGTTTCAATACGTTGTTCGAAAATGGGGCAAATGGGGCAAATATTATCGATATCCAGTCAATCTGGAGCTGAGTTCACTTGACTGCGGAAGTGAATGAATAATATTGAAGAATCTTAGCTTAGGTGATTGGTGAATGGGCCATTGTGTAACATTATCGCTTCAGTGTCAAAATGCTTTAAATAAATCCTCTGCGTGGCTATTCCGAGTAAACTCATAATCGAATTAAATTCACTTCACTGTAAATGACAAATGATTTTATTTCTGTAAGTAATTACATTATATTTTTATATATTTTAGTGATATTTATTTTAGAAGTATGTATGTATGTTAGTATATTCTCTTATTGTATGATACTTAAATTGGAAAATTATATTAGATTTTATGTATTTTATTTGCCATTCTACTCTTACACACGTTGCCTTCATCTTTTTAATATACTCTCCTATCGCAGGTATGCTGGAAGAGATTTGTTTAGAAATAACCTTTTTATCTATTTTTCTGTTCCCTTCTTCTTGTCTGTTTATATATGTGTGTACATAAATGGTTAAATAAATACATAAATATTTTTTGTGCAGTCGCCAGCAGGTCAAGCTATACGAAAAAATGTTGATAGTTAAGTTCAAAATCGAATGAGGAAATCTGACAATTTGCGGTAACTTGATGTGCTGGCGACTGTACAAACACTTTTACACGTCAATCATATTTTAAAAACTAGATGAGTTCGGCTTTTCCTATCTGACGACTCTGAGAAGAAAGGCCGAAACTAACTCAGAGGTCACAGTCGCTTTTAAAGTCCAGACATAATCTTGGTCAGATCATGTGAAGACCATGTAGATTTTGTCTGTATCCGTGAACAGTCAGAATGAGTTTTATTACAGAACTAGCTTTTGCCCGCAACTTCGTTCGCGTGGAAATCGTAAGACATAGACTAAAATAACAGCCACATTTTTATAAAACTTCCCTTTATACTACGCGCTGCAAAGAACACGATCTGACATTATACATTTTTTAAGATAAGATAAGATAAGATAAGATAAGATAATTTTATGTCCTGCCTACCAACTAACTACCATCCCCCCCCTGCCTACTAACTTCCATAGCCCATACCATTTTTTTTTATATGTGATACTCTAACGCAACGACATATAAATTGCAATTCCGTTAAATCTTCCGAAATGTAACGCTTCAACATTTAACGAAGTTCAACTATTTGATTAAGGGGCATGCGCCAAGGTAGCCCGCGAAATGCAAATTTTCTTAGGTTTTTTGCAATTTGCAGGTCAGTATCAGGTTGTATGGTGTTCTAAATATGATTCGCGACCGTATCAAATATGGCTTTACAGAATTATAGTCATTAGAATCAGCAATACATCTCTATAAGTTCTTATTACCCTATTGAATGACTATTTCATGAAATCATGACATTTGAGGGCAATTCTAACTTAAGGAGTTGTATTGCTGATTGTAATGATTATAATTCTGTAAAGCCATATTTGTTACGGTCGCGAATCATATTTTAATCAAAATACAACCTGACAGTGACCTGCAAATTGCAAAAAACGTGACAAATTTTGAATTTCGCGGGCTACCCTGAAGGTTCCGCCTTAACGGTGCCCAGCTATGTCTACAGGTAGGTATCACGCAAGGACCACGCAGCCATCACGCTATTAGCACCGTCACATTGTCACCCTGAACTGGAAGGTTTTCATTAGAGAGTCACCGGTACAAACTCGATGAGAGCAGGTAAAGGATTTGCTCAAGAAGCTAATGTACCAAACACGATCGTCTCTCTATGACTTATTAATTATCGTCGTTTTATTAGCTGTTTTATATACTTATTAGAGATATGGAGCTAATGAGAAAAGGTGTCGTGTTCCTATTTTTGGATATATATTTCCAAACATTCGTCAGTTCAAACATACTTACTTCAAAAGTAAAAAAAATCCATCAAGTACCCACTAATTGTGACGTTAGAAAGGTACCAGTGATGATCCCTTTCCAAATTCCAGATTTCGTACAAACAAGTCTAGCTATTTAACTAACTAACTTCATATTTCTGGATTTGTTTTGTTTGCTATACTTACCAAAACTATTAAGTCAAAGTAAAAGTATTATTATAATGTTAGTTTTAAGATAGTACTATGTGTAGTTTTTATTTTTATTTTAAGCTATGCTTAATATCACATAATCCCCTTTATTTATAAACGTTGCTTAAAGTTAAGTAGTGGTAAGTGACTGTTTAACCATATCTAAATTGTTGATGTTTAAACGCCTCTTAACTTTAAGCAACGTTTATATATATAAACCCGTTGTTAAAACCTAATTATGTTTTTCTCTTGTGAATTCGTAATTCATTCTTTTGAGAAATAAGTCCTAGTCTTGCCTCTAAAAACAACTTGTCAACAACAACATATCGTTAGCAAATAACATCATTTGATCATCATAGTCTAGGTACAGCGGGTTAATTGCTTAAAACTCAAACAGTAGTAATCGCTTTCATTTTGGCAGTTCAACAACATTCATTGCGTTGTTTACGTTGTTGAGCAGACAATTTTTTCGAATATACGAAGCAATTGTTTTGCAATATTCTTCAAAATGGTGCAGATTGTGATTGATAGCAACAACAAAATACTGCTGTGTTTGGTTTATACGGAAATTTCCTCACAGGATAAATTGTAATTGGGGCGTTTTGGATACCTAAAACAGTGGACATTTGTAATATTTCAATCTTCCTACTATATTGGGATAGTTGTTATTAAATTATTATTATTAAACTTTCCTGTTAAAACAAATTATTCATGAACAGCGAGGGAAAACTACTAAAATAACCTATATAATTTCTTATACCTACCAATAAATGTTAAACTTCTATGAAGGGATGGTCTACTGGAATTATTTATTTAAAGTCAAGGTCAATCGTTAAAGGCGGACTTAATATCACACGTTCACTAGGAGCTCTGTCTGTGTGTTCATATTTTGCAGCACTTTGATTACTTCGAAGCTAATTAACTTTAACAAGCATCGGAACTATTAGAACCAAAGCTAGGACTTCTAGTCCAAAGTAGCTTGTGTGTACTTATGACATGTGCCAATTAAACATATTTTCATTCTTCTTAATTAGGTACCTTAGATGGTAGGTCCTCGAGTATGGTACAAAGTCGGGTTGAAGGGCAGACTGTCCTCTCTCATCTCTGTAGGTCAATTAATACTAAATTACGCCTTTTCCTTAAGCACTGAAAAACCCATTCAAATTATGAATACCCAATGATATGAAGGAATATTCCTATTAGAAGACAAACCACTTTTACCTGCTATGCAGAAAAGTAGACTATGTACTTCTTAATGATTGATAGACATGATTCATAATTAGTCTTTATGTGCTTGAGAGTCTCGTGCCATGCCAGGCTAATGGATAATATTGGTTACCGCGTATTTAAATCGATAATGAATGTTCAAATCATTGTGACTATTCTCATCATATCGATACTTCTAGATATATGCTTCATTAGGATGTCATTAATGTATCCAAGAACTTCGTTACAGGAATTCAGACTAAACCTGATATCAAAATTTCTCACTTGATGGGTTCCGGCAGTCAGATGTGACATGTCTGTTCGAACCGTGTTATAATACCCATGAAGACTAAAGTAAATGAATAGACGAAAGATTTTACTCCGTGTCTAAAATGTCTGATAAGTAGAATGTAGTTTAGTCTAGTAAGTAATTAATTTCTATTGGAATAATTGAATACATACTAATACTTAGATATCGTATCTGCATATAACCGGTTTGTAATACAAGAACGAATTGTATAAGTATTGACATAGGTACGTTTTTAATTACACAGCAACGTATACAACAACGAGCCACAGGCACTACCACGTGTAGTTCTAAAAAACGTGACTTTCTTTAATGATCTACAAGACATGACAATTATGTCAAATTTCAACTAGCGATGCTTTAGCAGATAACAGTCACGGGTCAGATGCAAGTAAACAGGGTGTGTCTGTTCAAGGTGGAAACAATATCTTTGAGATGGAAACAAGGAACAGTAGCTCTAATCATTACATACAATATACCTACCCGTATCTAATATTTATATAATAATATGCGACTGTATAGTAAGCATGAATGGCATTTCACATTTGCCTTATTATTCATTTACATATTTCCATGGGGAAAATTCTAATTATAAACGGAGAACTTCTCGTATAATCGATATTTCTAGTAGGCATGTTGATAAATTGTCGTTCGGTATCCTGCCGTTGTTTCTTAAAGTTCCTTTGAATCAGAGCCTGTGATTGCGAACATTCGTTGATTGTGGACAGCAACCATCGTTTCGTTTCGGGAGTATTATCGGGAGCCATGTTTGTAAAAGTTTGGCTTCTAAGAATCGAGTGGGTGTCAGTTTATAATCTGAATGGTCGGCATAACGACGACATGTAGTACTGTCGTCCGTAACGTGATGCCCTCGATTGAAGACAGTCCTCCGACATGAAACAATAACATGTCAATTTGTATACCATTGCCTATATTTAAGGTGCCGCTCCCATCTCGCTTTTCATCATCATCATCATTTTTCAGCCAAAAGACATCAAATGCTAGATATTATAGCATAGCACATCGACAGTTCTGTGCTTTCGGTATCCAGCGGATCAATCGTTTTTCACTAAAACTACTTTACGAAAATGGCCGGATGCAACTTTTGTATCTTCAAGCCTTCAAGATTAAAGTTACAATCGATAAGCAAAAAAAAAAACAATTAAGTGAATGAAATGGGTACTGGGTTCGCCTCGGAACCGTACACTATTTACACTCAGAAGTCGCAACTGTTTTAAAACAACCGTCTCTCAACATACGTGTTGAAAAAAATTCTGGTATTGACGCAAATAGATGTCTATTTTTATATCTTGTTTATTTTAAAATACTATTGTTTTATTTAAATAGTACATATTAATGAATAGTCTCTAGCGATATGATCTACGAAGTTGTTAATAAGATTCACAGCACTGTTGTAATTACGAAGACGACGAAGAAATTTGAATTTGAAATTTTGAATGATGAATATCGATGCGTTTCAAGAAATTCTATATTTATACGATTGGTGCAACGTCTACGGAAGATAAAATGGCGGCCAACGAGTAACTAAAGAATTTTGTAAAATATGCAGACGGTAAAGAGATATAGTTTACATTGACGACAATGTTTTACGACTTCTCCTGGCAGATTATTTAAGTTTTTCTAATTATTTTAGCGTGTATTATTTGCAGTCGTCTTCGAGTCTATTCTTTATTGTCAAGTCCAAAGGTAATTCTGACTGCAGCACGTGGTGGTGAAATGCAAGATTTTATCTTCTTTGTTTATTTTGGTTTGGTACTATCTAAAGCTGTGTCTGGATTTCAATGATAAGCTCTGTGGACTCAAATTATTATCTTATCTTTGTTTCCGCATGAATTGCTTCATCTAATTTGTAAAGGATTCCGCGAAAGATAATTTATAACACTACTTTGTTACGGTGAAATAGTTTTGTAATTAAGTAGGTAATCTGTTCTTGGAATTACTTAGTTAGTTAACGTCAATAAGCTTAAAGTTATCTATGTACATTCTGCAAATTTGTTTGAACAAGTAAAGAAATGCATGAGTAACATGGCTTAGTCGGAACACCATAACGAATAGAATTCACAACTGCAGTTTACCTTGAACTCGAGTGTGTGAAGTTAAGTGTATGCCTTTTATCGATTTATTTTTGATTTGTTACACTTATTGTAATGTTGAATTTGGACTGTTTTTGATTATGTAAGCTCCGATGCTTGGCATTTATTTCTATAGTACAGTTCAATGGGCTCGATTTATGGAGACATATGCGATGTGATGATAATAATTATTGCTCATAGTAGACAATTTGCTTCGATTAAAATGTCTTATTGAAAACGACTTTAAACGATTTTAATTGCTATCTCAGACAGTCTGTGATTGGTTTGATGAACAGAGTTTTTTGTAAGGACTGTATTAGTGTATCAATTAACTACTTAAGTAATGATTGTCCTCTATTTTAATTCGATGATAAAAATAGTCTTGTCCATTACAAGAATAGCTTCGTCTTTCTGTAAGCTTGTGGAGACAGTTACAAAAGCATCATGCACGTGCCTCATACTTGACTACAGATTTAGCTCAGTTCATCAGTTAGTCGATATTCCTCGGCTTTTAACGAGTTATTTGATGAATATTTTTAGCCTCATTTATAAGCGTGATTGGGACATGTTATTTATTTTACGATTCACGTCACGTGTTTGTTACATTAGCATTACTGATTAGCTGATTCATTTACTACGCTAGACGTTCTATAATATTCTAATGACTTTTTTCTGGCAATTACTGTGACTCTGTGACGAGATGCTCCATTGTTATTTTCTTTTTTACGATATTCCATTGGTTGACTTGTTCCAAAGTTTGAATAAAGTTGTTACCTGTTGGTAAACGTGCCAAACTTTGCGGTTGTGGATCCTCCGCCTTTGCCTGTACTTACTTCTGAAACGGGGACAGTGACGTCGCGTCGACCTCGACGTATTCAGACGTATCGGTAGCTTCGACGCATGCGTAACTGTTTGTCGATGTGTGTGTAAAGTGTCTGGTGAAGCACGCGGTCGGAGCGTGCTCCTCTTTCTGTCTCGCTTGAACCACATATTTGCATCCCCTTCGGCTGCGCGCGTCGCGGCTGGGGAGTACCAGTAAGTTTAAAATACCACCGTAGCGAGGGTTAGCGCTCAGTGGTGATCAAGCTGCGCTTCTGTACAGTTGAAAATCTTGCACCGTGTGACGTTCGCTGAAACTGTTGTGACTACTTTTTTGTATTGTAGATTTGTGGAGGCTGTTAGCTAAATTGAAGCCTTGAGTCCCCGTCAGCTACACCTGTTGCGAAATTTATATTGAGACTAGGTAAGTAACAAAATATTTGGAATGCATGAATTTTACGGAATGTGTAAAGTGGAAAAGTAAAGGATTATAAATTATAACCAAATAAGGATAGCAGGAGTTGATAACATATTATAGTGGAGAACATTCTGGTCTAACTAACGGTTAATGGACAGCAAATGGCCGACTTGTTCATCGGCGGGCGCTTTCACTCTCGACGGGCCCGCTGCCGCTGGAATAGCTACGTCCGTCGTCGGGCTAAACTAAATCACTTTCCATTCACACGACTATTCCTTTTGGTGGCGCCAATTATTTATGCGGCGCCTATTTTGTCTAAATTATATTTTCCATCTTTGTCTTCTAAAGATGAGATTTGACCAAATGTATTGGAAAAATAACAAAATAAAATTTTGTGTGGTCTTTCTTGAAAACATTGTTTTTGTACTGTTCTATTAAGTATAAATAGTAAAAACATGTTTCCAAGTTTTAATTTTAAGCCTAATCTACAAATGTCTTACTAAAAATGTTACGCTTGGCTGACCGTGTAATCGCTATTATCCTTTGAATCGTGTCGCTCAAGTTGGTATTCAGTAGTTTTTTTCTCAACTTTTACCTGCTACATTTTGGACAGGCGAGGGTTACTTTTTGTACCGTAAAATGACAATCGGCACACAAGTTATCCTCCGAAAAAAGGATTGTATCTATATCAACCTCCAAGAGTTTTACTACACAGCACAGCAACAATAAAATTATGAACTCGTGTAATTAAAATTGCTGCAGCAGGAAAACCATTAATTCAATAAACTGAAATTCTGCGATAACCATATTTGCAATTTGATATATTCGGGAAGCCCCTGATATTTGCACTGTTTATAAATAAGGTGGGACAGGTGAATCACCTTCCTTTCATCCAATCTGTAGATGGAAAATTTCCACAAATTGAAATAACTTGCTGTCCTTCTGACGTTCTGACGAATTCAGCTGATCAAATAATATGAACGTCACGAGACATTTACCTTACAGCTGTTCATACGAGGAAGCAATATCACATAGACCACACAAATGGTCAAAAAATAACAACCACTCACAATGAGACTTCTGATTTATAAAAAAAAAAAATGTCAACAAATCGCAACAGAAGAATTGCTGTTGGAAATAAATCAAATTGCAGAATCTGGGACAACGCAGTCGGATAGTTTGCGCAAAAAAGAATCTAGAAACTACAATGAATAATGCCACCAATCTGGAAGGAACTAAATTAAAATTAAACAAGTAGAAAAACTATGTTTAAAAAATTATGTTTTACGATCAAAAAGTTTTTCGAAATCAAAATAGTTTTACAAAACACGTGAACGTTCATCAAAGCTATTACCCAACGCAGCTGCTTGTTAAGAAACAGTCGTGAACTCGGATAGCGCAGAACGAATGGGAAAGAGGAAACCAATACACTCAAACATATCAATACAAAATTTTGGACTTTTGTTTCGGCTCCAAATCCAACCATAGAATCATAAAATATATCCCATAATACATAATCTGCATAAGATGTGAATATGCGGCAAGTATAGACGTTGAAAGACTGTATTCAACGCTATAATATAATCTTTAGACTTTTTTCAGTAATTTGTAACCATAAAACCTTGTATTTGAATAAATTCTTCTATTTGGAGTTGAATAGGACGACGTCAAAATAACTAGGTTTTTGAGGAATGCATGTATTTTTTTTTTTAGATATATGACTTGATGGTTGAAGCTTTTTGCGTCCTTTTTATTGATATTATGATACCAATAGAGGACAAGAGATATTGATCTACTATTGAAAATCAATTGTACCATTTATCTGTTATTATTACTTTGTAATAACAGTCTGAACGTCTAGGTCAAGGACTGCTTAAGGAATGTCGAGATTTCTACGATAGCTGCATAAATAAAATAAAAAGAAAGTTACAAATCCAGGTTATTGAGAAATAAATGAATAATTTAACATTTTCTTTAGCAGATTTGAGAAGTATTGAAAGAAGATAAGATGCTCGCTAGCCCAGCAATGGAAATGCAATCGGAGGCTCCTTTGGCTCTGCAGCGCCTGTGGAACCTGACCCGCGCGCGTCTCGCTGGTACATCCACCGCTCTTGATGTGGAACCAGCTTTCGGTGAATCTTTGCCACCCGCACAGGTAAACTCAATACCAGATTTAAGATGATTTCGCGTTAAAATTTTAGTATGAGTTGTAAAAGGGAATGTTCCAATTAAAATGTTCAATATCTTGCTTGTTGTAACAATTTCGTTTTGAAATGACAATTTTAAAACCTCCGTTTTTTTATGTAAATAGTAATTTCAGTAAGTTTCAATAAATTGAATTAATAATTATATAGAATCAACCTTGTCTTATAATCATGACGTACAACTGAAATCAGTTACATAATGGCCATACTTGTTAAAATGGCATATAATATGTCAGTAATGAAGATAAAATCTGTTTTTTAAAGACGGAAAGCTCCTAGTTTCTTATATATTCCTCACAAATTAATCTTGATATACATACATAGATACATTTTATATAGTTATTATGTGACATGTATATGTACAATCACGCAGTAAGTCAAGGGCTACTACTGTTCTGTCCTCTTTTCTTATCAGTGATATACAAACATACGTTTTTCTCATAATTCATTCAAGATAATTCCTATATCTTATACAGCTAGTCATACAGTAAATAAATGAATCATGGAATATTAATTGGGTCTTATTTTGTTGTAAGGAGCTTGAGGGTAGACCGAAAGCCTCGTTCCCTGCTCCTAGCGACTATGAAAGCGATGGTGAAGAAGCATTCCCGGAGTTAGAAATTCCCGTAAGTATACGAACTTTTTTTTTTTAAATCACAGCCAAATGGCAAAGCGTGATGTTTAGCAAAAAATCTTGGCAAGATATTTAGGGCGTGGACTGACGGAAGAGTTTACGTGCATGTTACAACACAAACGACGTCGAATTTATAAATAGTGTTTCGGTTTTCATGAAACCCAAGTCAATGAGAATATACGCTTACTTATGTTTGGTAAATAAAGTAGCGGATGACAGTGTTCACAACAATGTTTGGAATTTCGCCATTTACAACAGATTTGTTGGTCCGATGTTTACTAATTTCGTAAAGTATGTCACACGTTTCTCAGCAGTCACGTTTATCGCTTTATCGTCGCAGGACGTCACAGCGACTCCCCTGCGTCTAGACACCGGTATAATGAGGTAATCATATTAATTGATAACACCTCTCTGAGTGAACATCGTCATTAAATTAGTCGTAGACAATTATTCTCTGCATTTGACTGTTTTCTAATTGATTTGGCATTTATCATGGTTCGCCGGCTCGCTAGTCATGCGGAAGATAAGGTCGATAACATAAACTTAGTAGGTTTCCGACGACATCAAATTTTAGGAGGTCGTAGCCTTCATTAATGAATTAGGACGCGAGCCTCAACAAGAAGTTATATCGTTTCCTGAACCAAACAATCGCGTAGGCGCAGCGGAATTCGCAGCGATCACCACTAATAGCCGAAATAGCTCGGAGGAAATGTATCTAAAAATAACTTGTACATTATCCACGGACGAATGGACTTTGATCCTAGTAGGTAGTTGCGATCAACAAATCAATTTGCTTTCGATTGCCAACGCACAAACCATTACTATATGACATGACTTGATATTGTCCACCCCATGTCGCACTAATGACATTCAATGAGTTTCAATCATGGTTTCAATTCGAATACAATGATGTCGTTGTAAATAAATAGCATCTATATTTACATATATATACAGGGTTAGTTTTCAAAGACCAGCCAAATTTAAGGATGTGGTACAGACCATCAAACTGAACAACTCTCTCCATGGGACCAATATCATCATCGCGAAAAATTTATAAACTGTCCCATAAAAAACTTCAATACCTACTTGACCTAAATGTATGGGACCGCTGATTTTTGTTTCGTGATTACGATATTGGTCCCATGGAGAGAGTTGTTCAGTTTGATGGTCTGTACCACATCCTTAAATTTGGCTGGTCTTTGAAAACTAACCCTGTATATGTATATAATCCCATACCTTTTTAAATGGTGATTGTTATTCACTGACGTGCCTCTATTCTATCACTGGCACCAGCGGCAGCTTTCACAAATTTAGGTCTTTCGTTATTTTGAATGTTATGAAACTAAACAACGTTTCTTCATTGACACGGTCGGAAATGAAAAGTAAACAACAATTGCGACGTAATTTTTCATAATTACACGCTGTTGGCAACAGTTTATGAAACATCACATGGGCGCCTAAGCTTTGCCAACTAGCTGTAGGTATAGCTTATGTTAAGACTTGATTTCTTTATTCTTCCATCTGGCGGCCAGTAGGTCGGTCATTGTACTAATTTGGTTAAGTACACCAATTCTAATCAGTAAATAAACTGCTATAATGCTTGCAGTCAAAGTGCATTACGACGACCGCGAAAGTTTTGAAGAAGCTTACGAAGATCCAGACTGGACTGATGTACGAATCTGATATAAATAAAGTGACATGACTGTGTCGTATAATCTTTAGATGATTTTGTAGAACGCTGTAATAATGTGTCGTCACTTTTGTAGGAGGCAACCGATGTTCCCAGCAAGGGCTTCTGGTCTGAGAGTGCGTACAATAAGGAGGTTCTGTTGGACGCGAGCACGCTGGGCGATGTCCCCGCCGTGTACCGCGTGCCGCAGCCCGCGCCCCATCAGATGCCCGTCATTGGCGTGTACATCGACCCCCGCGTCAGAACCGGCTTCCGTTACAAAGTCAGACCGATGCAGGTGAGACCAGTAATTAAATTTATGTCTTCTTAACATTGTCGCAAATACATACTCGATCGCCGATCTGTGGGAAATTGTCTCATTTATACCGAAGAAGTGTTGGTGATTGCGTTAACTAACCAAATGAACGCAATCCTCCACATTTTAAGGCTTATAAAAAAGAGGTTTAAGTAAATATCCAACTATCTAATGATGACCATTCCTCACCTGATCATTTTGAATGTTGCTTAACCATCGACAAATCTTTAGTGTGAATCACTTTGGAATCGCTTTTGTACATCAATGTCGAGCTCCCCCTGGGTAACCAACAGAAAAACGACGAAGATCCATAAAATCGGGCAAAATTATTTGAAACTGGACTGCGAAAGAAACGACTATGTCGATGAATGAATGCTATATGAGTTGAATTTGGATAGTCGTAACAGCTGTCTTTAGGCATCCTAACGTGCTAAACATTTTTACTTGGTTTAAAAAAATACTAAATACATATTTTTTTATAAAAATAAAACTTTTACCCTTAGCATTCATTAACAATTCCTGTCAATGTTGCGAATCAAGCCAAATAAATCGGTTGTGGTTAGATTAGAACATTTTTGCAAGAATAATCCTTTTCAGAATCAAGAGGATGGTGAGTCTCTTCAAGTCTTACAAAAATATTCATGGAATAAACGAAAATTCTTTATGACTAATTACCTACTTTTTCATGCATTTTACTTTAAATTGTAAGGTTTAATAACAAACCACATTTGTACAAGAATCTTCGCAAAGTTCCATTGTACCTTACCACAATCGATAATCTTAGTACTTATTAATAAAAATTAGTAACTACTTATTAATAATTAGTAACTAGTATTTTATTAACTTTTGAACTCGAGCGCGATACATAGGGTTGCCATAGAAAGGCTGTATAATTTTGATGCACAAACACAAAAAATCGTACTCAAAGTTATTCCGTCTCTTGTCTTTGTCTGCAAATTCTTTTTATTTAAAGTTAATTCAATTAAATACAATATTTAACTTGTAATGGAAATGTCTTTGTATTCAAGTTACATTTTCTAAAGCAGGTAAATATTGTAATGGCAACCTTATACCCTGATGTCTAAAGAAGCTGTTATGGGATCTTATAGTTGATTGGCGACCTATCTTTGTACAAATCGAATTCTGAAACATTCGCTAGTCGATTTCAGCAGTCCAGGGGAATTTCGAAAATTTTGAATAGTGGGGACTTAGTTCAGTGAGTACCGGTGTCCGTTGCTGACATTTCCAGATTGAAAATATCATCAACGATCAACACTGTTGACTTGCGTGATTTGCCACTGGTTGTGTGCACCCTTGTAGGCGATGGTATGTGGATCGTCCAGTTTTTCAGACCCTCGCCCAGAGCGGCGTTGACATACAAACATCAAGAAACCGGCAGAGACCCGACAGGTCGAAAGTGACATACTGGCTGGCAGCATGTTATGTCCATAATAGGTAAACCATAAGTATCATTCATAAGGGCGTTACGCCATTGTTAATCATATCAATGTTCTATTAAAAAACTTATTTTTTGGTGATCTTGATATGATTATTTTTTCATTTCATCGTGAATGCAAATATGGGGAATATAACATTATTTGATGGTCCATTATATTAATTACAATTTTCGCTCATCTTTTAAGACAATCACTTGTAGCGCTAGAACAATGATGACTCGGAAAAATAGTCATAACTGATCACGAACTTGATTTTGAGAAGCAATAAATAAATATACCTACCAGTAGTTAAATTACAAAATGTAAATAATTTTCTTCTTTATTTATTAACTTAAATACAGAATCATAAATCTCAGTGGAATTACAATTAAGAAATATAGTATATGCATCTTTAGTGACTTTAAGCAATACGATGAGTAATGTAGACCTCAATTTTTCAGGCTCTGGATGCTCCTCCCCTATCAGTGAAGCCGAGGTACTTGTTCGGAGGCAAGGCCCTCACCCTGCAATCAATTGGTCGTGGATATGCCCGCCGCCTAACATTCGAGCCTGTGGGATCCAAACTCAATGAGAATGACAATTTCTTCTGGACTGACTCCAGGCCTGAGGGATTTTTGTTTGAGATCGAGGCCGTTTCCGTTGGGGACAAGTTCACGATCTACGATGCTAACCATGAACCGCAGGGCATTTTGGAAGTGGTCCAGCAGCAGGTAATGACCGATATTATTGTTTTACAAAATAAAAAATTTTGTGTCTTGACTTCATTTGTAAGGATCTAACCAACTCTTTTTATTTGTTTGCAGAAAAATCAAATTGAAATTGATCAGAAGATTCACGATAATGGATCCATTGACAAGAAAATTAAAATCAACACTCTTTGCAAAGTTGAGTGGTACGAAAATGATGGTGCAATTAAATTGGTGCCTGTGACTGGTGTGGCCATCTTGAAAAAAGGCAGAGGAACCGCGACCGTGTCCAGGGTGCTTAACGTCGCCATCGGCATCAAGCAGCTCAGGAAGGGTTACGAACTCAAGCCTGGCATTGAGTCATCCTCCAGAAGGGTTACCGTCAATGGTGGTGATATTAAAGACATTCCATGCCAGTATTGCATTGTTGGCTTAGAGAAATATGAACTGCCCGTTATTGGTAAATATTATTTCGATAACTTTTCCTATTGACTTTTATCGCTGTTGCAAGACATTCTAAATTATTTGATAATTTCAGGAACTTACGTGGATCCTCGCATCATTCCTGGTTTCTACTACCGCGTCAAGCCGGCCGGTAGCAGGAGGCATCTCTTCGAGGGTCGCAGCATGTTGCTGCAGTCCATTGGCATGGGATACGGAAAGCGCATCACCTTCAAACCTGACACTCTCAATGAGCCAGAGAACTATTTCTGGTCGGATTCGCATCCTGAAGGTTTGGGTGTCGAAACTCGTGCCATCCATCCGGGCATGAAATTCTCCATCACAGGAAATGGGGTTAGTACCAAATATCTTGTTTATTAATAATAATTTCTAGTACGATCCCTGTGATGTTGCAATGAAGTCGCATTTCATCCAATACATAATTGACATGCACGACAGAGTGATAGATCAATAACAAAAACCGGTAACACCCCCTTGGCGAGTGACCATAATAACATGATCGTGTTCAAAGACAGATCAAACGATAAAACTTCTTTCAGACAGATTTGTTTACTTCTTTCTATTAATACGGGTGTTAAAGTTCAAGACACTTTGGCAGAAGGACAATTTCTAATTGCATTTTACTTTGGCTTCTAGCCAACAATATGGGCGTTGATTAAATAACCTTGACGGATGTTTTAGGATTCGTTTCTATTTATATTCACGTTATTTGTTTGTTTTGCAGGGTTTATTGGGAGAAGCTAGCGTATTCCGTGCAGATTTGCCCCAAGCTGAGGAAAAGACAGACTATGTGGATGTACCAGGGAAGCGAGGACAGGCAGTTGAGAAATATGTCCATGTGGACGTCACATGCCACGTGAAGCTAGCCACCACAGGTGGTGGGTCCGTGGACTTGGAAGTGCATCTCATGAAGGTGTCGGGAGTGGCCCTGGTGCGCAAAGAGCCGGACCAGGCCGTCGCCAAACTAGTGAAGGTCTTCAACGTCGGCTTGGACTCACAGTTGAACCTGCTATTCGCGCACTCACAGACCGAGCTTACCTTCCATCCACTGCCTTAAATAAATCACGAGGTCCGAATGGTGTTGCAATGCCCGTGATGATAGTCGTCACACATTGAGGTATTGTAATACTAAAAACCTACCTGGCGCGACATAGGTTTCGTCAAATGCCAATCGATTGGTTTCGAGTCTGCAACCGAGAAATGGTCTGAATGTTAGACCGATGCTGCTTGCGATTCGGTTGTATATTCTTTTCAGCTGTTAGCTGAGAAGTATACTTACGAGCTACTTGTCATCAAGCTCACGTTTTACCATCACCGCTGCGAAGACTGCTATAGTAACGACACAAATATAGGCTGCTATCATAAACGTCACCCCCGTCAGTGAAGTTTCTTGGTGGAGTCTACAGCCTTTTACTAAATCCTAAGGCATTTTGTGTTGGTAATTGAAATTACTATTAGTACTTTCCAAAAGCAAGAATTGATCAGTATTTTAATTTTATTCATTCGTTATTTGTTAATTTGTAATACAATCAAATTTTGTACCGGAGAGAGTAGTAAAAGACTAGTCTATAATGAGTATTTTACCTTATCGGGACATAATTTAATTTTGTTATTTTCTTCTCGAATATTGTAATACGTTAATCAATAAATCAGCCTATTTGATTGAATTATGTTTTTTATCTTGCTTCCCTGAGAAACCCATGAAATCCGAACCCAATCCTGAACCTTATCTAAGACCAAACCAAATTAAGAGCGTAGAATAAGTGAAGTAATGCGCTTTTTCATGTAATCAAATCGCTGATTTACTTTCATTCTGAAAAGACTGAAAAAACATATATAAATGCAAGTACCTAGACAAGTAGACATCTTTCAGAATTGCATGGAACTAATGCCATAAGTTTACTATAAAATGCTATAGATGTCCCTGCTTAAGCTGTAAAATTAATGATCTATACACTAGATGGCGCTAACCAAAAAAATAGCGGGAATTTAAGTGTCGTACTCGTGTTGCTTCCTGTTGTAAATTCAGCAGTATTTCGCCAGATGGCGCTGTTCCAATAAAATTTGTAAAATTTTATGAGTTCAGTTGCCTCTACCACGAGCGTACCTCGCAAGCGTCGAGGCGTGTAGAACAAGTTATTACTACGTAGAGACACAGATACGAGCTGAGTTTAGCGGGAATACTCTGCCTGACTCGGCCGGCGGACGGCAACCGCGCTGGGGGTCTCGAGTTCTCGACGTCGCACGACACAACTACACGAAAGTCGCGATGTGCCAAATAATAACTGGGAGACAGTGAATACGATTTATAACACGAATATATTACGAACGGTGAACACCATGGCTGAAGTTAGGTGCGCTAGTGTTTTATTTATGTGCATTTTATATAGTGTCACAAGTTTTAATCTGGAACCGCGGATCCCTGTGATAAAGTTCGGAGAGCCAGGCTCTTATTTTGGATTTTCTGTTGCGGAACACCTCACCGTCAACGGAGATGGATCAAATATAAGTTGGTGAGTGTTGATCATCTTAAGCACAACTTATCTTACAGTAATGAGACATTATGATGTCATATGCGAAGGTCGCCGCCTTCCATATTATGCTCTATCGGCCTGTTGATCTTGCTTCTTTGAGTCTAGTGTACGAAAACATGTTCAAGTGTGATATGAAAATTATCAGAAATGCTTATCAAGAATTTATGAAGCCATTGTAATTTGCAGTATGCAGTATACCTATTTAATTAGCTCGACGCACGTTAATGCTAAGTAAATGTAACTTATTGTGGCTAGTTGGTACTTTGTTTAGAAAACAGTGTAGACTGAGGAGTACATCACGTGGAGATTTTCTTACGAGTACTTTAATCAAAGAGTAGTTATTGAAATTGAGACAATAGCCTCTTAAAAATACCAATGGTACAATGGTAAGGGCATAAACTTGAGCGGAACTGATCAACAAAAAGGTGTCTCCTGGCGTAAGCCCTGTCCCTACCTGTCGTACTCGGCGCATTTCAAAGGAGCCAGAAAAAGTACTTACCTGAGAAGTTTGGGTCAAACAAACACATTTCCATATCAATTCATTAAATAACCCCTAAAGAGAGAAAGGAGATAATGCCATATTATAGTGTTTTCATTTAAGAAATCATGTGTTTATTTTATTTATAGTTAATTAACATGAGGAGGTAGAGTTCGGTCTACAATATAGTGAAATATATTGGCAATTTTTAAATAATTTGCAATATAAAACTTGCAAAAGGGCCAAAGTAATTGCACTCGCAATTCTTCCGTATTCTCTATCTGCCTCATGAATGGATACGTATATAAACTGCGGAATATATAATGAATGAGTGGAATACATCTCGATACGAGAGCAGGGCTGTGACCTAGTGCGGAGCGGCGCCAGGCCGAGCATTGCACTCAGCTGGCGGAGCTAATTCTGCATCATCACGTATACACTTCGAGAGATGTCACTGATACTGATCGATATATGTCACTGATGTCACATCACTGCTACAAACTGTTTCTAAGATAGTGAAGAGTATATTGAGACTTGTTGTCGGACGCAGTAATGAAAATTGATTGCGAAATTGATTTTCAATTTCTCTGAGTAGGAAATAGCGATATACCTACATACATATAGGTGTCAATTGATAGGAATAGGATGGATCCTTTCTGCTCAAATAAACTTTTGCACGTGTTGATTTTTTTTCGAAAAAATTAGCATGTGTTGACAATATGATATGCTTAGACTACAGGGTCTTTTAATGTTTTATATGGGAATGGCCATTAGAATTATTAGCTAGTCATCAAAGTTTGTGTGTTGGGGCTAATTGCCTGAAATGCTTGGAAATTGCTCAAGAAGGACGCTTGAGTACACTCCAAGTGAAGAATATGTTGCTGTATCTGTAGTAGGTACTGATTTTTAGTGATTGTGAGTTAGACATCTTCTCAACTTGTACTTGAACTCTACATATTTTTTTAAAAGAGCAGAATCTCGACTGCATAGTGTAGATCGAATCCATTGCTGTTATCATTGCTAGGGTCGCCTCTAAAGGAATTGTTCCAGTTGCCAGGACCCAAATGCACTTGGCACATGACGCCAGGTCATTCATATATGTTACGTAAAATCAAATCGAAGATTATTTGACATTGATAGAAAATACTATTTTCACTGGATAAAAGTAGCACTTTCAACTCATCTGCTATTGGTTTTACTTTTAATCATTTGGCTGTTCAAATATTCATTTCCGTTAGGAAGTTAACATTGCGTTGAGAAATTAGCGTTAAATGTAGAATAAAATTCCTAGAATTTGCTGTCTCATAGCATACATATACTCAATGACACATCATGTTTCATAGGCACTCGATTTTGATGAATCGACGAGTAAATAGTAACGCAAAACACGAACATGGATTGAGTGTGGTTCTATTAGCAGATCGAATACTGACCTACTAAAGAAGGGGGCGCCAGGCGGAAGATGAGATTTGCTCAAAGACTACATTGTACGAATATTTCCTGATTACTGACGTAAGTCATACATTAATCGATACAAAGCAAATATTGGCAGTGCCACGTAGTAAATAGAAATTTTAACCACTGAATAACTAAATAGCTATTTGATGTGTATGTATAATACATAGTACGAGTAGGTATTTAATCAATCTTAGTCAGCATACGATGATTTTAGCTGAGTTTTTGTTTCAACACATCAATATAAGTGATTCTAAACGCAAATAATAGGTTCTAACTTTAAAGAAAATATATTGTACATACTTATTACTTCGGTAATAAGGGGTAATTTTAGTTTGAACTTCAACAGTTCAAAGACCTTTTCAAGAGCAGATCTTATCGAAAAGGAAATTAAGGAACGCAAGTCAGGATGAGTCATAATTTCAGTCTCGTTTACTTTTCACTAGACTAGCTAGAGTGTGTTTGAAGCTGGAAGATATCCAACGTCTCCCCGCGGGTGGCGGTGGCGATATATCCTCGACCCACTCTTTATTTATATCCTGACCGAGATGTCACTGCGTTTGAATTCGCCAAATATTGTATACTAAATGTTCTTTTACTCTGTACCTAAGGTTCAAAATTGTTCAGCAATAGTTTTATGTCTCGGTTTTACCAATTGGCGTTATCTGTCTGATTGTTCTAAGATCTTGTCGCAATAGTTTTGTTTTCTTTTTAGATGGCGACGATGTATTTTTTTAAACGGATGTCAATGAACAATAATTTTTCGGCGAATATGTTCTAAGAACCTAATGTTTTAATTGAGACGCACATGGAGGACTCATTAAGGATTTATATGTATGTTCCTCTTGTATGTATTTTTTTGTTTTATTAATTTGACAAAGAGTTCACGTTCATGTGTTTCACAAAAGAACTTTGGAATGATAAAAACAAATTTATTGTTTTCGCGTAAATATTTTTCAGAAATTACATCTACTCTTGAAGCTAAGATTTGCTGCGATAAAGCTTAGATACCGAGAGAGGACACGACGCAAGACAAAATATTTGTATTTTCTTATCGACAACCAGTTTTATTGACGACATCGCGTTTACATTACAATATAGACATTCACGTTGTATAAATTACGTTATCAGATCACGTATTATCATCTCTGTATATATGCAGATCGTAAAGTGCAAACATTATGTCTGACACAGCACTCTATGTAAATACTGGGTCATAGAGTCTGCAAGTCCCGATAAGTAGATAGTTCGATTACTTACTGACCACAAGCAGTAGATTAAAAGCCGCGCGTTTATGTAATTTTACCCACAGTTAGTATTACCGGCCGTTATGGAGGTTCTATTACAGGATTATGTGTGCACGCCGTTATTTTACAAATAAATTACCAGTTATGTCAATAACTTTATGAATATGAAATATTGACTGAATTAAATATTCAAAGGCTTTTATATTCTTTTTACTTACAAGTGTAAAGAAGTTTTATCCAAATATGTTTACATTGCGATTACGACATTATTTTCTTTAACGACACGTACTTTTATGGTCTCTATGGAGTAAGCTTAGAGTATTCCGTATTCTCACATTCCATGAAAGTTTCTTGCACATTCATCAATCTTTATGTGTGCCAACACCATAAATAAAGGTTAGAATACATCTCAGTTCTATTCACCGTACTTTATAGTTGTGAATGTAAATGCACGTACGTCGAATACGGACAACTTCCAAAGCTTTTGAACTAATACCTTGTACGTGGGAGTAATACGTAACTTTAGTAGTTTACACACAAATAGAGACATTTTCTCACCGTTCGACGTGATATTGTAACGTGTTTGTTTATGAAAATACGTGTTTTTGTGCCCTTTCAAATGTATACAGATTTTTATTGTGTTTGTATGAAAACTAGCTGCTCTGAACTCCCCAGTTTGAATGTGAGAAGGTAATAAAAGTTTCAAGTCTGTTTGACACTCAATTTACGTTTTATATTGTGTAAATAAATAGGTGGGTTTTATTTTGTATGTAAATAGTGGTTAATAACGTGCGTCTCGTTTCAATAATCCCGTGTCTATGAGTGGGGCTGCAGTTCCCCCGGTCTTCCAATTAAATTGTTCACACGTCGGGCTCAGCGGGGAGCAACTAACGACACTACTCTGATGAGTGTCTTTGGGGCAATGCGGGAAATTCAATAACATAAACATTTGAGAAACGATTTGTTACAATTTAAATTTATTTGTAGCTATGTGGTTTTGTTGGTTATTTAATAGTTTAGAACTTTGCATGGGAATTGAATCTTTTGTTGCGCTTCATGAGATATTTTGAGTGACGTTAGGTACCTAAACTGCAAAAAACTCTGAGATAATTATGAAAGCTGTCAGGCACAGAAAGGCAGTGTAACGCAAAGTTATAGCAGCGAATTTAATGATTTATGTCTTTCACAAGTTTCACAGTGTTGATCTTAGGTTTAAAGGCTCATAACAGGCGCGACTCGACTCTAGTAGAACAGTTTCTATGAAAACTTCAAGGAAATGGTTTTATAAGAGTCGCGTCACGCTGTCGTGTCGCGCCTGTCTGTGGGAGCCTTAAAGAGGCTTGAATAGTTCTTGGTTAATGCCTATTACAGCGTATAGACATGATTACACAAAAAACTTGAGCTGCTTCCACATTTCTGATTATCGTCTGAGAGCTTGACTTAACGTGAAGCTCCAATTATGGCGTTTACCCATGATTTACGAGACGTTAGAGGTAAATTATTTGTCCATGGTGTTATCTTCGTAATCGCTCTAACATCCTCATAATGGTGCCTGTAACTGGCCGTAACTTCAGAAATTGTGTTCCAATTCGGAAGCAACAGCAACGACAACGAGTAGTTCTTGTTTATGTACCGACGGTATTTATAAACTAGTAGTAAATTGTCCGGCACGACCGGCGACTGTCAAAAATAAAATGTCCAAACGAACTGGAATCAGGTGTGGAATTTATTGGTTATTTGAAATGTCTCCAGGATATTTATGTGTAGCAGATGATCTTTTATCCTGTTCTTATGTAAATATGTATTTGTATAATATTATGTATGTATGCGTCGTCACGGTTTCTCGTTACGGGATAGACAGAATACGAAGTGAGGAAATGCAGCAGGTTTATGTTGTAGCTTGGTGCGCTCGGTAATAAGACGTCGTCGGCTTTGAGATCGTAACGTTGCTTGAAGTGACAACTCGGTGGTCTGTCGCCGGAGACCACGATTGCCATCCGTTTGTCTGTCGATTCTCACAACTTTACTACATTGATGGTTATCGTTATTTCGTTTTTTTGTACGGCCCCTGAAATATACAAAAAAATACCACAGTCTTATAGAGCTATGACAACAAATCAATTTAAAAATAAGATTCGAAATCTATTAACAGTAAGTGTTACTATAATATGAATAACTTTTTGACAGATACCTTTTGACATGTTTGAACTTTAAATTATTATTTCTATATTATTATTATTCGCATCTATCTAATACCTATATATAAAAATGAATCGCTGTTCGTTAGTCTCGCTAATACTCGAAACGGCTTGACAGATTTATTTTATTGTTTTTATTTACTTCGTCACAGGGATGGTATAAAAGAAAAAAAAAAAAAACCCAAAGGAAAAATTTTGAGGTATGTAGGGTAGGTAGTTAGGGTAGGTAGGGTAGGTTGGGTAGGTAGCGTAGTTAGGGTAGGTAGCGTAGGTAGGGTAGGTAGGGTAGGTAGGTAGGGTAGGTAGCGTAGGTAGGGTGGGTAGGGTAGGTGTAGGGTAGGTAGGGGGTTAGGTAGGTAGGGTAGGTAGGTAGGTAGGGTATGTAGACAAGGTAGGTAGGTAGGGTAGGTGGGTAGAGTAGGTGGCAGATACTAAGTGCTACCTGTACGAAGACAGGCCGGGTAAAGCTAGTAAAATATAATATTGAATGTTAGTGACCCAATCTTAAGTCTTTGGTTTATTGAATTATGTTTTGTTATACTTATAAAAAAAACTTGTACGCCTCGTCAGGGAAAACATGTACCGACTTTTTACCTAGGTATACTTAAGATTTTGCATACTTGATTTGTATGTGTGGGTACGCATGTTTGCCAAATAAATTATCGTTTATCGTCTAGCGACGTATTTTGTAAAACAAACAGGTCGTTTTGAAGGGCGAAGAGGAAGTCAGCGGGCGAGTTGGTTGAATGAGCTGTAAAAGATGGCGGAAAATGTGCATGCAAAGAAAAAAAAACTAAGAAAAGGTTTAACTTTTAATCTTTTATTTAAAGTACGAGTATGTAGGTCTTATGACATTAACAAGAAATTATTTCAAATTATTTAAGTAAATTAGCCATAGAGAAAATAAGGATTACAAACTTGTAAATCGTGATATAAAATTGCCTGAGAATATGATGTAAAATAGCTTGCATATTCCAGTAAATATTAAGAACAGCGCAAGCGCATGGTATTCTAGCCAGCTACACTACAAGTGATCATGCTATGCAAATTTTCTCTCACTAGATAAATAGCAGCATGCACTCCCATTGATATTTAAATTGTTCTATAATTTACCGTTAGATAATTGTTGGCACCGACTCCATTCTGTTACCCAATAGTACCAATTATTGGATCAAATGCAATTAAAACTAGGGTTAGCCAATGTTGTGGTTAGAATCGTAGTTATTATCAATGTGACAGATCTAATTCATGATTATTATGTGCGCCGGTGCACCAATTTGCTCAGTTATGTTGAGATACTGATCTGTGGACCTACAATAGGTACCTGTGATGTACCTTCTAGAACTATTATTATATCTTAGTATACAAAAAGCCAGATTATTATTAGGGTCATGGTATATTGAGAGTTCATGATTTTTTTTTTTTTTTTTTTTTTGTATTGATATTTGGTTGGTCTTTGTACTTCGAAAATGAGAGTGACCGTTTCGAAGGTTCAAAATCGTGTGCGGTAGAGCTTAGCCTTTTCCTGTTTCATCATAATGACACTTGACATCAGCCCCATGTTTCAGAAACAAAAGGGAATATCAAGACTCTTATCCTACGGCTCTATCGCTGATAAAAATGCTTGGCTCAACGCTGGTCCTGCTCCACAAGGGCGCATAAAATAATTGATTAGCATTTGAAACTACTGTTGGAGCTGCTGAAGATTTTAAAAACTTATCTTTGCATTGTATAAACTCAATGTTTTAGTATTGTATAATTGCATAGCACATGTGTGAGTACTATGTACCTACCTACTATAAAGCTACCATTTAATAGGTTTTTCTTTCATTGACTTGAATGTGCCCTGGCGGCTGAGAGTTTGTCATGCTCACTCTAATGTCTCGCTGGTGGTGGCGTGTGTGTTGGATCATTAAGTTCCCTTCAAAATGGTTGAGCAGAATGGTGCTGATCCATGCGTCATGTTCGTGAACGGGCGCCGTCAGTGGGGACTGGTCATTTCTTAGCTGCCACGGCTTATTTTAATTTAATTTAATATTTGAATTGCTTTTGTCTTTTTATTACGGACGCTTTCAACGTTCTGCATCGCTCTCACATGCATAATTTTATCATGAACGATGTAATCAATATTTTGTAACCATTTTAAAAGAGTGCCCATGGAGTTTCTTGCCCGTTCTTCTGCATAGGTACCTACTACGCTTTGGAATGGGTAACTAGCTTCATCTTTCTGACTGACCGACCCCTTGACAATTCAAAAGTGCCTGTAATTGGTTTATTTGAAATAAATGCTTTGAGTTTGAGTTTCTACAAGTCTACAAGAATATAAATAATAAAGCTTTGTAACAATACAGATGAAATAATTTACACAAAATAGATCGCCGGTGTAAACGGCCCAATCTTTCTCACAGAGAGGAGGTCTGTCTTATAGTGTGATTATGAATGATGAACAATACAGATTCTTGTAAGGTACTATAAATTTGATGGCACAAAAATAAAAAGATGTGGTAGCAACCAAATTAAAACCATTGAGACGGGATTAACTGTTCTAGACTTAGGGGCCGTAGTTTCATCAGTAGTCAAACATACTAATAGTTAAAATGCGTTAGTAACACTAACTAACAATTTGTTAAAAATGACAGAAGTATGTTGTTTAGCAAATGGTTAAACTAACTATAGTTAAGAAAAAGACAATTTGATATGAAAGTTAACCATGCGTAGATAGAGTACTTAAACTTTAACTATTGTCAAGCGACTAATTGTTAAATTGACTAATGGTAATTTTTAACTACGTATCAAACATACTAATAGTTAAAATGCGTTAGTTAAACTAACAATTTGTTAAAAATGACAGAAGTATGTTGTTTGATAAATGGTTAAGCTAAATGTAGTTAAAAAAATGACAATTTGCTATGAAAGTTAACCATGCGTAGACAGAGTAGTTAAACTTTAACTATTGTCAAGCGACTAATTGTTAAATTGACTATTGGTCATTTTTAACTATGTACCAAACATACTAATAGTTAGAATGTGTTAGTTAAACTGACAATTTGTTAAAAATTACAGAAGTATGTTGTTTGACAAATGGTTAAGCTAACTATAGTTAAAAAAATGACAATTTGCTATGAAAGTTAACCATGCGTAGACAGAGTAGTTAAACTTTAACTATTGTCAAGTGACTTTGTTAGATGGACTATTGGTAATTTTTGGTCGCAAACATCCCATCCTATTGATCTGAGTCTTCTGAGTGTTCAAAATTGAATCAAATCAAATCAAATTATTAATTTGCTAGAATATGGCTGATACATATTTACAACAAAAGTTCTTTAAACCATATCCTACCTTAAATCTTAATAGGTATGCAAATATCTATTATAATAAAAATATAAATAACGCCACCTACTCCGATCCGTATATACTACTTTTGCCTCGTTAACGTTACTTTTACGTTCATACATCTGGGACGTACGTACGACTACATATCAAGATATACATTTCCAGTATAAGTTGACTTCACATTATACGAAAAGCCTAACAATGCGAGGTCAGCTAAAACTCGAAATGTATAGCTTGATATGTAGCTGTGTGTGCACATTCCCCAGTTGCGAGAAATATTTCTTACATTAATCCATAACAAATAAAAAAAAAACAACGTTATTATTAAGGGGGATGCCCCAAAGTAGCTCGCGAAATTCAAAATTTCTTACGTTTTTTGCAATTTGCAGGTCAGTATCAGGTTGTATGGTGATCTAAATATGATTCGCGACCGTATCAAATATGGCTTAACCGAATTATAATCATTAGAATCAGCAATACACCTGTACTCTATAAGTTCATATTACCCTATTGAATGACTATTTCATGAAATCATGACATTTGAGGGCTATTCTAACTTAAGGAATTGTATTGCTGATTCTAATGATTATAATTCTGTAAAGCCATATTTGTTACGGTCGCGAATCATATTTTAATCAAAATACAACCTGACAGTGACCTGCAGATTGCAAAAAATGTAAGAAAATTTGAATTTCGCGGGCTACCCTGAAGGTTCCGCCTAAGAAAGAAGAATCTCTGTGATTCATGGATTGGCTGACTGATACATAACGCACAGTATAAATCACTGAAGATGAGAGCATACTCTGTTGGCAATGGTAGAGATGCAACAAGAAAAAACTTTTTTACAAAAAACAACCGACTTCCAAAAAAACACTAAAAGACGTGAAAAATAACTTTAATTTCGGAAGTCGGTTGTTTTTTTTGTAAAAAAGTTTTTATATTTCACTTTTTAGTTGCGGTACCTACCCCACACAAATTCGTATACCACTCTTTGGTGTGTAAATAACAGTGACAGGAAATTATTAACACATCATCTATATAAACTAAGTGGAAAAAATATGCAGTATTAAGGATAACTCAAAAACTACTTGTCAGACCTTGATCAAATTTAAATGGGACTACATGTGAAGCGCCACCTATCAAATAAAAAAAGAATAATCCAAATCGGTTCACCCAGAAGAAAGTTCTGAGCTAACACAAATAAAAAAAATAAAAACGTACAGACGAATTGAGAACCTCCTCCTTTATATGAAGTCGGTTAAAAAAAAAACATACTGACGAATTGAGCACCTCCTCCTTTTTGTGAAGTCGGTTAAAAATTAAATTAACCCCTAAAAGAAAATGAGGGGAAATGGGCTGGTAATGTTATATCCGAAATACATGGACAAGGTTGCGGTGAAAAGCTAGTGTGCAAGATGTAAAGATAGCTTAGATGTATCAGATCTAAGATTATAAAGTAAATCGGTGCACATACATTGTTATTAGGCCGCGTGTTTCTGAGCATTGTGAATAGAGCGCCCACATCCTGTCGCGATTCGACTCGTATTGTTTATTGCAGATATGGTAGATAACATTTAAATTCCATTTGAGATTGCGGCATTGTCTATGTATAGTTTAATGTACTTAGCAGGGTATGTAACTGTTGCATGTAAGAAGTTATGTGGACTGTGTAAGTTGTGTTTATTAGTTTCTGACTTAGATCATGAAATTCAGCGGATCTGAAGATAATTTTCGAGTTTCATTCATAGACACTGTAAAAGTGGTGGTCTGAATTATAAGAATATGTCTTCAACCTACGGTAGGTATTAGACTATACATATGGCTATTCTTGTAGGAGGCCTATTCGCATTGGACCTCTTGTAGGAGGCCTATTCGCATTGGACCTCTTGTAGGAGGCCTATTCGCATTGGACCTCTTGTAGGAGGCCTATTCGCATTGGACCTCTTTTGACTGAAATGATGATGATTCCATTAGAACTAAGTAGGTAACTGTAAAGAGTAATAAATGCTTTTGACCGAGAGAGCCTCTAAGTCTAAAATAAGGTGTTCCTTTTTAACACGCCTGTAAGTTCTCAAATATTTATTTCTAACAATCGAAACTGAAGGAATGTCAGACAGGCTTTCATTACAGCGGACTATAAAACGAAATGACGAATACGGGACATAGGCAGTAAACAATTCAAGATCAAGTAAGTGCATGGGCCAGTACGTCCGCCCACCTTGCGTAGGCGCCGCGCGCTGTCCCGACAACTGCGCACTCAACCAGTCTTCGAACCTGCACTATAAGCCTCATACGAATAACTAACTGAAGATCGACTTTATTCAAATTAACGACCGACAACCTCAAGACCCTCAAGTAGAGCAATGATCACCGGTCAGAAAATGTCGCAATATCCGGGTAATTATCACTGTATATGGCTATTATCGCCTTAATAACCGCTTCTGATCTACCTGTGTACGGTAATTGATGGTTAAGCCATATTTTATTTGAGTAAAATAAGTTACCGCTGCGCGCATGCGGGAAGCGTTATAAGTACTGGTTAGTGGATCATAAAATTTAATTAAAATGTGTAAACTGTACTGTTGACTTTTGAGTTGATTGTAGTAGTTATGAATGTAAACAGCACATCGAGAGTAAATAAAATACATTGAAAATAACATATCATGAAACATCACGCCTTGTTTCCCCGAAGAGTTAGGCAGAGGTGAACCTTAAAGTACACCCACATTTCGCAAGTTATGTTTAAGTCCCGTGTAAGAGGGGCGAGCCTATTGCCATCAACCGGGCACAAATCCAGACTCCGGACTGCTACTGAAAAATTCGAGATACAAAAACCCCATAACACTTTGCCCGACCTGGGAATCGAACCTTGCACCTCATGCTCAGCAGGCGCGACTTGCGACCACTAGACAACAAGGCAGTCACATTGAAAATACTGCGTAAGAAAATTCTGCAGTAGTGAAGGCGACATGCGACATTGAATGAATGCAAAAATAGATTCTGTGCAATAAATTTGACATGATTCATGTCTTTTAAATATGAAAGATATATGACTACAAAGGTTATTTTATTGCATAGATGCGGGCAGTGGGTTGCCGCCAAAGTCCGAGCTTCATTGGAAGAAATTTATATGCAGAATGCGACTCAATCAAACGGCAGCTGCCTCCATTGAATTAATCAATCACTTCGATTATTACACTATGTGAATAAAGTTACTTTGTGCTCCTGAGACAGTAAACATCGTACTTGTGTTTATAATTTAGTAACTCACTTCGTTAGAAGTCAGGCCATAAGATTGTGCATGCAGTTTTCATTGAGAAATATAAGGATCCTTTGCATAATTTGTTCATAGGTAGTCTTAAACATAAAATGAGTTCCAGATTTGCTGAATTTCTGCTAAGTAAGGATACAGATTTTAAATGTTCAATTTGTTCAGTGCTCTTAAAGTGGATTTGTAACAAAAAGCTATAAACAATCACCACTAAAAACTCCTGGGCCCCAATTCTGTATGGTAATTATTATTCCCCGCGTAATCTTACCACGTCAATATTGTGTATTGTAGAAACGGTTTCGTTTATTGTATCCTAAAGAATACTTTATTAGCAGATGTCGTGGTTAGATAAAGAATTGACGTGGTTTCGAAGTAAGGAATCGTTAAGTGATCATAGTGAATTAGGGCCCTGAAACAATACGGGACCAAACATAAAGGTATTACCACAGATAAGCTATAACAATAAGAATAGCTAATAAATAAACCCAATAAGATCACAGAGGTCAAGCTGTAAGTAGACGAAAGTAATGTAGGTACTTGCTTTCAGAATATCGGGAATTATTTTAGTAGTGTTATTGTGGGTACCAATATAGATTTCTTCTCGATCACTATTCACGTGAACTACGACCCCTCGTTCCTTATAGTTACTGGTTGTTTACAAGCATAGTAGGTAGCTGATAGTCATTAGTAGTTAAGATACGGTGAGCTTACAGAAGTGATTCAACTTTGTCATTGGTAGTGGGTTATTTTGTTATTGCTGTGTTTATTTTAGTTTGTATTAATAGACTATTTTATATCGTACTGTTCGTATGTAAACAAGCATATAAAGCGTTAAGAGTGTATACCTGTGCATGTGCAATACAGTTCATTCTATGCATTTTCTGAAGGAATTTTTAATAGTAGATTATTCACTAAGGGAATAAAGCAGTGTCTTAAAGTTGCGTGTGCTATTTTGAATCCTAAACGCAACAAAAGATTCTAGGGCTCCTGAGTGAAGGAGTGCAGCGAGGGATTCAAGCTCGCCCAAGACGAAGACAACTTTATCCACGATGAGAATATTCTACTTTTCGCACCAACTGCGAGGTAATTAAAACCAATTCGATTATCGAATTAGTAGTTTATGAAACTGTTAAATAATCGAGGAGTACCTAGTTATGTGCAGTTTCATACACTAGCAACCCGACTAAGTTATAGCAAAGATAGGGTTATGTTTTTCATGCGTACGTATCTATGTATGTATCTGTATGTGGAATTCTTTATAGCCTCGAAGCATCGAACGGCCGGGTGGATTTGAATGCATGAGCTATCGACTCGTTTGGGTCGCGCGAAGGATATAGGCTAGTTTTTTTGCGGATTTTAGACTTCAGGATAAAAGGCCTTGAAATGACTATATGGGGTATCAAAATAAAGGGCTTGTAGAGACGATTCCAAAAATATAACACTAAACGTATTAAAATTAAAAAAAAAACAAAATCAAAAACCCGACTGCTAGTTGTACTTTATATATTCTGTCCTGCAACTAAGATTCAAAACAAGCTCACATTTCAAGCGGTCTGATGCAGTTGGTTGCATCAAATCTGAGATTGAACTAAAATAACTTACTGCCTGACGCGTTTTTGATTTTTAAAATCTTAAATCATGCAATTTCATCAAAAACACGATAAATAATATCGTCAGTAGGGCGTCACTACAAATCCAACATTCGAACGCGGGGGTTAGGCGTCACAGCAACTCTAAAATCTATGAAGTGAGAACTATTTGGTCGAGCTGTACATTAGCGGTATTTTTTTTTTTTATTGTAAGAGTTTTCTTACGATTTTCTCAGTTGATGTTCCAAATTCAAATCACATTAATGATCAGCGGGTCATAATTAAATTCAGTAAAGTATTAATGCCCGGCTAGAGCCAAAGGCTTAAATGACTTGCTCTAGGTTAGGTTTGCATGACATATAATTTGACATTAGCGAGCAGGTTGGGTGAAAACATTTTTAAATTAGAGAAGGAAATAACTCATATTTGTAACAGCCTACTTGGACTGCATTTTAAAACGTATGCCGCCAAAAAAAAACGGACAAAAAACGATACCAGTAACTGCCTTTATAAAGATACAGGCAGTTAAATAATTAAAGAAAAAATAAATAGGTTCCGGATTGAGTGAACTGTTGAAATTTGATTCAGATTGAATGTGTCATTCGCTCAATAGTTCGATAACGTTATCGAAGTAACCCAATTCGGGCACATCTGTCCCTATTCCGATAGATTGTGCCGTGATACATTACTATCTCTGAAATGTTGTTGCTAAAACAGAAAACTATTTGTGAAACAGGGTTTGATACTGAAATCATTTTGTCTGTTTTTGATTGAAACTTAAAACATTGCTTGATTTTATTACAGCTAAGAAGTAGGTAATAACAACCTAAAAAAAATCTTTGAAAATAAAAATGTATATAATACATTACATACAAATCTAACGGTATGGGAAGGTAATGGTTGAACAACACTGATTGACTCTAATAATTAAGTTTGATTCATCATAACTGTCCGAGCTGTCAGCAAGACAAGTAAAGGTTTTTGTCATATTACACTCAGCTCTTTGTTCCAAAGCGAAAACTTAGAGTTGGGATATTTCGAGCGGCGCGCTCACGTTCCGAACATCGTCGGTTTCTTTTATTAGTTTATTTTTTGTGGCAGGTCTTTACGCGGCGAGCTTATGTCTTTTTGTTGGAGTCCAGCCTTGTATGGCCTGTAGGTTGTAGTGTAGCCTTCGTTAGCGTGTGCAAGGTCACAATCATTTGCTCTCTCATTGGATATAAAATCTTTCAGCTTTTTGTAGACCAACAGAACCAAACCAGTAAAATTTTAAGGCTAACTTAAGCAGTTAAGCCATTCCCCGAGAGAACCAATAACTTTAATTTACTGGATTCGTCTTGATCGTTACAAAAACCGGTCTTACAGTAATTAAATAATTTACAAGGCTATAAAATAAAAAGCTTGTAAAACCTTATAGGTTTATGAGCAAAGAAAACGATGACGATATTGGTACACGCATTATTGCTTCATTATACAATGAATTATTAATTATAATCAATCTTATAACCGGCGCGGCAGTTACTGGTGATAAAGATATAAAACGTGGAGTTTTCGTTAATTTATCTGTTATCGTAGAGAGATTAGTAGTGATAATCCGACTGATATCGTGTAGCCACGGTCGCCCTCTGTTTGTTTAACTCAAGGTAAAACTTAGCTAGGTATTACGATGACGCTATCGCGAACCTTTAGGGACAGTTTGAAAAAATAACGATAATACCTAAATATTTTAAAATATTATGTAAATCCGTTTATTTACTTTCCTTACTTACCAGGAATTGGTGTTAATGACGAACTTACCTAATCAATAAGTGCATTAAAATAATGAACGTTAAAATATAATAAAAAAGTCAATGGCAAGTCAGTGTCCCTTCCAAAGGAATCAAAGATAATTGAGTAAATTGTCTTGTCATGTTCTTTAATTTATGTAAGCTGCGTTTAACTTTTTTTAATATTTTGGCTGTCAACTTGTCACACATTTCTCTGTCCATAATTACATGTTATAATTACTCTTTTCTGTTGTAAAAACGTCGGCATTTCTCTTTCGCAAAGGAAACTGTGAACTAATTACAGGGATTCATCTTCAGTTCATATTTGTTCATGACGCCTCGCCAACGAAGTTCCATTTAAAAAGCGATTTAGCGAAGCGAGGGACGCGACATGATATTTTCTCCTCAAATGAGCTGAGTTCCCAGGCTATTGTCGACAAGCCACCTTTTAAGGAGACGCCGCGCTACAGGCGGATCTCAAACCAGATTCTTACGTTTAATCTCACCCGTTTTTCGGACAACGTTTAGCGCTGATAACTTTATATCGCAGTTATTTCATGTAAAGTTTTCCTTTTTCGACGACACTGTAATTATGGGCAGACACTGAATTTGGGTAGATACATAACTATATGTAATAATAAGATGTACTTATAATAATTTATAATTCCGAAAAAACGTGATATTTTACCAAATAGAGCTACGACTACCATTTTCTGACAAAACGTGATTTGAATGCAATAGCCACGTATGTAATATCGAGGAAGTATGAGCGTCTGATGATGCCTTATTCGTGATTTGAGAATAGCTGTCTGCGGAGCTTTATAATCTCGGACGAAGAGTTAGTGCCTAGAGAGGCAATAAAGTGTGGGAGTGAGGTATAAATCGCAACTCCCTGTGTGTGCTTCCCGAGGGGCGCAGGCGCACATTCCCTCTAATTGGACGTCTGCGCAGCGTAGCATCGCCCAGTATGGTATCGGACCTCTGAACGACACTGACCACTTTCGCTAACTCTCATACGTCGGCTTTTTTTGCGAAATAAAACTTGATTTTTACTGACCCATAAAAACAACATTTATTTTAATTTATTGTTATACAAACTTAAATAAACATTTAATACAAAAACTCATCTGAATTAAGTACCCCAATTTTATTGCCCCCTTGTCGTTATTATATTTATACAGATATACATTTCAGGCGGAGATGTTTCCTCGGATTGGTATTTTAATATTATAATCTCACATCTAATTTACTCATTCGAAATGATTATCCCACTGTGTGTTTTAATTTGAGATATGAGAGGAATGCTATAAAATGTTGATAGAAAACGTTAGGATGTCATAACTTATTCCGAAATTTCGTAGCCATTGATTTTATTGTTGTTGTGTTGTATCTCTTGAGCTATAACTCAAAACAGCGATTTGTGTAGACCCTAAAAATAATAGATTTTGAGTAAGTTATTTAATTCTTTTACGTTTTTCGGTACCTAACAATGTAGTGGTAAAAATTCTTCGATATAATCCAATGCAATAAATTATTTGGCTGTGATCAAGTTTCGGCTGCAATTTTTTATTTTATTTGAAGCAGTTCGTGATTGAAGCAGAGTTAGAAACAATAGTATATTATTGTAACAGCTTGAAGGAGCCAGTAACCCACGGCTTTATTGTCAAGAGTTTTTGTTTCGCTCTCAATACGTCAGTACCAGTATTAGTTCAAGGTTGGTCGACGAGTCATTGACTTTTGAAACACTTCAGAAGTTTTTTTGAATAAGTTTATGTAAAGAATATAAATGACGATAGTGAGTAAACGTATTTAGCAGGAATGAATTGGGCAGTAAATAAATAGAAATCAAAGTAAGATTACATCGTAAATACTATTTACGAACTCAATAGTGGGAACAATAAAATCCGGAGCGAGCGACCAGCGTAACATAATAAGATTTCTGGTCCGCGATACAAAGGGGCCTACATATTGCATCAGCTCATTTTACACCTAGTTAGGCCCGCTTCTCCTACCATCGGCGGCCATTGTGTCTAGCCCCCCTTGTTATGGTAAATAGTTGGCCTCGGGCCTCCTCAGGCCTCCTCCCTGTGATTGCGGCCACTAAGACTTGTTAGTGTTTTCAATGGGATTATTATTGTGGCGATTGTTAGGCCGAGCTTCAGCTTGAGAAGCTTTGTAAAGAAGTCTGTTTAGTTAGTTCGTGGCTGTTATTGATAGCTTTAATAAGTATGAGTCAGTCGCTTTAAGTTCTATCTAAGCCTTGTCTTAATTATGGTCAAGTACCAGTAATAGAACTGATTCATTGCCGACTTCCTGTAAATATGCTGCTAAGGATTTACTTTGTAGCTGTGCAAACATGACGAACATTTCAATTGATTGTTGCAAGATTTGGAAAGGACTTAATATTTCAAGAACATTATCTTTCTTTGCGATCTACTGGAACAACGAAAGTGATAGTCACCTGGCTTCTCAGAATAGTTTACAACTTTCGAGTAACACCCTGTCGAACACAATAGGGTCAGGTAAACCCCTAACAAGGTGTACCGCGGTTTGGGATCGAGATTTTCTCGTTTGCGTCGAGAGTTTGTAAACAGCGGGTTTTTAACATATTTTTGGTAATACCTGCAGCGTTTGATTGCAGACTCATAGTTGGCTGCTGAAGAGTTTATAAAAAAATCGCTGAAATATTAGATATTGGTGCCGATTCTCTTGTACACCGAACTAAACTAACTAAACTATCACTAAAATTCCTTACTTTTGGCTATGAGAATCTTGGAGCTATTCTGCAATAAAATATCTCTAAATTTAAAAATCATTTTGACGCAACTATTATTTAATTTGACAATCGCGACTCCACATGGTACCTACTTGTTTGCCCTACCACGTGAATTTTTTTTAGAGCCGGAGGCGCGCATGGGTGGCAGCCTCGGCGTGTTTTTTATGGAATTTTTCACTTTTTGTACGGAAAATATAAAAAAAAAAATACCTACATGTAGAGTTATATGGGTTTAAGGGTTTCATAAAGGGGGTCGAAAATTTAATTATGTTTGCGATAGGACACACCGTTTTCGAGATATAAGCAAAATAAAATAAAAAATACAGTACTGTTTTTGCCCCTGAAGTCGAGGTGTTGTGGTGAATCTTAGTTCATGACAACTAATTTTATTCCACACCTTTTTAATCGCGATTAAAAATAGCCAGATTTAGTTAAGACAACCAAAATTTTAGGTTAAAAATGTCAAATTCAGAATAGCAAAATTGCTATTTTCACTAAACTAATTAATCAGTACCATCTTAGTGCTGTCAAACTAAAATATAGTTAAGTTGTGTCACTTTAGTCTATTTCAGAATGAGAAATCGTTTTTTGACAGGACTAAACAAAATTTTTGTGATTTTTAGTCTAGTTTAGAGAATTTTGTGACAAGAGAATCGGCACCATTGAGTACTGTTTTTGTTGTAATAATAATAAATATCTAACGTAAGTAGACCGTGAATGAGAGACGAAGTGCATTGGTGCAAAAACTGAGCAGATAAAGCGTTATTGTATACAGAATTTGCCGCTGATAATGCTTGCTCATTGACTATTAATAGAACTCCTTAGTTATCCGGTCAAATAATTTAACAAGACTTCAAAGTAAATGAATGCAACAACATCGAGACAATGTTTTGTCTCCAAGTCAAAACCAACACAAATCAATTTGTTGAATGGCTTACTGCGAAATTATTCCGCCATAATGTTGATTTATAGAATCACTTCATAGAATTTACAATCTCTTAAATTATATAATTATTATTGTTTATTAATTTTACAAGGGCATTCATTCATTATAAAATATTGGGGACCCGCCCATGTTTCGGACAGTTTATACGACTGGACAAACCCGAGATTTCTTTATTACATGTAAGTTTGGACTGCCTCGTTGGTCTAGTGGTCGCAAGCGCTACTGCTGAGCATGAGGTCCTGGGTTCGATTCTCGGGTCGGGCAAAGTGTTATTGGGTTTGTCCATCTGGAATTTCTCAGTAGCAGCCCGGAGTCTGGATTTGTGCCCGGTTGATGGCAATAGCTCGCCCCCTATTAAATGGGACTTAAAACATAACTGGCGAAATGTGGGTGTGCTATAGGTACACCTCTGCCTAACCCTTCGGGGAATACAGGCGTGATGTTATGTTATGTTATGTGTTTACATGTAAGTTTAATATTAATCTATTCTTAAACACATAAACCATCCGAAATTAACTCTAAATTATGTTGAAAACCGCATCAAAATCCCTTGCGCAGTTTAACAGAACGACGCGGTCCCACAGACACACGAAAAGCGGCTTTAATTTATAATGTTATGTATAAATGTAGGTACCTACTTATATCAAAAAAGGTAAAATAAAATAACATGATGATAACTTGAATCAGTGTTGTTACTATCAGATAAGCATCTGATATCTCTTCTAGTATTAGTAGATGAGTGTTTGCCCACACCGTTGATGACGCCAGCGGCAGCGCAGTGTGCATGTATGTTTGTGTGTCTGTGTGCTTTAGTGTGTGTTTCATTGTGTGTGAGTACAGGAAGTGAGGATGCGTTTATTTATTCATCTGCTATAAGTTTTCGTTAATAATTCCTCTCGTCGTTGACTCATTGATAAGCTTGTTTACAAGACAATGTTGCAACTTCTATCTATAGCTACCTAAAATACAGATAATTTCCAACATTTGCCCTCAAGTTTTTAGCGATAATGTGGATTTCTCTAACTTAATTGAACTCATTATTATTCTTGATTACTATTTGATTATGTATGAGCTGCAAGTTGTAAGTCAACTTAGAATCAAGTTAGTTCATAAAATCTATAGGTACTTACATCTACTCTCTTTTTAAATGAGTTTATTACTGTCATTGGCTGTTTAGTTAGAGGTTTTCTTATATTGAGTTTTATTTCCAACAAATTAAGGTCCATAGCCCTTAAATTGTTCCCTCGATACTTTTCTAAGTTTCTAGCCATATATACAAGGAGAGTTGTCAATCAGCGTCGCAATTATTCGTCTTACATGATTAACAGCGGATGTTAATTCATTAGCTGATGTCGTTGCTGGTTGTCACAGATAAGATAAGAATCTTGTTCTATCGATAACTAGACTGCTTTCGTAAGACAGTTGCCTTTGATGGACCGTGTGTGAGCTTGAATAGGAAATATAGAGCGCTCTTGTTGCCTTTGTTTCTTTATAAATACGAGTATAGCGCGTTCTGGTAGCAAGATATAGGTTACCTATACCCGAAAGGTTTAGGTAATTAAATAAAGGTAAACAAATCGTAAAAAGGGTTTTTTATAGTTGACACTTTCTTGTTTAAAAATACGTCACAACAAAATTAAAGTTATTTGCGATTTATACGATATTTTCCTCTTTTATTAATGTATGTTAAACTTTATCATTTATTCGTAAACTATACTCTTCGTACATGTAATTGCTTGAGCACAATTTTTTTGTTAGATTATAAAATAGTATAATATTTTGTAATCTGTCTATTGTAAAGAGCCCAAAAAGACAGGTTCCCTAAACCTTTTAGAATATACAACGAATTAGATAGCGTTGCTAGATTGAAGAGTACACCTGTGACGTAGTATGGCAACTGAAGTAGCAGGTATTACGTTTAGTCGGTTAACCAGATGCCTTATAAGTTGTGGATGAATTAGAAAAAATGTTTTATGGTGTCACTGTATTGCGGCTGCCACCATACCACTGTTAACGCAATTAAATTGAGTTAATATGGGCTCAAGTTAAAGGGTTTGTAGCCGAGAAAAACAATACTTTTAAAATGTCTGACCTAAACTTTCTTTTGCCAGAGGCTTTAGCTAATGTGACTGCTGAGAATTGGAAAAGTTGCGAGGTTCATGTAATAAAAGAAGAACAGAAAATGTTTAAATTAGACAAAATAATTGATGATACCACTGAACGCTTTATTATTAATGTGACAGATAGTTCCTCAAATTCAGATTCAGAATAGAGCCTTTTATTATGGGACTCAAAATAATATGAAATTAACATTTGATATAAAAGGTTTAACATCTATGAGTCACGTGGTTTTTTTTGTTTACCTTTATTTAATTACCTAAACCTTTCGGGTATAGTCCTAGTCTTGAATAACCATTTGATAGAGAAGTTATTGCCACTTAGAGGGAAGTATTCCACTCAGAACACTGATTTCAACAGCACTTAACCGAATCGCAACTGAGCACTTCCACTAGCCCCACTGAAACAAAATTGATTGATTGATTTATTTATTTATTTAAAAAAGGTAGCTTCACAGCTGACACTGAATGCAGAATGAAGAGAAACTTTATGGTCATCATGCAGTTACAGCAATAGGTAGACCGTTTACCATGAAATCAGTGGACCTCGATTTCCCACACGCCCGTTTTCAGTATAAACGACACAAATATGAAATCCGCATTGTTGGATTTTCAACGTTGAAAATACAACAGTTCGCTTTTATTTAGCAACAGTCCTTACTAAATATCTTATTGATTTGATTTATACTCAAGGGCCATAAACTACGTCACGTTTGTTCGTAATTGGACGAAGTATTCTGTCTAACCTTTTAAGGCTTGACTGATCATGGTTAGCGGAGTCAGATTCATCCATTATGCGATTGACCTTAAGCGCACTCCGCTAGATTGTAGTATTGTAGTAATTTAAAATAATTCTATGTTAAATAAATGCTGATCCGAAGACCATTAGTAACGCAGCCTAGTCTGATGAGGATTTATTTATGTGGGTACTTAGGTACAAGTGTCAGTAATGTGCAACACGTTGTTGGAATTCTTTTAAAACATCAGTGTAAATTGCGGTGTACAGTTGTACATCATTATTATAAGAATATTATCAGTTTTCATTCTTTGAACTTTGAGCCTATGCCACGAGATAGGTAAAATCGTTTAATTTAACTCAAAGATATGTAATGTCAAATCTCGTAAGGTGATCTTGGCTTTGTGATACGCAGACCAATACAGTCATCTACAATAATAATAAAATAATGTGGCTGTTGTATTAAAATTTAAAACATGTTTATTTTTCGTGCATGACACATCTTTGTAATATTTCCAAGAATACTTCCCAAGGCTGATGATTCGCTAAGGTCAAAGTCTTATTTTGAATCTGTGGCCTGTGAGAAATCCAGTTCCATTTATGCCTTGCATTTTTTTTCAAATTATTTATTAATGCAAAATAATTTGTTCTTATTTTGAATTGATAAATAATTTGAACTCGCGTGTTGATTATTCAAACCGGCTTTCACTAGGTAGACAACAATTTTGTTTTTTGTCATGAACAGGTTCGAGTTCGTCCTTTTTGCTTGTGATAGAAAAATAAAAATAATCACAGCTAATTTGTCAACTAAACAAGTATAAGTGGCTTAAGACAGCTTTAATTTGCATTCTCTTAGGTAGATACCGTTACATAGAGACATATAAATCAAAACGCAATGTCTAATACAAGCAACTAGTATTCTAATGCGCTACCGTCGCGCCTATACGCGTGTAATAGCGTCGCAGGCGCACGTCAGAGCGGAGCCCTTGTGTTGTCAGACGGCAAAATACCTTGTAGCAGGGGTAAATAACACTTGGTCGGCAACCGAACTGGTTATATCGCGCGCGGTAATATCCCACTAGTTACCTCAATGTCGGAATTCGCTTTTAATTGAACTAGAGTCAAGTAGACAGGCTGCATCTGCGCAGGCCGGTTAATGCAAGGATGCGTTTGCTAATCTAATATGCTTACGGTGTGTCGTATGTATAGGATTGGTTGCGACGGGTTGGCTGCTTCAGAGGTTTGCGTTTAGGTTAAATTTAAATGGTGGAATTATTAATAACTAGCTGTGACTGACCGCGTTTACTCACTTGAAAGTTATAAGATTCTCCGAAACTTAAAATGTTAAAAATGTGTGTGCCATGTGCGTATGTTGGTGTTGTTGCTTGAAATTGTTGTGTAATCTAAACTAATTATATAAAGAGAAAAGTTTTTTTTTTTTGTATGTTTGTTTATTACGCTTTAATGCTAAAACGGCTGAACGAATGAAATGAAATGGTTAGACCATGACCAGCACCCCACACACTATTTATCACAATCTGAATCATTTTGAAGCCTATGACTAAACCATTGCGTTATGTGTTCGAAAAATTTGTCTGCTCAACAACGTAAATAACGCAATGAATGTTGTTGAACTGTCAAAATGAAACCCATTCCTACTGTTAGTGTGTTACGTAATCACCCCGCTGGAGAAGGACATAGGCTACTTTTCATCCTGGATCGCAGAAGTCACGGGCAACAAGTAGTTAGCAATAAAAACAGGAAACCGACTATCGAATTTTTGCATTCTTCTGAAACAATTGTTACTGCTAGAACTGTCATACTTTGCATTAAAGCGATTTGCTAATAATATACCATGAAGTGACAAGTACGTAAATAGGTACTGCATATCCTCCTGACATAATTCCTTATCACCTCTTACAACGCCCATGGGAAGTGATGACCTGTGAGTGTGAAGGCCGCGACCGATATTATGTCATGGGCACTAATTAATTAGGTCTTTGTTCAAAAATATATTTTGCAGAACAATGTTGATTGTATAGGTCTCTCACGATAGATGAGGTTATCGCTTTCTCGGTTTGAAAAACCCAGATGTTAATTTTGTTCTTTGTTGAGACTAATTTATGATTCAATGAGTTGACTGTTGAAAAAACCCAGCTTCATTCCGCTAGCTAGGTGAACGAAACGAAGCTTTGTGTCCTGAAAATGCCCAAAAACATTTAACTCTTACGATCTTTCGTTATAGGTAAGTTATTTATGGAATAATTGTCACATACATCCATACTAAAACTCACGCCTTCTTCTCATAGGGGTGGCAGAAACTACAGAATGCCACCTGCTACGATCCTTACATACTCCTTTTGCCTCGTTTACGTTCATAAATCTGGTCATACACGCACGCCGGTTGCGAGTACTACGCACCTGACTTTTCTGAAGAACATCACCATTATGTCCTCCTAGGGCGACCACTCCCGGCGTTTCCACTCACATCTGCCTTTTAAATACCTTTTGTTAGTCGCCTTTCATTCATCCTCTCAACATGACCAAACCATCTAAGCATGCTCTTTTCTTTTCAATAACTCTTATTGCTAGTTTTACCATCCCTTTAGTTTTTATAGCCCAAAACAATTAGTTTTTAGAGCTACGGAACCGCTCCATACCTACGTAGTTTTCCTTAGCACTATTAGTATCCAAGTTTCCTGCAGATTTCCTATATTTTCCTTACTTTATCCGATCTTTCAACCACCAGAATAATACTCATTGGTTTTCATGCCATAGATAGCATTACTAAAAGCATTACCCACTTCATATTTGCAAGTAAATAGCTAATCTTCAGCAATGTTTATCAAACCGTATGTAGGTCGAAGTGTTGAGCAAAAGTATGGCGATTCAATTAAGTTGTCAGTTCGTCTAAGGATGGCTGCCCAGTGACCGGTGTCGATATAACTTGTCCACATTATGTACTGTTAGATGGCGTTAACGGTGCTCAGGCGCATCTAGGAGTATCCATCTTCTTGAAATTATTGAGGAAGGTATTAGATGAGGGGTAATTTACCTAATCACCATTATTTAAGCATATGTAGCTGTTAAAGCTGGATATATGTCATAATGAATATTATTTCATTTTCACAATAAGTTATGGACTGTTACTTACTTCAAGAGCTTTTTTTTGCTGTAACTGAAGTTTGTTCCACAAACACATTGTTATCATTTGGTAGGCTAAAAGAATGACAACTTTTCTTTATCCTGCATCGGCGGCAACAAAGCATTGGACGCTCATCGCACGAACTTATTATTAATTGACAGATCCTCATTATCACAAAACAAGATCGTATGTAATGTTAGGGCTCTGTATTGACACAGGTGGTCCGCTCACCTTGACTTACAAAAACACATTTACGTAATAAAAACTTAGAAAGTAATCCGCCCATCGCATCACATTCGATTCAGTCCCCATTGCCTACGCCTGGCATAACCCGACTAGTTTTTCCAACCCATTGACGGTCCGCGTCAATCCGTTATACCACGACTAGTTTTTAACTTTTTACCACATTTGTACAATGTTATTCGTTTTATATAACTGTGCTTCTAATGAGTGTAAGTTTTTCCTGGCTGGTATCGAGGGCGCATCTATAATTGATCACATGTTGTACGGATAACATGAAGATTGCTCTTGTACCGTAACGTTCTGAATGTTTTTTGTTCTATTATCATCGTGTGTGATTCACCATCGATTGTGAAGTAATTGCGTGACTTTGGTGCGATAGCAATAAAGTTATTTATATTAACTTTGTTATCATGCTGTACTTTCCTATCTATTAAAATATAACTTCAATCAAATTACTTCTTACTCGTCGAGTTCATAGAATGACTTTTCATCATCATTTGCGGAGGTTCATTATTATATATGTAGTTGAGTCGGTTTATAGTATCAAATAAATCATGGTGGCCTCAAGGTAGCCGCGGCTGCAACATAAGTTCGACCGGCGCCGGCGTATGCGCAAGATTAGTATGCATTAGTGTGTCTCGTTACTCATAATGATGTGCGTATATGCTATCATTTTATGGAGACTTAATAAAACGCAATAATGTAAGCACTGAGAAGCGAACATCTACCGATAAAAGTTTGTAAACGCTTCATTTGCATTTGAAGTTTTCAAGAAGAAAATAGGTAGCTTTGTGTTGTCTGGTAAACAAAGTGCTTGGAAACCTTCGCCTGGCTACTACACTTTTCCGCAAAGAGAAAAAACATGGATTTTTCATTACGTATTGTCTCATGTCTGACTTTTCCAATGTGGAATTTTCATATAGTTTTGTATTTGACTGTTTCTTCCAGTACTTCTTAAAACATAAACATCAATTTGGAATGATAAATTAATTGCCAGTTATTGATATGCACCTTACATCGACATCACTATCCTTTTTCGTAAATAAAATAAAATACGTAATGCATGCAATGTAGCGCCATCGCGCCATACTGCTCCGAAAATAAATGTATTTTCTGAGGCTATCAGCTTTTTATTTATTGCCAGGATACGCTTCATAAAGGAATGCTGCAATTAAAAAGACCGGTTGCGGGATTGCGTCATTCTGGACCCTCGGTTTTATTTTAGGCAGTTTTTATCAGAGAGCCTTACGAATTTGCGAGCCACATGGCCCGTCTTTGTGAAGAACATGTTTGGGTTTTGTTCATTCATTATGGTGGGACATGGTCATGTTTTGCTGTTGTTAAAGTTTAAAGGTAGTTTGATAAAAATCTTAGCAAAACTAACAATAGGCCATCGTTTTTAATAGGTGTTGAAAGACCTAGGCATTTTTTTCTGCGGTTAACTCTCTTAGGTATCTGGGGTCTAAGGGATGAACATTTTATATAGAGCTGGAAGCGCGTACTTACAGAAATATTATCCTCAACATTAAAATAATTTTAATACCTAATGATAAGTTACTACAAGATTACTAGCGTATTTCTCACTGTCGCTGTTATAACTAGCCCGAAGTAGGTAATCTACAATAATTTTATAATCCCTTAAAGCGTAGAAATTAGAGATGGGCCGACTATGACTTTGGCCGACTAGCCGACTAGTCGGCCAAGCCAATCATTGCTTTCGGTTGAGTTCGGGTGACATCGGCAATGTTCGTGACTACGCTGTCGGCTTGTAGATGCGCGCGGAGCGCCCGGCGCGGCGGCCAGATCTAAGTTTAATAAATTATTATTAGGTCAAAGGAAGAGTTCCTATTTCTAAGTTGTAAACCTACTTATTGCCAATTGTTTGCTATAGAGTTTCTTCTTTTTTGTTAAAAGTATTAGTTAATTTTATTATATTTAATTTATGGATCTAAGTCCAATTAATAAATGGACCAAACGTAGGGTTCCTATTCCTTCCTATCCTATTCTAAATTGCACTGAAAGTAAACTGTAAAACTCATTCTATAATAAAAAATAATAACAGTAACGATTTCAATTTCATTTCAATCACCCTCTTTTAAATTTTTAATCATAATATTACGAGTAAAAGATGGGCCGAATAGTCGGTGGTTTTTGCCGACTACAAATAAGGTCGACTAGTCGGCTTTCCCGACTAGTCGGTACATCACTAGTAGAAATGTAACACTCTATCATGTGATACGCTTGCATAACTTTTGGGATTACGGTAATAATATCTTTTACAATGCTCAACATCATTTGGTATCTTTTACGAGCTCCGTGCAGTAAAAGTTTACACCTTAGCATTACTCTTTTCACGCTATGATTGACAATAACTTGTGTTATTGCAGCTTTAATGGATTCATATAAAGATATGTGACGTCAGAGTATTATTCATGACCTTTTGTAATTGTCATAAACATTTTGAGCGATGTATCTTAAAAATAAACGCGAACTTTGCTTATAAGGAATTGATATTACGCCAAACAGTTCTAGCCTCGTTTACAAATATGGTTTGAAGCAATCTAAAATAATAACGGAAGAATCCTGACCAGGAAGGTGCATCATGACCTTAGACTAAGAAGATAACACTTACAGTACTTTTATGGACAGCTGAAGATTTTGTACAAAAATCGAATAAGCTTTTCTAGGCTGTAAAATATCGTGGCTAAGGAAAAAACGAACAACATTTTAGGTGCCAATATAAAAACATGAGATTCTGATAACTGAGTCCAACAATGTAGGAATTGGGATATTTATTTCAATAGGGGAGCTAATATCTCTCAATAACAATAAATTGACTCATACATTATGTATTTTTTGGTTATAGAAACTAATAAATAGATGACGAGTACCTACGTGAATTTGATTACAAGATTTTACTCTTGGAAAAGAGGATTAGGTGTGATCTTGTGGCAACAGAGATGAGATCACTATTTACCATCTGCTTTTATTCCGAATGATTCACTCATTTTACAAGTAAATTTACCCATTAATTAAATGTACATTTAATTTTGATCAGTAACGGAAACTGCTAATGAAATTACACAGGTCTGCAATGGTTTTCCTCTCTGAGATCTGATTAACGTTTTCTATAGTTTCTGATGTGCTGATTACGAGAAAAATAATAAAAAAATTCTATCACGTCAGGATTCTTTGATATTGAATATTTAAGATTTTAACTAAAAATGTCTGAGCGCATACATTTTAAAATCTATAAAACGTCACTTAATTACTTCAGCTTAATTTTTATTGCATTTAATTAGTTTAAGACGACATAGAAATGAATGCAAATCAGTAATTTGTTAATTACTACATAATAAGTGTAAGTAATTCGCATTAACCATTTCGAAAACGGGTCATTTTGGCTTCATTTAGTAATGAGCTCATTAATACACGATGTTTAGGTGATATTGCCTAATTGTTGTTAATGTTGTTCAAAAAGGGTATAATGAAGAAAACAAAAGGTTTTTTTTTGTATAAGTACCTACTCTGAATTAGAAAACTAACAGTCGAAGTGCGCATCTTGCAACCTAAACTTTAAAATTTTACTGCCGCCTTTACACATCAAATTGGGTATAATGAAGCAGTTTGTGAAGGCTTTAAATAAAGATGGGGAAGGTTTCAAATATCTGCATTCAGTTTTTCCATCTTTATCAGATGCTAAGTTAAAAGAAGGAATTTTTGTCGGCCCTGATATAAGAAAATTGATGTCGGAGGAAAAATTTGATCAAAAACTCAATGATGTCGAGTTACAAGCGTGGAAATCATTTAAGGAAGTGGTAAAAAACTTTTTGGGGAACAATAAAAGCTCGGACTATAAAGAAATAGTAGCCAAAATGATAACGAATTTTGGTGTAATGGGTTGTAATATGAGCGTTAAACTTCATTTTCTGAATTCGCACATTGATTACTTCCCAGAAAATCTAGGAGCCGTTAGCGAAGAACAAGGTGAAAGATTTCACCAAGATTTAAAAGAGCTTGAAGTCCGGTATCAAGGAAGATGGAATGTCAGCATGATGGCGGACTATTGTTGGTTGTTGAAGCGTGATGATCCAAACCGGAAATATAAGCGAAAATCGCACAACAGAAGCTTCCAGGAAAAAAGGACCAGGTTCCACAAATAAAATTTAAGTGTATTTTAACCCAGCAATAAGTTGTTATTACGTGTTAATAGTTTTTTAAGTTAAAAATTAAGTACTTTTTTAAATATATAATTTTTTAAGTGAAAACTTGTCTTTTTTCTCAATTTTCTATCTGTAGCTTTTTTGAAAAATCAGGAGGTGATGGAGAAAAACTAAGTACATATTCGTAATCAGCGCATCAAAATACTCCAGAATCAGCTATCAAATTCCAGAGAGGAAGTTATGACCTTCATTTTGCAGGCCTGTGTTATTTGCAATAAATAATTATTCGATCGCAGGACTATTAAATGTTTATTGGTGATAGCAGTCAATCAATTAGTTTTGTAACTTGCAGATTAATTATTAATTGAATAATAAAACTATAATAGGAATTTATTTATTAATGAAGCTGTATAAAGTTAGAGCTAAAGGTCGTATGTTTACTGTTTTTAACGAGAATAATTTCAAGCAGGCAGAGCTTATTAATTTCAACAAGGTTACTAGAATATATTGTTATAGATAAGGCATGTTATGGTTGTGTGTCATACTGTAGTCATTGAGGTAATATGAACTAACGTACTGTAGTATGTTCTAGTCATAGTACTGTGCATTTGAGAGCACGTACAATATAATAGGTCGGGGAAAAGTTTTTTTCTTTTTTTCTAGGTATACAGTTGTACTCTTTGGCTATACTGTTTGTATTTAGCTGGTGTTGATACCATTAAAAAGATGACATTTAAAAAAATTAACAGTAAAAACGATTTCCCGCCACTTTTCAATTGTTTACTGCTCGCTAAAATGAGTGAATCTAACGAAGAAAATCGATACATTTTGAAGATTTATTACAAAAAGGATAAATACGTCACAAGCTGCGAAAAAATGATGTGACTTTTATTGACTCAACGCAGTGTCAGTAAGAGTTAACACAAAGTTGGTTCAAGCGTTTTTAGTCCGGGAATTTTGATGTCAAAAAATGCAGCTGACTCTGGTCGCCCTGTTTCGGATAAAGTCGATGGCATTTTTGAAAAAGTGGAGACAAAACGGCATATTAGTAGTTACAATTTAGCTGAAGAGTTAGGGGTTGACCACAAAATAGTTTAGACCCATTTGTAAAAGTCTGGATATACAAAAAAGCTTGATATTTGAGTGCCACACGGGCTCTTAGTCTTGAATTTGTATATAAAACTAGCTGTTTCCCGCGACTTCGTCTGCGATCCAGGATGAAAAGTACCCTTACCTAGGTCATGATCTATACGTGTGCCAAATTTCATCTAAATTCGTTCAGCCGTTTTGGCGTAAAAACGTAACAAACAAACTTACTTTTGCATTTATAATATTAGTTAGGGTTAGTTAGGATACGAAATAACTTTTTCCCCGACCTAATACGTTTCTCACTACTTCGTAACACATTAACCTATTTTTCATGGCGTAGTGAAAAATTCAAAACATGAAAGCGAGCACTCCCGTTCTGTATACGTTATCTATCTATATTACAGTTATACTCGTAGGATGTTTGTCCTAATCTCCGAGTTCATTCACCCCGCGGTACATAAGTGTCAGCTGTTATTTATGTGCATAAATGTATTAGCATAATACATTTCAATTATGTTTCACGTCAAGTTGGCGCAAGGCGATTTAAATATCGACCTCACGACTGTCTCTTCTGAGGAATAAAACTAAATGATGTTTATTTTATACATTATATAAATATATATTTACTTACATAAATATTAGATGTAACTTTACAATAGCTGGCCCTTTTTCGCCCACACTCGAACGGTTTGAAGAAAATTCTTAAACACAAGCTTTCACCTATCGGGTTTCGTTTGCACAGTGATCGTTATAAGTGCATCCGTTTCTGTGCTAATTTTATTCACTTCAGCAACATTATTAAACAGTAGCGTAAAATTTATTTTATATATTGAATAATTTTCTCCGTCTCAGTTAATAATGTTATGATTTATGACGTGTTTTGAAATAAAACACGGTGTCTTAATAGTTTTTAAGATGTTTTTACATATGATTTCTTTCAGCGAGGTCCGATTGGAATCCGATGCGGCTTTTCTCATCCGATTCACTTAATCTCTTTGACCATCTGTTGGGTTACTCACAAACATAATAACATCACGCTTTGTTTCCCCGAAAGGTGGTCCAGAGGTGTACCTACAGTACACCCCCATTTGCCAGTTATGTTTAAGTTCCTTGTAATAGGGACCGCCTATTGCTACAACCGGACACAAATCCAGACTCTGGGCTACTACTGAGAAATTCCAGATGGAAACACCCAATAACACTGCTCGATCCGGGAATCGAACCCAGGACCTCACGCTTAGCTTGAGACCCCCACAATGCTCATAGTTTACGTAGCCACAGGGCATTAAACACATTTATTTTTATATAAATATAAAGTAAAATGTTACTAAGATAAGCGACCGTGTCATACCGCCATGTCCCTTGCTCAGTAAGGTAATATGCCGTATAAAAACGACGTTGGTGCTGATAAAACGCGTGTGGTTAGCACTTAAAGTGCTGCTATTAGGGCAGGTGCATTATTTCTGCAGCATCTTGGCACCTCGGCACTGCAAACTGTGCCCTGTCAGGAATTTGCGTGGGAGATATACCCGTTTACTGTCGCCATGTTTTTCTGACGCCTCGTTCGATTCGAAGTTCGAATTTTCTCTTTTCGATTGAATAACTCGAGCTCTTTTGTTGTGATGCCGTCAAGTATGTTTCTAATCGGCCAGATGCAAATTGAAATCGTTGACTGTAATAAAATGTTTTAATTTAATTATGGTTTGAGCTCGTTCGGTGTTCTTTTAAGAATGACAATAAGTTTAAAAAAGATGTTTAATTTAATTTTGATGTGACATTAAAAAAAAAAACAGATGAAAGAGTTTGTAGACTCCAAGCCGACCTAGTTGTTAAAAGGCTAGGCAGTTGATGATGAGATTGGAAGAGTTAAATTGTCTCACTCACTCTCAACTCTCACGTTAGTGAAACTGCATTGAACACTTTCAAACTACAGACATCGATCATGTCTTCACATCACAGCGAAAATGCAAGACGATTTCTACAAAGCCCAGAATTATCGTTAAGTAAAGTTCACACAAAATTAATGGTATTAATCCCACGCATTATTAGGTGCAGTAATGTCTGCCTACAGACAGCCGCCTATGATTTGACCGGTGCTTGTAATTACGTGTCGTAAATCGACCGTATCAACGTTTGCGGGAATCACTATCGAATGCGGTTCCGATTATTACACGCCTTAGCACCTCCTACGTATCGTATGATTCTATTTACTGATTTCTGTTTAATTTTATTATCCTGATATCTGTATCTATGAAATATTGTTCGATATCTATTATGAATTGCTTTGGTAGAGTCCCTATTCCTAATATTATTGGAGAATTACAGTATATTCAAGGAAAGTGACAAGAAATAATCGCCTTCTATAAACCTTGGGAGTTTTACTTAAGTACCGATACGTTTAACAAGCAGTTATTGATAGCAAAAAACACTGTTTATTTCGCAAGAAAAAAGCTTAAACGTGAACCATCATAAATATTAAGAACGTCCATGTACCAACACGCCAAAAGTGTTATCTCCAACCTTACGTTATGGACCGCTTAATGATTAAATGTTCGCTGCAAAAAGTGACGACGAAGCTTTCGGAATCCCCATTAAGACGCTCCTCAATCCTGACGGTGGCTGCAGTAATAATCGATTGTCGAAGAAGCGCGCACACCACCATATCTGATAATTAATCATGCACTTATATGGGCATCACTACAAAATTACCATCCGTAATAAGCTGCGGACAGCGATTTATTACTGAAAAAAACATGTGAAATATCGCTCTCGGTACACAAGAAAGCTTTTTTGTTCCACCAAAAGCCGTAAAAATTGCAATCGCGATGTTAATATTAAACATTCACAGCTGAATTGCATTCATAATTAAACATCTGTGTTTTTGTCTGACATGCCAATGATTTCAAAGAAATTCGTACAATGTGCATGCTGATTTCTTTAATGTTAAATCAATATGTCGAATTGAGAGATGATGTCCAGCGGCAGTTATTTTAAATTATGACCATTATCGATTCTTTCTTATGCCAATGTGTAATGGAAATATTATAATTTCTTTCAATCTCAGATACATTTGTTCAAAGTTACATAGAATGATTGGTAATTTGTTACAATTAAGCGGTAGGCCATAATAGCCTCTGGGATTAAAAGAACAAATAACAAGTAATATAGTGGTAGTGATATATGTGTGTATTTTCTTTCTTTCGTCTTACTGTTATCGTTTTTCCATTACCAACAACAGCTTCAGGAGTAATTCGAGATATCCTCGGTAGCGGCGAGTTAAATATAAAAGTAAATTGACTGAGTTAATGTAGTACGTCCCGATACAAGTTATCCTCGGGAAATAATTGAACTTGTACTAAAATAGCCGAGGAAGGCGCAGCTACATTTGTTCTACACGTTTGTTGTCGACCACTGTAATCATGTCATTATTTTGTTAAATTAGGTTTTTGTGGAACTGGATTGTTAACAAGCTTTTAATGCTATCGTATTATCCCTGGCATTTTCGATCCCTTCATCGTTATACACCAAAATCAATGCATTCAAATTGAGAACGCCGGGGATTTTTATTTCGACGTGATATTCAATGCCGTTATTGCTGGTCGATACATTTACGCTAGCCAACATTAATAATACAATTTTACTGCATTTTTTATTGCAGAATAGTAATTTATTAGTACCTTTGTTGTAACGTAACTTATACAATTACTTTGATGTCGCAAGACGCTAGCGTGTGTGCGATTCATCAAAATTTTATTGTCAGCTTTACGAGTTTCCCTAATTCGATACCAAGTCTTCATGTCATGACCTTCTTGAGATATTTATGCACGTTGTTTACATATAACCTAAATACGTCTCGCAATGTATGAGCACCGACATTCTAGGATCAAGTGTATCAAGAATTTAGAGTTAAAGACCGGATAAGTTTCATTAAGCCAGCAGTAAAAAGCCACAAAACTATTTCTGACTTCAACGAGGAATGTTTAGTCCTCAAAGAATGCTTCGTTAAAGGAAATTACGTAGAAACGCATTCCATTTACAAAGAAGGTGTTGTTTTTTTTTGTCCGCACGTATTTGTATCTGGGTCTGTTTCGACCACGACTTCATTGTTCTTGTCACGCGGCTGCGAGAATGTCTCACAAATTTACTACGGCCACGGCCAAGGACCGGTCTATTCCCGGTGTACAATGATCCGACAATCTCCTTGAGAGATATACCGGCGCTTGATCATTAATTAGTGTAAAAGCTTCTTAATAAAGCGATTTAAAAGCTATGAAACGGCAGCCCTTTATGAGTTTCATTTAGATAAGAAGATTTATTGATGGTGCATCGGTGCTGGTGCGGTACTTAATTCAAGTTTGAGTAACGAATGGACGTTTATTGGAGAAGTTTAGATAGTTTCTCGAGTGCTTTATGCTTAAGTGTTGTTGCTCTCTTTCGGTCGAGTCTTTGCGGAGTAGTAAGAGAAACTTTGCGCTGGAATAAATCGTAGGGTTCTGCTACAAAAACCAATTTCGTCTATTTTCTAATTGATCTGCTTGTACTTATTACTGAATTCAAATAAGCCGTCTCATTTCATATTTCACTTTATGTGTATACTCGCCATCAAATAAATAACAAAAGCTCCATTAAATCAGTACCTACGGACAATGTCTCCCCGGATTGGATTCCCCCAGTCACGTTCTAGTGACTGGCGTGAAGAGCAGCACAATAGCTCTTCGGGGTGGTCACATCAAATAAATTAACGTCACACTGACAGAAAACGAAAGAGAATTTAATTATTTCATTCCATTTCACCCCCGTCCGTTGCAGATTCGATTACGAAAACTATTTAACCTTTATGTTTATGGTTAAACCACGTTCATTGTATAAACTGTAGTTTAATGTGGAATATATATTGTATTGTTATTTAAAGTCCATTTCCTTTGTTTTAGGTAAGTTGTCTGCATGCAACAGTTATTCATCCTTGAGCGGGCAACCCACGTGGCGAGTATTAATATTCATGATTATAATTTATTCGTCTGATCAAGATACAGTCATGGTAAGTACGTATGTCGGTATGTTTTTCCCGTAGGCTGCGGTTTGTTGTACCTACTTACGAACTGGAACAAGTCCAGTGTTGTTCCGTTTTGTTTAGATGACGGAACACAGCCTGCTTTGTTTCTCCTGTGCTTTGTTTATGCTCCTTTAAACAAGCGCGACACACAATGCCATTGGGTCGTGAGCGTCAAAATTTAGGGACCAAATCTCCAATGTCTGACATACATATATAAAAAAAAAACATTAATCTACTATTTACTACCTTTGCTATAATTTTAGCTACCTCATCATATACATAATATTTTAACAAAATGCTTGGTCCCTCCATCATGATATCAAGATGGACGGACCAAACTGATAGACTACTCCCTGGAATGTTCTACCTACTCAGTGTTATAATACCTTAATTCTACCGTAATATTATTGATTTTGGCTGCCCGAAACACATATCGTTTTAAAGATATCGATTATATAAGTTGGTCCCTCCAAATTGACGATTCAATTGTTTAGTGCAACAGGTAAATGCGCGGTTTATTTTCGATCTTCGAAGGTTAAATATTTAAGACCTGTTTACTACGAGAGTCTTTATTCGAGAAGACTGTTCTACTTCCATACATACTGCTGATATCGGTTACGATTAAGCCCTCGTACCAAGAACAATACAGTACTTATTAAAGTTAAGCTAGGTACTCGTTCTTAATCAAGAACAATTAATCCGCTTTCTAAGGCTTAGGTACGTATTGGTCGGGTACAACTTCCAAGTAACATCGTAAAATATAGCTGTGTGTAAAACACTAAATAAACTATACACAAATAGAAGCCATATATCGCGTCAAGAGGAAGACGAATCAGTAGAGTAAATACGTCGACAGACTTTATCTATTCAACTTATTTATGTAGCCGATAAGTTCACGGTAAAATATGAGAAAGTTCCAAATAAAGTGTACTTAGTTATCAGCTATCAGTGTGAAACTGTCGTGTTAAAATATCAAGTTACTTTATTGTAAGGGGAACGGGCCCGAATGCCCGATGGTCATGCACTGTGTTATTCCAGTGTGTGTGGGGGGGTCGCACAAAAGATTCGCGAACATCTCTGAATGAAGGTATTTCTATGGGAGTCCTTGAATATTGTCATTTGGGGCATTGTGATTTGAATGAGGGACTACAATGCGTTGTTGTGCCGAAAGAAGCTTCAAATTGCAGGAATAGGAAGAATAGTACTGCTAATAGGTGATAAAATTTTGACTACATTTTATATTTTGAATTAAACGGAAATGACTTAGAGTGTGTTCAATTTAATATGAATAGGTTGCTTGCACTGCAAAATCATTGTATTTCTCATGGTCTATTGATAAACAAACACGAAAAACAAAAAACTCTTCCTTCAAAATCCACCAAAACAAAAAAATCACATCACTCAATGCAGAAACACACGCATCACAAAAATTACTTTCGTCCCATTTGGCACTTTCACCGACCCTATTGGTGGAATCGGCCATCACTCCATCAATACGAGTATAATGTAAGTGTAAAGAAATTGTTCCACATCACTGCACTTCCCCGAACGGTATCGGCGTTAATATGACACATCCAGCTTTCCTTCTAAAGCTGACCGTCCGCGTCACACCGGTAGATAGGTAGGGCTGATACGCACGGACGCTTTTTGAAAAAACGACAAAAGAAAATTTTATAGTGCGCGATAAAAAAAAAACGCCGTGTTCAAAGCGCTTACGGGCGAAAAATTTACCAGTTGCCATTTAATTTGTTCGCGATCGATTGCCATTTTAGGTGTGTTAGACGACGACAAGGCTCTTCAAAGTCGAACCTTTCCAACACTGGATGTGACATATTATCGGCCAGTACTGTATGTAGGTAAGTTCAAAGAGATTGTTCCGCGTCAGTGCACTTCCCTTTAACTTCTCGAGTTCACGACTGCCAGGACCGAACCGGCCTACTTTTCGCTCCGATGCATCTGTGTGACCACGTGCCGCCACTTGAAGGGACGCGTGCATCCAATGGTGCTTGAGAGATATATATTAATGTCTGATTGGCTTTTGTAGATTGTTGGTTCATTTCACAGTCACAGTTTCACAGGACATTTGTTTTAACTAATTGGAATTGGTTCTTAATTTTGGTTGGGTTTTGGGAGATACAAAGAAAAGTGAGTGTCATTGGAGTGTTGGAGGTCCAAAAGAAATACCTTGTTATTTCCAGCAGTGAATTGAAAAAGATTCAGAAACACCTAGAGTTTACACGTAGGCTAGATTTTTTAACATAATGTAACTATCGTTCTGTTTTATAAACGACGCCTGGTGAAAAGACAGGTTTACATGTCTATGAGGTAACCGTGACACTACGTAACAGCCATAACTTCAGAGATGCGTGTGAAAAACACATTCTTACACAGCGATGTTCAAACTCGCGACATGACACGTTGGTTCGAAATAGCCATAGACATAGAATACTACCATAGACACAGAGCAATAACCGACTGTGCTCGAATAATGTAATATTTATAAAAAAAAATGGACATCATAGTTTCACAAGCTGCGTCTATCGCTTGCCAGTGTTTTAACCCATTCATCCATATATGTATGTAACGTGCGTAGCGTGTGTAGGTAAATTCACTTGTCGACACATAGCTATGTCTTCGTCTCGGAACAAAAATGTTTGCTAACAGTGTGTAGATGCTATTCGGGATGTTGCGAAGTTTACAATGTAAACAGTATTCAGAATGTTTTAGGTCATTCATACTATGTTTACGTTTTTCAATTTCGAAGTGTTTTGTATAAGTTCTGTGTTAGACGTCGGACGTCGGGTTTATAACTGAAACAGTCGTTCTATTTTATTGGCAAGGATTGTTGTTTATAGTAGCTATATAGTACATAAAGGATCGACGTGAAAAGTTATGTGAATTTACTTTGTTTTGAATTTCAGGTATTATCGAACTGAAAGCCTTGTTAAAATAAATGGCTAATGGTTGTTTTTGAAATTTGTCTGACATTTTTAACGGATAACCATTTCCGGGCTGACTATTTTGAAAAGGTACAATCTGTTTTTATTAATACCTACATAATTCAGACGTAATGTGAGTACCTAACCTAACTGTAAACTTATCGCTGAGAACGAACACTGAATGATTTCATTGTATTGAAACGTTTGTAACAAGGCGCTAGTAGGCCACACGTTTATAACTTGACATGAATGCGACTTTTAAGAGCAAAAGTTATTGCTGCACCGGTACCGCGATACTTAGCGTTATCCACAGAACCACCTGTAGGGAAACGTGACTGCCCATACTTAAGTATAAATTACTTACAGTAATAAGTACCTAAGCCTTATTTGTGGAAAGATAATGTAGCGAATGTACCTACAAAATAAAGACGAGTTTGCCGTTACGTTCAGAAATGTAAAACACAAGATGAGTGGTGCCGATGTGTGTCGAAGTAAGCCGAGAAACACCGAAGTCAGCCACGATATGTAGACAAACAATGTTCGGGGCGATCCCCGAGTTTTATCGCATCGCGTTACCTATCCGATGTCTTGCATTTCCGCGGCGGTCCTCGCTATGTTTAATTTCACTTAGCGATCGCTTCTCTTGTTATTGTGGCCTAGATACCGTGAAAAGCGGGCCCTGCCGGCTGTGTACGGCTCCCTAACACGACAAACTTGTATTTTCAATCTGTTCTGACGCGGTACGGTGCGGTGCGGCGCGCTGTCGTGGTGCCTGCTGTGGTGGTGCCCATTCCTAATTCCCTTGTCCGTCTCGCTTAACATCCTGAAAATGAGGCTCACTGTTCTCGGGTAGGGATTAGATAGTTATCTGTTTTGTTATCGCTGGTAGTTCATGTCGACAGATTATAATTTGATGTCAGTTAAAACGGTTTATGAAGTCTTACAAATAAGAGTCAGTGTGGAAAGATTTTCGGAGCACTGAATTTCAGTTCATTTTTATTTGTTGTTATAACAATATCTTCTGTATCCTTTGGATTTTATTAGAGCTGCATATACATATAAATAAACAATTAACGTCAAGAAAACGCGAGTTAGAGGATGGTATGCGCATCTTTTACACAATAATATATCACCAGTTTCCTTGACCATTTTGTTCATGACCCATCACAAAGGTACCTACTTCGTTCTGTCACGTCCATGACACCGATTAAGCTTAAGGGGACTACATGACCTAAAAATATATGATCCACTGCAGTAACCAAAATCAGAAAAATATATAACATTCTACTAGATAAATGCTAGATAGATAGTGTGTTGAAAACATAATACAATTAACTTGATATGATAGAAAAAAATCACGAATATACCTCTAAAAAATTCTTTCAACGATTAAAAACCATACTAATATACATGCAAAAATCCAGATTTTTTGTCAGATTATTCTACAAGTAAAATACTAACGTGATAGTGTTTTAATTTTTTAGTCCAATGAATAGATTTTTTGTAAATCCATAATTGCTTCATATTTTGCAATAAATTACCAGCGTTGTGTCATCGCGCGTCTCTTTCTTTTCTATGCAATCCGACAGTGACCGCGCTTTAGCTCTTGCAAGCCTCTTAACATAAAAAATCATTAATATTGCATGTGACATATTCATGTTTCAGTCTAATGCAGAAGTTAATTCAATTAAGTTTAATTGAAAACGTTGATGCATTACCTGGTATGGTCCTAATTCCACCCCATTAGTCTAGCTAGCTGAGGTGTAATCGATTCGAGACTCGGGTAATTTTCCACTAGTGTAACTTTTCATTTTGTAAACTGACAAGTCCCTTTATCACAAGGAGTCTATCGTTACTGAAGAAAGATGGGTGCTATTTTTGAAAGAGTAAATTATATCACCTTGTGAAGAACGCAGGAATCCGCTGGATGCTGGAAACACAGAACTGCACCCTAATTACGTAACACATTATCTATCACAATCTGAATCATTTTGAAGCCTATTGCTAATCCATTGCTTCCTATGTTCAAAAGATTGGTCTGCTCAACAACGGAGAAAACGCAATGAACGTTGTTGAACTGTCAAAATGAAACCCATTCCTACTGTTAGTGTGTTACGTAATTACCCCGCTGTCGAAGTGGCGATGCTTGGGGGGGGGGGGGATCCATGCCCAGCCGTGGACGTCTTTTGGCTGAAATTATGATGATGATGTTGAAATTATTCGGGGTGTGTTCGGCGTGATAGATTGTTATTTAATTATATTCATATTCATTTATTTATTGTTTATCACAGGTGAATTCAGTTCTTACTATAAGCGTTATAGTATCACTGTTACATACCCATGGGGTGTACAATATTTATATTTAAGTCAATATTAGGCTAAGTTAAAAATAATTTGTAATAAAATACATTAGAATCTTAATTGTTGGTAGTGGTTTTATTGAACCTCATTTTACATTCATTATTATGTATAATTATTACGATCATACACTTTACGTTTAAATAAGTAAAAAAAATAAAAATAAGTTTAATATTTAAATGTTTAGTCGACCTCATCTTATATTTTTTTTTAGGCATTATTATTACGGTAATGCAATTTACATTAAATACCTACGTCAAAAAAAAAATACGTTTAGCATGTCAAGTTTTAGTCAACCTCATACTATACTCATTATTAAACATAATTATTACGGTCATATAAATTACATTCAATAAGTCAAAAACAATTTTAGTCAATAATTCGGTCATTAAGAAATTCGTTAATTGAACTTTTTAACTTGGCCAAAAACCAATAAATTGTTGGTAGAGGCTGTTCATCTAGTTACGTATATACTTAAAGATTTCTCTTCCTACATAATGGTTGTTTAACTTCTCTACCAGCTCAATCCACGTGTTAATCCAAGAGATGTTATGCTAGTAGTTATGAGTCACTAAAAGCAGATGTCCCACCATACTGGGCTATCGGTGACATGTGCGATGTATTTGTACATGACACAGCCTCACCTCGCCGCCTGCGCCGATTGACATGCGTTCATGCTCGCACTCTCGCAGAAAATAAATTATGTGTCATCCACATTGCGGATTTATTATTCATCTGTAATTGGACCCACCAGTGCGATTACTTTTTAATTTCATGCTTTTTGCAAACTGAGTTGTGTGGTCCATTGGCAAATCATTTACGATCAGTGTCAAAATATTTTATTGACTCTTTTACTTGTTTGCGGCATATTTGGTATTGTTATGGTAAAAAGAGTTTGTGAGCATAAAGGTACAAGGGCCTGATAATTATGACATAACTTTTCTATACGAGCTATGAAACCACAGTTTCCTGTGTAGTGTAGGGCGACAACAAAATAAAGTCATGGAAACAAAGGAAAAAAAAAAAGAAAAAAACCACTCATCATAATGTTCGAAATTTGAATACAAGCGTTGGGGCGTGAATACACTCTAATTGTGCGCGCCTCAATTTTGAATTTTGATTGCGTGTTCCTTTATTGTTTTACACTCTTTTGTCTATGCCTTTGTTGTAGCACAACATTCGACTATGACTGCTGCGACTCGACTATTTCAATGAATACGTACATAATATCAAATGATTGTTTACAGCAGAAGTGGAAGTTTTAATTTATGAAGGAGGAAAATCTGATTGAATAGAAACGTAAACAATGCAATTCAAACTTACTTATCAATAAACCAAACATGCATTCATAAAAGCCTCAGTAATTAAAATGGGTTAGTCCCGCTATGGTATGGTCCCGGTATGGCACCCTCTTAAAATACCTATCAAAAAGTCCCGCTATGGTACCCATCTTTTAGATCTACGTTAGACAATAGAAGGTACAACTGAAAAGAAAAGTGTATCTATAAATAAATACTTTTAGGAGTGTATCAATAAAACGTCTGTTTGCGATATTAAATCAGTCTTTTATTAATTCAAAATATTTATAAAAAAATATCAAACAGTAAAACGAAATATTAATTGCAATGTAATTTTTAAAATAATCAACAATATTAATTACAAATAATCAACATGGAGAAAAAGGCGCAAATTGTAAACATAAACTACAAAAAATAATAGCTTGTTCCCAACGAGTCACACCTCAACGGGTAACAGTGTGACTCGTTGGGAATGTTTTGGATAATAATTCCCAACGAGTCACAGTTACTGTTACACTGTTACTCGTTGGGATGATCCCACCTTGATTTAGGGTATCAATACATCTATCGCCACGAAATATTTTCGTTCTCAGATAAACAAAAATTGTTCCCAGGTATTTGGTACAACTTGGGGCACCCCGACTCGGACAGGTTAGGTTAGAAGGGGACGGCGGGGTCTGAAAGACCCCGCCGTCCCCTTCGTGGTTATTTTTTTTTAAACCGCCCAGAAGTAGGAGTCCCGCGAAGCGGGACTCCGTCGGCTATTGTGGAACTGATTTTGCATTGTTTGGTGACTACATTTTGGTGACAGATCTACTATTTTGAGGACAAACCCTATTATTTAAGAAACACAAAACTAATTAAATTGGTGATAGCTTAATTGTATAACTTTTCTTTACAACAGTACCAAAAACTGAAGGGTACCATAGCGGGACTTTTTGATAGGTATTTTAAGAGGGTGCCATACCGGGACCATACCATAGCGGGACTAACCGATTAAAATATAGCACAGGAAAAATATATTAAAGGTATATTTACTTTACGATCACGCCTTTTAGAGTAGAAATACATTTAAGGATTATATTACGGAAATTGCAAGTTTACGAGCGTCCAGTACTTTACATCAAGTAGACCACTCAGCTACTTCCCGGTCGATATTTAGGAGCGGCAGTAAACTGGCAACAATGCATCGTAGCACTCGACGCCTACTGTTACAGTGGTAGTGCTTTCATGGCTTTATTGCCTAATGCACGTCGTATACCATGCTTTAGAGAACGTATCATGTATTCAGTTTACTTTTTTTCTTTTAATTCATTCATGTTACCGAGAAATGCCCAGGATTTCAGTATTACCTGTACTTACATAAAATTAAATAGTAACGAAGAATCTTTGTCAATTTGTCTGTTTGTATGTTCCGGATTGGCGCAAAAACGGCTGAACGAATTTGTAAAAAATTTGGCACAGAGATACTTAGTTTATAACCTGGATTGTGGATCAACACATAGTGTACATTTAATCCCGGTAGTACGTTCCCGTAGGATATTTTCCGACATACACGCGGGCGAAGCCGCGGTAAAAGCAAGTCCTACATAGTAACTAAATGTTCCTACGACGAAACGTTTAAAAACAATGGGAAGGTTTTTAGATTTTATAGCAAGCCTATAAAAGTTGACAGCTTTTCGACGGAACATTTATCACCGAAACGATTGTTCGATTTGCATGCTCGGTGCGGAATGGCGCCTGATAATCATTGTCATTCGCACATAACGTTGCCAATAATTTAGAAACGTGACCGGACGACGCGTGAGGTCTGTGTTCCTATGGGTTATTGTCTATGACTTTCGGAAGTCTATCTAGCTAAGGCTAGGTTTACATTAGCTTAAGCTCGCGTTTTTGCCTACGTAAAGTTTTATGTTTATCCCAAAAAAAAAACAAAGCTACAAATCCTAGTTCATGGGACAGGTTGTTAACCTATGCAAATTTCAAGGTCTTCCATAGTAATGTGGCGCCGTGTAAGTGGGACAAACTCACTTTCTTATTTATAATATTAGCAAGGATTAGTAGTTAGGTAGGTACTCTTTCTACTTTCTGAATGGGAGTCACGATACTCACGATCTGTGTGCCAATCGGAAAAGGATTCAAGTCAAGTTAAGGGTCCTTCACACAGGCGCGTCTCGACTTTTGTAGATCAATTTCCATGAAGTTTTCTTTCATAGGAAAAATTGTTCTACTAGAGTCGCGTCGCGCTGTCTTGTCGCGCCTGTCTGCGGGAGCTTTTAATTTGCTTCGGTTTAATAATTAAGTCTAGTCGAAGTCTACGCCTACTTTCTAGTTTTACTACACAATACTTGATAAAAGGATTCTAGAGAAGCGAAGTTAGGGACACTACGCAATGTTGGCTTGTTTGTAACTTTGTAAGTATTGTACCGAGTATTACACGTGAAGTTTATTGATACATAGTATGGTTTTATATGACTGGACGATAAGATAAGAATTATACTACCTATCACAAGAATTATATAAATCTTATCATAAAATGCTTCATTCTGTTCACTATAACGCCAGATTGCAATAAGTAGGTAGCTGTGAATCATAAATAAAATTGACTGTCAAGGCTATCAAAAAATAAAGAAATAAATGAAGTTCACAAAGTTCTTCAATATCCAAAACTAATCCTCTATACAAAAAAAGTTGCTGTATTCCAAGCTAGTTTCAATTCCGATGGATATGCGTACTGGTCTCTCCATATAAGGACGGCACGCTTGTCAGCGCTAGTTGCAGCTCGAATTATTAATTAAACTAAGGCCTATGTGGGTCAGTCAGTAATTACGGTGGGTGCTAATGTCACTGGCTAACACCCGGCTAATTTAAACTGCCAGTCAACAGGTTCACGAGGTAACCTACACTATAGTTTTGGGTCTATGTATTAGCGTGAAACGTCCCACGTTTGGTGCTTAAGACGGATAGCAAAACGTTTGGTGTGTCGGCAAGAGTCAGAACATGTTTAATGTTTTTTCGAGGATTTATTAACCTCTTTTTTCTAGTATTTTTTGTATGTATTTTAGAACTAGCTGTTGCTTTACCTAATCTATCTATATTCTATATTATACATATAAAAATGAATCCCTATTTCCCTTGGTCACGCCATCACGCGTGAACGGCTGGACCGATTTCACATTTTTTTTTGTTGTGTTCGTTATTGTCAGGAGAAGGATCTTATGAAATTAAAAAATAAGGAAGTTGATCGGAACGTTACAAAATTTTAGAAAACATAACGCCAATATTAATTTTATGTAACTGTCAGTTGTTTGAAATAACTGTCAGCGATTGACAGAATGCGCGCTGCAAATATCGTTTAACACAGATGGATCGTTTGATAAATGAGTCGATAGTTTTAGTTTTAGTCAATAGTCAAAACTAAAACTAAACGACATATGACATTCATAGTTAAGGCAGGACAACGTCTGTCGGGTCAGCTTGTTAGACAATAAAAATTAAATGCTGTTTCGTTGGTAAGCGCATCACTCTAAAACGGCCGGACCAATTAGCCATTTTTTTTAATGTTCGTTATTGGCCGATTCGGATTCTTACGGAAAGAACAATTTGAAAAGTTGCTGGGAAAATTGGAAATTTTGGGAAAACTGAATGCACTGCATTTTCTGAACGAATTCTGTGTGAATTATTGTAGTTTGGACGCCAGAAAACGTCTGTCGGGTCAGCTAGTAAGAAATAAAAACTGCCTGAAACTAGTGAGCTGGCTAAGTATCCTTTGCTGACTGTACTATAGAATACTGAGTAGGTACCTACTTATTGATAGATTAGGATTACTCATCGGTACATTTATGGAGCATGTTTACGAATGGAACAATAAATCGTTTTATGTTTTTCGGGCCAATGTGTCCCGCACGATTATAGGCGCCTACAATACGTAGGTATGATAGGAACAACGGATATAGTGACATATCGCGGTATGGGGCGTTAGTGTGAGTGCTTGTGACATTGGATATATTAAGTGCTTCATAAGTGTAATAACTAATAGGTATTGTATATCATGTTGTATGGTGTACGCGGTTAATAGGAAAAATCGTGACGCAGAAGCAGATTGAATAGGTGTTTTTGTAAAAATTCCGTAAACCTACATAAACGCTTGGGTTTTTGCAATAGGGAACATGCAATATTTTTATTTTTGTTTTGATTTTAAAGAATTCCATGTGTGTGTGAGTTTTTGTATGTTCACAAATATATTAAAAAATTAAAACATTGTAATTTATCGGAAAAAATGCGGTTTTAAATTGACAGTTTAAATTTTCACGCGAAAACGGACCTGAGGGCCTAGACAAAGTAACATTCGATTAGCGATGACGCTAGTAGAAAAGATAAAATGTATGGGGTTGACATAAGCTATCGAAATGTCACGTGATCATTGGTCAACGAATAAAAATTAGCTAGACAATGTTAACAACATTCGATTATGAAATGAATCGACAGCGTCGAAAGATTAGGTACTTCCACAGAGATGCATAGCCAAGGGACACTTTTTGACGAGCGTTATTGCTAGTTTTTGGAATCATTAGCGAAAGCGATAGCGATTGTAGAATAGATTACGTCACTCCTGTCTGTCACTGGTCGTACTTGTTCGTCGGCTTTCATACTTTTGCATATTTTTTCGACATTTGAGATATTTTTTTGTAAAAAAAATTAAATGGACTATCCAGGTGATCATAACAATACCACTAAAATTCCGAAAAAAAAGCCGAGTTGACTCATGTTTTGTGCCAATGTGTCCATCTACTTCAAAAAAGTTCCCAAATAAATTGTTTTTGACTGGACCTTCTGACCCAAAACTGAGAAAAAAGTGGTTTAGCGCAATTAATATTCCTATAAAATAATATTCACTTTCACAACCATATCTCAAATAAGTTGTCATAACAGGATTGACGTCACTAAACGCTGATTGGTGTTTTAAAATACGTTTTGTTGTAAGTCATTTTTAATTCGTAATTATTGTTAAATAACAACATTATGTAAAATAAACACGTTGCAGTGGCCCGTCTTTTACATTTTTTAATGTTTTAATCATAAAATTTTCATAAATATTATATTTGCATTGTGGGAGTCAGGCATACCATACAACATCAAGCTCAAACGACTGACCCGCGCGGCTCGCGAACCGACACTGGCGACGCTGAACGCTGCCTAGCCTACGGGCCATAAGGAGGGTTGAATATGGCGTGCGTAACGCTGATTGGCTGACCACATCAGCAGATCTCTAAGACAACTGATCAGCCAATAGAACGTAAGCAGTGTTTAAGTGTTTAAGAGTATTGTATAAATATTAGTTTAGAAATAAATCCTTTACCATTCCCAAACCGAGTGTTTTACTGAACGGTTCAAGTAGAACCCCATAAGTGGAGGCCCCGACGAGATTTTAATCAGTGGTTTCTTGATACGTATTTAGTCATGAAACATTGTGACGACGCCGTATCAGAAAAGTGCGAAAAGGAAGTCTCTGCTATTGCACTGCAAGCGAAGATCCCACAATTCTGGCGAGCACAAGCAAGGCTGTGGTTTGCTCAGTTCGAAGCCGTGATATCGCCATACAAGACAAGCGATGAACAAAAATACAACTTGGTCATTGCAGTCCTGGAGAGGAAAGACATCGAACAAATAAGTGATATCATCTGTAAACCACCCGAGTCAGGAAAATACAGTGCTCTGAAGAATCGTTTGCTGTCGGTTTACGAAGAGTCCGAGTCCCGTCAATTCCAGAAGCTTTTGAGCGGACTAGAATTAGGAGATCAGAAGCCTACACCCAGGCGATGATGGCGGATAAGATGATGGAGCATACAGAACATACTATCGCGGAGGTCAGCCAATCAGCGTTACGCACGCCATATTCAACCCTCCTTATGGCCCGTAGGCTAGGCAGCGTTCAGCGTCGCCAGTGTCGGTTCGCGAGCCGCGCGGGTCAGTCGTTTGAGCTTGATGTTGTATGGTATGCCTGACTCCCACAGCATCTTCCCTATTGAAAAAGTGTAAAATTATGGGAAAAATACAAGAAGCTTATTAGGCGGCTTAAAGCAAAACAATTTTTAAATTACATAATACGATTGTTTTAAACCTAAATGTAAACCAAAACAGGAAAACAAAATCTGCCCGTTAATAAGTAACGCGACTAAGGGCCAGTTTCACTATACTGTGTATATGCTAGACTAGCTGCTGCCCGCGGCTTCGCCCGCGTGGACGTCGTCAATTATTATCCTACAGGAACGTGCTACCGGGATAAAATGTAGCCTTTGTTACTCCTTGTAACACTAGGGGGCCAAGTCTACTAATTTACAAACGTCACAATGGTCTCTGCATTGTTAGTTTTTGACAGATTTTGTATGGCAAATTAGTGGACTTGGCCCCCTGCTATCTGCCAATGAAAGTCCCGTCAAAATCGGTCCAGCCGTTTCGGAGATTAGCCGGAACAAACAGACAGACAGACAAAAATTGAAAAAAATGTTATTTTGGTATATGTACCGTGTATACATCCATATGCATTTAGTAAAAAGCGGCTATTTTAATATTACAAACAGACACTCCAATTTTATTTATCTTTATATGTATAGATGTCCCGTTATGTCATTTGATAGATTGTCTCCCTACGAAAAATAGTTCGTCAAAATGCTTAACATGACATTTTAACAGCAAAGATTGGTGAAATTAGTGCTTAAAGTTGCAATTAAAATAAATGCATAACATTTAGATTGTTGTTCCAGCCATAAACATAAAATTTACCTAATTTGAGGGCTGGGTTAAATAAATCCCTTGTTCTTGAACACTTGCAGTAATCATCGGTCACCTATTTATGTAGACATTTAAAGAAACTTTACGACTAAGTAAATTAGCTTAATAAAACGAGAATATAAACATATTTATGCTCATTTTATCGCTTCAAAAGTTCTATAATGGCGTGTAATAACCTTTTTCAATTAATCTCAAAGTTATAAAAATGTGAACAGGTATCTAATGTGTTTTCACCTTTTCCCTAATTAGAATGCTAAGTGTATACAATCAGATATGCGTTACAAACGCGTAAAACTGCAAAGCCTGACCGTAAATGGTAGTAAGTACTAATAAAATAATCGATAAAATTAGCAAAGAATTTAAACATATCCTGTATATTAACTGGAGTAATAAAGGACAACACTATACAGTGTGTACAAAATTTATCTTTAGTGTAATTAAGTACCTACATAACTTCATATTTTATATAAATTACAGTTGTCACTCAGCAAATGAAATCGCGTGTTTGAAGGAACAGTAGCTATTTGAAGGACCAGTAGCTATTTCGCACACCCTTTGTCCAGCCTGTATAGGCTGTATAACATTGTCTCTGTAAGCTGCTGCAGGGCGCGACTCTAAGGCTTGGCGCACGCAACGCCTAGGGTTGCCAACTTTAAAAAAAATCAAATATAGTATGTTCAAAACCATTGCCTGTACAAATATAGTAGATGGCGAAAAAAAAAACATGTTTTCTGCTACTTTGAGCCTTATTTAACAGGTTTTTTTTAAATGTCTCATTACTATTATTAATCTCTAAAAATAAATTATGGTTAAAATATCTTTATTTCAGCTTTTACGAGATTAATACTGGTCCTAGTGCGCTCATCTCGGCATTTTGTATACATTACTGTAAATATGCGCTCAGTAAAAGCTGAAGTTGCTGATATAGAAGACAGAAATTTTATTTCATTTATTTATTTAAGTCAGACACAGTGATAATTATGTGTTTGAAAATATAAGAAAAATCAGATTTCTGAGCAACACATTTTTGGTCAGGAAGAGCAGTAAGCCGAAATATAGTGCGAAATATAGGAAGTAAGTAGAAATATAGTGCTTAGGCCTCTAATATTATATAGTACTTACTAGCTGCGGCGCCCAGCGGTTTCACTCGCAGCAGTATGAAATTTACTTTACGACCTACGAAAAATACACAAAAAAAAACATAAAAATCGGTCAAGCCATTTCGGAGGAGTTGGATAACAAACACTGTGACACGGGATTTTTATATGTATATTAGATTATATGGTAGGGTTGCCAACCCTGGCGACGCCATGCCACAGTGTAATGGTGCTTTTGATTTATAGCCCAAATTAACTATCCTGTGGCTGTAAAATACTACGCATGATGAGCTTTTGTTTTTTAATAGAACTGAAAGGATTTAAATTCAAATTACCTGTGAAAACAGGTACGAGTATTCAGATTCTATAAGGACAGTTTTATAAATCATAAATACGTAGGTAGATATATCATGGCTAACTCGACAACCAATTCAATTAAAAGCTTGCCACTTTCTTGTATTGTTTACCGAAACGATAACTTGAATAGTGTGTTCTGTTTGGACATACTTAGAAATTTTAACGAGTGCGCAAACTTTGGTCATGAATTCACCATAATTATGATTCTAAACTACTTAGCATAGACATATTATGTCGGTTATCAAAAAAAATATCTGCTGTTTCACAGAAAAGTGCAATACCTACGCGGTCAATGGAACAACTTATTTTTTTTATAACTGTCCTAAAATTTCTACGCTAGGGATTCTAGACTCTAGAATCATACGCTGAATTCATGGTTAAAAAATCTTACCTTTCTGTAAAAGGTAAGATTTTTGATCTCGACTGTAGATAATTAATTAAAAGTATTATTTTATAGCCTACTTAGCTTAATTAAACTTTAGCACATTATTACTTATTTTCAAAATGTTACTAGATGAGAACTACTGCCGACAAACTGCTATGCGGTTTGGCAGACTAGAAATAATGTTATTGTTTATAAAGATTTACGAATAAATAAAAAAAAATTAAAAAAACATATTACTTATAATGTTCTTATAAGTAATATGTCCCGTCGCTTAGGCATACAATAACAGTCACATAGTAACTGACATATTACCTACATGGTTAATTGGTAAATTAATTTATGTGACTAAAGATATTTTCTGTCGACAAAGTAACTTAAGGCGCTTCCCCGACCAAACGACCTTGAGCGTTCGGTCCTTCTCTGTCCCGTCGCTGAGTCTCGCTCTGTCTCGCTCCCTGCGCACGCTCAGTTATCATAGAATTCACAAAAAAAAAAAAAAAAAAAATTAATAAAAAAAGACAAGCGATGTTTTGAAATAAAATAAAACGTGAATTATTTAGATTTTAAAATTATCTATCCATTAGTGTAATCCTCAAATTAATAGAACGACACCTTTAGCAAAAGATGCATGCAATCAATAATTTTAGTTACTTTTTTACAATGAGATTTTAAATGTATTTAGAGCACATAAAAACAAATAAGAACGTGCAATGTGATGATAGGATATCGAACATTAATAATGTGCTTTCAGATGTAGTTAATTACCCATAGTGAATGAGTTAATAGCCTCTGAATAACGCACTATGGCAAGGTTTTGGTCGGGGTACCGCCTTAAGATGTAGTTTTTGTAATAAATGGCAAACAAGATCACAATAAACGGTCTCAAATTAATAAAAACAAAATAAATGTTCTCGTCCGTTAATAACTTTTAAATAATTAATGTCATCGGTTTTGCAGAATATATAGTTATAGTTCTATGTGTTTAGCTCATAGGCATATAACCAGTGATTTGTCAGTACTTTGCGTAATTCTGTGATCTTTTAACTGGGAAAATTGTTGCTGTGTATGGCTCGGGGCGGTATCATAACAATTCATCTTGCTCACCTTGGGAAGATAACAATTTTGTTGCCAACTTGTGACTACATTACTATTTTCTATTGGGATGATTGTAGCTTCTTCGATATACCACGTTGTATCATGTCTGTATTTCTCACGGGTTCGGCAAAGGTGTCCTGCATCTCTCTCCGCGTCTCCATCTCTAAGCATAGCGGGAAAAAAAACGGGTTGGATTTTAAAACGAGTCGCCTGAATTTGAGGGTATTGGTGGTGTAGGGGGCTTAAGGGAGTTAGTCTTAATCCCCCCAAAGTAATTTTGGCTGCCGGAGTTGCGTCTAAATATTTTTAAACAATTTCCAAAAATTCTTAAATACTATTGCAATTATGCAATACGGAACGTAATTTTTATGCTTTAGTACAGTTTTTCAAATGTAATTTTTAGGTTTTATGTGAAAAACTTGAAACGAAACCCAAGCCGCCATCTAGGATAGATAATATTGACAGCTAATATCAAATTTTTGCGTCATTCCCATAGAATAATATAGAATTCATTATAATACAGGTCATTCCTTTTTTTTCGAGTATAAGTGAATGTGTTCTTTCGTATCGTAAATTTCGAAAAAGAAAATACAATCGAGGTAATTATGTTTTATATATTATGTGTTAAAGGAAATGTTTAAGAACCGGATATAATTCTTAGGTAATTAATAGTAATGTATTACTCCGAGTTGGCACAATCCGACTTCATTGGGTTAGGTTAGATGCCTTAGCCATCGTGGTTATTTTTTTTTAAACCACCCAGTAATAGGAGCCCCGCATTGCGGGGCTCCGTCGACTCATAATAATTGAAGCCAGTTTTTATATATATATATTTTTTTGTTATAGGTCGTCATATTGAGGGCCATTGGGTTCTCGGTATGATTGATTATTTTTGTATATTTGTGGCGGCGAAATAACGTAAAATACGGGAAAGATCCATTCATGGAATTAATAAAAGCGATAAAACATGTTTATAAAGTGGAATAAACAATTTTTGTACAAATTTCTGTTTTTTATTTTTTCTAAGGAAACCAAGTATTTCCGGCGGATGACAATGGTGAGGGGGGATCCGACCCCTCCCCCCCTCCCCCCAACCACTCACAACCCCTTAAAATGGCGACGTATTTCGAAATTTTTACCAAAAAAACAACTAGTTTCTGCTAGCTTGAAGATCATTAAAATGGTTTAATAACGAGATTAGACTGGTAAACGTCATCTCGCATTTGATCCGTCAGTTCACTTACAGGATGTTTGCTTCACTTTTTATTATCAGAGTAAACGAACTTAACAACTTAAAGATGTTAATATAAGATATAGCTGCTTGTGCGTGCTTCTGATATTATTTAAACGATGTGACAATGTCAGCGGGCAGGATGTTCCCGTCAACAACTGTCTCAAGAGAATTGTTTGTACGTAATAAATAAACATTACAATACTTTGTGGCCGCACACTGACCGAAGATACCAGCATTAAACTTTTAAATCGCTCAGCTTTGTAAGAAATCTTGATACTTGGCCGTGTATCGCATTAAACTGAAGAATGGACCAAGATTATGAATGAATTGTATTTCCTTCATGAATTTTTTATTCGATGATATTTATGACTATATTTATATGGACGTGTGTGTTGTGTAACAGATGATAAAAGGAAAGATTATAACGTCAGAGAACATGTGTGTGTCGGATGAGCGGGGGCAATTGCCTCTGGTAGGTATTCGAGATGATTACACACGCAAACGAGTCACTAACATCTGTATAACCTGCATTCTTGAGATGAGATGCATGTTATAGCCGGTTAAGATTTCTCGCTTTGAGTGAAATATTATTATTTTCGAACAAAGTTTTTGCAACTATAGAACAAATGACTACGGGTTATGATAATGTGCTAGAGGGTTGGCTCCCTGACAACTTCCACCAGAGTAAAGAGGGGTTTATTCTGCGGTCAATAACCTACTGTTTTCCACGATCTACTGTTTTTTTTTTTTCTAAATGCAGAGCTTTTCGTTTCCTTTTTCGTCATAGCTGATGGTTTTAACGGCCAGCCAGCCCTTGCATCAAATGTCTATGACGATCTAATTTTATTTTAAGAAAGTATGCATGTAAAGTCAGCGAAATTGTTCAAGTAAATTGACTACTAACTTAAATTATCCGTATAGTTATTCAAATTACAATTGTCACTCTATGATAGTTGTATGAAATGTCCTAAGACTATAATATATTTTCAATAGAATAAAATAAAATATACGACACATTGACGTAGTGTTTAAAACTTAACTACTTATTTATTTCTGACTGTACTTTCAATCCATGTTTGTTGAAGTTTTAGTAAGTGTGAGAATTCTCAAAATCTCACGATATAGGTAAATACGTTTACTTTCAAATCGTGCGCGTGTCATTAGTTCGTGTCGTAATGATAAGGTGTGCCAATCTGTTCAAATAAACATAGACTATGAGAGGTTACTACACTCGTCAATAGATGATGACCCTGAGTTGCGTACGCGTACGTTTTGATGGTAAAACATAACATAGGTAATTAAGTGGTTTAGCCTTAAAAATTAAGTACATAACTGTACAGTTATGTAATTTTCCGATGAAAAACTGCGAAGGATGTTCAATACGAATTATTAGGTAAAGCCAATGATATTAGCGAGTACTTTGTCGCAAAGGTGTTTTACACAAAAATTGAACTACGTACCTATATTGATTGTGGTTACAGAAAAACAAAAAAAATATATATATACCCACTTAGTTTCGTATACCTATCTATACTCCATTTGAAATAAGATTAGAAATTTAAATAAACCTTTTTCACAGTCCGATCAACCCATTTTGACTTCTATTGCGTTAGTAGTATGAAAAATAGCAGCTGCAGTAAACAGTTGGTATTGTAACCTGGTTTTTGCTTTTATTGCCATCTTTATGCCTACGAAAAAGAAGTCAAAATCGGTTGAACATACTGTAAAAAAGGTTTCTTTAAATTTCTAATCTTATTTCAAATTGAGTATAGGAATTGCTTTTTAAAATCTTTACGTACGCACGACTACATATCAAGCTATACATTTCCAGTATAAGCTGACTTCTCATTGCACGAAACGCCTATACAATGCGCGCTCAGCTAAAACTGGAAATGTATAGCTTGATATGACACCGTGTGTACATAAATAGTTCTGTAAAACTCTACCTATATTCCTGTAAAAGCAGTTTTGGTATGGTTTCTGAAAAAGGTTCTGGCCATAGCATAGGTACCTACAATTGTCATTGCAAATTTCCTTTCAAGAATTATTGAAATAAAAAGCTACAAAAAGCTTATCTTGTAAAAAAGCAAAAGCAGTTCAAAAAATCAACTTCAATTCCTCGTTAAATCTAACTATTAAGGAACTAGTTTGTAATACATCCCTGTCCTGTATTTTTTCAGTTCAGCTTCAACTATTTACTTAACAACAGGTGTGTGGACACGTATGCGTCGAGACATCTTCTTTACTTTACACACCATTGTTACACAAGAACAATGCTTCGTAATTTAATTAACTTACCCACAGATAAAACTAGACTCTCTTTCACACAAACAAACTTTAATTTAAAGTAATTAATACACATAATAAATAACACATAACCATAATAAAAAATTTCAACACTCCAATATTTAAATTCTATCAAAGGTTTCCAATTTCATATAAATATTACGTTAATAACAGTACTTAAATCAAAAACTTATTAGACTACTAGCTTTTGCCTGCTAGTTCCCCCGAGTGAATATTGCACGGGAACGTACTGCCGGGATTAAAAGTATCCTATGTGTTAATCCAGGTTATAAACTATCTGTGTGCCAAATTTCATTCTCATCCGTTCAGCGGTTTTTGTGCCAATCCGGTATAGAAATCCAGACGAACAGACAAACGGACAAAAATTGTTCGTTAGGTACTATTTTTTATATTATGTATAGATTATTAAATCAGCATAGGCTGATTTATTAATCTATACATAATATAAACAATTGTTGAAATTGCTGGCTGAATCATTTGTTATATGTATACATGATTTTGTACAATATATCTGATATTGTACAAAATTACGTGTTTAAAAAATTGATTTTCAAAGCCCAGCAGTCGTGCACCATCAGTACCGGTTGGCCGCGCGCCATCAATTTATGATTTCAAGGTTAAAAAGTTCAATAGCACTCGATTAAATTATAAATCATCGATGCTCAAATTGTATCGATAGAATTGATGAGTTGGAATCAACAGGTTATTTTATATGAATGGGCCTCAATAGGTGTATGAAACTGTGAGGTCCATAACGTATGTAATTATTGGGGGCAGCGAAGCGCGAAATGGTTCGTATGGCTGCGCTGACGCAGGCACGCGCAGCCGCCACCACGCATTACAATGGCCGATACGCACGGTTGGACGCAGTTTTTCAAATAGCTGTGAAATAGAAAATAAAAATAAAAAACGTAGAAGCTAGCACGACTCTCTTTCTTCAATTTTTGAACCAGACCAAGTAAAATAACAAAGGAAGTGTGCAAGCTCTAAATTCAAAAATTGCTAACAAAGGAACGTCAACAGTTACTGTTACTGTTAGCCTGTATCATCCCACTGCTGAGCAAAGAAAAAAAAGAAAAAAAGCAAAGAAAAAAAAACCCCATGACTTCCAGTGCTAATGTAGACCATCGGTCGTTTGTTTCGTCCAGCTCGTACCGCATCAACTGTTACTTATTTAATTATTTTGCTTTCCCAGTGTTTTATCCAAGTTCAGACGAACAGACGCGAATTTAATTGCATAGTTATTTCGTTTACATAAATATGAAATGTCAGCGTAAACGCTCGAAGCCATACTTGAGTAAATTAAGACTGACTGTCTGATTAAAGATTTATTGACTACGCAAGTGGTTTGGTCACATGCATATTAACATTAAGTTGCAGACATATTTATTAAGTCGTGTCATAAAATAAATCAACGGAGCCCTTTTATTATTATATTATTAATAAATATAAGCATACATTATGAATGGGCGCGGCTAGTATGAAACCTCCGGGCGGTGTAAGCACGCCCAATGAAATAACTTCTACTTGTGTGGTCAGTTGCAATTACCTATGTAAAGGTACATCCATAGATATAACCTTCATTAATAAGTACCTACGGAACTTGTACACTATAATTTTAATTCAATCATTTCTCCTCTAAATGTTTAATATGTAGTATCGTGATAGTGATAATTGTTACTAACGTGAAGGCTGGTGTTATTTATTCCCAACTGTGTCATTTAAAGTGTTCGTGACCGAGATACGGATGTTTCCGCATGTAGGTAATAAGGAAGTTATCATGGGCGGAAAAACATGCCAAAATGTGGTAACCCTAATTTGTAATAATTACCTAAAAGCAATGTACAACCTAATTAGGTTAGGAGCCAGCCAACGGCAACAGCTACTGATGAACAGGAGATGTATTTTCTAAAAATCTCACCGTGAAAACTAAAGTGAAGTGAGCTGTGATTCCAACTGATGCTAGGGATTGTCACTATTGACAGCTCACTTCACCTAAGTTTAAATGGCGAGTTTTTAACAGAATAGATCGGCAGGTATCATCAGCCTTTAGTCGTATTTTCCAATGTTATTTTAAAAAAAACTTAAAAAAAATACCTAAAACTGCCTTCCAAAAAAACACTAATTACAAAGTGAAAAATAAGTTTAATTTCGGAAGTCGGTATCTTAGGTTTCATATTTCCGGGTTAAAAAAAATACAGTCGAATTGAGAACCTCCTCCCTTTTTGAAGTCGGTTAAAAACAGTACCCTGCTATCATGACCGAGCCTTAAGAATGGATTAAATCATTTAAGTCTATGGTCAAAGTCGACTATTCAAAGGACGTAAGGAGCATAAAGCTTAAACGTCACAATATGACGTCTATAAAGTAAGATATTGATCTCACGTATCTTACGATCATCGTAGAATAACAATAGGTGATGCTTGAGTATTCTATTTATGCGTTTATAATCAGATTAGTGCGAAGTCAGACGGATAGACACCGCGCGTTGAACAGACGCGGCCTGTTTTACAGCCTACGTGAATCGTAACCTATAGCTGTACCTTTACTTTGGATTTATGGATGCTTTCCATATTAAACTGCAAACAGTTTCATCATATTGGCCCGTAAATGTCCACTGTCGAACGTGGGCTTTGCCTATAAAGTCACTATATGACTGAGTCTCGAAGGATCATCATAAAACTGTAATGAGTACACAGATGGGTACCGTTTTCCGTTTCTTAAGGAAAATTTATCCATTGGCAGCGACGCACATCGATGCAGTGCACAGTGGTCCAGTTGGACCATACAACAATTACTTAACTACAATATTCATTCCCTTAATAGTTCGCCAGACGATATGAACGTCCAAACGAAGCTCCCAGTGTTACCCGCAGATTATTTCTCTGAACTTCTCATTATGATGTCATATGCAACACACAATGTCACATCCCTAATGTTATACATTACGCGCAGCTATTTTGAAAGGCACAGTAATTAAAATCCCAGACTAGGCTTGGCAGATTCTGTGAATCACGACTCATTAACTTGCGACAAAGCTGGCAGTATTGTCCTGGGACGAAAAAATTAAAATAGTGTATGTCCTTGTTTAATCGTTACGGGATTTAACTAATAAGTGTACATTCGTTGAATTAATTAATTGAAATAATTTGTCATGCATTAAGCGGACTACAAAGTAAATGGGGTATAATATGTTACGTGCACTTAATTCCTACTGTACGTGGGTATGACAGAGACCTCACTCCAAACTCTGACAGTTGCTAAATGAGAGAAAAGAGAGTGGGCGATGTTACTCCACAGATTGATGTTTCTATTACAAAGAGAACTATATCAAGATAAATGATGAACAAGTAGCCTTTATCCACGCAAAGAGTTAAAATACAGCAATAAAATGAAGAAAATATACATAATTTTGGCAATTGGTTGCCAAAAGTATGTAAGCATAATAAACATTCGAAGTCGGTCCAGAGTTTGTACTAACAGGAAAGCTTGTAGTGTTTGCATGCAAGTCGGAACTACACAAAATAATGATGTCTGGAGTTGAGTTCATCGATTCGAAATAGAACTCTAAATCTTAGGGAATGAGGGTTATTTTCATAAAGTTCTTTTTATGGGGTACGGTTTGTTTTGACTGCGAATTTTACTGAAGTTTTACAGGCGGGAGGGCGATGACCGATGACGTCAGCGGGAGTTACTCGGCCCCATCTCATCTTATTTCAGGTGGAGTTGTAAGAACGCTGTGCGATTTATTTATGAACACCGTACTACGAGCTGAGTTTGTATTTGAAACAGGTCAAAATAATACTTATTCCCGTAGTAAACTTATTTGTATACTATGCCTACATTTTGTAAAAGAAACGTTATCCTTAATGTTAGTCATATTTAGGATTTTGTTTTCAACTGAGCAAAGTTATTTACTCTTAACGCCCGTATAGTCATATTTCGTCAACGCACTACGCCATAACCCTTTGACCTTTTTCTACATTCAAATATTTCCGTCTGCATTATGAAAGCTAAATAATAAAGATAATAACCGAATAGAGTACCACCATTGTTCTCAACAGCTCTCATCTCTGTTTATCGCAATCGTTGCGTTTGTAAGGCGACCATCTTGTATGTCTAATAACCAACCATGCTAATTCCCACATCACATATTTGACAAGAGAGTTCTCACGAATGTTTTATCTCTAGAAGCATTTGTTATTTGCTCAAATCTAATGTGTAAGTATTTAAATTAGCTTCAATATAAACAACATCGTGTTGCCCTCCATTGCTCCGGTAACACTACACCAAGAGATCATGAATGCTACCTTTCATCTCACTTGCCGCATGCGCATTGCGGATGGGTGCAGCCAGAAAAGAACTTTTTTTTTTTAAGTCGATACAAAAAGGAGCAAACGGATGCATGGAAGAGCCTTCGTTATTGAAGGACAATTTAATAACGTAGAGCTATCCGCTACCGTAATATGATACTTTGATTATGCCCCAAAAGAAACCACAAACCAAACGTGTTTTTATGTCTCGTAAATTCAAGTATTTATGGTCAGTTCAGGACAATGGCTGAGGTTCCATTTTATCTTTAAAGTAAGTATACGTAACCCGGGATGTGGAGAAAACACATAAAATTCAAATAAATGTTACAACTTTAAAATCGGTTACTCATTAACTATCTATCTATGATCCTTACTCTTTAATAACCTTATATAGAAATTAAAAACCTGCCATAAGAAGAGATTACATTCTAGTATAATACGATTCAAATTTATTGGCGGCTGTGAAGTGCGCTATTCGCTGCGCAGTACCTCACCCCTCACCCGCTGACACGTGATTTGGTTACTGCGCAGCGACTCGCATCATATTCCGAGCCGCCATTAAATGTGAATCGTACTATAACTAATTATACTATAAGGAGATAACTTTAAAAATAGCTAGGTAGATATTGGTTTAGTTATCAGTATCACTATCAATTTGACTATGTACTTATCTTTTTCAATTCATCATTGTTCTCTTGACTTTATCCCAATTTGTTTGGGGTCCGCGCAACATGTCTTTTCTTCCATACCTACAAGTACAACTATTTTCTTCATGTCCCTCGGGAATCATCGCATTTCCGAAAACAAACGAATGCTAATTTCCATGTTCATCAATTATTAGATTTATCGTGTATAGATAATAATTTGAATTCAGAACTAAGTACCTACTTTATTGTGTTGTTACGTGAAAACAAAACAACAATATAGTACTTAGTTCTGAATTCAAATTATTATTATATACGATAAATCGAATAAGTGATGGACATGGAAATTAGCATTCGTTTGTATTCGGAAATGAGATGATTCCCGAGAGACATTAAGAAAATAGTTGTACCTTCTCTATTAGCCGTCATCTCGATAGTCACCCTCTTTCTAGCCATGTCATCTTTGACACAGTCTAGCCATCGTTTCTTTCATAGATTTAGTATATAGGTACCATGGTTTCTCTGGTTTTTCCCTACTCTTTAGCCATCCACATTTATACTCTTAAACTACCTTATAAAACTACTAACTTATCTTATTAAATTATCACCTTTTATTTATAAGCATGTGTTCTTTATCGATTCAATATTAACCATTGTTTACAAGCATCGTCAGAAAATAATAATAAGCAAGATAGGATCGGCGCCCGTCGAAGGATGCTTGAAGATAGGATAATAAAGCTTATAACACACAACTTGTATAGAAAGCGCTTCAATTACGCTGTTTACACACTATCGAAATCTTTAAATTGGATCTCGCGACAACCCTACTATTATGATATTTAAATCAATTACTATAATTATATTTGTGTTGGTGCAAGTATATAAGTACGTACTAGTGGGCGTCCGACTCCATTCAGCTGTAATTAATGGGTCTGTGATAAGCGGTAAAATACTTTAGATTAAAATAGAAGGGCTTATTATACGCACAGATATTACTCTTCCAAAGACATGCTCTAGTCAATCAAACGCCTTAGTTACGACATGGAACATTTTTCTTCTCCTACGCAAATATGGATAATTGATTTCTGTGCTGTCATTCTTTTGTGTAATAGAAAATGTTGTGATTGAAGCAATATAATGCGTCTCAGTCTGACTTGTTTTTTTTTTCTAAGTTTATTTGGAAATTTAACCTGTTGAGCAGTGCCAGTGTGTAACTTGGGCCAAAAAATAGCCGCCGTCGTAATATTCAAATCATTTGATGCCAGGTGAAGATTTCTGTTATGTAAAATCAAAACTACGCACATATTACGATCTTTTGGTTTAAAAAAGATTGTTACGCGTGTGTTCTTTACTACTAAGTGCAAGGGCGATAGCTAACTAAAAAAAAAAAACAGAAAAAAGATCTATGTGTAGGTATACTTGTTAATTTTACCCCAAAGTTTCCTTGTGAGAAGATTTCGATAAGTACGCAGCCGAGTTGATAAGTAATCGAATGAGCTGCAACGTTGAAGACGTCCGCCACCAAAGTAAGAAAACCTTGCCTTAAGCCACGTACGTCTTGTAATTTTGTCCAGCTGCAGCTGGGTGCTCCTACACTTGGTTTTTGTTGATGCTGATTGACCGAGTCACGATTTACCTTCTTGTAGAGTCTTAAGGCTTTGAAGAACACTAGTAACACAGTTCACACACGCAAGTTTAGAAATTCCTTTTTATTTTGTTACGAATTGTGAAAACGTGTAGCGTACCGGAGCGGCGGCGAAAACTTTCTTTTACCCGCGCCATTACCGATGGCGCAGGAGACGCGACTTAAGAAGATTGAACAAGACGTGTGAACGTTGTCATTACGCTCTGCCATTGGTTCAAGGTTTCCACTTCGGAAGCGGAATACTCGAACGCTGCTGGCCATTCGATTTATGAAATAAAGGTGCTGATAAATTAATAAGTACGAATTATGGTTGTGAAACAGTCGTTTTCTCCTTCAGTTGCACCAAGGTTTCCGAATAGTCTGCAACGAGGCAAAAACGTAACAGTGAAACAGACAATGCTGTAGGTAAGTAACTACACACTAACGTTGAAGAGTGATAGCGAAGTAGCCAACTATCTCGATAACCTAAGCCCTTCTGACACAATTGCGAGAGAGGACATTTCATTAAACAGCAGTAAACCTAATTGTAACGAGGTCAATAGCATTGTTCAAGAGTATAAGGCGACTGTAAGTACTCTCGCCGCTAATTAACGCGAACCTATTATTCGTTTATCGAAGAATTTCTACAATTGTGTTAACTATATTGGCAGTACTTGCATCATAAGGTTAAATTAATTAGAACTAAATAACTGCTTATTAGATAGATCGCAACTGTAATTGTAAGGTGTTTGAGGGAATGTTTCTTGTTCGGAATAAAACACTTTTCCTGAAATAATGGGAAAATTATACTAAAAAGATTAGTACTAAAATCGTTTCCTCATTTTAGAAAGTACGATTATATTATCGAACTACTTTATGATCAAATCTTTGTTTTTGTACCACAATGTTTTAATAATGTATCTTATTTTATTTTTCAGGTAAGTCTGAAGCTCCATTTCGAGTATCGATCAAGAAAGGTGTGAAAGGTAAATAAAATCAAACATTTGATCTTACTTCGGAATGTGCGTAGGCGCAAGTTGCGTACCTACGAAGAACTTGCACAACTGCTCAAGTACCGAATCAAGATCAAGAGCAACGCAACACAAACATTCTAAATCAAAGAATTTGAAAGTAATCTTCATCTTTTAGTAAAACCTCAAGTCATGCAAGACGTTATTCACTCTTCGTGACGTACACAATATGTTATTGTTGCCATGAATGCAACAGATTGTGAAGGCGTACCCAAACCAGTAAATTGACCAAAATATTGCTGAGGCACGGAAATAAGCGATCATCTCCAATCAAACTGTGATGCAGCAATAATTTACTGAAGTAAATTGAAAAGGTAAACCAGTCATCGGATTATTAATCATTGATTTATAATGAGTCTCTTTAGAAATCTTAAGTTCACTTAGGTACCAATGCAAACAAGATTGAAACATCATTATTAGCAGAACTCAGTAGGTAACTAGTACTGCAAGAATTTGATTTCAAACGCAATTTCTAATGCAATTTCACGCACATTTGAAGCCTTACATCCGCGTTTCATCTCAAATTGCATTCTTGATTCGTCACCCGCCGCGGTAATGTGAAGCGCAGAATAACTTGGTGCATCATTAGTTGTTGGCGCCACATTTCTAAGGAGTCTATCGCTACGTAATGAGATATTAGATACATGCATAACATAACTTATGTATGTAGACGAGATGCCCGCAGAGCCTTGAATCATGTTATTGCTATCAGCTATTAGTTCTGCTTACTAGACATACTCTACATATTTATGTTACCTGGGACCGGTATGAAATCAAGTTATTTTTAGATCGTGCGTGTATATAGGAGCTATATTTAGTCAAGAATTTTAATATCTTGAGTTGGATTCAAGAATAGCAAGAACAGCAAAATGACTTCTTACAGTTACCAAGCTAAATAATCGGATGCTGAACTTAGCAGAATTGTGATACATTTTAAAGTTTACACTTCCGAATGCAATTTCTGGAAACCAATCTGATTTAACCGACTTTACAGTATTTGAACTTAACGATTATGATAAAGAAGTAAACAAAATCGTTTCTGGACTCTTCGATCGGATACGATCGACATTACTTTAAATTTATTTTGAGAATATGGTTGTATCTTATTGAAATTCTGTGCAAAACTGTCCCGATACCGGATCACTGTGAGAACAGGCCCATAAACGTCGCGGTTCAGTTTACAACTTCTTGTTATTTTACACGACCAACCGCCACTGCGTGCAAGGCACCATGTTGCGAACGTGTTTCCTTACACGTCATCCATTGCTTTCAGGATTAGAGAATTAATTCGATAAGTACCAGTACAACCAGCATCATATCATTTGCTTCTTTAGATTGTATAACAGATTTTCTTAGAATCGCCTGTTCGATTCGAAGTCTATTAAGACTGAGGCTTGTGTTCGGTAATACAAGTTTACAGACTGCTGTAACTTAAAACACATTGCTTTTAAGAATTGTAAGTACTCGTATTTATTTTTCCTCTAAAGAGTTTTTACTGAAGATCCTTAGAAAATCTTTACAAGTACTTTCATCGCAGTGAGGTTAGACTCAGCCGATTCCATGCTTGTTCATAAAAGTTTGAGTTGACGACTCTCTTCCTTATTCTTGCTGCTGCAAAAACATTATCTTCAGTATCAATGAGAACACACGTTATCAGCGGTGCGTTTACATTTATTCTTTTAATTTTGTATTTACTATCTACACATTCGACTAATCTTTGTAAAGAGATACTTTATCGTCCTATAATTATAAATATTTAAAGTAGCTTACTTAGTAGGGTCATCTGGCTATCCTTCAGCTTTGCTCCATCAGACATCTTAAGATCCTTTATGTCTTTCGTTTCAAGTGGTAAGATCAAATAACTGGGCTTGATGGAATCTATTTGAGGTGTCGGAGTAATCTGTAGTGGGGCTGGTATCGGTATCGGCTACCAGACCTCGAGTGCTTCCGGTCAAGTGTAGTACTGAAAGCTGATGAATGTAGGTACGTTCTATGAATAGGGATTTTCAACTCGTATGCCTTTGTTATGAGTTGCTCTGCTTGGTCGTTGTTCTCTAGATATCAATTCGTTCATTAACATTTATTCGGTAGTAGGTAGAGTAGATGCTGGTTTTCGAAAATCACTAATTGACTACTAATAATTGAAATTGAATTGTCTAGGGTATAGATTTATTTTATGTTATATATTTTGTGGGGTACAATAAAGAATATACAGGATGACTTGTAATTTGACGTATGCCTTCCACAACATGAAAGTGTGACCCTGCGTGATTTGCAACAATTAAGCACCCCATAAAGCCTAGGCGAAAATTCATGGTATTCGAGAAAACTCTAATTTGATCTAGGTAACGATTGACTCATCTTTTTATATCCAAAGTCGCCGACAAAGAAGTCTGAAAGCGGGCTTACAAAGAATTTGACGATGAAACGAAATATTTTCTCTCTCCCAAAGTTACAGTTAACAAAGCTGTTTATTGATATATTTAATACCACAACTATGCATTCTATCACGATGGTAATCGACCACCCACTTGAGTATCAAGATACAGTTTCCGTGTTCACGGGATGAAATAAACAATACCATTGTGTGCTGTTGTGATTAGAACCGTCTGTTTGTTCGTCGTACGCTATTCATATCCGTTCCATGTGTATGTGGATTTGTACTCTCTAATCTGGACTTCGAATGTGGTACACGATACAACAGTGCCGTCACCAAGATACATCGGAAACAATCTTTGCCTTTGTTTGCGCTCCATTGCTTCCTTTCTTTGGTACAATCGTGAGAACTTGATTTTTTTGTGGAAGGAGCAAGCAATGTGTTGTACCTAGTTTCTTTAAATATTGCGCTGTGTGTGCTGAGATTATCGTGACCTAATAAGTTCTCACGCTTACGTATGTGAGATGTTAGCGGTTTTTTTTGTTGAAATATTTTATTAGAGCTGAATGGATAAACTTAGGTTTTATTTCAAATGTATATTTAATTAGCGTTACCTACCTTTTTTGGTTAAGTTCTATTATAAAAGTAACTGTAGGTGCTTTACTTCTTTCTTCTTTTCCGTATCAGTACTCGAAAAAACTTATTATAAAATCCCATCTTATGCTCACATACACCGTTGGTCTTCGCCAATTTTGTTCCAAGTTTGTCATGAAATTTATTTTTTCAAAAATGTTTTGCTCGTCATGTAAATATAATTAATATTTCTTCATCCTCCACCATCCTTTTTTTTTTTTCTTTTTATCTTCTATTTTGCATGGTGTTTTTTTTTATATATATTTTTAACCGACTTCACAAAAAGGAGGAGGTTCTCAATTCGCCTGTATGTTTTTTTTTTTATGTGTGTTAGCTCAGAACTTTTTTTTGGGTGAACCGATTTGGATGATTCTTTTTGTATTTGATAGGTAGTGCTTCACATGTGGTTCCATTTAAATTTGATCAAGGTCTGACTAGTAGTTTTTGAGTTATCCTTAATACTGCATATTTTTCCACTTAGTTTATATGGATGATGTGTTAATAATTTCCTGTCACTATTATTTACACACCAAGTAGTGGTATACGAATTTGTGTGGGGTAGGTACCGCAACTAAAAATTGAAAAATAAAAACTTTTTTACAAAAAAACAACCGACTTCCAAAAAAAACACTAAAAGACGTGAAAAATAACTTTAATTTCGGAAGTCGGTGCCTTTGGTTTTGTATTTTCGTGTTTGGCCACCGACTTCTGAAATTAAAGTTATTTTTCACGTCTTTTAGTGTTTTTTTTGGAAGTCGGTTGTTTTTTTGTAAAAAAGTGTTCTTTTGTATAATGTACAAGTACGCTTATTAATAGTGCTGAGCTTTTCTACAATTTAGATTCATGCGAGATCTATGATTATGCCAAAGATTGTGGGTTAATGCTGTGTATGTGTTTTGTTGGTAAGCCTTTATATAAATAAATATTTGAACGTAGACCGCAGAGGAGAAATATTATCTGCTGTCTCCTATTAAGACCATAACTATTATTTATGTAACGGTTAATCTGCGTACCTAAGCGCCTTCAATGAATTAACAACATGAACAAGTTTCGCTAAGATATTTTTAGTAATCAAACTCATGTAGCCGGTTTCACGCTCATTCTCTTAATGGGAAGTTTATCTACTAAATAGGCATTCAACTGGAATCTTATCTACGAGGTGTTACCGTGTTAATCAATCGATCACATCTACGAGCTTTCACGTATTTATAGTAAATTTACATTTTTAATTTAGATATTCTATGAATGATACGGATGGAAATATCTAAAGTTTATGTTTCCTAAGTACTGCAACTGTTGTAATTTTAGAAGACACTTGTGTGCATATCGCAGTATGTTTGACTTCCCTGAAATGCTCAGTCGTACTGTATGGCGTTTAACGCAGTGGCCCGCCACCCTCGGCGCATGTGATATACCGCTTCCCCCGCCATGACTCATGTGCGGCAATAATGAGAGTAATTGCCTCTTTTCTCACATCGTGATTCATTATTGAAGAAACGAGACCCGACACAGCACTTAACTTTATTTGTTATGCTACTTTTATTTTAACTGTGAGTCAACAGATCCTCAACACCCGCTGCATAAGTGATTAATTGCCCCACAATTGAAAGATTTTTTTTAAACAGTCCGACCTCAATATGCATTCCGATCTAAACAACGCATAAAACGTATATTATAACGTTTCGTACGGACGGGAAATTGGAACGGACAGAAATGGACGGTCGAGTAAAATTTTTAACACGGAACTGACACGGTTTTTCTTCATAACTCGTATTATGACTAGGGCTAATGGTAGCTATAATAAGCTATTTATATGACATCAAAACAAAGAGTTACTGGCGGTGGTATTAATACGACCATAAAGAGTAGTAGTCCGCGATTAACATCTGTAAACCAGATGCATGTACATCGTAATCCGGCATGGTTGGAGCAGCGCGGCGCGGGCGCAGGTCGGAGGTCGCCGCGTCCCACTACCGACGATCTAACAGTTTTACAATTCAAATGTCGAATCCATTTTATTTGGAGGCTCGGCGCGATGTGTCGACGTGATTATGTCGTTTGCTTCTTTAATTTCGATAACATTTCATTTTCATATTGTCATTTATCTTTTGTTAAGCGTAACATTGTAGAAAACATTTTATTCTTATGCTGTCGTATGTTTTATGCTCGTTCTTCACAACACATCTTTTGAGAACACAAGTCCAATAAAAAAATGTATAAGTACTGTAGTTGCGGTTTATGGCTAATTTAGTTCCGTTATACTTCGAAGCCAAATTGGCACTTAATCTCTATGAGATCATCGCCCGCTGGTGAATGGCTGGTGAGATTACTTTGCATGAATTGCGCCAATGTCCAATGTTAAAGTTGAAACTGTACATAAAATCTGAGCAGGAACAGATGCGTCCGCGCAAGATTTATTGAAATATACCCGTACTCGTAGAATGCGCGCATGACACCATCAGTATGCAGCCAATTCAGTTGCTCCACCTTGCGAACAGATATCAGACATATTTTATTTATTTAAACTGATAATGCAATCGTTAAAAACCTACTCTTACTTATTTAGTAAGTGAATAACAAACCATTACCAAGAATTAGTAGGTAAATAATGATTTTATATCATTGAATGCGTTATGCTAAATAATTTTACTGCTTTCAATATTTTCATATAATTATCACGATATAAATGTGACCACAAAATAACAATGTTTTCATTTATTAAATATGAAATAATAATATTGTCATTACCAATTTCATTTCTATTGTTATTTGAATGTAATTCAGAAACGACTTTACATGTTTTTCATAAATAGGTTAAACCAATGTTTTTTCGGTATTTGTTTACACGCCTCACCTTTGAATGGTGTTTCCGACAGAGGCGGTATTTCAATTCATAGTAGGTGAGTCCCCTTAATAGCAGCGTGGCATTTGTATCAAAGGTCGGAATCAAAAGGAGTCGGTCTTTGTGAATGAAGTTCCAACACACACACACACACACACACAGACACACACACACACACACACACACACACACACACACACACACACACACAAACACTGTTACTGTGCACTAACAGTTTCCATACTACCGGGATTTTTGGCATTTATTAATATACCTATATCCATTTATCCTGCTTTCGCTTCTATTTCATCACCAGGGTTTTTATTCTTCAATCAATTCAATCTTTATCTTTTAATGTTCCTCCTGAAAGTTATTTGCAGTTGTACACAGATTTTCTGAAGGTCAGGTACCTACTTTTTTTTTCTCAGTTAATTTTAAGCATGACCTGGCAGTTTGAGTAATTTATGCGGCCTACCCAAATGTCCTTTCTTTGGTATTGTTCATCGAATCGTTAAGCTCCTTAAGTCCTGACTTCCTGAGTTGAGCTGCACGATTACTGACAAATGCGTGCACTGACTGGACAGGTGCACTCAATCTGTGTGGTTCTTTCCTCAAAAGACCATTTCAGATACCAATCTACATGGTCTTCACGTGATCTGACCAAGATTATGTCTGGAATGTAAAAGAGACTGTGACCTCTGAGTTTGTTTCGGCCTTTCTTCTCAGAGTAGTCAGATAGGAAGCGCCGACCTTATCTAGTTTAAAAAATATGACAAACATAACATAACATCACGCCTGTATTCCCCGAAGGGTTAGGCAGAGGTGTACCTGTAGCACACCCACATTTCGGCAGTTATGTTTAAGTCCCATGTAATAGGGGGCGAGCCTATTGCCATCAACCGGGCACAAATCCAGACTCCGGGATGCTACCGAGAAATTCCAGATGGAAAAACCCGATTACACTTTGCCCGACCCGGGAATCGAACCCAAGACCTCATGCTCAGCAGTAGCGCTTGCGACCACTAGACCAACGAGGCAGTCAAAAAAAACAAAAAAACAAAACAAAACGAAAAAATATGATGGACGTGTAAAAGTGTTTGTACAAACCTACTTACAGAAATAAAATCATTTATCAATTACTTACCTATATCTATTTAACTTTTGTCCTTATTATTTGCTATTTCTGTAACGCACACAAAATAATTATCCTTCAAGCACTACCAATGAATTTGTTATTCTAATCGTTATAGACTTATTTTTGTATATTCTTTTATATTGGCATGCCATGCCCATGCCATGTTTAATTCTGGGCACAACTTCATAAGTGTTACGATTGTATGCAAATATTCTGTACATTATCATTGATATGTTCTAATATATGGACTCATCTATTAAAAGCTCTGTGTTATTTTGTGACATCTCATTTGAATATTGAATTTTGAATGCTGAAACAATTAACGGAAACCTATACTTTCCTGTACTGGTCACCATTGTCCATACAAAATAAAGTGCGAGTGAGTCATTCGGTCATTCCTATTTGTTTAGTTTTATCACCAAATTATTATGAATAATTTTGAGTACCTGGGTTCTGTTCTCGTACTTTAACTACTCTCAACTTTAACTACTTCAACTACTCTCGTACTTTAACGAAATATTTATGGAGTTTTCCTCAAATTATTCGTTCTAATTCCGATGTCGTTTAACTAAAAATAATTGGCCGCAGCAATCGGTAGCGACGAGTTACGACTTAAAGTTACTAATTAAGAAATCGGGCCCGCTCAGCATTCATTAGTAATCATTATGTCCAAATTAATTGTTATAAATTAAGTGAGGTACTTATCAGAATCTATGTTGGATGTCGGAATAAGGCTGCACCCTCATTTGAAGTTCATCAGATATAAATAATATTTCTGTTATAAACATGTTCTTGGACAAGTAGTCAACTGCTTGTCCGATGTGTACTGGCTTGTTAAAACCTGTATGAATGCTGCATTAGTGTCTATGAGAACATTAATCCGGAAAAAGGAAGGAGATTATATTTTTATCGACAGTTTATTACATCGTTTGTTCTAACCGGTGCCTTAGATTGCACAACAGTTTCGTTGCTACAACGTACTAGCTATTGCTGGTTAGATAACTACAAGAAAATTACTAAAAAAAATCACTTCACAATGAACTTATTGTAGCATCTCCCGTTATCGAAAACTGGAGATGTTTTAATGCATGAAAGTGCAAATTTTCAGAATGGCTCTACTGTTTTGGCGTCTGCAGACAGAGTAGATTCGTCAGCCCTTACTCCCCTACAAAAAATGGCTTGTAATATCCGATTAGGTTGCAATTGCAACACCACGTTCCGTGGTTACGTCAGAGAAGATGATCGTACGCTCATGTGGGCCACGCTGGCATCTGCTTTGTTTACATGCCCAGCAGCCACTCAATCCATTCACTATTTATTGATTCTCTTTGATTCTGTTACACTGGAAACGACTATGTAGCAGTTTGGGCTAAGGTATGGATTTAGTTTGGTGTTAGATTCCTTTGCATGAACAGATGTTCATTCAATACATGCACCTTCCATTATTAATTCTCTTATTTTAGTATTTGGTTCTAACTTTATAAGAAAATACAGTATTCATTCAAGATTGTAGCTTCATTTCACAATCAAGACATTCTTTAACTGAAAACAAACCGGAACTAAAGTTTTATATTTCTGGGTGCGTAACAAAAATAGCACCAACTCATGGCCAGTTCCTTCCAGTATAGTTCAGTTCCGTAGTTCCTCGACAGCGTTAACCTAGATATAAGTGGGAAAGCGGCCCTTCGGTAATTTATGACTTTCTATTTTTCGATAGCGAAGTCGATTCGAAATTCGGACGTGGGCGAACGCGTTTCGTAACCAACGCAACGTAGGGAGATAAAGACATCTGGTTAGGAAATAGGGAACGATCATGAACAACAGAACATTGAAACTGCGGTTTGGATAACTAAACAATACTTAGTTAATTAACAGAATCTTGTGGTTAGTTAGACTATAAACAAAGTGGCAGTTGCCGGTTAAAATTAAAGGTGAGTTCGGATTTAGTTGTGGCGTACGCGCAAGCCAATAAATCGTGTCCAATTAGCGAACGCGCCGCGTTATCGCGACAAAGCGAAGCCGGGCACTTAGCGCGCGCTGCTCCACACATACCTCGTAATGCAAGATACATCACGATAAAAATACGACGATATGATAATTAGCTTTCCGATAGTACAACTCTTTCTCCGAGTTTTTTCACAAACTATACTTTTAACGATACACACGATAACGCATTTTCGCTTTCTTATTTTTATTTGTTTTCCTTTTTCGGAATGCCAACACACAAAAGCCAACACTTTGGGTGTATCCGGTCACATTTTGACATCGTAACTTTTAATAGCTTCAGCCGTAAAACGTATCGGTTCAACAGCAGAGGGTCAAGGGATGATATTTACGATTATGAAGCGAGGGAACAATAGCTAAACAATGAAGAACACGATACACAACCCATCTATTAAATTTCGAGTAGACACCTTTGTCGTGTGTTTTTGTTTGCGGTCATTTCCATAAATTATAGAGGAGGGTCGGCGATGTTACCTTCTTGTAAAATGTACCTGCTATTGTTATGGTAAGTAGCATCGTGACGAACAAGCCCAGCCTGAGATTTGGTAACCGACGTATGCCTTGAACTTGCCGGGGTGATGGATGGCAGTCTGAGCTATTCTTTAAAATTATGTAGAAGTTCCGTAATTTTGTGAACAATGTTTTCTATGCTTCTACATAGTCAGCGGACTTATATTTTTTGTGTCATACGAAATCTTATCCACAGGACTAAATAATGGATTAATTAATACTAACAAAACGGATATCAACATAGCTATTCACAACCAGTCGATTGACTTCCGAGTCGAAAATGGCATATTTTCGGTTACCTAATAACTACCTATAACTAGCCGTCGGAAGAATAGGTGTCGTCTATGTGGTTTAAACTGTCAAAACTTTCAGGTTTCGGATTTGTGAACAGCGTTTAGAGGAATCCTTTAAAATTTAAGATATACATAACATTTTAAATCGATTCGGCATGGAAGCTTATCGTATGGTTGCGAATAATGCTGATTAGTGAATCTTATTTTTTGCCTGATAGTGATCAGGTCCATTTTGATGGTCACTTTCAAGAAAAAAGTTCTCTCTGTCACTTGTACGAGTAATCAAATAAATCCCCCATCCCATAACGCACACATCTGTCATGGACGATAAAGAAACAATCCAACAATCCCCTTACACTTTAGGCATAATTAATTAAGAACTTTCGTCGAAATACCGAGATATCCAAGTTAGGGCCCAATTAGTGGCGAGCGCATAAGGGTTAATTCTGTGCGTACTCTTTACTTATGTTTTGTGGTGCTTAGTGTATTGTCCAGTCTCCTTCCCCACCAATCAGTTTAAACTTCACCCAATATGGATGCGCCGTATAAGGCACCCTGCCGTATTATCTCGATACCGTGCACAAAACATTCGCTAATTGGCTGAAATGTCATTATATTGAGATGATAAATGATGCTGGGTGATCTTACGGGCCGCTCGTTTTTATGAAGGGTTAATAGGCATGTAAGTTATGAAGAACTTTCAGAAGCAATAACGATATGACTTCGAGAGTAATGAGATATCTCACAACTAGGGTTTCTTTCCCGGGATCGGGAGATCCCGGGAATACCCGGGAGAACTATCGGGGAATTTCAGTCGGGAATTCCCGACCTTCGAGAAATAAATCAAACGTTCAAAAGTTTTTACGTTTTTGCGTTTTGTAAGTCTAAACAAGGATTTCCAACTCAGTGAAACCTCCCGAAAACGGACTCCGAATCTGGAGTTACTGTATAAACTTTTGTTATCTTTAAACCGACATCCACAGAGAGTGAGAGTTTTTTCGGTAGCAGGTCATTTGGCTACAAAAATTTAGAAGTCGGCTTCCCGAGGCGTTAAATTGAATTATTTTGTTACAAAATGAAAATACTGTCACGAAATTTTGATTTAATTTTTTTGTAATTTTAAAAGATTTTAATTATTAAAAAAAAACAAAAATGTAAACTATATTTTGTCATTTTATCCCACTCCCACCATCACTCTGTGTCGGCCAGCATCGGTCCGTTGACCATTCGTAAAGCAGTATATGATTATGCAACTCAAAACCCACAGAATCCTCTTTCATATATTATGCATAATTTTATAATTCACGGAACCCCGGGAATTCACGGGATATTTATTTTTTTGGTCGCGAAATTTAGGGTGCTCTTTCGCTATTAAGTCAAAATAAAGTGATAATTTTTTTTTTTTAAATCAAAAAAATTACAGTGTGTTCGGGACATAGAAAGGTAAGTTTTCACCAAATTTCGTGAAAAAGAATATTACTTTGTAAAAGATAAAAATCAAAAACCAAAAACTTGGTTATTTGAATTTCTCACATAAATTTTGAGGTTATGTGAAAAATGTGTAAATACTAAAGTTGTAGATCTCTTTATTACCTACAACTTTGCCATACGACTTGTAGTTTTGCCGGAAATCGATATAAACCGTTTTTACCCTTAAACACCTCTGCCCCCACTTCCCGACCTCAGATCGCCCGTAAATTATTTTTCCTTTAATTTTTGTTATATTCTTTTCCTTTTCCAATAGGTTTCATCCTACTATATTTTTTTTCAATTTTTACCATTTTCAAAGACTTCAAGCTCTAGTCTATACGTCAAGTTTCTAATCTAGCCGATCACTACGGAATTTAATTAACCTGTTTCCTTCATTACACTTTTATAAGTTGCGCAGTTATGAATTAGTTGCTAACTCTTAAGAATTTCTTTGGTAACACATTCCATTATCATACGGCGCTGAAAAGCTATTTTATCATACCCTGAAAATTGGAATGTTACACAGGAGCCAATACTTGATTAAAAAAAATGATGACTATTTCTCATGTCATGGTTTTGCCACGTTCTGGGCTTGTTGAAACGGTTTTCTATCTTGAATAGTAGGGTCGACACATTTGACGTTTGAAGTTCAAGTACACTGCAGGACGACATTATTGAACTCGTCTTAGTAGAGGTCCCAGGGGGGGAGGGGGGGTTCCCCAGATCTCGAAAATATTCCCATCATGTTTACAAAACCACGATCGATATCCTTATGACATTCTCCGTGATCTAGCCGGGTCATTGACATACCCACTGGCCTAGTTCACACGTGATCAGACCATTGACCGTTTCAGATCCGCGCTCGCCGACTCATTCGCTCAATTGCCTCTTCCTGCTAGTGACAATGTTGCCAGCACAAGGCCGACTATTTCTATACTTTTCATATCACTAGGCTGTGGCCTGTGCTCTTGACCGAATTTTTTTCGAGCTTAATTTGGTACAGTCTCACTAGTAAGGTCTTGTGCTTCTCTTAATATGATTTATGAATCATTGAACCGCTAAGAAAATAATAAATGACGGATACTGCATAAATAATAATAAATAGGAATATTTCTTGGTTTATGCGCAGTGCATATTAATCATGTTGTTTATTTATTGACAGCACCGTAGTTGTGACCGCCGAATCCACAGATGTTACCAAACACAACGTTTTAGATGGAGGATTAAAGTGAATTCTTTGATTGAAATAGATCAAAACATTGCCCAAAACATGATGTTTTAATACTTGTTTCAAATAAACATAAATATAAATCTGTTAAGTAAGCAGATGGTTTGGTTTCTTGCACGTTGCACGTGCATGCATCGTATGCGTTATGTGCGTATGCGCCGGCCTGAATCGCAAGTGCTCTCGCGCACCTCTCTATTTATATCCTGCAGGGATGACGTTGGAACAGGGAGGTATTTTTGTCACTGCATTCGAGTTGTACACGAAGTAAAATTTGTCGTAAGTATTGCGAATTTATGTTAGGGTGGAGACGAGTTTATACGTTTTATTGTTATTGCCTGTGGCATGGGCATTTTAATTAATAGGAATGACGATTGCGAATATTGTAGCTATATTCTGGGCTTTGTAGAATCAAAAATTGCACCAAGTTGAAATGTTTTTGACTCTTATCAAAGCTATCTTGTAGCATTGACATAACCTGTCTGGCTTCCAACCTCAAAAGCATATAAACTTAAAACGATACATAACGTCTACCACTCATTATCACACACTCGAAATTGTTACATAAACAATATTTTGGACTATTGACTCTTACTGATCGCTGTGTCCCGCGCCGCATCGCGCCGCCGCGCCGCCCGTGAGAACGCCTCGGCCTGGGTAAATATTGTCCCGAGCATACCGCGACTGACTCCCACTGCCCACAGTCCACCGGTACATTTCATTACGTTAAATGTGCCTTATGTTAGTGGCTAGTGCTAATCGATAGCGTTTAGCAAACGCTAAGATCTGCCGTCTGCCGGCTAATGCCCGCGCACAAACGTTTTGCGGAGAAAATTGCGCGTAGCCCTGATTGCATCTATTGTGGTAACTGCTGGGCTGTTTCTATGTTTAGATCCGCTTTATGTTAGAAATGGTAACCGCAAATGACCTGTATCAAATATTAACCGTATTTATGCCATTAGAGTATTTATACGTATTAAACTCTACTAAAAGATAAGAGCAGTACCGGGCGCCAATATGATCAATAAATTCGGAGATATCTAAGGCTGCAATTATTTCGTATTCATATCTGAGTTCTAAATTAGAACACGTTTAAACTCAGATCAGAGGAGTTATATATAAAATAAACATGCTGCCGTCCGTTTATTTCTATAATGTACAATAATTTAAAGTCTAAAAGAGAAATTACCGCGTTTACTACAAATACGACTGTGCTGTTGATAATATTAAATTGCTTCTGACAGTTCTAACATGCAGTTTAATATGAGCGGTGTTCTATTTTACGATATCCCACACAGTTGTGAACCGCGACTCTGCCCACAGAGTTTTCTTAATGTTATTTTACTACACATTAATTTGTTTTAATGTTCCTCGTTGGAAACAAATAGAATGTCCAGGCTCGGTACAACTGAATTAATGTGTGTGTGTTCCGTGTCTTCTGTTCACTTTATCTCCGTGTAGGTGTAAATGTTAGTGTGCACTGTGTATTTACAATGGCGACCAGTTTTGTGTACACCACTCGTGAGCAAAACAATCGACTCGGGCGCATGTTGATCGCTGCCTTGCAGCTTATAAAATATTTTACGAGGGAATTAAACATTTGCCGATCATAAAATAAACTGCATTGAATACAATATTTAATCGAGTAATAAGTTAGATTAAGTAAGCTGTCAACGAGTTTGTATTGTTCACAGAATATAGGTACTTGAAAAGTTGCAAACAAGAGACGCATGTCAGATGAGTCAGGATGACAATTACTTGAGAAGGAAAACGGAGACCTTGAGTAAATAAACAGCCATTAAAACTTTTTCATTTCTATGCTTGTGGACCTTTCTGCAATAAAGACCAGAATCCTGTGTCCAAAGGCCGCAGCAAGTCATTTAAAGTAAGCCAACAAAATATTATACAAAGCACAGTAATTCCAGTTCGATTAGTCCAGCTTATTTACTGAGCTGGAGCGCTGACCGCCCACGCTCCTGTAACTAATGCACACCATCGGCTATTACTTACCCTCCGTCTGTAAAATGCATGGAGTAGGAAGCGAATGGAGGGATGATGTGCTAGAAAACGGAATGGCTGTCCAACGGTAAAAATATCGCCCCGATTGTTGCTAACGTTTAGTCTTTAGCTCTTGCCAAAACACAGACGTAAACGTCGACGTGATGTTATCACTCCACGAATTATTTGTGAGACCAAGAAAAAATGAAACAAAATTCATAGTTTTGTCATTATACATATCTACCAACGACTACCTTATTGTTCATAACATCGTCTTTTCTCCATAATAGCCAAGTTTAAATTAACTTCTGGTTTGCCAAAATGAGACTGAAATCTAGATCATCTCCGCAAATCGTTCATATGGACTCATTTGAAAAACATTGGATATTTACAAAAAATGGCAACGATTCTTCTCGATTTCCACCGAAATTGAGTGTGCATTCCATTTACCTATAACTCCTTGGTAAACAGGTTCGCGATAATCAGCGCGATGCTGCCTCTGCGTGCAGCTTTGTACCCTATCATGATTTATAGTTTTACATAATTCTGTCGTGAAGCAGTTCCGCGGATAATCCAGTATTGTTTGTTTCTTCGAGCACCACCAGCTCTAGGTGTCAAGGGAACTAAGGATTAATAACACTAGCAACTCGTGAAGTGCAACTGTTTATGCATTCTGCTATAAACTTTATGTTGGCACCTATTTGAATTTGTATGAAACTATCTCTTCGACGTTTCACTGCATTTAGAAATCGAAAACTTTATGTCTTTGTTTTGTCCAACCTCTTCGTTTTACTGAGTGTTGATTGCATGTTTATATTTTCTAAGAAAATTTGTTATGAATCTTTTATAATAATTTTCTCTTCAGTTTACCATCAATTTATTTTAATAGAACTAAACGTTTTACAAACAACAAAACCAGTAAGGAGTCGGTTGCGTGCGAAAGTCGAAGTAAATGTTGTACATAAGTATGGAAGAGATGGTCACCAACCGACTGGCCAGTAGAGCCTTACAACTCTCCTTCCATCGTGTGCAACAATAAATTAAATATTATTTAACAAACTTAAGTGAAAGTATATACCGTTAGTACCCTCCTAATATTTTAAAATGTCTAAGGAAGATCCAGTGACTCATTGTTTGATCTAAAAATAGATCGCCAAATTAATTTCCTTCGGTGACAGATATTATATTGGGAGGGTGTTACTTGCACCTGGAAATTAATTAAGTTACATTCCGGAATTGATTGTTCAGTTAGAGGGCAGACTACCACTAAGCAAAAATTGGTGGTGATCACCAAAAAATAATAGGAAAATTCTGTTAAGTTTTAGAAAAACATTAGAAACCTTCACCACGTAATTTAAGCTGTTACTGCAGCATGTAATTACAATGCTATTTTCTAGATTATGACTGTATTGCTTCCCAGTATATTGTCTGGACACCATCACTGAAAACAGATTGATACAGACATCATTTTCAGCAGCATATTATGTCAACGAACATAACAGAAAAACAAAGAACGTTTTACTACTACTTCCACAAAGTTCGCAAACTGCGCATAACTTCAGGTGTATGGCAAGCTAACCATGTTTATTTTGTTTTGTTTCCGAGCAGAATACTGGGAACAGATTCAATTCCCTTTGAACAACTTTGTTATTATTTATCTCTGCTTAGTGAAAGGCAAATGGTTATGTTCACCATTAGTAAGGCGCATTAAATGCGCTGTGTGTTATGTTGAACGTCTGAATAACTTAGAATGATGTTGTAGCTTAAGTTGCAGTGATTCTTTTAATTACTTCTTTTAGGTAGAAGGATTGCTATTATTACTTGTGAAGGTTTATCACATCAATTTAAACAATGTAACGGGACGGTAAACGAAAGATGTTCCTTATACATATAAAGTTGTCGTGCAAGTAGATACTCTACTGGCCTACAAAGAGGCATAAGACATCCTCTACAATAGTCAAGAGAAGGCATCATAGATGGAGTGGCTTTTTCTTTGACTACAGTAAAAAGGTTTCATACAGAAAATACTGTTGACTTGCATCTACCAATAAACATAAAGAATGTCACATACAAGGTGCAGTTAAAACTTAAAACAAAAGAACAGGGAAGCAATAAAGCTGGTTGTACAAGTTTGTTGTAAAATTGTGGGACAGGGGTGATAAATCGTTGGAAGACACCGTTGCCACAGATTACCTACATACTTTACTTAAAATAGTTAGTTATTCGTTACTCTGTGGCTGCGACCGGTGTAGATGTTCAGATACGGTGACTTACTAGTACGTGCGCGTGAGCATGCTTCTGATGTCTTCATTAACTATGTGTGTTAATAGATTTAAGTTTATGTCTATGTTGTTATGTTGAAATTGATAATTGACGACTCCTGTTTTTGTGAATGAAGGTTTATCTTGAGAGAGGACATAATACAGCTTAAAGCAGGTTTGCGGATTAATTATATTATTACGGTAATGAATAATGAACATCGAAGAAATACAGAAAACTATAACAATTTGTTATAAGTATACTTGCTATAGCGGTAACAAAACAACAACAACACCCAAAGAAAAACCATAAAGCCACATTGTTTAGAAAATTCATAACTTCTCGTCATCGCGACTGCGAGAAAGCGGGTCAAAGGCCTCCTATTGAGGCGTGCATGATATATGAACGATTATAAAACATGGCTGTGACACTTAGAGCAGCCAGTAACGAAGAACACGGCTCAGTCACGAACCGCGACGGGTATCGGCGACCAGCGCTAATGAGCGATCTCGCCACCCGATACCGACGCGACCAGGCGACCAGACCGCCACTTCTTAGCAAGAAATATGTTATTTTATGTCCTCTTACATCCTCTGGTTAATTGATTTTATTCAATAGACATTATTTTTTAATTGGCGTTGGTGAGCAGTAAATAGGTTTTATTCATTTATAAAAAACTTGCTCAATATAATTATTGTCAGTAGCTGCAATAGGCGGCATTGTCTTGCCAGCCAGCATTTTTTGAATCGAGTTATTTTTTCCGAAACGTCTTTATTTTGTTTTTTCATAGTAGGCATTTATGTCCTATTAGGATTACCTATTGTTAGGCTTAGTTTTCCTTTCATTAAACCGGCTGTCATGAAAATCTGTCATTTTCACCACGGTGACATGAATGTGTCAAAAAACGGTCTGTATTTAGACAGCCGATAATGTGTGACCATTCCCCGCTTTCTTAAGAATAAAGCTTAAGTGTCCATTAGCGATTAAAATAATTCTTGCTTAAAAATAAAATTTTGTTACCGTGTGAAAGGTGTTCAAAGCTGCAAGTACGATCAAAGTTAGTGACAAAGTCAAACAAGTAACTCAGTGCGTAGGTACCGCACAGTAAGTAACGACAGCGTCGTGACATTGCAATCTAAGCACTTTCATACTTTCTTGTGTTTCGTCATAGTTGCCCACAGTTGCTCAGTACTCAGGTAGACCTCCTCCATCACTAAGACAACGGTAATAAATTCAAAATGTCAACGAAGATGATGCATTATGGATTCTGCGCCGCGAGGTGTCACTTCGGGCTCGTTCAAACCAAATTGAGGCCTAAGGGGTTATATTTAAAGGTTTGATTTTGTTTAAATATTTTTTACTATACTATCGAAGTTCTTATTTTGAAATAGTTTTTCTTCAGTGCGTAAGATTAATTCAGTAATATATGATTAGGTAGTAGGTAATAGAGAACAGACACAGAGAGCTGAAACTCTATTGAAATGTGTACCTAACTATTTTTGATAGCAACAGCCCCGTGCTTAATTTCTAAATAACTAAGGTATTAATGTCAACTTTCGTAATCATCACAACATTCAGGTACAAAACAATACTCTCAACGTTCAGCACGCCATAAAATATCCAACTAAAGTCACATAGTCAAGTAATTACGTCCGCAGTTAATTAAGAGATTTCACGGCACATCGCTGCACCGTCCGAACAATCGCGAAAGCGGCCGAACAACATTACAGATAGCCATTAAAAGCGATTGTTTATAAAGTCATGTTCTTCCTTTGTCTGTTATGATGAGTTGATGAGCGAAAAAGGATAATAAAGAAGGGTTTGTTGATGATACTGACAATCAAGATCGTCTGTTGTGTTGAGTCATGGTTGAAGGCAGAATGTCTGGCTTCCTATTTATATAGGATTTGAATCCTCTTTTAGTTTCTACTAACTCCCGCCTGCGGCTTCGCCCGCGTGGTATGTCGATAAAAAGTAGCCTAAATCCGTCCCCAGGGTTCAAAGTATCCCCTTACCAAATTGCATTAAAATTGGTCCAGGCATTTCGAAAATTACCCGGAACAAACAGACAGACAGACAAAAATAAAATGTTATAAGTACCGTATATAATTTTATATGCATTTAGTAAAAAGCAGTTATTTTGCCATTACAAACAGACATTTCAATTTTATTTATTTGTGTGTATCAATCAACTCAGCCTATAGCAGTTCACTACTGGACATGCATAAGCCAGCCACAAGTTGCGCCACAACACCTGGTTTTCCGTCTTCGGCGTTCATCGGTCCATCTATATGGGGGGCGCCAAACGTTACGCTTGCCTAAACGCGTTCACGTTTAAAGAATTTTAATGATCACTTGGTATTTTAACATTATCACCCCCTTGGGTAGCCCCCCTAATTGTTAATGCAGGCATAACCTATTTGTTAATGCTCTAGGGATTCTCAGACCCACATCAAAGTAAATACAGGGGATGATAATGGCTTAGTAGCAATTTGTTTGTCTACTGGTCAGTGAACAAATCTCATAGCACTTGTTCGCTTATTTCCATACAATTTGCGCCACACACGGCGCGGCGCATGCTCGCTCCTTTTGAGAACAATTCCGAACCAAAGCCGTTTACTTTAGTACTTCAAATGTTCTGCGTTTTTATGAGCCCTGTTAAATGTTCACATAAGAAATCATGCGAAAATTAAAGAATTGGTACTGATTATTTAAGGCAGTATATTTGGACCATTAAATAATATTTAAGTACTGGCACTTATATCTCTTGTAAGTTCGAAAGATCGGAATCACAAAAAATATTGTTTGATGGGTTATAACAAAAAGTAAAATGGCACCTTTCCATTCTTTCACAGCTTTTAATACCCACTAAATAACTGTTTGTCGTGAAGGGTCGATCTTATAAAAGATATAGAACCGACCTCATGTAGGCACTTATGACAATAAAGTTTGGACAATGGAGGCGGGCTATGTTTGCGGTGGACCACCGGCGGCGGCCGCTGCGAGCCCTGCCTGTCACCACGCGTGTCACATGCTACACGCACAACTCCAACAAAAACTAAAAGAACCGAAAATATCCAGACATTTATTTACATGCCGCGAACGCAAATGAAAACTTTGCTTCAAAATAATTTTGCATGAAAACCAAGTTGGCATTCCAACAGTTATGTTATCCTTTTTGCCTTGATTTAATTAATGCTAGAATGATAAGCCTTTTCATATAATTACTCAGTATCTTTAAAGGTATTAGCGAGCAATGTTGATTAAACTTCAACGGAGAAAGAATGCTTGAGCAATTTTAAATAAACAATGTGCCTGAATTTTTGTCAAATAAAAAGGCAATTTATTCCGGTTCCACATATATTTTTACCTCCATGTTCGTCTGGTCGAAGACATGTATTTTTTTATGTGCAGATAATATATCCTGTTTCATACCACATGAACCACTTATCCAAGACACTTTTAATGATTCGTTTAAACCACGACAATATCAATTTCTTATAATTTATGTTGGGGTAAAATAGACAACTTAGAACAACACCAGTTTACAAAGGCCTCAGGATATTTTCGAAACCAAAGCCTGACCTAAGAATATTATATTCCCATGCTTTTTAAAAATGCTTTCGCATTGCCTCTTACAGCGTGGATACGACCACCAAGAGACAGCTTGCGGTGACAAAATTACTAATATCTTTAATTTATTTTTGATTTGAAAATGTGCACTTTGTGTCATCTACTACGCTCAATGATACAAAGTGCACATAATACCGTTGTCGCATGTGGTCACGTAGGGCAACACATACGCAAGTAATGTGCGTGTAGGCATTCCATTCAGCGCTATGAAGTTCCATTCAGTGATATCACATCATCTGAAGCCCGACCGCCGCACTTTGATCCCCACAATTGACTTAATCGAATACTACTCACTGTATAGATCAAAGTTTTATCGAGTTCCTGGACTCAAGAAGTCATTGCCAGTCAACTGTTTAGAATTAATTTGGGCATGCGGTCAATTAACCAGCATGTTTCATGATTATGCGTTAGTTAGTTGTGAGTGGATGTTTTCCAAATCATATTTTGATCGTTTAGTTTCATCATCATCATCAAATAGTTCTTTAATTTTCTTAACAACCACAGAATCTATTAAACTATTTCATGACGCGGACGCACCTACAAGTTCGTCGTCGACTTTAATTTTAGTATCTGATCCCCCAAATATCATCAACCTGACATTAGAACATTCTTTACAAGTCAAGAAACCGTAAAGCTCTCAAAGAAAGATTGATGGCCACCCACGGAATGCATTTTTATTGTAATGGCTATCTAAATGGTTGTGCAATATGGTGGCATTATCAGTCGATGTCAAGGATAGATAGGTTGTTGATGGGAATTTATCGCCCTTCGCAGAGCTGGGCGCGGCCCAAGGATACGAAACACGAGACACTAACTAGGAGCGGTCTTCGATAGACGTTGATGTTGTTTACATTTTAACGGTTAATGGAAGCCGCGGTTTAAGTACGCAAACATATTGTCTTACAATATATTTAATTTAACTATTGTATAAAGCAATAAACACAGCGTAGGCGCACTCTGCGGGTAACCCCAATGAGGGCACGATCGATAGCCACGATGTGGGTGCGGAACACCGTATCACCATAAATGAGCCCTTTGTGCTGTAAATTGATCATGAGGGTCTGACCGATTGGCTTTTGCAATAACAAAAACTAATCATCTTTTATTTGATACCCACGCGGAAGTGTTCTGGAGCTTTTAGCGCCGTGCACGTCGCAGGCGCACCGGTTGGCGCGCAGGGCGCTGTACCAGTGCTATTTGTTTAACTCAAATTTAGAACGCGGGGCTTTCTCGTTCCTAACGAAATATTTAGATAAGGAAATGTCGCAACATCAAGCAAAACAATGAGCTGTTAATTGTTGAGAGCTTTCCTTTATTCCATATTTATGAGTGCGTCGACCCTTACAAGGCGTGGGTGGAATAGTGTACAAATTGTTATAATATTCAAACACCTGAGAGTTAGGATTGCTTGCTTTATTATTTTCGTCAGAACAGCAAGCTTAAAATCTGGTTTCTGAATTGAAGTTTAACTTATTGTCTTATGATGAATCAAAACAATAATTCATTATTGATTTAATTCATCATAAAACGATAAGTAACTTTAAAGTTACATTCCCTTAATAGCCACGAAAGTAGCTTGTCAAGTAAGAGACGACACGCGACGGCGTTAGTAATGATTTATGTTCATTTAAATGCATAAGGGCATGTAGTAAACGAAGCTACGTATGTACTCGTATAATCACAGAGGCCGCTGCCCGTGACCAATGTTAAATCGAATACGAATCGGTTATTTGCTATCGAGTGATCGAACACGGCACGCGCTCCGAATCGATTCGTTGCGAGATGACCGATCGATCGGATGCCTTTTAGCCTGTATTATTTATTTATAATTTTGTAACTGCTCATCTTAAAAGCACGTTGACATCTGAAGATTAATTATAGAAACATAAAGCAATAAATATATCAATTTCTAATAATATTGAGCTATGCGTATTCGAATAAGTGATGGCCGCTTTAGCGATGTGATGAAATCGAATACCTACTGGTGACTAGATGCATTAGAGTGCAGGAGCGTTGCAATGTTAACTAGCCTTATAGGGAAAACAATGAATGTTCCACAAGCATTACTATGCAAATGTACCGGCTCTAATTAAGCCATGATTGGCTTCGGGAGGGAAGGATCGAACGAAACTATAATTATTTACGCTAATTTGGTCTTGTGCATCTCATGTTTATTTACAACTTTAATTTATGCGTTCTGAAGCCGATTGCTGGCTGTATATGCATTTTAATTTCATATTGATTTCTACAATATTGTTGTTAGGAGTTGTAATATGCAGTTTAATATTCAAATTAAACAATCATTACTCGTTTGATGTTAACAAGGTCTCACCCGGTTATTAAACAGATACGATTTCCGCATGTCAGGCCGTATTCGTAGTAAATAGTAGGCACTTACCAACTTACCCGTTTTTAGTAAATCCTAATGAATGTTCATTAGTACAATAAATATTGATTTAAACACTAAACTCGATTGTTTTGCCTTCGGATATGGTATTTGAGTGTTCATGCTCAATTACTCCCGGCCCGACTTAAATCGTTTACCGAAATACAATAATGGTGTACGTTTGGGAATCGGATTATAACATCACGAAATAAAATTAAAAATTTCACACGTTACTAAGTTTTTGTCATAACCATTAGGGACATTAATTACGTCACACTGCGTTAACCCGTTACTTCCTTATCGAGGATCTTGTAAACATGGTAATCTGTGATCTCTGCATAATTACGAAGGAACACCGTTTGTCGTCGCGTACGCACCGTGTGTCCTGTCATTATGGATATAATGACGTAATGAAAGCTCACTAACGCACCGCAATCATGCCTCGTTATACCGACTCAATGGACAGTGACGGTTTTATTCAACTTCATTCCTTTTGATTCATGAATGGGAAGATAATTTAATGATAATGTTCACTCATCATCTGAATTATCGTTTTTATTAACATCTTCCCGAATAGAGATGCATGAAGGCAGTTATTTATCAGTTTTTCGTTTTATTTTATCTGTTTCTTAGTTACATTGTAATCGGGACATAAATTATTACTTATGATACCAACAGTTATTATCTAAGATGACCTATTTATTGCTCTTTATTGCTTGTTTGTAATTATTATCCAGATTCAGCTGCAATTAGTAGAATTCATAATTTAAACATTGCACTTAGCTAATGTTATCTAATTTCGTAGATTAAAGGTTATGATGAGCTCATTCGTTTCCGCTAGGTTTACTACATCATTAATATGATTAATTGTATTATTATGATGATAGTAATTATCCACTACTGGAAATGGATCAAGGCTGATACGATATACGGCTACAGATTGTTAGCGGTAGCGATCTACGCTTTTGTCGAATATATCATGATAGCGCACGCTTTCTTTTGAAATAATGTCTCTGTAATCTAATATGTATATTACCTACTTAACATAAGTATAGGTATTTGATCTAACTAGCCTAAATTGTCCCACAGCAGGGCAAAGGTCTCCCTCTCCCTTTTCCGTACAATTATGTCTTTTGTCAATAGGAGTCAAGCTCGTCCCGCCACGCGCCATCTTCGCCTTGGCATACCACGGTGTCGTCTTGCATTAGATGGAACCCACTCGGTGGTTCTCTTAACCCATTTCTCTCTTGACATGTTTCAAACATATCCAGCCAAGTCCCAATTAAGCTAGCAGCAAAGCCGCTAGCTTTCCGGCTTAGTTAAGGTATACAGTACCAACTCTTGTTTTCTATGTCACAGGTTGCTGGTTGGCGCTCCACTGGGTCAGAATCTACAACCGAACACGACCAAGTCGGGTGCGCTTTGGAAATGTAGCGTGACCTCAACTCCCACTGACTGCATACAAATCATCACTGATGGGAAAAGGAGTGAGTAAACTGTGAATAGAAGCATTTCTAGTGAGAATTCTTCGCAGAGACACATTAGAGTACTCGTTTCTATGCATTGAACCTTTCGTCAGCCTTCGGAATATCTGAACATTGATTCATTGCATTTGACATCTGATCTCCATCATACCTATTCCTTTTTTCAGAAAATTTTCAAAGAATATAGTTGTATATACTACGTACTTCACGCAGGATAAAGGTTTACTCACAAATCAAGTGTTAAATTAAGTTTTAGTTTAAGTGAGTTAGTTAAAAGACTAGTGTTAGTTCTCACACTGTGTTTTGTTTTTAAAATCACTATAGAATATAGATGAACTTGTCAAATACACACATAGATGACTTACTTAGATGATTGTGTAGTTAGGGCTCGCAAAACACTTGCTAAGTAGTACCTAGCGTGTTCTCACAGTCTAGATACAAACGAAGGAATTGCAGAAACGTCCATCGATACCGAAGCATCAATGTAATCGATTATAATATCGATATAAGTTTTAACTAAAATGTTGTCTTTTGTCGGTGGTGCCCCAAACAGCGAAGTACGGCAAGATAGACACGAGTAAGTGAGCTGTGGTCTCAACCTCCTTTTATTCTTAATCATTTGCTCTTCGACTAATCGACTAATCGCTGTAATGTACTTTTTGATTTACTAATTGTCAACTCTTACTCAAGTTCCAGCTGGACCGTCATTATGATACTGCAACGCATGACATCACTAACTAAGTGGTTTTAATTTTATTTTGCAAAACATCACATTCACGTCTTTACGTATTTAGGGTGCATTTTTTGTAATAGAAAACATTTTAGTAGTTTGCAGTGAAAATTATCAACTTTTCTCTATATTACGTCAGCCTTCAATTCAAAAGAATACTTACATATGGCTGAATATATATAAAAATACCTTAGTGAAGGTACTTACAAGTAAATTGTACGTAAGGAAAATATATCGACAAAAAATGCATCCTCCTTACGATAATATAAAGCACTAACTGCTTGCAACAGCACCGATATCACATGCTTGAGCTACACAGCACTTTAGATAGTACAGCCTATTTATTTAATATTTATCCGTATATTAAGTACCGATCGTTATCTGGAGTAAATTCAGTTCAATATGCTGAACATGGAAGAAACTCAAACGAAAACGTATTTAGTTTAGACTCCGACGAACTTAGACCTAGAGCTTGATAGAAGTGTAAGATAGAGCTTCGTAATATGGTAGGCCTTAAAATCTTAATCTCACGAACATCTTAATAGGTGAACATTCACATGACCGTCTTAACTCGTAACATGAAACTAAAGGTGACTGGCTATAATATCTAAAACATTAGTTATTAACGAATCACACATTCGGATTAAATGTGCGGAAAACAATGCACTTACAAAATTCTAATTATTTAATAATATGGTCAAAACCAATCTATGTCTGGTTTTGAGTAATAATAAGTTAACAAGAGACTACAAAGTAACGCTGGGCCGAATAACTTACATATTAATTAATTAATTAACATACGTAGTCTTCGATAACGTCCATTAACCCGAGACCACAAGTTTGAGCCGTATCTTCACGTTGTTATCACCTTGATTCATTACAGGTTGCAGGAGTATATCGTCACCTTAGCAAACACACCTTGATTACTTATACCGACACTTTTAATATCGATAAAAACATATTAAAACCACTAAACGATGGATAATACTAATTCGGCTAATTACGCAATAAGTCACTGTCTGTCCACGGAAAAAAAAATAACGTAGATATGTAGAGCCTATTATCACTTTAATTAAAGCACGTTTTAAAGTGGTTTTGTTTGTATCGATATAAAAAGGAACAAATAATAAAGAGTTTTATCACTTTAGTTTGATGACCTTAATCAGGTTTTGTTACCAAGTAGGGGATGCATGTTTATACGAAATGCTATGTTCTATCAAATGCACGATGTTTGTGCAACGTGATACAGAGAGTATCATTTTCTGATGCATTTGCAAGATTCCTTTGCTGTTAGTTGAGAACTTTGTTCTTGCATTACACACGCCTGGTTGCAATGCTTCGCATTCGCCGAGATTATCACCGATTCAATTTCTTACTGGGATTGAGTCTAAAACTTCTGTTTTGTAAACAAAAGCAATAGCCATCACTTTCGAACTAGTTGCCTTTGTTTAACGCATTCCTAATAAATTATATTCTTTTGCAGTTTTGAGTCATTTTTAATTTACTTTGGGTTGAGTTTTTATAACATGGTGTTCTAGAATTGCGTAAAAACTAAGAAGTTATACCCTAATTTTGTTTTTGTGTCTAATTGAGCTTTTAAAATTAAGAGACCTTGTGCTAAACACCGTAGTAAAACATAATCCATATGAAATGACATATGTGATTAATTTCATTGGAATAATTTTTAAATTAATTTTGCTATGATTTAAATATCGATGCTTCTTAACAGTCGACTGCTTTTGGTAGAGTGACACTTACTAATAATTTCTTAATGTGCAGATTTGGATTCTGATCACCTGACTGCCCCTTACTCGGATGAGATCAAGGAGGGGCAATGGCTTGGAGTGTCTGTGAGGAGTCAGGGTCCTGGGAAGAAGGCTGCCGTTTGCGCACACAGGTTCGTATGATTTTGGCGCTTTGAAAGACCGTTTCAAGAGTTTGTTGTAAAAGTGATTTATTTTATAATTATATTATTATTATATATATTAATATTATATAGGAAGTTATATGTTCGAGCCGTTTAGGGTTGAAACACTAGGGCCATGGGGTCCGAATGCCCACTTGGTTTTTCGAGACATCGCCAAGCGGTTGGTCGACTCTTCACGTGACCAGAGGGCGGCCTAGTTTTTGGCCATAGAATCAGCATCGCCATACAACGCGGAAATGCTGCTTGCTAGACCTTTAGGCACTTTTCCTGTTGACAGCGATGCGGACGAATTTCGATTCTTTTTTTATATTTTAAGCCTGTTAGATTATAATATCATCCAAACAAAATACACCTTTTAAATAATTGTATAATTATGATTGAAAGATTCAAACGCATAGGAAAGATGATGGAAACAAATTTGGGTGATGATTCTTGTAATGTGTGTCACAAAAATCTTATATTTTTAAACGTGGGACAAATGCTAATAAACACGTTTATTTTAGCGAAAGCGGTGTAAAATATTTTTTGCGACCTGGATCCAAGATTTCCGCGTTATTTATGATCTGTGTATTTACTTAGTAATTTTATAATGCATTAATGTATTTTTCAGATATATCCGAAAGCAGGGAGAGCTGCAATTCGGTCAAGGTCTATGTTACACACTGAGCAACGAATTAGAATTAGTGGATGTAATGGAGCCTTGCAGAGGAAGATCTGTCGTTAGGTATGAACCTTTATATTTGTTGGCTTCAATTTAGGTCCTATAAATAACCCAATATGTTGAAAATAAGGGCTGGTAGCCAAGCAACAATAGCCGCATAGGTCGCATCAAGGATAATGAATGCTTGCTGAGGGCGGTCCGTAGATGGGTGACCACCTATTACATATTGAGACCTGTCCGTGCGTCGGAAAGCATGTTACGCCGTTGTTCCCGATTGTCATTCGTAGATATATGACAGTCGTCACGGGTAGTCAGATGCCCAAAAGTCTGACAACCTGTCTCACCAAGGGGTATCGTGTTATCCAGTAACTAGGTTGTGGAGGGCAGATACCAATCTGACACTGGTATTCAACTGCATCCGGTTAGACTGGAAGCCGACCCCAACAAAGCTATGAAAAGGATAGGCAGGTGAATAAACCATTATGTGTCCCCATAAATCCTTATTTTAAATAACATTATCAATTAATCGCAAAAGCGTAACTATCATCACTAAGTAATTTATGTCCTATAATTAGGTCTATATTATAATTATTTCGGTCTAGATATCTTGTAGACAGTAAGTAATTTATCGTCACTGCCGTCGGTTAGCATTTCGTTGTGTCATAATTCATAAATCACAAGCAACAGCAAGTGTTTTGGTTTATCACAGATATTTCTATATGACGAAAACATTTGGTAATTTTCCAGAGAACATGAAGAATACGGATTCTGTCAAGTAGGAACGAGCAGTTCTCTGCTTGATGACGACACATTGCTCATGGGCAGTCCAGGTCCTTACACCTGGAGAGGCACCATCTTCGCCCAGGACACCAGGGATGATGTGCTGGAGAGAGACAACGTCGTGTATATGGCGCCTGTGCAGGATGGCGCTAGTCCTGTTGAGAAGTATAGTTATTTAGGTAAGATCTTTAGTATTTATTTTGAATATATTATTTATCTACTTACAATATGTTGGTAGTCTTAAATTGCAGTTGGATAAATTGAAAATTCGAATAATTGGCGTACAAATTACTAAATCATTTGCTCAGTATTTACTTTTTGGTCTGTAAAATACATAGCCATGTACCGTTGTAAGCTAATGATGATGAGGATACATACAATTTCATCGTTTTCACATCAAACCAAAGTATCTCTCAGCGATTTTTATTAGTCCACCCTTAGGTAAAGTGCTATCACAATTTTAAATAAAAACCTTCCCAATTGCAGGTATGTCAGTATCTAGCGGCAACTTCTTCGGTGGCGACAAGGCATCATATGTAGCAGGTGCACCGCGTTCCCATGGTACTGGTCAAGTGGTCATCTTCAGCAAACTCGCCACCGAAGACTGGGGCAGAACTGACCTGAACATACTGAACTTCACCCTACTGCTGAAAGGAGAACAATTTGGTTCCAACTTCGGATATGAAGTAGCTAGTGCTGATGTTAATGGAGACGGGTATGTTGGTCTGTTTCTTGATTTAGCTAGGCCATTTAATTTTAGATGAAGGTCAAATACTGATGTCAGAGATAAGATTCGTGATCAATTCGGTGCCGTTACTGAGTTTGTGTAAGAGATCTTATATGATACGAATTAGATAGTGATCGACAACCTGTTACACGATTTCGGCATGTTTCTACTATTACAAAAACATATTGTGAGAATGCGAAGTGCAACATTGCACAGCAATTATGATTACTATTAATAACGTTTTGATAAGCACTTCAAGACTAAGAATTATTCATAAATAATTCATCAAAGATCATTGATTAATGATTCATGATGATTTTACCTAACCTAAGCATATTCCTAATACTAAATTCTTATGTGTTCCAGATTACCAGACTTATTAGTCGGCGCTCCCTTCTATTTTTCCCGAGACGTGGGTGGTGCAGTCTACTTATATCTGAACATAAACTCCAGTCTCCATCAAGAATACAACGTTAAGTTGACAGGAAAACAAGAATCCCAGTTCGGCATTGCAATTGCTAATGCTGGAGACTTAAACAAAGATGGATGCCAAGATATAGCAGTAGGAAGTCCCTACGAGGGCAATGGTGTGGTATACATCTATATGGGAGATAGAGAAAAGGGTTTGAACTCGAAACCAGATCAAGTGATAGCTGCAGAAGCATTACCGGTACTTATGAAGACGTTCGGCTATGCGTTGTCAGGAGGAGTTGATTTAGATGCTAATGGATATCCTGATTTGTTAGTTGGCGCATACGAAAATGTAAGCTAACCTTTTATTTATCAAGGCCTCGAATTCGGGTCAAGAACAATATTCAACTTCTCATTACTTGGGAAATCAGGACTTGACAGATTAAAGATTTATTGGTAGAATATTTCTTGGAATTGGGATAGTAGTTAGAGAATCGAATAAATAATCTCTTTATATCTTGGCTATAATTGATGGTAGCACAGATGATATGGGGTTTTACTTTGTTTCATAAATTGATCAATCTTTTATTTTACCCTTTCCAGAGCAGCGTCGCTCTAATACGAACACGACCGATCATCGACATAAAGACCTCAATCCGACCATCGAACACCATCATCAACATCGACCCTACGAACCACGGCTGCGAACGCGACCCCGGCTCCAACTACACTTGCTTCCACTTCCAAGCTTGCTGCACCATCGAGTCTTTAGTCAAGACCTCTCAATCCACTATCCATAGACTCAACTACGTCATCGAAGCTGAAACATTCCCCGGTGGAAGGAAATATTCGAGAGTCTTCTTTGATTCGGATAAGAGTAATATCGTCAATAAGACTATTATGCTCGGAAGAGATGTTGAGGATTGTAGAGAACATGTCGTGTATTTGAAAAATAATACTAGGGATATACAGACTCCAATTAAGGTAATTTGGAATATACTTTATTGTCTTGGTGGAATTGTGTGACCAGCAATTGAATGATAGATTAATTGTCACTTCATAGGCCTATCTAAACTTATATCTTTAGACTACTAACTCTGCTAAGTATTAACGATAGTTTCTCCAAGACAAACCTGATGTCATTTTACCATCAATCTCTCATTTATAATGACTTAAAATAGGATGTAATTGCAAACTTCTGAAGAAACGGTAAATAAAGTTTACTGTAACATTCTATAGGGATATAGGACGTGTCAATTGACACTTTTTGTAGTCACAGCAACAAAAAATACACCAATATCAGTTTCTTGTCCACCTCCTTACTCTTTATAATTTTATTCTATTTTTGTGTCTATTTTAAATATTTTTCTTTAACAATCATCTCTTCATCCACAGTTCCAGTTGAACTACCTCCTCGTCCACGCAGAGCCTCGCTACTCTCCTACCGGCACTATTCCCGACGTTGACCAGTACCCGGTACTGAACGCAACCGCCAGTTCTATGTTCACTGCCAACTTCCTCAATGACTGCGGAGCGGATGCTGTTTGTATCAGTGATCTTGTTGTGGATCCTAAACTGTTGCTACCGCTGAGTAAGTGATGCAGAATTTATTTTAGCCAGCCTCTTTGATTATTGGTATAGTAGGTTACCTTTGTGTCACTTTTGTTTTATTAATTAGAAATCTGTTTCCAAACAAAGCGATGCATAAAAATAAAAAATAAAATCTTCGTTCGTCGTACACACAATTTAGAAAAACTGATCGTCACCGGCAAGATTCAAAGCGAGAGACCAATATATTTATTTTCATCGATGCACAATTAACTCTTATTTGATGAATATGTGTCTGTTTGTCATCCAAATAACTAAATCCGATTATACCTCCGTACTAATCTCCAAATTCTGCCATTACAGCAAAAGACAACAAGACTTACGCGCTAACTCTGGGTCAGGAAGAAGAAATTAAGCTGTCCATAGCAGTGGACAACTACGGGGAGTCTGCGTATGAGGCGCAGTTGTTTGTCAACCATCCACCCAGTCTGCATTATATTGCAGTTAACATTAGCGTAAGTGCCTAAACCCTAATTACACTGTATTAAAATACCAGGGTACATCTTAGGACGATATCAAGCTGTCTTTATTGAACTGCGACGGAACTTCAACTATACGTCCTAGTTTTTTCATTAGCGTGGGAGTGATGACTCATAATATTTTTACAATTAAATATTATAAGAGCTACTAGTTTAGATTCTAGTCATTGTAAAAAGGTCGAGCCCATAAAATATAAGTCACGGCCATATGCAAACCGATGCTTGTTTCAAGACAGGTCCTGCCACCTATCGGAATAAACGATTACTACCTACATAATGCTGGGAGCAAGATTTGTGACTGAGTTGAAGTTTTAATTCCAAAAAAAATTATGAACAAGCAGATAACTATTTATATATTTTTATTCAAGTTTGTTCACAATAAAGGTACAAATTCGGACTAAATGTCTTAGGCATTTCGTACCAGTCAACTTAGGGTGGTGGGGAAATAACACGGTAGGTGCATTATCATATTTATATCTTTCTTTTTAATATTTTAGGACAAACACGTAATCTGCACTAGTCTAAACAAGACGAGAGTAACGTGCATGCTGGAGAATCCCTTCAAGAAGCAAGCGGACGGGTCTCCACCAATCACGATGCGTTTTGACGCGCGCGCTTTGGAAGATAACGACCAATCAGTGGTGTTCACCGTGTGGGCTAACTCCACGTCTAAAGAACTGCATGCTGGGAAGAAACCTGTGGAAGTTGAGGCACTGGTTATTAAGAATGCTGAGCTGCTTATCAAGGGGTAAGAAAATATTACTTTTGCACTTGACTCAATATCGGTTTAGGGGAATGTAATTGAAGTTACTACACTCTTCGTGGAACAAGTAGCTTGGCCTTCCGCATCCAGACATGAAAATTTTAGGACAAAAAACATGGAACTTCCAGATTTTGCTGGCGTATTTTGTTTATTCATGTAATAACTAGTCAATGTTTTTACTTATCTACTGTTTGGGTTTTACTCTTGATCTTGTCAAATGGACAGATTTCGTTTAAATAATTGTGCTAACCTTTTTGTGTCTTGCTTACAGTGTGGCGCGTCCAGAACAAGTGTTCTACGGCGGTGGAATAAAGGGAGAGTCTGCTATGACTTACTTTGATGATATCGGGACCAGGGTAGTGCATACTTATCAGGTAAGATGATTAATTAGAATTTTATTGAACATTTTAATGAAGTCTCATTCAATAATTGTAAAAGTCCTTGGTAAATCGAGGCCAAATTAGTTTCAAATTCAAAACTTGTAGGTGCGACTTGAACTATGGGCTGAATTTTACAATACACCCATCTATGCCTTTAAAGGCATACCACTCATTTCGCTCGGCTCTTTCGGAATCATCAGGCATTCATCAATATCTTAATTTATTCTTGCCCAGGTGTTCAACGAGGGTCCATGGCACGTATCATCAGTGCAGGTTGTGATACAGTGGCCACACCAGCTCGCATCCGACTCGTCGCAGGGGAAGTGGTTGCTTTATCCAGAGGATGTGCCCACTGTAGATGGAGAAGCTGGTCAGTACACATAACTCTTTGAATTGGTATATGCCTTTAATAAAACCTTTCCATTTGGTGCTAAGTAAGAGGCAGATTTATTTATTTGTTTTTTCAGCAGCATCAGCAACTTAACTTAAATAAAACTAACTTTACACTCAAACATTTCAGATCAAAATGGAGAATGTTTCGCCCGAGAAACCAACCCCCTAAACCTAACCACTAGACCAGGAACTTCAGAACCCCTCGAGAACTTGGAAATCAATCCATTCCTAACAAACGGCAAGCTAAGCGTCAGTTCAAGCGAGAAGTCTCACAACGAGACAAGAAGAAAGTTCATGGAGTACTCCAGTTCCAGTTCATATAGTAGTAGTAGTAATAAAGTGAGACGGAAGAGAGATGAAGATGCTGTGAAGGCGGAAGCCTATACTGATAGGAAACATGTTATTAATTTGGTAAGTGTTCTAATTATTACTTATTGATTTGCGAAGACCTTACCATTTTAGCAATATTAGGTGTGTGGACCCGGCGATGCTTGTTACCGCGAGGTAATGAAGGCAACTCGGGACTGACCTTTAGGGCTTGTAGGTTTTAATAATGAACATCATTGACTGTTTGGGATTTAATATTTTCATAATGTGTTAGCAGCCTTGAAAAATTCACACTCACAGGTGACAGAAGGTATACGAGAATGTCCTGTACCGTAGTAAGAAGACTTAATCAGTTAGTTCGATAACGAGACTGTCCAGAGATCAGAGGGTCAGATAAACTTACGTTAACATCGAGTTTAGAAAAAGTTTGGTTTTACAGAATGCTGTCTTTAACACCCAACCTGTGTTTAATTTTCTACGACATTCGGCCATATGATCTGGGTAGGTACTGTATTTGAGAAACAATCAGTCCTTATTGAATTTCTATTTTTACAATTTCAGAACTGTCAACAAAAAACAGCGAAATGCATCCAGTTCCAATGCGTGATCTACAAGCTAGGTCGTATGAAGACCAGTACCATCAGCGTGCGCGCGCGACTGTGGAACGTGACTCTTGTCGAAGAGTTTGCGCGAGCAGCCAGAGTTAATATAGCTTCTACTGCGTATATTAGTATACCGACGCACTTCAATATACATCAGAATAAACAGCTTGATGATAGGACTACGGTAAGTTGGAGTTTTTATGTTTACTAAAAGTGAGACCATTGATACATGTAGGAATTAAATGTCTACCTACTGGTATGTACACAATGTTCAGAATTGAGAGGACGCTGATTTGTGATGGTATAACATAATGATCTCAAAGGAATCCTATGGGGACCAAAGCGTATAGATTTAATTCAATTCTTAGTGCATTTCCGACTTCGATAACTCCTAAAGGATGTCACCAAAATCTGCCCAAATGAAGTACCGAGGTACACTTAGTGGCATAAGATACACTAGATTACACTGAATAATATTGCATTTATATAATTTTGTTATGGTTACCCGGGGACGAGAATAAAATAACTTTTAACATAATAAAAAGCACGCCATTTTGGCATTCTATCATCGGCACAAGCACAGCTACCTTACTTATTAAAAAAAACTGTCAAGTTGACAGCTGTCTGCGGTCGGGTTCAGCCACTGTGTTGTTTCACGAACGAACTGAATGACATGTGAATGACATTTACGAAATAATGTCAACCCGCGTGTCAACCAAATGCATCGCAATTGTACATACTTATAAAATAATTGATTATGTAGTTTTAAATTATTGAAGGATAAAATTACTATTATTTTCGAATTCCTCTATTTTTTATCTACGATTTGGTGCACGTGTATCTCGAGGTACATGTTTGGGCAAACTTGTATGGGCTTTTGTTGACCTCCTTTAAGTGTAACTGAGAACTTAGTCCTTCAGGTATATCGGCAATATTCGGGAAGTGACTCTGTACTGTCTCTAAAAAATATTTTGGGGTGCTTTCATAGATTTATAGGTACTTCTGAGATTACTCGTATATTTATAACGTCCATATTTGAGCACCAGTCTGCAAGCTGTGTTTAGTAATATTGTTCATGATCCAACTCTCCAAGATATTCAATTAATAATAAACTTCTGTTTTCCTCATGCAGGTGGAGACGGTCGCATATCCAGACTTGAAGATAAGCGAGCCGACAGAAGTGCCACTGTGGGTGATCATCATCTCAGTGATAGTGGGGCTCATAGTGCTAGTCTTACTAATCATCGCGCTATGGAAGCTGGGCTTTTTCAAGCGTAGCAGACCAGACCCCACGCTCTCCGGGAACCTGGAGAAGAACAACCATGAAGCAAGTCCCTTTATTGGAAGAGACAGAAACAGTGTTCGATAGCCCAAACTTGGAACATTTCAAGTAATCAGAACATTATACAGCTCCAAAGCTGCGTCCCAAGTGTAAATAAAAATGACTTTATGTGCACAAGTATTTAGTATGTAATAATCTCTGACTGTGATGTCTTCTTAGAGGAATTTGTGTGTATGTGATGCTCTAAAGTTATGTTCTGTTTTGTTGATGTTGACGCACGATAGGTATATTTGTTTTATTGCATTTCTCTAGCGTAATGTGAACATGTTTCAGATTGTTTGTTTATATATTCTGATGGATTATGTATTATTATTACATTTATTTTCTGTAAATACGTACTTGCCTTTATTATTTATGAATAGTTTAAATGTCTACTTAATTTGACTAGATTTTTCACTAGTCACAAATTGTAATAATGTTATAGTTTACGTGTAGAGAGTGATGTATTGTCCTTTATGTAAGTGAAATCGGTCACAATTAATTTTGGACACTAAAACTACTGAAAAATGTCCAAAAGAACTTTTAAAAAGTCCTGGTAGGTACTTAAATATTTAATGACGTTTTTTTACAATTTATATTATAATGAATTACACACATTTCACTATTATCAAGCATGAATTACTGCGTAAAGTGCTGGAATGAATTTGTTATATCAACTAGGGTTCATAATTATAAGTATTATATTGTAAATATTCTTGTTTCCATGTCATTAGATTTTTTACAAAATTTTCTATTGCAAATACAGGCATAAATTTTACACGTTTTTTTTAAATCGCTCAGTGACACTGCCAACTATCCCATCACCTTGTAGTTTATATACCTTTAATAAAAATTTGACTACTTAAATAACACTGGTTGTGATTATTTTTGTTATGGACTACATACCTACTTAATAGTACATTTTAGATTGAATAAAATTGTGCCATTTTACTTCTTGTTTCATTTTGAACCCAAACTGATTTATAACTCCCTGAAGACAACGTAACAAATGCATTATTTAAAGATCTACTCGAGAGGGCAAAATAAACGAAACGTTCCTACACGGCTATACAAAGGCTTCCTCAAGGATCTATAAATAACGATAAATGATAAATGATAAATGATTTTATTTCTGTAAGTAGGTTTGTACAAACACTTTTACACGTCAATCATATTTTTAAACTAGATGAGGTCGGCGTTTCCTATCTGACTACTCTGAGAAGAAAGGCCGAAACAAACTCAGAGGTCACAGTCTCTTTTAAAGTCCAGACATAATCTTGGTCAGATCATGTGAAGACCATGTAGATTGGTATCTGAAATGGTCTTTTGAGGAAAGAACCACACAGATTGAGTGGACCTGTCCAGTCAGTGCACGCATTTGTCAGTAATCGTGCAGCTCAACTCAGGAAGTCAGAACTTAAGGAGCTCAACGATTCGACGAACAATACCAAAGAAAGGACATTTGGGTAGGCCACATAAATTACTCAATCTGCCAGATCATGATAAAAATTAACTGCGAAAAAAAAAAGCAATGACCCACATAATCCTCACATTCACAATAATTAAAATAACATACTACTTTACAAGTAAATACTCATGTCATTGTGTATATAAAATTCAACAATGTCAATGTGTATATAAAAAAATCGGACATAATGTTTGAGAACCATGTAGATTGGTGTCTGAAATGGTCTTTTGAGGAAAGAACCACACAGATTAAGTGGACCTGTCCAGTCAGTGCACGCATTTGTCAGTAACCGTGCAGCTCAACTCAGAACTTAAGGAGCTCAACGATTCGACGAACAATACCAAAGAAAGGACATTTGGGTAGGCCGCATAAACTACTTAAACTGCCAGATCGAGAATATAACTGAAACAATGACCCACATAGTCCTCATATTCTCAATAATGAAAATAATATAATACTTTTACAGTAAATATTCATGTCTAAAATAGCTAGCAAATTAAAATCAACATTCACCGTGTAAATTTATTGGAGCAGCTCAATCCCAAGCCTTTTTGTCTTCAATATAGTCTTTCACAGTATAATAGGCTTTCTGGCATAGTTCCCGTTTTATAAAAGATTTGAATTTATTAAAGCTTAGATCTTGAATGTGGCTAGGAAGTTTATTATAAAAACGTATACATTGGCATCTAAACGAGCCACCTATTTTCTTGAGCCTGGTTGTAGGAACAATAAATTTGTGTTTGTTTCTAGTATTTATATTGTGGATATCACTGTATTTTTTAAACAGATTAATATTTTTATGTGCATACAAAAGATTTTCATAAATATACTGAGAAGGCACAGTAATTATATTAATCTCTTTAAATTTATCTCTGAGGGAGTGTCTGGGACTTAATTTATAGATAGAACGAATTGCCCTTTTTTGTAAAACGAAAATTGTCTGGATATCGGCGGCATTTCCCCACAACAGAATACCGTACGACATCACACTATGAAAATAACTAAAGTATACTAAACGGGCTGTCTCTAAATCAGTTAAACCACGATTTTTTCTAACGGCGTATGCTGCAGTGCTAAGCTTTTTTGACAATTTATTTATGTGGGGGCCCCATTGAAGCTTGGTATCCAAAGTTATGCCTAAGAAAACTGTGGTATTTTCGGGTTTCAGCACTTCACCCTTTATGAGAAGACTAGTTTCTACTTGTCTAACATGAGGTATCGTAAACTTAATACATTTAGTTTTTTTCTCGTTAAGAAGTAGGTTATTAACATTAAACCAGTTAACTACTATTGCAAGGGCGCTATTTACATTGTCAGTAATCAGCTGCTGACGTTTCAGTTTAAATAAAAGTGAAGTGTCGTCTGCAAATAACACTATATCATGTTTATCCTTTATGAGGTAAGGCAAGTCATTTATATAAATAAGAAACAAAAATGGCCCAAGAATTGAGCCCTGGGGGACCCCCATTCTTACTACCGATCCGGGTGATCTTTTTCCATTAACATCAACTCTCTGAATCCTATCACTTAAGTAAGAAGTAAGAAGATCCAGAGAGGCGTTTCGGATTCCGTAGTGGTGCAGTTTCCTGATCAATGTTTCATGAAGAACACAATCGAATGCCTTGGACAAATCGCAAAAGATTCCCAAAGCATCGCATTTGTCCTCCCATGCATCATAAACATGTCCTAAAAGTTCAACTCCGGCATCAGTAGTCGAACGACCCCTCGTAAAACCGAACTGTTTGTTATGCAGTAATTTGTGATTATTAAAAAATCCCTGCATTTGATTCAAAATAAGTTTTTCAAAAATTTTACTAAAGGTAGGTAGTACTGAAATAGGTCTATAATTAGTAGGGTCTGATGTACTACCCGATTTAAATAACGGTATTATTTTACTGTTTTTCATAAGATCAGGAAACTCACCACGATCAATACAATTATTAAAAATAACAGCTAAAGTAGGTGCTACAATGTTTATTATGGACTTAGCAACGTCCACAGAATTACCCCATAGATCTGCGGTCTTTTTAACATTTAATGTGTGAAAGGTTTTAATTATATCTTTGCAGGTGACATATTTGAAATGAAATTCAGAATCACATACAGGAACGTTTTCCTTAAGTAAAGACTCTGCAGCAGTGGGTGATGAGTTTAGAGATTTAGTAGTGGATACGGGAACATCAGCAAATAAATTTTCAAAGGCCGCGGCGACTTGGGAATCTGAATTAATTATATTGTCATCAATATCAAGCGTGTAGTTACTACAGCGGTTGCATGACCTTCCCGTTTCGCTGTTAATGATACTCCATGTCATTTTAATTACATTACTACTATTTTTAATTTTTGAACTCAAATAACGTGACTTGGCCATACTGCAAACTCTTTTAAATAATTTTGAATAATTCTTAACATATAAATTAAATTCAGCAGTGTTTATACAAGTCCGTGCATCATATAATTCATAAAGTCGTTTTCTACTTTTATGTATACCAATGGTGGCCCAGTCACTGAATGAAGCGTTACTATTCACCGAGAAAGTCTTTGGAATGAATGTGTTATCAAATTGTGTGCAATACATATTAAAAAAATCATTATATTGTTCATTAGGGTCATCATTAGTCGACAAAAATGGTAATTTACTTAAAAGTTTAGTTTTAAATGTTTCCAAGCGTTTACTAGTTTTTGAGGTAACAGTGATATCTTTTTTAATAACTTTTTTGTTAATATAATATTAGGAATAATGATCAATTGTCCGCAATGATCAGAGTCTATTAAATTAATCATTTCTTTATGGGTTGGTGTAACATCTGTGTAAATGTTATCTAGGCATGTGGCACTAGTGGGAGTTATTCTAGTGGGCTCCAAAAATTGGTTAGCAAGATTGTATGACTGAAACAAACTTATAATTTTAGTACTTAACCCAGAATTTTCTAACAAATTAACATTAAAATCACCACAAGTTATGATAGACTTGTTTGAATTACAAATTTTGTGCAACACTTCATCCATAACCTTTTCAAAACAATCATACAATCCTGAAGGTGGTCTGTACACACTTAATATAATGAACTGCTCCAATTCTATACAGGCTATTTCAATTGTCCGCTTAACAGATAGGCTCACAATATCCTTGCGGTCTTTAAATTTAAGTTGGTTATTTACTATAATTAATGAGCCACCATGTATAGCATTTACTCTGCTGAACGAACTACCAACCTGGTGATTACTAAAATTGAACATGAACTGGTGGCTTTTAAGCCAATGTTCTGTCACACAAAGAATATCTATATTGCTATAATTCAGGAATAATTCTACTTCTAAATCTTTCTTCAAAAACCCTTGAATGTTTTGATGCACCAGGTTGATACTATTTAATTTTTTTACGCTTCCATTTGATTTATTATTTGCCTTTGTTACATTTTTGCAAGAGGTTGCCTCTATTGTCCTAATTTCTAATTTAAATGATGATCAATGTCATTAATTTTGACCAAATTATTGGCAGAATTTATTAACAAGTTATTGCATTGCTCAAAAGAAGCAATTTGTTTAGCCAAGTTTTTGGCTGATAAAGAAAAAAAATATGATAGCGACACAGCTATCTGTCTTCTGTGATAGTTAGAGAGATAGTATTTAACAATATTATACCTATCTTTCGTCAAATACAAATTATTACCAACATAATTGTTAGTATCAATTAAATGGAACAGATTATCATTATATGTCAAATTATGCAATGTCATGTTAATGTCAAATCTTAAGTTATTTTCTTCCTGTGGCAAACTGTTACTATAAGGAAATGTAAACAACACATTTTTTTTTAAATTAAGGTTGCACAATGTTCTATGATATTGGAGCAATTCTCCTTTGTTTACATTTCCCCTATTTCCCATAAAAATTAATAATGTTGTTTCTTGCTTAAAGTTACATTTTATAATCTCTTTCATAATATCAATTAAAGAACAACCAGGCATACAGTAATTTATTATTGAGTGTCCTGGAAATTCATCTGTCAACGACACCGAAACCTAGCCTTAATCGATAAGCTTGGCCAATAAGTAAGAGGTTGCTCTGGCCCGTCCATTCGTGTCAAAATCCTATAATTTACGCTTACTAGGACCAAACCAGAACAATGGCCGTCATCATATTCAGTGAACGATTCATTGAGACACACGAGGCTAGTTTTTCAAAGCTAGGATAGCAAGCTAGAACCTCTGTATACTACCCTGGCTTGAGAGCATACTTATATTACTCTTTGCTTGAGAGATTAGCCTCGTGTATGTCGGGCACTAGAGCTGTTTTTATTTTTTTTATAATACATAATAATTTTATTTCCAATTTTCATAAAGGCGATAGATTTATACTATGACAATATTGTTTAAAATTGCATAAATCACTGACTATCTCCACTGGTACCCAAGCTAAGATTAAACTTATGTTATGGGTGCTAGGGCCCTATCTATTCATACATTGGCTAAGTAGCTATCGTAAAGTACAAAAAGAAAATACAGTTAATAAAATAAAGAAACAAAATTAAATAAAACTAATTTATTAAATATTTAAAAAACAATATAGCCTCTCTAGTGTGAATTTGGCAATTGTACGTGTTATGTGTAGGTGTCGTGTGTGTTTGGTGTATGTGTGTGGTGAATGTTTGAGTTGTCTGAATAAGCAGAAACTGTTCAAAAAGCTTTGCTAGTAACCTTTCAATCTCCTCGTAGAGTTAAGAGTCGTGAACTATTGACTCACTTTCGTTTTTATTAAAAATATGAATCAATTATCTTTTTTCTTAAAATTTATTGAATGGACTAAAAATAGGTATTTATACAATGGAAATACAATATAAGCTAAAAGACTTAAAATAATATTAATAAAAAATAAAAAAAGAAGGAAAACCATCATAGGGCATCAAAAAATTCGTCCGCATCGCTGTCGACAGGAAATGCGCCCAAAAGGCTGGCCGCATTGCCACGCTGTATGGCGATGCTGATTCTTTGGCCAAAAAATAGGCCAACCCCTTTCTCTTTACCTTAAAATGTATTTAAGCCCCTAGATATTGCATTGTTTGTTAACTGCATTATTAATTCGAAAGTGTGTTTCAGACAATTTAGTTCTGTAACGTTCTACAGGACAGACATTTAAAGTCGTCTATTTGCCCGATGACCAGTATTGCATTTCAGAGGACCATGCCTGCGCAAGATTGTACAAAGAGATTGTACAAAGGGCTATCGAACGGTAATTACTTTGCAGTCTTGATACAATTGTACCGTGCTGTACCGGAAAAGTTTGAAAGTCACGACTTTAAGAATAGCTCGTTGCGCTCTTTCCAGTTTAAGAATACAAGTTTTTGGAGTACCTCCCCAAGTCGTTATCCCAAATGAGAGTACTGACTGGCAGGGCGAGAAGTAGAACATTCGAAGTGTAACTAAGTCTGCACTATGGCGCTGACTCTTGAAAATCGCTATGAGTTTCCTCACTCTGCCAAACGTTCCATCAAATTGCACCTTCCAGGACATCAGGTTGTCTATCGTGATACTGAGGTACATGACTTGTGATGTTCAGACTCGGGAAGGGCAGAGGCATTGGTCTAACTGTTCATTACAAGTGTGGGCTCTGATAACAAACAAGTCATCCGGTCACGTACAAAATTTAATTGTAAACGGGATATATTTTGCCTATAAGATATTTTATGTAAGAATATTAGCTCCTAACCAAGATATCACGATGCCCAGCGCAAAGTCCGCTCGCTCCTGGACTTCTCTCCAGTCTAGAGCTAGACCGTGTACGAGCAAAGCTGTATAGTCCGCATAGGTATGCAACGTCAAATTAAATTAGGTAGCGAAACTCTGCAGACGTGATCTATATTGATAGCTAAACACGATAAAATAAAAAAACTAAAATTTGATAAAAAAAAATTGGGGTCAACGTAGTGTATTTACTTGTAGGAGGTGAGAAAAACTGTTTTTTTAACTATCGTGTTTAATTATCGATTCTTACCCATACCCATTACTACTGTACAGATTGCACATAAAAAAACTGATATTTATAGTAACTACATACCTACGGTTGTTGACTCTCTTTTTTTTTTTTGTGTGTATTTCCTATCACGACTGCGGAGTTTCGCTAACTAATTTAATTTGACCCTGTATATGCTACAGTATGTGATGGATAAGTTACAGAGGCTATTTGTTTTCTGCTGTTTGTTTAAATAATGCCAGACAATATTAAGCTAGTACAGTGCCTACTAAAAAAAACAAAACGCGTAGTCACTGAACAAATCGAATACTAGCTTCGCCGGCCATATGAAGCTAGTACACAAGCCAGGATAGTGAAATTATTGGTGGGGGTGCTACTAGCTCAAAAAAAGAGAACCTCATCCTATTAAACTATCCTTGCTTGAAGCTTACTAGCTTTCCCATTAGTTTACTAGCCTAGAAATTAAGCTAGTTCTGTATACTTAGGTACACGAAGCCAGAGTTACTAGCTTGCTGGCTTACTAACAATAGCTTACTATCCTGGCTTGAGAAACTAGGTATTAGATTAGGAAATACGTAGACGAGACGTAATGTAGGCGCTTTGGGATCCCAAGACCTGAAGTCAATCATTGACGAGATCATTAAGATCTCTGTAACGAAATTGACCCTGATTTTGAGATGGGGAAAGTTTAATAAAAACTACATAATTATGAGACTAGACCGAGATGTTTACTTATTTATTTACAGATACATAAATAATATGCTTAGATATACCAATCTATCTAGCAAAAGTAGGTAGGTTCATACAATAGAAATGTAGGCACACATGAAAATAGTAATTTAATAATTAGTTATAAAACATACGCGTTTATGGATATAATACCATTAACTTTGAGTAGGTACTTAACTAATTTAAATATCTTTGTTAGTATTTACCACTTCATCAAAGAGCAGTAAAGTCATATGGATAGTTAATTAAACATTTACTTTCACTAAAAAGAATTACAATGCATTGGCAATAAAAATAATAGTAGATCATATTACAAGTGAAAAAAGGGAATTTAATTCGAGGGATACAAGGACCGAGATGATTTCTTTTTTCACGAGTTGTGTACCACTGACTATGAGAAAATAAATAGTAGTACACTATTTATATTTATCACATTTTGTTATAAATATAATCGGTAATACGAGAACAAAGGATTAAATATAAACATTAGAAATTTGTAGTGAAATTAGAACAGTTTTCGATTTGAGGAGGATACTTTTTTAAATTTATTGTGCTTGTTTATGGAATAGCTCCATTTATCCAACCAGTAGGTACTTTCAGCACGTGTTATATAATTTTGTACATAATACGTATAATTCGTGCTTGTTCCAAATTCAAAATGTTTTCATTCACTCAGTGACTAAAAGAGAGTTTTATTCACTGTTATCGATGAATCAAATGGCCCTTTCCGAGTGGCAATGGTAAAAAATAAGTTATAAATGCATTTCACGTAAAGCTATTAATTTATTGTTGGACTAGGCTGAAGTATGGACTGAAAGCGCTGTTTCAACGCGGGGACTTGTAGTAACTGATTTGTGGTGTGTGCGGTTTCTGGAACAAACAAGAAAATATTATCATAACTGGCTGTAAAACTGACAAACTTTTCCGTCGGAAAACAAAAGGTTGTCACACTTATACAGGGTGTAACCAGACCCTTCACGAAGCCGTGATCTTCGCATTCTATACATTGAACTAATAAAACACTAAACATACATACACTAAACGTACATTAGACTTTGTGCAAAAATAATTGCTGGGAAACGGCTTTTATTTTTGGTGTAAAAATTCGCTGCTTACGGTAGTGCGCAAATAACGCAAAACTTTGTGCTTATGGGTGCATGCATCGGTACAGGGATCTTGGGAGTATTTAAAGTTAAGTTATAACATTTAAAAAGCATTTTCGTAAAAAAACGTCAAAAAAGAGTTGGAACTTTGACCTTCAATATTTCCGTAACCAGAAGGTTTCCAGGTATGTTCCGGTATAAAAAAATGATCACTATAACAGGAAGAACAAGTGAAGGCTCCTTCAAACAGGCGCGACACGCAACGCAAAAGCACCGCTCGTCGCGCGACATACAGTGCCTTTGTGTCGCTTCGCGTGACGCGCCTTTTAGAAGGAGACTTGACTTGTTGCCGGTTTTTTTATGCTGAGCTGAGGCCCCTTTGGTATTATAATCTTTATTTTTCTGTTTTTTTTTGTTTTAATGTGTATTTTGTTGCTGCAATGCCAAAAAACGCATTTTTCTTTCTTTCTTTTACTTGACTGTCGGATTCGTTAAGGGAATTTTTACACCCCTTATTTATCAGTAGTAACGATTAACAGATAGTGAGAAGTTCTCAATGTAAAATACTAGCTGACATCCAGTCGGATATCAGTACTTTAGTTTATTTAGCTGGCCCACACTGCTAGCTCATAATGTTGCTGCCCATATTTTTCAGGATCAATCTTTCAGTTGTGTTTCTGGACACCCACGGGAGAAGAGGTGGAGGTCTATTATCATACTTATTTTTAAAATATTAGGAACTCTTTATAATATGAAACGGTTTAAAATCATACGTTTGCATTCCACCTGAGTCAGGTTACAAACTGGTCACGTACTTAGGTAATAATTCTGTGAGAAAATCGTGATATAATTATTTATTTTTAACCATATGATATTTAATCAAACTTTTTACGTTTATAATTTCAAGCCCCGCTACAAAAAGTAATGAAGTTTTTTTGGATATCTGTTTTAACACTTACGTCTTTTTTAACGGCCGACCAACAAAAAGTACACAGTGATTTATCTTGGTCGCTTACGTCAGTCTTCTGTAAACAGGGCTGTTCCAGTTCTCCTGTAACACATGAAATAAAAATACCATTAATTCTATGTAATGAAAAAAACCTCTAAAAAACGTGAAAAATAACTTTAATTTCGGAAGTCGGTGTCTTTGGTTTTTGTATTTTCGTTTTTGGCCACCGACTTCCGAAATTAAAGTTATTTTTCATGTTTTTTAGAGGTTTTTTTCATTACATAGAATTAATGGTATTTTATTAGTGGTATTTATTAGTGTTTTTTTTTTTGGAAGTTGGTTGTTTTTTTGGAAAAAGGATTTTATTTTTCACTTTTTAGTTGCGGTGCCTACCCCACACAAATTCATATACTTACCACTACTTGGTATGTAAATAACAGTGACAGGAAATTATTCAAACATCATCGATATAAACTAAGTGGAAAAAATATGCAGTATTAAGGATAACTCAACAACTACTGGTCAGAACTTGTTCAAATTTATAAAAAATATTTATAAAAATAAATGGGACACCACACGTGAAGCACCAGCTATCAAATAAAAAAAAAAACATCTAAATCGGTTCACCCTGAAAAAAGTTCTGAGCTAATTAACATAAAAAAAACCTACAGATATGTTGATATTTAGATACAAAATATATTGGAATCGTGGTTGCTTAAGTTTAAAGAGCCTTCAAATACAAGCTCGGTAACGAAAATCGTACGGGTCACTTAATTGGATAATGAGGTATGAGAGCAAACATTATCCGAATCAATACGAGAACCGGGAAATCGACTAATATGGAGTACAAATAGTGGAATGTGCTATACATACATTATACTAAAGTAAGGCCACATCAATTCTTTAAGACTGAACACAAACCGCTCTTATTGCATCAGATTACAATTAGCCTCGGCCCACCTATTTTTTAGGTACTTTAAAAATATTGAAGTTCTTGAAAGCCGGATCTGTAAGTTGTTTGGGGATAGTCGACTTTACGTTACCGGTATAGAGTTGATTGTCGAGGTGCGTGATGTAGCTGCCGGCTAGGCGGAGGATCTCGATCTTGCTCAGCTTCCTGTCGGGTGGTTCCGTGGGGATGAGCAGGCGCAGCGTGTTGAACGCTATGTTCACGCTGCTTGGAAACACAAATATTTTGATAACAATTCTATTAAAACAAGCACAGGACAATCATGACGCAAACAAATAGCTGCAACTAAATTAAACAGATAAATAATAAACAAAAATACATTTTTAAACCCATGGTATACTTAAAAGTTGAGTTAAACTCAAAGTTGCCAGAAACACGATACATAGGCACACACATATATTACACATATACATCATCATTATTATTATACATTTATGAACCTACACCTAACCTTTTTCGTGTCAAACTATTGTCTGTTTTCAAACAGAACAGTGTAATAAGTTACAGATTTATTTTTTACTAGCTTCTGCCCGCGGCTTCGCCCGCGTGTATGTCGGAAATTATCCCATGGGAACCTGCTACCGAGACAAAAAGTAGCTAGTGAAAATCAAAATCGTTCCAACCATTTCGGAGATTAGCCGGAACAGAGAGACAGACACAGACAAAAAACTTAAAAAATGTTTTTTTTTGTTATAAGTAGGTACCGTACCTGGTAAATTTAGTTAAAAGCTGATATTTTGACATCACAAATAGACCCTTCAATTTTATTTATTTGTATGTGTGTAAGTGTATAGGTACATTTATATGTATTGTATAGATTAATTTTCAGTCGGACTTATAATTAGCTGCAGTTTTACACTTCTTACTGTCATTTTACTGCAGCTAATTAAAAGTCCGATTGTAGACAGCTATTTTTAGTAGGTATAATTTAAACTATAAGGTGTTATACCTCTTGTAAAGATAAATAGCTCCAAAAACATATCTAGCAAACCATGTAACTAATTGCCACTTGCAACATTATACTTGTGTCAGTTCTAAACTTTTAAATACAGTAGTAGTTTTTAGTCCAATAGTCTGCAGGCGCCAAATGAGAGGAGCCTGATCTTATCTTGACAAATGATATCTTACTGTAGCAATCATTATAACCTTGTCGATTAAATAGCATCTATTATTTTATAAGTTCTACTACTTGAAAGTGATCGAAACTTTAAGAGTCGAGTGATAAATAAGAGGATCGTTACACAAAGTACCTATTCCTATGTAGACGCCATGCGTTAAAAAAAGTTTTAATAATGAACTGGCACAAATTTGTGGATAATACAGAAAGATTACCCAGTCAAATATCATTTAGGTACTAACGGCAAACTTAAGAAATTCTGTGTGACAGTGAGCAAAGAAATATATATTATTTGAAAAAGCAAATAATATAAAATGCACCAACGTGAGTCATTGTTACGAGAGTTTAAAATGCAGACTATACCTACAAGAAAGTATAGTAAAAGTCCTGGAAGTGAAACCAATAAAGTAACTTCCACATGCAATATACTAACTTTTGCGTCCGGTCCCTCTCACGCGCATTGGCCTGGCACCTCTGCTTCGCCACTGGTTGCGTGCCCGCATGTTGGTATGAACTCACCGAGAACATACGTTGTTCCCATGTTTCTTCCGCACACTGATAGTTTAGGAAGTTCTCCATTGGAGAAGAAAATAATACGGCTATGAAAATTCGCAGTACGGTTTAACTAAGCTGTATGGCTATGAAACTTAGCAGAATCCGTCAAAAATCTAAATGAGACGCCAATTTGCGTGTTCCGGTGATAGTATAACTTCGGATGCAGGATACGTACTAATCTGGGAACGTATGGGGGCCCACTAATAAGTATCCCGCTGGATATCGCTCATGAAGGAGTCATTTAGGAAGAACAGCGCGCGCCACTGACTCGCTCTTAACCGATAATTGTATAAACAGATGGCTGCCGATGTCATAGGGACGCACTCGGAGCTTGAGAAAGTTTATTTTTTATTTTGTTTGATAATTTTTGTATGAAATTCAAGCGAGTATTATCGTTGCCTTATGAGAAACTTGATTATTTTAGAAATGACAGAAATGTGTTTCATATCAGGATTTTTTGAACTATTACTCATAGAATTTGCAGAATATTGATTGGTGAGTTCATTACTTTTTAACCGACTTCAAAAAGGAGGAGGTTATATGTTCGGCTGTATGTATGTTTTTTTTCATTTTATTTATGTTCACCGATTTCTCCGTCAATTGTGAACCGATTTTGATTTTTTTTTTCTTGTTTGATAGGGTATGCTCTCGAGGTTGTCCCGTTGTCACCAAGTCAGAATCTGATGAGGGGATCCCATGGAAAACGAGGGAAATCCTCAATTTTTTTTTAGAAGTCGGCGGCCTTTTTTTTGTAAAAAAAAAATCAAATCTTTTTCACCACTTCTCTTCATCGAAAAATATTATCATTATTTTATTTTAATAGAAACGATTTGCACCACCCCAGTCCATCCCTGGTGTGGCGAATGGGTGACTTGTCATCAAGAATGTAAAACGCGTCTCCCCCGAGCTTTGTCTGTTGCTTTAAGCTAACTACCGCAATAAATATTTTTAATGACTCCGATGATTCCTCAAACTGAATCTCTTCTTTAATTTGTTACTTGATATGTAAGACATGCTTCCTTTGTATATGCAAGATATACATCAAACTTTTGCGTTAGATTTCATCATGTGATTGATCTTGTTATAGGCAGTTCTTCTGATGAAGTTATTTCAAAGCCTCGGGATGGTAATCACTCATATTGTAATAATTATTACCTTGCCAAAGGAACTACGCCCTAATTCCTTTTCAACTGGTAGTGAGTTATTACACTACTAAGTACATGCTTATAAATCATGATTAATTAATTGTTTTCCTATATCTCATAGGGCCATGCCCGTCTTAGATATCTCACGTTTCTTTCATTGAGCTATTTGTTCAATTCATCCAATATGTTTCGCGTATGTTCACGTCTCGAGGGGATGCGAGGAGTTCCGTGGGAACATCGACTAATTGGTTAAATTATACGATATGTCGACCGCTGCGTTCATTCGTATTCATTATAACAGTTACGGAGTTCACATGAAAAACAATAGACGACATCAAAGACTACAAATTCGTTTAATGAAGACTGTATGCGTTCGCAAGCTTACACGCTCGCAGGTATGACGTTTATACGGCTACTGCATTTATTTAAATATTTATCAACATGGTGTTCTGATACTACAAATATTTCATCATAACTTACAGAACATTTATCAGATTCCGTCAGCCTTTTGGTAATATAATAATTTGATTGATTTGCTGATCATATTTTAACCTGCCAAAATATTTCGAACTGCAGGTAGATTTCATAACATCATACATGGTTGCTATCATACACCTCATTAGCTGTTCATCCCAACGCAACCAACAATGACTTGCGTGAGTGGTGAAGCAATCGCTGGTGATGCTCAGGTGGCTGTTGGCTTAGCGTCGACGTCACGACCCCCCCACGTCGCGGCGCTGTCGGCCAACCGACGCGGCGCACCACGGCCGAGACTTTCTCCTCGCGACACCTCTGCCGGTGGAACGAGCGTCGCCGCGAGTCGCAGACGCAGCCGCGCGCGAGTCGACCGCCTTCGACGCTGGCGCGACACCACCAACCACTACCGACACTTCCGCGTACAAACATTAACCGCTTTCGCTCCGTAAACAGTTTTCGTGTGAACTATATTGTGTTAGTACATTGACAACATCCTACCGGAGACAGTGCATGGCGTGTCGTGACTGAAACAAACTACTGAGTTTGTTCACCTAAGTGATGCTTTTTCATTATTAAGAGGTGAGTGTTGTTACCTTTCTACTAGTCGTGCTCCATTCTCCGTTAGACGATGTCATTAGATGATAAGGAGGGCGCAAACGTTAGTAGTGAACGCAAGGACGCGATCAGACTGGACGTCGGAGTTACCGTCCACCGGCCATCGTCCTAATTCTTGTGTCTACTAGAAACACACGTTTGTCATCGCAGGAGAAAAGAAACCACAATGAGAATATTAATTGAAAAGTTTGTAACAATACCCGTAGTTGTGCTCTTTACGTTAGGTCCACACACCTACAATATTTGTCAGAACAGTTACATTAGATGAACAGTTAAGCACGGACCGGTCTGGGTATGGCCGGCATTTCGAGATCAGCTGGTCTGACAAAGCATGATAATGCTGATACGGATCAAGGCATCCTGTCAAAATGTGTAAAGGCCGAACAAACCGCATAATGCATTATTAAATACAACTTACAACATTTAAATAACGCTCAAGGATTTGATGTTTAATGTTCCTTTGTGTTAAAGGCTTTACTCATCAATCATCAGAATCATTGATGAGCATTATTTAGCGAATATATAAACTACTCTAGTAAACGTGGGTTGTTTGTTCCAATTCGGTGTATGCAAAAGTGTTTCCGCCTTTCCGCAAGCAGAAACAAAGGTACGTGACAAATCGCAAGCTAGTAAGTCAACACAAGGTGATAGTTTCGCAACTTTGCTTGACTTCCCGTGCTGAATGAATGGAGGCCTCTTTTCCTCAATATTATGTGTACTTATTGACATCTTCAATACAGTTAAAGGAAATTTTCATAAATGCAATATCTTCAATTGTTTTTATCCCACTAATATATCGGGCTTGGATCTTACTCTCGATCACTTGGGGTAACTTAGATACCTACCATATTTGGCGATATGTTAGTGAACCGTAGTACACCTTTAATCCTATAAAGCTGACCTGTTTTATTTCTGGATAATAAGTATTGTGCCGTTGTATAAACATGAATTAACTACTTCATCATTAATCCTGAATTATCCCATTTATTTGGTGTAGGCGCTGCATGTCTCGTTCTTCTTTAAGGGTCCATCCTTGGACGTCTCTTGTCTTGTCCGGTACATCTCTTGTCTTCTCAGTATTCACCCCTTTTCCGGCTGTATCATCTTTCACACCATCGGCCATCGTTTGTTTGGTCTTGTCCGACTCTGCTATTCTTAATCATACTAAAACTTTTCTCACATGTTACCACATGGTAAACACATAATTATCAACCAAGAATTCCGTTCTTGTTTGATAATCATGTGTAGATACTGTATGTATGAGCACTATGTACCTACTATAAAGTCAACATTTATAGGTTCGTCTTTCATTGACTTGAATGTGCCCTGGTGGCTGAGAGTATGTCATACTCACACAAATGTCTCGCTGGTGGTGGCGTGTGTGTTGGATTATTAAATCCCTTCAAAGTGGTTGAGCGAATGGTGCTGATCCATACGTCATGTTCGTGAACAGGCGCCGTCAGTTGGGACTGGTCATCTCATAGCTGCCACGGCTTATTATAATTTCTGAATTGTTGTTTTTGTTTTTATCTTTTGAATTACGGTCGCTTTTAACGTGCACGTCTTTCTACATCGTTCTTACATGTATAATTTAAACATGAATGATGTAACCAATTTTTTGTAACAATATTTTTATTTAAAAGAGTGGCCGTGGAGTTTCTTGCCCTTTCTTCTCCATAGGTACCTACTACGCTTTGGAATGGGCAACTAGCTTCATCTTTCTGACTGACCGACCCCTTGACAATTCAAAACTGCCTGTAATTAGTTTATTTGAAATAAATGCTTTGAGTTTGAGTTTATGAAGACGGAACTATTAATGTACACTCATCATTTATTACGTTAGATTATCGAGTAGTTAGTATCCGTGTAGTTTCCGCATGAGTTCACTGAAGAACCTTCGTGTTTCTCGAACGCCACCGATTGTGTTCGGTGAATCGAAATCCGCGTGAATCACGGAGGTGACAGGATCCTCTTTGACATCCTGCCAATGACCCAATACAATACGCCGCCGCATGCGGTGGCCGGAGGTCGTACGATGCATAAACAACAAATGTAGCAACTACGTACATTTATGTCTTATGTCACACTTCGACGTATTCAATCACGAGATCGTAGTAGACACGAACGTTTTTCTTATACTGACACGCATGTTCGTTATTGTTTTTTTTTATAGCTTTGTTGTTAATTTTTGGTGAGGGGATAGGTACGAATCTATTATACTATAATTATTATCCTGTAATAATATGCTTTTACCGTTTTAATGATAGCTAGACCAACTACGACGACGATCCAAATTAATGATTTAGGTAAATTGGTGAATTTCCTCTTTTGTTTCTTTACAATGGTGAATTTTATAATTGCAGAAACACGTCTAGCGAACATGTCTTTGAAAATTATTAAAACTCCATAAACTGCGGTATTTTATCCTTAATGAATGGACATCTAAAGTTTAAATATATAGTTTTAGATTTAATTAATGAACTGTAGAGTTTAAAAATATCATTTTTACGATAAAAGGCCTCATAAGGTCACGTAAACATCACGTATTTGTTGTGTGATATGTGACACAGTTGAGTTACAGTGGACGATCGAAGAAACGAAGGTGACAGTACATAACACCTGCTGACCCACTTGACTCAAATTCTAAGAAAATGAACTTGAACCGTATTTAACATAACCTATGATACGTTGACTTTGGCCCCTTGATAGGACCGCCTGAGTTTGTTCTAAGTTGGCAATTTCGTAGACAATTCCAAACCCAACGAATGTTGGCAGCATTCCGGTACCGGGTTCCGGTATCTTCAACTCAACTCTACTCAACTCAAAGCATTTATTTCAAATAAATCAATTACAGGCACTTTTGAATTGTCAAGGGGTCGGTCAGTCAGAAAGACGACGCTAGTTGCCCATTCCAAAGCGTCACTACACTTTTGCTTCAGCTGCATGAACGTTACTGGGATACGACTTGGTTGGATCCTTGGTTATTAGTCCTAATTTTCAATCATAATTATACCACTTCATTAAGTCTCCATCCAGTCCAATATCCTGTGTATATATCAGAGCACATCAAACTACAAACTCTTTTTGAATTCTTCTTATAGTTCCCCAAAAAATTGTACCTATATAGGTACATATTGATACCGATCTATTGATTATTATGATACAACACAGAATTTGACCAGCCATCCTGAGTGTAACAAGTTTAAAAGGAATCTGCGAACTAACCTACCGTGCCAAAGCACAAAGAGCATCAAAGATATCTGATGCGGCAGAAGATATAGCTGCACTATAAGCACAATGCTGGCTGACGGTTTGGCAAGTCGGCCTTGTCTGCAAATGGGTCAAATTCACGCGCCGCTTGCCCAAGCGCAATTATACATGACCGACCATTATTTTATTTAATAATTCAAACACTTATCGGACCATCATGAGAAAAAACTAACGTCTATGATATGTAATGGGCTTTTGTTGTAATTACAGTTCTTGTCCAAAACACTTCATTTAAGTCTTGGTATTCAAGGAATGTTATTGTTTCGCCCGACCTCATCTTATCTATTAATAAAGCCAAGCTCACTGTTCAGCCAGCTCTTGAACTTCAAGTTGGGGAATACCTAAATCTATGCTCTGTGTAGAATGCTAATTGGTCGAACCTTTCCGCTTAGTATTTATAGTATTCAGGTAGCGTCTGTCCTTTCTGTAATAGGTCTTAAATATCATCACTCACGATTTCATTTTGTGTTTTTAGTTCTTATTCGCGACGTTTTTTTATCTGTTTCACGTAATACCTTCGTGTGCCATTACTTAAGGCGGAAACTTCAGGGTAGCCCGCGAAATTCAAATTTTGTTACGTTTTTTGCAATTTGCAGGTCACTGTCAGGTTGTACTTTGATTAAAATATGATTCGCGACCGTAACAAACATGGCCTTATAGAATTATAATCAATCAGAGTTATATGGCTGATTCTAATGATTATAATTCTGTAAAGTCATATTTGATATGGTCGCGAATCATATTTAGACCACCATACAACCTGATACTGACCTGCGAATTGCAAAAAACGGAAAAAAATTGAATTTCGCGGACTACCTTGGCGCATCCCCCTTAAGTTACTGGGTGACTATGCGAGTGAATCTGCTGTTGCACAAGACAGAAGATAATGTAGGCCAGACATCTCAGCGTAGGTACATCTTTCCGAGTGAAGCATAAGACGACGTCCTTGTGATATCTTGTCATTATAAAAGCTAATGAGCTCGGTACATGGTTGTTGTCAATCTATAAAGCCTTTTGACTCAGTTGGTCCCTTCTAAAGTCTATATATTCGATAGATTATGTACAAGACGTGACGTTTGTTTGAATATACTTAAGCTTGATCGATGCACTTGATATAGGTACTTTATACATTAGATCCCTGCTCTGTCAAAGTTCATATTGTTTCGATCGATCGAGTAGTTTGGTTGTCATATTTGCCATAACTTGCCGTACCTAGTATATAAAAACTGGGAGTGGTAGTTAAAAAATATTTAAATAAATCTACTGCTTTTAAATCCCAATTTGACTTATAATATTGTTGTGCAAGAAATCTTTGAAATTATTAGCAAAATATTAAAATATACATAAGCGGAAAGTTCACGTGATTTTAATAATATTAAACCAGTTTGTATACAAAAAAGTATTGATTCCTCATCATTGATTCCTTGACATAAGCACTGAGCGACTTCCGCATGCCATGCATTTTTTTCTTTTTAAACCTAATTTACAGGTGCAACCACAGTAGGTATATAAAGAGAAAATCATTAACGGTCAAGAAGACTGAAGAAACTGCGATAAAAAAAATCACATCAAAATCGGCCGAGTAGTTTTCGAAGAAAATAGTAACAGACATACATACACACAAACAACGTCTTACCCCAAACGCATATACCGCCTCCATTCCGACGTGGGTAAAAAATAGCGGAGAGATCCAAAAGCTACTGTTGTAAAAGGTCAATTTTTTTATTATAAATAATGTATTTCTATATACTAGTATATATCACTATTATTAATTCACTCGTCCAGTTATATTTAATTTATGAATAGGTACCTACTATATCTTCTATACACATTATTATATATTAAAGTTGCTTTTTGTGTCTGTCTGTGTGACCGCGTTGTTCTTCACATATTTTGATAAAGTTTTCACCATCATTAGAGAGTTTATTCCGGAAGGTCTGTGAGTATAATACATTAATATTAAAATTAAATATGATAAAGAAATCTCAATGTTTTGTCATATCGTTAAAAACCGCGCAAAGCAAGGGCGGGTCGCTAGTGATACTTTATATTATATATAACACACGCATGTGCTATAGCACATTGTATATAAATCTGCATGCAATTAAACGTCGATTTACACATCGCGAAATTATCCATTGGACGTGTCCTGTCCTGGACAGCGTTAGAATGTCATTATTTCTATTTATTCGATGGTTTCTCCCTATGCATTGTTTGTATTTTGCTGCAAATAACAGACTTCTTCATGTTAACTAATAATTAATTAATAGAATATCTAATCTAAAAAAGGCAGTAATTTTATTTATGTAATCGATTAGATTTTGTCTATGGACATTGTGATTCTTGATCTGTGGTAAAAAGGTTAATAAAAAAGGAATAAAAAAAATATCTTCTCTCTGGTGTCAAGCATGGTATTATTTAATTTAATTATAATATGATTATCTGCTACTAAAACCCCTAAAACATATATAAAAACCAATAAAAACTTAACACTTCACCCTAAGCATTGTCGTCTATAATAATATTATAAAGATTTATTTGTGAGTTTGTATGTAGGGATCTATCTATCTATCTTCGGAACCCCTGATCCGATTCCGAAAATTCTTTCACTAATGGGAAGCTATGGTACCTATTGCCGAGTGTCATAGGATATTAATACACAGGGTTATTGGTTATATGTTGGCACTCCGTTAAGGGGATGTAGTAGAGGTCATTTGCAACCGAATGACCCCTGATGACCCCTATGTAAATGTCAACCATTTTCGTAAGTAATTTGACATTTTATATATTTTTGAAGATATCTGGTATCTTATTGTATCTCGTTGGATAGCTGGGAAGTGGTATATACATGTTTTGGAATGGTCTGCCGATAAAGTACTTCCGTGTTTTTTTGCAGAAATCGACTATTATATTCAAATAACCTGTTCAAAATGATAGAAAATTGTAACGATTTAAAAACTATTAAAGATAATTGTCATTTTATAGTTGATTATTATGTATGTATTGAAGTACAAGCAGATAATAATAATTTAAAAAAATCATACAATGCTTTTCTTTAATAAATTTTCATTTGTACCGCAAAAAAAATATAAAATGTCAAATTACTCAAAAATGGTTGACATTTGCATAGGGGTCATTTAGTTGCAAATGACCTCTCCTACATCCCCTTAATGGATTACCGACATATAACCAATAACCCTGTATATATTTTATGTTAAAACAAGAAATTTCACGTAAACGAAGTCGCGGACAGAAGCTAGTTGTGTTTGTAAAATCCTAATTACCGTTTGTTGCTTTGTAATTATAAACATTGGTTTTAATCGCAGCGAGGTGTGAATCGGCCTCAAGTTTTCTTAATATATATTCATGTCTCGAGAGGCAAGTGAACGTCCCTGCTTAGATACAACCTCTACTGTTACGAGTAAAACTGGTCAATATGAGATTTACGCATTGCTTTTAAGACATTGCGTGCTCGTTCTAATAAAATTCGTTGTTTATTATTAGTAAACAAGCATTGTATTTTATCATGTTATACAATTTACGACTCGCGTAGGAATAAACCATAAAGTAGGCAGAAATCACGTAAGAACAGGAGCTGTGTAACGTTCTGTAGGTGTATTATATACCTACTTTATTAATAGAAATATTGGCAGGTTTCAGAGCAATATAGACGTCTGTTTGAAATAGCTGTACTATCTATAATACAAAGTAATAATGTGAGAATGGTACCTACTTTCTAATAACCTAACATCTCAAAACGGCGAAGGAAACCGGCATGTCATAGAACCGAAAGTTCAAAGATATGTGACATCCACCAACCCGCACTGGGCACGCGTGGTGGTTTACGGTCCCCTCTCTCACAGAGAGGAGGCCTGTGTCCCAGCAGTGGGAACATTATAGGCTAATCATGAGACAAGTTAGTACGTCCAAGTTAGTTAAGCTATAAATATTGACGTTACTTATCATAAATTCCGTTTCTACGAAATACCATTTATTTCTAAGTTTTAGTAGCCAACTTAGCAATGTTTGTTTGTGGGCGTAGACATTTAATACATAAGTCGTTAATCCACAGAACATAAGGTTTCGATCTAGATTAAGATATCGTGTCTCTGCTACAATCACATAAGTAACTTGCAAGACTGTTGATATGTAAATCTCGTATAGAGGCCACATTTTATGGGATATTACATCGTGTAATGTAATCAGGTTAACTGTTTATTGCTAATATTATACCTGCAAGCTTCATCTTTAACACAAGGCTTACGTTACGCGTTTTGCTCTAGTTACAACCTTAGTAGGTAGAATTTACTGTTAATACCTACAATGTAAAACATCATTGATAAGTCTATAGCTGTACATATAATAAAATAGTAACGAAGTTAAAACTTTACTTTTTTTTATTTTTTTAAGAAGTTGCTTACGAGATGTGGGAATGAGTCTGATGCCGAAAATATAGTTTTAAGAATTTTTGTTCATTTGTTGGATGTATGTTCCAGATTAGCGCAAAAACTTCTGAATGCATTTGAATGAAATTTGCACACATATAGTTTATACTCGTAACCTGGATTAACACATAGGATACTTTCAATCCCAGTAGTATGTTCCCGTGTGATATTTTCCGACATTCACGCGGACCAAGCGGCAAAACCTAGTAAATATTAAAGTATCATAAGCTAACATAGCTTGTCATACCTTTGAAGAAGTTAATTATTTTTGAAATTATTGTCACAGGTAGAAATGTCAGTTCAATTATTAACTCAGGCAATTACAGTTGGCACAAGGTTCGCTGTGTGAACTTCCGCGAAAAACAAGTGACACCTCGCGGACTTAAACAGTTCATTGTCCTTTTAGTTAAAATGTTATGGTGCGGGGTTAAGGTTGTTCAATTCGGTAAATATTGAAATAGGCAATCCTATAAATATCGATCCAAAAGTTTTATTATAATATTCGTCATAAATCTTTTTTAAACTTACAAACAACACACAATAGCAGCCAGTACCTATCTTAAAAAAGAAAACATTGCAATTTTTTTTGTGCACTACACTATTTCTAATTTGAAATAAGAATTAATTTGTCATCATTTATAGTCCAAATGTTATTATTTGTTTTTATTAGCTCACAATCTTTACAATTTAGCCGTTTTTTTTATATTTTTTATAATTAATTGAACTGTAATAATACTTTTTATGTGTTTGTACTTTGTGGGTATACTCGTACAATGAAAGTAGTAAAATAAATATGATCACAGAGGTGACGAACGAAAAATACCAAGGTTGGTCTTCATAATATGTATAATGAAATTCTAAAAGCCAGCTAGATTACTAGAGATAATTAAACGCATTCGTTTAGTATAGCCATTTGTTGGAGAGCCTAACAATGAAAAGGCACTTGGCCTACCTCTATAATAAAAATGCTACCGTACCTTAATTATGCTTTGCCTAGTAACATAAAAGTCGTAAAGATAGCTGAAGATTTTGTGTCAATTTAGTATATCCATATTGGGAACCGACGTTTTATGAAAGGCAGATTGTCAGGCTGTCTTCAAATCTGTCGGGCCATTACAAAGAGATGCTACGTTTATGGTACATTACTACTAGAGATGCGCCGAGTACCTACAAGTTTAATCGAGTAGCCGAGTACCGAGTATTGCTCGGTATTATGTTTACCGAACCGAATATTCAGTTGAGTACCTCGGTTTAGTTTACGCAGGTAAAGGAAACACACGTACGAAACGCTTCAAATATTATAGAAGAATGCCATGCAAGTTTTTGGTATTGCTACGAGGAATTAGCATCTACAGCGCCGCAACAGCGTCAAGACCTGAAAAGTGCCATCCCTATAGAGTTAGACCAATATCTAAGCGAATATGTATTACCACGAGAGACCGATTATTTAATTAAATTCGTTGGTTCTTTTTCACGTCATTTTACTGACTATGACTAATCTTCATTAATAATTAAAAAAAAACTGAACTCTACTCTCTTCATTAATTGTTATAAGTTTATGAGTTCTTCTCGAGTACCTCGGCAGTCAAACCGAGTTATTCGGCCGACAACGAGTACTACCAAAATGTCCGAGTATGCCGAGTACCGAGTAATAAACGAGTACTTGGCGCATCTCTAGTTATTACCTACTACCTACTCGTTTTATCTCAAAGTACGTGTTCTAGTTCAGGGTTTACTATTCCTTGTTATTCTTCAGCCGGTGTGTTTTTTTATATCAATGGAAATGTTCAGATATTTATAAATTCTCAACAGTCTACTAATAAAGTTGTTGGGCTAAATGATAATTTTAAAGTGTTTTTGGATAAAGCGTTTACCTAATAGGCTCATAAAACTCAAACCTAAAGTTCCACCATGAGCTCTCACACGTATGCAAAAAGGTAATAAACGAATGGCTAAAAACCCTAACATACGAGGAAACTGAGCAAGTATTAGTTAGACTTGGTTAAACAAATTATTTTCTTTTTATCAATAATGTGCACCGTGTTTAATCTATAAACTGCGCTTCTAACAGATCGGCATTTTCAAAGAAGACACACATTCACAAACACACACACACATACACACACACACACACGCACATACACACACACATAACAACACAAACCCTGTTAACAATAAGACGCACATACAGTTTTACATAGACATACAACTATAGATACACAAAGAACTGCAAACTAGTTTATAAGTCATTTACTGTTATCTTTTATTCATAAACTTATTTTTGTTTCTTAATTATTTTTTTAGGCACCTTTTGTATAAGTAAATGTTCGTCTCAATTTGTTAGTAATTATGGGAAATAGCGAGATATGCCCCAACACAAGTATATATCAATTACTTACTGGGGATGTCTCATTTATAATATTTGTAACTGTTTTGGGACAAATAAACATTTTTCATTTTCATTTTTCATTTTCAATAGGTGTTAGCCTAACGTATGCACTGCGTGGCAGCCGCGTAGTGACGGCGAAGCAGCCACGAAGAGGCTGCGTAGGTTTATGTACTCTGCGCTTATAAATACTAGGATAAATACTAAACTGACATTAACATAAATTCTATAGATTTATGTTAATCATTTCCTGTGAAGCGTACCTTACGATTTAAGGGAATGCAGTACAATCTACTACAGCAGTGCAGTACTTGATGTTTTTTTTTTCTAACGCTTAGATATTTTTTAACAATATTTGTGATAAAACTCTCTAACTTGACGGTTTTCAGTTGTCTATTGTTTTCTTCCAGGTTATAAGCAAACAAGATGGCCGCGCCGGATACTGTCCGGAGTCAGACTCGGCTCCTACTAATGCTGGTTCCGGTACTACAGATTATTACACTAGCCTTCTGCGATCCTGGTAAGTTTATAATTGATTTTCCTCTTTTACAAAATAAACGACTTCTGCTTTGAGTAAAATCCTGGTGGATAAGTTTGTTTAACATATTTTCCTCTCTAAACCATATCATATTAGTGATGATCTAATAGGAAGGTATTCGATTACTTTAATATTAAGTCAAGATCTCTTAACACCTACGATAATGCACAATCTGTGTTTTTAATTCATCTTGAAATTGGGAAAGTTATTTTCTTTAATTTTCTACTGTTAAATCATAAATAGCTACGTACCATAAAATCAGTAAATTCACGGATATAACGTCTAAGGGAAAATTATATATATGAAAATTAATTATGTATGTACCTAATTCTAATTATTAATGAAAATATTTCTACGATCCATGTCTCAGAAATTAAGTCGTCATCGTAAAATATTAAGGCCCGCTTGCACCGCCAATCACTAAACACGTTTAGCGCTGAAGGAGTTTAAAACATAATTCTGTTTCTGTAAAATGTTTAAGATGACAGATAGAATGATGTTTAAAACTCGTTTAGCGCTAAACCCGTTTAGTGATTGGCGGTGCAAGTGGGTCTTAGTAATTGTTTGCAAGAAAAGCGTTTACCAGCCAGCTTCAAATAGCATAATAACGGTAATTATCGTGAAATATACGACTATAAAATATTTCTATGACCATTTAATTAGGTCCCATTATTCCAAAGAAGTATTATGTACATACTTACATAATATATTCATGGTGTAGGCGTTTTCTGATGATAATACATTTCTAAAGTTTAAATAATAAAAAGTTGAAATCCGCATCCGGGTGCAGCAATCTGGTTCTAAGCGATTTTCGTAATTTATTTTATAACGAAATTTGAAAGTTTATTTATATGTCATCGTCCTCTTACTTACTTTATTTCACAGTTTTTTTTTAATTGAGAGTAAATACTCTCAATTCAAAAAATTCTGTATTCTTGACAACCATAAATTGTATTAGCCTATCTACTACCTATATTGCATTGCAATTCTCGTATTGAATTTAATCCATGAAAAGTAATTGGAATAAATAATATATAACAGATTTAAGTTTATGACCTTATTTATCATTTTATATTAATTTGTTATTTTATCCAAGGCAAGTTTTATATGTTAGGATCCGTAATACTATTGTGTAATTTTACTTAAACTTTAATTGATTCCAGTTAGTGAAGGAAACGATAATATTATTGCTAAGACAATATAGGCGGATGTATAAAACACGCGTGCACACACAGTTGGCAACACAATTTATGCTGTCTGTCTTATTTGTACAAAGGATTCTGGTCCTTCACCTTAATGCCTAGGGTCTTTATTACCATACGCGTAAGAATCCGGAGAACTAATCTAGTGTATCTGTGCAACTAGGATGTGTACTGGTTACTATCTGTTTTTATTGTAATCAAGTACATCCCGCGTGTGGATCCGTCACGAGTTGCGATTACGAGCTAGTATACATATCGTTGATGTACATAGAACATGAACAGGATTCACAGTATTGACATAAAGTCTAAACTTAGCCTGTTGCTTGTCAGCAACGGATTATTTGCAGATTACGCCCATTATTTTGTTAACATAATTATACACCCACACACATACAATGTGGAGACAACAATACGTTTATAAAAGAAAAAAATGGCAACACTAATGCATAAGAGTATTTTGTAACTATCAAATAAATCCTAGCATCAGAATTAAAAAAAAATTTTTTTCAAACAAACTAATTGGGCCGACTATGGGTTCTGCCAATCTTTGACTAGCTATATTGACTAAACTATTGGATATATTTGACTGAATTTTCGTGTGCAGACTGGGAACGGCATTAGAAACACACAGTTTAATTTATTGTTGTATTGTCGTCTCCATCGTGTATATCAGTACACCTTTCTAGCTTTAACTTTCCTTCAAATCACATCCTATTGATCAAGGCAAAATATAAGCTTATTTCATTGATCATTTACTTAGGATCCTTGAAATGCATTTCATAACAGTCGCGCGCGATGCCCTGTGTCTTAGGTACATGAATCACGAGCAGAAGACTTAGACACAATAAAAGATCAATAATTGAGTTAATTATTTTATACATTTTTCAATGAAGCGAGAGTGTATACCTATTCAAATATTCATCCGTTGGTTTCCCCAGATAATATACAAAATATATCAAGTCAGATCTCCTCTTCCTATTTCTCAGTTTTATTTTATTCCGTAGTCGGTCTAGAGACTTACCCCTTTAATTATAAACGTTGCTTAAAGTTAAGTAGTGATAAGCGACTATTTAACCATACATTTTTGATGTTTAAGCGCCTCTTAACTTTAAGCAACGTTTATAAATAAACCTCTTATAATGTAAAGCAGTTCCAGTTGTGAAGTCGCTCAGAACGAAAAAAGCTTTAATCTGTACCAAATCGTGATCTCCAAATAAGAATACACGGAAACACAACCTATTGCATGTAGGTGTTAGTAACATTACAGCCTCTTTAAAGTGTTATCATTTTGACATCTCGATCATTAGCGCGTGAACTCATTGTAGTGACGTCGAGATCTTGACATTTTAGGCGCGTGCGCAGCGCAGCAGTCACGACTCCTGCCAACATTTCCCCGCGACCTTGACTGCACTTCCGCTTCCTACGGGTCAAGGTTCAATCGTTTTACGTGTTTAAGAATTATTGAAATTGTCTCGGTTTAATACGGTTAATTAAACGTAATTTTTAATTTGAAAAACTTGCTTCGCAATTATACGAAAATCCAACTGTAGTTCAGTTAAATATTCGTATTTGAATCGGTTTTGACTGATAACGAGTGTGTCCAACTCATTTGTTTTTTTTTTCATATACCTAGATAGATATCTTGGTACATACAATTCTTGAAAATTCCATGAGACTTCGAAAATTATGAGTATGACAGTATGACATATTAAAACCATGTTCACGTTAGCAAAATAAATAGGACTACATTCTCCACTTACTCAATATGTCTATAATAATAATTCTAAAGCACAAAAATAAAAATAAATTGTACTTATTGTACTTATTTCAATAGTGTAGAAATCATCATTCCTTAGAAATGTTCTCCATAATACGATCGCGCCTGTTTCAAACTGATATGTTCCACAACCAAATAAAATAAGCTCAGTGTATCTACGTCTTGGGAATGATACATTATTTATGTTTACATTGATTTAGCAACGAGCTCCAGAGTGCGTCCTCTGTGATGCATAACATCGACGCCACAATGAACACATCGCAGTTCTTCCTCATTCCCACGCGAGGTACCATGGCGATGCGCAGAAGTGTCCGAGCTCATGCCAAGGATATCGTTAAAAGTAGGTTCAATGTCCAAAATAATGCCAGGGTCAACGTTAGAAGCAGATTCGGTGTCCAAAAGTAAAGCCGGGTCTTCGTAGGGTATCGGAGTCCATTATAACAAATACAAACGTTCGAAAAAATTACTTCACAAGACAACATTCACAACACTATAAAATGTACTATTTGCACAACACGGAAGCAAAGGGAATAGTTTCTAATAGTCATTGTTGACAGATGATCGATGATGCAGTTGGTCTTGCCAGGTAATAAAAAACCATTTTTAATAAAAATCGATTTTTGGGTTCGATAATCGACTCCATAATCAGATATAAACTGATTCCCATAGTGAAATATAAACGTTATGATTGTTTTCATCTATTCACAGATAAATAAGATTAAAATAGGGTCCAAATCACTCGATCAGTAAACGTACTCAAGAAAGAACCACATTTTTTTACTCAAAATCATAAAAATCCATTTTCTTATCGAATAAAAACTGAAATCACATTATTATTTATGTGGTAACCCAGAACCCTAAGCCACGAGAGCCTGCAACCAAAAATGGCAGTGCTTTTCACGTGGACTTAGCGTGAATACTTATATTATAACACAACTCTTTATATTATATATAAGACTTAGCTGCGACGCAGTTTACAATTTTTTTTTTTGTATTAATTACATTTATTTGATAAAATACTTTTTACTGAATAGCTTGTCCTCGTTAAGCCGAAAATAGCGATTCCCTTTCGAAAATAAAGTGTAACTAATCAGAATATATTAAAACCAATAAATATTTTTAAAGTAACAATTAAACACGCTGTCGAATCCTCCAAGACGTAAGGTTAAGGCTGGCTGTATGACGTGACGTAAATTATAATTTGATAATTGCAACCAGAGCCCTTGACTCACACTGAACTTGCGTAAAAACTTAACCACACACACACGCACACATACCGAAGTATATATTATTTAACTACATTACACTATATATTTTTGAGGAAAAATTCGGTTCTAAGTTGCACAACTGTATGCACTTTTTACAAGAGCTCACGTAACAAAATGTTTACATCATCTAGCAAAAACTGAAGCTCGAAAAGTTTAAGTAATTTGCTAAGCTATAATATGGCAATAAGTTTTACTTTAACGGCTACAGTAACGTGGTTTTCAAAAGAAAACCAAAATGAAAAAAAAATTGTAGCCATAATTTGCAAATACACTAATACGACAGCAATTATTTCAAAAGTCGAGTGCCTATTGACCTATTTCATTTAAAATGATTGCTTATGTAGATCTATAAACTTGATCACTCTAAAGTCAATGCCAAAGGAAATGCTTGCTCGCAATGCTCGCTAATAAGCATCTAGTTAGTTCCCGATCTAGGTAGACCTTGGCCAAATGCCAATTTAAAGTCAGAGGATAAAGAAGAATTGTGTCGATCAAGACCATACACTATAGCCACTGAAAAAATAGATGACGGAAATGTTTCACCTCATTTTCGTACATTTCACTGTACCTACGTGAATAAAAAAGGATCGGATAGGTATACTATTTTCGGAAGAGCACTATGGCACAAAATTATAATATCTAGTCGAACTTGAAGAGAAAATATATTATAAAGTGTGACAGAAGGTTCTTGAATTTTAATACCTGACCTATAAATCTTGCCCGTCTCAACTAATACAACAATCGTTTAATTCCGGGACAATTTTTGACATTTAAATGTCATTGCACACCAAAACAAGTAATGATAATTGATAACCTAGCTTCATATATTATGAAGGCTGATATTTCCATGTAGGTACTGTACCTGGTTTTTGAACTATTAGCAGTATACATCTGAGTTTTAAACTTTCTCGAAAATGACGGCAATTTCGAAATTGTGTGCGCTTAGATGAAAATAAATACAAATTCATAAAATACTTATATAAACATCTCATCATTATTGATGCCTTAATGGTGTGTGAAAGTGCAAACTCACCACAACTTCGGTGATCACGTGAGTCTCGTTTGTTATCGAATTGAAGATGAAAACAGTTCAAATTAACGTGAGATCACGTAAACCGTGCCGGCGCGCGGCGTGCGCACACGCCTAGCGAATGCAGCGCGCGTCGCGTCGTCGTCTACATGTCGCGATAGTGAAAGCTGAAGGCCGCTAACTAACGTAACTCCTCTGTCAACAACCGCTATTTAGATAATGACTCTACAGCACACGCTCAAAGAGTTTCCCGTTTACTATCACCTAATTATTTACTAGTAAAAATAACTGCCACGCATGTTACATGTAAATTACGTGAAGGGTTAGCCTAAGCACGAGGAGTTTCGAAACAAATACATTAGCCGTTAACGGTTACTTCCAAACAATAGTGGGCGAGCCATAGCTACTTAGCGAATTCCAACACGAGGATTGTAATTGAGGATTTCCCAATCGTAAAACCCCATAGTCAACACTTGTTATATCAGCTAATCAAACAGGATCTTGCGAATCCTACTTACAGAAATAAAATCATTTATCATTTTACGCCTACAAGAGCTTGGAACCTTTGTGCTGATAAACCGAACATAAACTGAACTACATTCAAACTCAAATTCCATTAATGTTTTCACATTTGTCTCTTCCTCGTGTTCTGTATTAATTTTTGACCATGACATTAATCGATTATTTGACCCTGAGGACAACGCCTATTAATGGCGACGCATCATGCAACCGAGGTTTACTTGCCATACTTATATGTAAACGCAAGATGCTGAATGCAATCTGTGTGGTAATCCTCATATTATGACAAAGTAAAATCTCTTAAGTCATTTGACTTTGGCGAACATCTTTATTTTCATTAATTACTATAGCTTCTGCCCGGGACTTAGTTCGCGTGGAAGTCGTAAGACACCACAGTAAACTAAAATAACAGCCACATTTTTATTCAATTTTGCTGTATAATTCGTTTGTATTTTTGGTCTCAGCAGCCAAATATGAAGATAGTCAGGACTGGTGACGCGGGAGCAAGTGACGTACTGTTGCCCGTGTGAGAAGCAGCTTTTCCTAAGGTCGACACTCGCAGCTTTTAGTAGCAATTTCATAGGAAATTGCTACTTGCGAAGAAGAAAAACTTCGCAAGCAATACTTAGCAATACTTCGCAGTACTTGCGAAGTTTTTCGTGAATTAATGAAAGCCTGCGTTCCTGCCTATTACTACCTACTGGCACAACCCTCATGCTGTGACGGATGCATTCTTACAGCTATCATTAAAATAATATAACACTATATTGTAATCACACAGACGCTGTGTAAACGACTGTGCATTTTTTTCAAAATCTGTTAATGCAGATTAAAATGTTGAGGACAGTCTCCCAAGACCGTTTTCTTGTAGCGACAACGGTAAAGGTACCTGTCCTTATGGCCCCATCACAAAAATCCAGCCTGTATGTGTCATGATTGACTGCCTAGGTCTATAAGGGTATAGCGTGATGGTTATCATTTAAAAGGCTAAATCTGTAACTATCAACAATATTCTAACGTTTTTGCTCGTCTTTTTACGATTTGCGGTAAACTATTGAAGAATACGAACAAATTGCAATATTGGTCATCCCCCATAGCAAACAGCGTGACAGTATATAGCCTACGTTTTTGAGTTACATATTTTTTCCACTTACTATAATATTGATGATGTTTTCATAATTTCCTGTCACTGTTATTTTATATCAAGTAGTGGTATACGAATTTGCGTGGGGTAGGTAACACAACAAAAAATTGAAAAATAAAAACTCTTTTACAAAAAAAAAAAACAACAGACTTCCAAAAACACAAAAAAGTGAAAAAAATCTTTAATTTCAGACGACGGTGGCAACGAAAATACAAAACCAAAAACACCGACTTCCAAAATTAAGGTTATTTTTCACTTTTTTTGTGTTTTTGGAAGTCAGTTGTTTTTTTTTTGTAAAAAAAGTTTTTACTAATTATGGTAGTGTTTGTTTCTACTGCTCGTGTCCTATTGATAATTGGTTGTTATAACATAATAATTATGTATTACCTAAAATTGTTTTTGTCCAATGGTAGGTAATATCCACTTAAATATTTGGGCCAGAGCAGCCCATTACCGTCTAATGGTCCTATTAGCTCATATTAGCACAAAAACTAACAAATTGCAATTCGTGGTGACCGTAGGTTCTGCTTAAACACAAAAAGTAAATCCGGCACACCGCAGGGTAATTAATATAATAGTTTCATATGTTATGTTTTTGCACTAATAAAATGAACTTTTTACAATGAAATGAGATCATGGATCATAGAACAGATCAGCTCATCACAATAAAGATTTTTTTACAGCCACATACCTATAACTAATTGGTATCTCAAATTGACTGGCTTTGTCAAACAAATCTGTGTATTTATTTTACTGCTGCCTGGTTATTAAGAAACCCAATGTAAAAAAGCTTTTCAATAAAACTATTGTTCAAATTCATGTTCATTGCCTCGTACCAACATGAACTGGAAATGTATAAATTGGGACCTACATATTCTTTCCTTCTGTTGAAATATTTAACATCTATAAGGAGTGACTATATCATAGGCGTGAGGACTAAAAAGTTATGAAGCATTTACGAGTACCTACATGTAATAAGTAGATGCGTACGGAGGAGTCAACTAAAAATAGCTTTATAAGCTTATGTTAAACTTAGTTCTAACCGGTCAAGTTAGTGATGTGACCACTTTTATGACTTTTTCAATAAATATAACCAGGAAGTAATCCACACATTAATTAATAATATACTCAGCAACAAGTATGAGCACATACCTTGTAATTGTACTAATAACTTGTGTAATTACCATTTCATAATAATTATTTATTTATCTGTTTAAGCACGGAATGTTCAGTGCCTTTAGTTATTACAAGTATATGGGATGAGTACATTTACATGGTCCTGCTAGAATTCAATGATTATTCAAAGTCATTATCTTCTAATGTCACTTAAGGATTACAAAACAAGTGTTAGTTATTTATTGTATTTACGAGTATTCTGTTATTCAAAGATGTCCGCGTATTCTCTAACAATACGCCCACTCAGAGGTAAAGCGTTTTTGCACATATAGTGAATTTGACACGATGTATCATAATTTATCTAGAATTGCATAATAGACTTATTGAATGGAGTTTGGCTTCCTCTTACCTTATTAGGAAATCAGACTTCATTCTGGGCAAAGGTATTCAAAACAAAATAATTGCTGAATTTAAAATAGCGTGTATCAATATCTATATACAGGGTGGCGCTATAATGGCGACATTAATTTAACACATGGGTAGGGCTAGTGGCCAGTAACAATAAAACATATATTAAAAAAGTTTTTGTATTCGTTTTTTTTTTAATAATTATTTTGTAATTTAGTTTAATTTCAATAAGGGTGTGTTCCTGAAATAAAAACGATTTGATTTGATTTGATTAATACTGAAATTAATCTTTTTGGCGCAGCCGTGAGGCACACACTGTTGTTGTTAACACGTTTTTTGTTTTGTTATTTGAAATTTGTGTTTCACGAATATTTTTTATTATTACTGGCCACTAGCCCTACCCATGTGTTAAATTAATGTCACCATTGTAGCGCCACGCTGTATAATAATAAAAATCGTAGGAAAGTCAAAACTGTACATTGAATATCTAAGTTTTTTTTTTTACAAATTCGTATACCAATCTCAATCATTTCAAATTCATATAGTTTACTTGATATGTGAATAACAGTGACAGGAAATTATTAAAACATCATCCATATAAACTAAGTGAAAAAATACGCATCATTAAAGATAACTCAAAAACTGCTCAATAACGTAAATAACGCAATGAATGTCGTTGAACTGTTAAAATGAAACCCATTCCTACTGTTAGTGTGTTATGTAAGTACCCCGCAGCTGTCAGCGGTCGAGAGTAGCTAAACGAGCCTGTTACTACAAATTATTGTGTCCGGCGTGATTACGAATATAGTCCTTATTTCACGTAGGTACATGTTATGTTACAAAACAACTGCCCCGTTGGTCTCGCGGTTGCAAGCGCCACTGCTGAGCGTGGGGTCCTGGGTTCGATTCCCAGGTCGGGCAAAGTGTTATTGGGTGTTTTCCATTTGGGTTTTCTTAGTAATGGCCCGGAGTTTGGAAGTTAGTGGTGTGATACCCCCGTGCCTCGGAAAGCACGTTAAGCCGTTGGTCCTGCGCCTGATCTCGATTAAAAATATATCGTCTGAGGTCGAGGCGGATTGCCGTCCCATCGGACTATGAAAGTGAGGCAAGAGAGAGTGCACCTGTGGCTGCGCACATACTTGTGCACTATTATCTCCCGCGCCGAAGGCTAGTGTCCGTTAAAATTGGCCGCCATGGCCGAAATACGGTAAAGAGGACTATATTTTACAAAATTATTATTTCTTAGAACAAAAACGACTGGTATAAACTGGCTTAGGTTGAATAGGTTGAGTTAATTGGTCGTTGGGCTAATAAGACCTGTCCAATATACTGCTTGGTTAGAATTTAGATATCTCGTTGAATTCGCACCCAGTTGGCTATTCAAAATCTAATTTTTAGTCTTGTAACCTTCGTCATACCAACAACTTATAGATATGTACAAACTACATTGAATCTACATCTATACCTACTAGTAATCAATATGATGCTTACGAAACCTCGATTTTGCGATTACAATCGATTTTGTTCGACACTGTTAATAAAATCAGAGACTTGTTTCCATCACTCGATATTTGATCGATCAATGTCACCATCTAACCGGTCTGCAAAGAAACGATATACCTATGCCCTGTTTACACTTGCTTATACTCTCTCTACAGCTCTCAACATGACAGCACTGTCGACATTATCAGCATTTGATTGTGACGCCGCATTCCCGATACGTATTACGAAATTAGAGCGTCTACGAGTACAAATACAGATCTCCGATGTTTCTGTCACACCCACTGCCTATCAAAAACTACCACTGACAGCCTCGTTTACATTTATCTTAATTATCTACGTTCCTTTTTATGTGCAGCCTTTCGCTGTCCTGATCTTTGAACGATAGCAATAATTTATATGCACGAATTAGAATGCAACCAACTATGACTATGTTTTATGAACACGTGCACACGTGTGCTATAAAGCATTTGGCTTTTCAAATGTTTATTTAATAATTAATTAAATCTCAATGTTACCTACCTTGTCTTACAGAGTTATATGTTTTGATCAATCTAAATTAATCATTCACTTGTCTTTTGCTTTTCTAATCACACACCTGCATTTATGTACTATAGTTATGAATATTTAGGTACTTACCTATACCATACCACATAGGTCATACATTTTTTTTTTCTCAAACATGCTTGCAAATTCGACCATTGTTTTGACAATCTTCTTCGAAATAAATCGAAAATGCTGTACTGGTCAAATACATGCGAACAGCAGCCGACAATGTTAGTATGAAAATCCATATTTGTCGTGTTTAGCAGCCGAATAAATTACTATGAAAACTCATATCTGTCGTGTAATTTAAAAATAGAACGAACTTTTTACTTCGATCCGGCAACCCTTGGTTGCCATGGGTCGAAGTAAAAAATAATATCAAAGATTTTATTTAAATCTCGAACTGGCTTAGCAAATAGAGCTGTCTAAAATAAAAAGAAACAAATGAACATATTGGCGCGAGAAAAGTTATCGTTGTTGTTGTTCGTCATTGACTCTGAAATTTATAATTAATTTACTCAGTTAGAATTTCCGCGCATTTTTTGAGAAAATTAATATGAATTAGACTTGGACTCACGTATGTGTGCCTCAGCTTCGCCTCAGCCCACATTTTCACGTTCGTCCTTCAATGCCTCAGTTGTCAGCCGCTGCAGTAGGTAATGAGATGGATGGATGGGATGAGAGATCAATATTATGGCAGTAAGATAAGCCCCCTTTTGCTTTATCAAAGTTGCTGCATGTTTCTTTGACATCCATTTTTTCCTATTACTTTGCAACTACTACATGCAGCTATCATTTAAAAGTTATCTTCGTTGCAAAGATGTAGGCCAGCCCAATCTCAACTGACTTGTCTCTCTAGTCTCTTATTGCGACATGCACTCCTTAACTTGTAATCAACTTCAAATACAAAATGCACATCTAGTGACTAGTGAATCATTAATACAAATGTCAGCACCAAACATTTCCAATTTGCGTTAATATCAGTACAAATTATGATAATTACAAGCCTAATATGTCAAGCTACGGTACATGGAAACGTACCAATATGCCTCAGGTGGCACATATATATAAATAAGTAGGTAACTTATTTTTCTTAAACTGTAGTCAACCAACGATTTAATCGGTCTACCATATTAAATGTGATGAATTATTAGCTCATAGTAAACTATGTCATGTCACAATTCTAATATGTAATATCATAGTTATTCTATTGACATTTTATAACAATTTTCAATCGATTATTGCGACCATAATTACTCATGAAACATACATGTGGTAAAAAATGCGCACACGCAGGTGTCCCGGCAACAAGCGGTCTGTACCTATATCCGTTTCTATATGCAATAATTGAATAGGTACGATTTTATTTATTTATTGGTTATCGTTTGAGTACCTACCTAAATAGAAATACTGTGACGGTCAAAAGGCACAAAACGTAATTACTGCTAATTTATGCCACTCGGTTACAACTTCGGAGTTACCAACACAGACTCAGTTTATGGCTTCAAGAATTAAAAGTCATGAAAATTCAGATCGTACAATGATATGGTCAACAAAAGCTGGAGTAATAAAGCATGTTCAATAAATAATTGGATCGAAATAATTAATCAATAGATATGATATTACGGAAGATTGTCAAGAAATGACTTCCAAATTTGTCTAGTCACTAGACCAATTTGGAAGTCATTTCTTGACAATCTAGACTCTAGTGGTTTCAAACGCTGCCGAGCAAGAGATCCTTTTTTTGTTTTTGGGTGTGAAGTCATCATATAACCATGTTCCTTCAGTTGCCTGTGTGCCAGGGCCACGGTAACTCTTTCGGACAAACCTGCAGAAGGTCCTGGGTTCGATCCCCAGGTCGGGCAAAGAGTTATTGAATTTTTCCATCTGGAATTTCTCAGTAGCAGCCCGGAGTCTGGATTTGTGCCTGGTTGATGGCAATAGGCTCGCCCCACAAAGCTGGCATAATGGGGGTGTACTTACCATGGGTACACCTCTGCCTAACCCTTCGGGAGAACAAGTATAAAATTAAAATAAAAAAGAATAAATGAATAGTTAACAACAAATTAATACAGATCTTGTAATCTGAAATTAATGTTCATTAATAAAAATGTAATCTCGTAGGTGTGATGGCGGCACGTCCTAGAAGCAGCTCTAGCAACAGCCTACAGTAATTTATAGTGTCAACCTGCTATAATTTATGAAATCCTTTTAATTTTATTGAGCATTTTATAGAGCATCACAGCTGGTAGTCAATTTAATTATCAGCTTAACGTTATTAATTCTAGCCTGTTTCAGACTCATAATAAAAGTTATAGCTATTGCATAGTATTGTCTGCAGACAAAAAAAAATATGTGTTCATTTAAAAAATCTTTGTTTCCTATTCTCAACTAGATTAATAGTTGAAACCTGAATACTTTATAACTGTAAAGCTTTTATCAATCAATAGGGATAGTAGTGATGCCCATAAATATCCTATCCAAATGTTACTTTACCATTCAACATAATAAAATAAACTACATATCAAACTCACTAATCAGCTATACAGGGTCAAATCAAATTAGCTAGCAAAACTCCGTGGATGTGATGGGTGATAATTGTGATAAACCAAAAAAGGCATTCCTTTGATGTTTTTTTTTGTGGGGTCATCGACCGCAGTTAGTGTATTTACGGTACTTGAAATATCAGTTAAAAACCTGTTGTTTTGTATAAATTTCACAGACGTGATTGGTATCGATGTCTAAACACGATAAAACATATTTTTTCAACTCTTACTTCATGTAACAGCACAAGCAGCGGTCGTTGACCCCCAAAAAACATCAAATCTTATCGGGTTTAGATATCCATACCCATCACGTCTGCGGAGTTTCGCTAGCTAATTTAATTGACCCTGTATATGTATAGGAGGTGCCTACATCAAAGAGTTATTATGGCACGATTTATGTATTACTTTGAGGGCCAGATCTCTTAAACAGTGATATATTGACTATAAATAAGGGCAATTAGATTGTTAATTACTAAATCGTCCACATACAAGTCAATTTAGTGTTTAAATAAATTATAACAGGAGTCAATCTATTATTCCAATTGATCTTACTTTTTTTACGAACTACTTTTGATAGTCGACATCATACCTATTGTTTTAGATTATGGAAGAAAATTAAAAACATTTTACTCAGAAAGCAATAGAAAAAAATACTGTTTTGACACTAATTGCTATATATATTTTTTTACTAGAAAAATGTGAAGATATAAACTGCGTGACTTTACAATGTCTTAAAAAAAAAACTGTGATTTATCAAGCAAATAGGTAAAAATCCGCCTAATATTCTATAAACAGTTGAAAACAGCTGTAGCAAAACAATCATAAATTGATGTCCATTTACTCTGCAACTTTTAAGCTCTCAAACAGTGTAATGAGGAGCTCATTGCGATGCATCTCGGTTAGCGGACAGAGCAAGGCCTCGATGGGAACGGTCGAGCACGCATCTAGCACGGCCCTGCGTACTATCCGCAAAAACATCGCCCACTTTGTACCTGCACCTGACTCAATGCGTGTTGATTGACTATGCTTACCAATAAACATTCTACGCTATTCATTTTACGAGTTTGGTTAACCACCCAGGTTGTTGTTAAGTAGGTTGTAATTAAGAGATCGAACTGGTATCTTTGTGGAATAACTTTGCTGGAATTATGATAAAAAATTTGAAAGAAAATGATTTGTCGTTGTGTACTTGAATTCTACTTGCGTACTTTGCTACGTACGCAGGATACTTAGGCAAATAAAAAGACTGTTATCCAATATTTTTGTCTTTTTTCAGAGGTGTACTATGAGAAGCAGCGCTACGACGGCTGGTTCAACAACAGAGCTTACCCAGACTGGGGATCGGTTGGTGAGTACCGCAAACATAAATAATAACAAAAATAAGCACAGTTGAAGTACTCTGCAATTCAAAGATCTTAACAGCTGTTATATGACCCTGAGCCTAGAGATACGTATGTCCCTTAGCTTAAATTATTAGAACATGACTAATTAATATTCAGCGTCAATTATTGTGTGTGATGATTATGATGAATGATGATAGGCGAATCGTAGTATTTTGTTAATGATAACTCCTGAGTATACAGTATATACATATAACATGCACATATATACAGTAATTAATATTATGATTACCAGCATAATTATGAATAATTAAGCCTCAATAAAAACCTATATAAATCACAACAACAGACGAAAAGGCTTTCAAAACAGTAATCAAATTGAAGTTAAATATCAAACAATGCGATGTCCAAACATACAAGTATACATGGAAATCCGAGTAGTGTTGTAACACACTATCGAGTAACCCACACGGTCAAATTCAACCTCTTTGTCAGCTGTCATTGTTTGAACTGACGTTAATCAAGTACGATTTGCTTTAGCTGTTTGATTTATCGAGTTGGCCTTGCTCTAATCTCTATGCCACATGGATAATATTTGTCGTCATACGTAGGCCCACCTTAAAACTATTTTAAATTCTGTTGAGTCGTGAGACCTGATACCTCAAATAAGAATCATTGCACCTATAATGATTCTTATTTGAGGTATCAGGTCTTTAGCAATGCAATGTCCTAATTTTTCAATCACTTCATTCAAAAGATAGATAGGATTAGACACTGCTCCCAAAGCTGTGTTTCCTATCGGATATAAATTGCTAGTATCAAAAATGATACTAACGCCAAACATGAATTTCAGGATCTTTGATTTATCTTTATGTGAAAATAACACAAAAATTAAGAAAGGAACCGATATCAGAATGCCATTAAGAGGCCTTTAATGCATTTACTGATAAGATACTAAAGTTAACAGCAATACCTTATCTTTCGGGGTCTCGCTTAATATTTATAATACTCTCAATTTATGTCATTTGTGTACATTTAGCACTTAAATATAGTTATTATTGCATATTATGATGTCGGTCCGTGTTTCTCTGGGCTTAATACATGTATTAAGTACATTTTATCACTTGAAGCTTTATATTCAGAGTAATCATAAATCTGAATGTTTCGCATATTATTTAAAGAAATATAATACTATTGATAAAGCTGGAATAAAAAACATGATGCCATATGAATGATCATCATTCAATTTTATATTGATTGTAATTTTAATTGCATCCGCATTGAAACATCTGTCCCTGTGAGGTATTGCATCAGGTCTAAGTGATGATGGTTGCTTGTCAATAATTAAAGCTAGGAAGCAGACATTATTCAAATAAGAAAACAAAGCGCTTGAAAATTTTCAAGTCCCCAGTAACTGTTTTAGCTTTTGCATGTAAATGTTGTACCTACTCTCCACGTTATCTAGCTCCTTTAGTCATTTATTTTGAAATAATTACACAACGATAACGTGAGTAAATTGTCCAATTTATTTACAAGTCGATAACTGTTTATCAGATGACAGTGGCTGTTTTGTGGTCCCTGAACCACTTTCTATATGATCATATTTGTAACACAATTTATGGAAACTTGTCTTCAATGTGAGTGGGAACTGCTTTATATTTTTTGTATGTCAATAATGGAGCAGAATTACGTAAATGGTACGCGCCATTATTGTTGAGTATGACTTCAATATTTATTAACTACCTTTTGGAATACACGGGCGAAGTAATATGAATTAGGTATTTTTTGACACATTTATACCTTAACGATAGTGTCATTTTAACTTACAACTGAATAAGTAATGGACCATAAATAACTCAATTTGCAGTCTTAAACATACGTACTACATACATACTCACTTGTTACTTAGTATTAATGCCCATTTTTTTTTCAAATTGAAATAATTTAAGGTATTATGCACAGTTCATCGTAGCAAAGCTATACCGACCTTAATTTTTGGTTTAATATTGCAAAATGCAGCGATAAAATAGCAACCTGCTGATTACCTAAACAACGTCCATCATTGAAAACATGACATATTTTAAGTAAAAAATACCATTGAAAGGATGTTTGTGCTTAAAACAGTTCGAAATTGTAATATTCGAATATCTGAAGCATAATCCTATTCATTAAAGTTTCCTTATAGGGGCAAGCACGACATTCGTCCGGCGGAACGCACGACGAATGGCAAATTCATTAAGTGTAAAATAAAAAATATAATTTATTACCATATTTGTAAATCGAACGTGAAATAGTCTTTGGGTAATGGTTAGCTAATTAGGTTGTACAAAATATCTATTTTTTTATTTTATTTATATTGACATTAACAATTTGTTTCTCAATTGCCATAGAATAGCAAAATTCTTTCTCTCACTGCTTTGAAGTTGCTCAGCGAAGCAATGAAACAGATTACATTCATCCATCAAATAACTTGTCCGTCGAATAATACCAATTACATCTGGTCACTGTCTTTCACGTTCATGTTCATACATAATCAATTCAATATAAGAATCAATACGTCTTTGAGCTTAGCGAACAGATTGTATCTTTCCAATTTATTTTACATTGAATAGAGATTTTGTAAGATTTATTATACCCATGTATTTATTGACTATACAATTGCGGTTTATGATAATTGCACATTTATTACACATTCAATTTAATCACTTTATGTAAATGCAATCAAAATAAATAATTCGAAAAATAAAACGATTGAATTTGCTACGAAGTTGAAAGCTCTCTAGTAAAAGATATCAACGCGCGGCTTAACAATTTATAATGTAAGTTTGTTGACAAAAGATAAATATCCGAAACTATAGTTTTATTTATGTTTCTGATATATTTTATAAGTATTTAAAGCAAGACGTGAGATTACCTCACCAATTCCGATATTTATTGAACCATTTTATCGATTCATCTTAAATCGTGACTGGTGCCTAAGATTGACGTTGCTTTATTATTAGCTCTTCTAAAACTTTCAGTTGTCCAAATGATGATGAAATAATAAAAAACTTGGGTATTCAATCGTAGTTTTCAATTTAGTAAAATATCTTTTTGGTATAGTTATAAGAACTTGATCGAAGTAGGTATCCAAAAAAACTTTTTAACAAAAAAACAACCGACTTCCAAAAAATCACTAAAAGACGTGAAAAATAACTTTAATTTCGGAAGTCGGTGTCTTTGGTTTGGTATTTTCTATTTTTTACGTCTTTTAGTGATTTTTCGGAAGTCGGTTGTTTTTTTGTTAAAAAGTTCTTTTGGATACCTACTTCGATCAAGTTCTTATAACTATACCAAAAAGATATATTACAAAAATTATTTTTTATTTTTCCCTTTTTGTTGCGGTACCTACCCCACACAAATTCGTATATACCACTACTTGGTGTGTAAATAACAGTGACAGGAAATTATTAACACATCATCCATATAAACTAAGTGGAAAAAATATGCAGTATTAAGGATAACTCAAAAACTACTGGTCAAACCTTGATCAAATTTAAATGGGACTACATGTGAAGCACCACCTATCAAATAAAAAAAGAATCATCCAAATCGGTTCGTCCAAAAAAAAGATCTGAGCTTACACAAATAAAAAAAAAATAAAAAAAAAAAACATACAGACGAATTGAGAACCTCCTCCTTTTTGTGAAGTCGGTTAAAAATGATTCGAATTGATAATGACGGAACAAAGTTTAAATTGAATTACAGAGATAATATAAAAATATATTTAATTTTGTGAAGCTATGATTATTTTACAATAATATCCAACTACGTACTTATAGCAAAGCAAGTACTTACTTTATGCAGCAATTAGTTTTTGTGCAGATTAAAAAACGTTTAGATTAGTGGTTGACCTACTGAAACTGTAAAAGAGGTCGCGTAAAGTCACGATGCACAGAAGCTGCTGCGGTGACCTCTTGCGTAACGCGGTCAACTCGTGAATCTACTAACACCGAGATAACTCGATAGAGGCCTTATTAATTTGTCATCCAGTGTTGCAAAAGTGATGAGTACTGACAAGACACGTTGATATACATGATGTACATCGACACGCATGAGACTTTTACTATGAATTCAGTGCATTCAGGCCCCTCCAGTGTAAAAAAAAAGCGCCAGGAAAAAAAAAAAAAATGCTGTGTCATACAAAAATGCAATGCCATACTCCTTGTTTACTAGGGAATATAGAACTCTTGACAGAAGGGCGAATGATTGGTTAAATCGGGTAATTGGTATCGATTAAATGAAAATACTTAAAGTAAAAATCATTTATTTCAACATTAAAATTACAATATGGCGATATAGTTGGTCCCAAACTAGGCGCAGTCTGTCACAACTGTATCTTGGGCACTATTCAATAAAATAGTTAGGTAATGAAAGCTTTCATACTTACCCAAAAACTATAAGTAGAAGATACCTCGGGTATCCGTGCCGCCTACCGGCTGGAACGTGTGAAAAGGTACGTAGGTATGTACCAAACATATCATTCGTTTAGCTGCTGTGGAGTCGTGGATTGGTTGAGTCACAGATCAAACCATCAGTAACTTTCAATTAAATAAAAAAACATCATACTTCCAAAAAACCACTACAAATTGAAAAAATACTTTTATTTCGGTAGTCGGTGTCTTCGGTTTTGTATTTTCGTTTTCTGCCACCGACCTCTGAAATAAAAGATATTCTTCACTTTGTAGTGTTATTTTGGAAGTCAGTGATGCCTTTTTTTTTAGATTTTCATTTTTCGCTTTTCGCTACCAACATACAAAAAGTGGATTAAATACGTATTATTGAAGTTAACTCAAAAACTACCAAAGCAAACTTAATAAAATTCAAATGGAATCACCGAGCAAGCTTCTTCCAACAAAGGTTTTTTTTTTAATCAGTCCACAATTGATGAAAATATCGATGAACATAACTACATAAAAAGAATACAAAAAGACGAACAAATAACCTCCTCGTTTTTTGAAGTCAGTAAAATTAGAAACTTAGCATGCTTAGCGTGATGTCAAGCTGTATTTCATCACTAATTAAAACTACTTAACAGTGATCATATTAAGTTACTGAGATATAAAGGCCTGATTGATTTGTCATCCGAAGTTTCGCAACCGTGATGTTTATCGACAGGAAACTCACTTGTCTATCTATATCGATATCGATTGTCCGACATATTGCCTTTCATTTCAATTAAAATTAATTATCCGTCGCGAGATAATAAATTAAATTAGATCGTTAATCTATCAGTCTAGTTTTATGTCTATCTGGACTACTTTATTCATTCGTTCTGGCTGTCTATCTAACTAGATTAACCCCGCAGGGCACAGATATTGCTTGCCTATACAATTACATAAAATATTGTGCAGGTGTGAGTTTGCAAAAATAAACCTGATGTAGGCTGCGTTAAATGCAAAACGAAGAAAATGCAACGATTCTTATCAGATTGTCAATGATTTAAGATTACGTTTGCTCAGTTCACACGCTTTCCTTACACCACACCTTTTATGAGACTAGGTAAATGTTTTATTAAAACAGCGTATTATATAAACAGCGCAATAAAAAAATACAATTGCTTTAAATTGAATCCTTATGTCTAAATTATAATTATAGAGAATTACTGAGGCGCTTTAAATCATTTCATCTCAATTAAACATTTTGTTAAAAAGTATTATCTAATATGATTATAGGAGTTGGAACTATAATCAAATAGCCCCCTCTTATTGTCTATTATTTTAGCATCGTGAGCAATTTATATTATCGTCGACCGATTATCGAGCGATAATGACTATGATGAGCAAAGATTACGAAGGCTCGGTGTAATTTATGTGCGCGTCGAAATCTTTTAGTCCCTAATTCGTGGCTCATACAAATAAACGCGAAGTTGCGCCACCTAGCGCTACGCGCGTATTCAATCCCTCGTGCGTTCTCGCATTCATAAGGTATTGTTATTGTTCCCAGTGATTATCGTTTGTCTGTAGAAATAAAGAGATTAAATACTTAGGCATGTCACTCATTCGAAATACAGTAGGCACAATACCAAAATGAGCTCTTATAACAGTAACAGACTCACATGAAGACATAGGTATAAGGTTTGTTTTCAAAATAATTTGGTACTAATACGTTGGTAATAAGTTAAGAAATAAAGTGCGTTACGTTTAGTCATAATGATATTTAACGTATGACAAAACTTAAAGTTTAATGTGCCATTATTGTTCAAATCATACAAAAATAACGATCAACGCCATAAAACAACTTAAAACACTTTCGATTACAAAGTATGTGCAAGTTAACATAAATTAATTTAAATAATGACATAAACTTTATGCGTTTTTAATTTTACGATGGTAATTTAATTACCCTATCAAGCCACAGGCTTCTTGATAGCTATTAAATATGAAGAAATCAATATTAACAATATTAAATACAAGTACGAATGACAACTTTGGAATTAACGCGCGTTGACGCAACTCTTCGATTTCTCACTTTTTATAGTATTCTGACAATTTTCATGAGTTCCAGAAAGGTTCTCATAAACTGCGGGCCATCAGACCATAAACAGATCCATTAAATACATAAATAAAGAACTCCTTACATGCAGGCACACATTGCAAGTAACGAAAACTCACAGATGCGGTGATGAGCATTGGTATAAGTAAAATACATTGTTTTTAAGACATCAACTGCTTTCTCACAGTTTTAAGTTGACATAAATTCAATGTATTGCAAAATATGTAATGTACCTAATTCTAGATATTTTCTGAAGCCACAAAAATAAATCAGGGCAAATATATTCTAAACATCTTTAGTAGATAGTGATCAAGTACCTAGCTAATTATATACTTCATAAACAACTGGCGCGCCCATTGTTTTGTAACTTTCTAAGTTTCCAATTGTAATTTATATGGTGTCCAATAAAGATTACTGTATCTACACACATCGAAAGTGTCTAGCGACAAGGTTTAAAAAAAAATGCGCTATTAAATATAAATAAAAATGTCTATTTGACAAAATAAAATGTTTTCGTATGTGTGGATCGACGAAGTACTCTCTGCTGTTGCATTTATAAAGACTTCGCGATTTTCGCTTATGCCTTTTTGATTTTTGCCTTAGTTAATCCTGACATTAAAATGTGATAAAATGATAAGTTTATAAAGGATTTTATTGCGTAAAATAAACAATTAGGAGTCTGTAAACAATCGCAGTGATTCAGCATACCCAATATGAGTTCATCCAAATCACGATGCGCAATGGCCGCCCAGGTCTGTTGTAACAGGCGAAAAAGATTTTGTGGTGTGTGTACGGCATCCAAGTTTGGCAGAGCTCTTCTTTGAAGCACATCCCATGTGTGCGCAATGGTTTTCAAGTCTGCCGATTGAGCGGGTCTTGGTAGGACGTTGTTTTAGCTGCGGTAAGTATGTTTGCAACGACTCTGTCAGTGTGAGGTTCTGCACAAGCAGAAATGAAGCACCAAATTGGGTCCGCAAAGGAATGACAACATCTGAACAATCGTGTCAGCGTAAATCTATGCATTACGATTGCGTCTGATCCAAATCAGTTCGGTTCTACCGCCGACCAAATAACCGCCCATATCATGATTGTTCCATCAGAATATGCATTGACTTCCTGACATGATTTTAAACGTTCTTGGCATCCAGGGGTCCTCAAATACCGTGTACGTCTAGTATCTGTCCTCATACCAAAGCGAGATTCGTCAGAAAAACATACAAAACCCCACTCTTGTTCTGCCCAATTTTTATGTTCAAGAGCCCATTGTAAACGGGCTCTGCGATTGCGGGGTCAATAGGTGATACATGTAGCGGCCTTCAGTAACGGAGATTAACTTCATGCAAGCGATTTCGGTTTGATCGCTTATTAACATCCCTGAAGAGCTATGTAGCCTCGTAACCAACATCATCGCGATCATTGTACGATTTCGTCGAGCAGTAATTTGTATGTACCTATCTTGTCTGCGTGTGGCAATGCGAGCTCTTCCTCCATGTCGCTCTACCACGCTGCCAGTGTTGTGGTAACGTGTCCAAAGTCGACTAATAACACTCTGCGTAGTGCCCAGAGCGATTACCACAGCACGTTGCCGAGAACCAGCTTCTAACAATCCAACGACTCTGATCATTTCTTCATGGCACAAATGACGTCTTCTCTCCATAACAACGTACTCTTATTACGTGTATTGATTCCACTCAGAAGTATGGCAGAATTTTTTGGAATTGGCTTCTAATCCTTTGTAGGATTATATAGGAATACGAATTGACAGAAGGTTTTCATCTTTTGACCGAAATTCATAAACTATTCCCTTGTCAAATGACGAAATTTACCAAAAAAAGTATCCATATGAGTTACAAAAAATATAATAAAAAAAACAGATTTTTAGTAACTAGCAAAAACGTGCTTGATCCCTATACACTTTTGATGTGTGTAGGTACTGTTATTTATTCGTAGGTGTAGATATCTGACTAGATCTAGTATAATGATTAGTATCGATTCGGTTTATAAAAAACTATCTGCACCCCGCGGTTTCATCCGCACAAGTCTCGATCCCTTGGCAATATCGGGATAAAAAAGTGTTCTACTTATGTCCTAATCTAGGTCATGGTCTACCCATGTGCCAAATTTAATGAAAATCCGTTCTGCCGTTTTAGCGTGAAAGCTTAATAAATAAAAATACCTACAAACATACAAAAAATCAAATCTTTTCTCTTTTTAATATTAGTTTAGATTAAATAGGTACCTACATGTGTAATGTACCCAGTTGTATCAATATTTGCCTAACTAGATACGTTATCTGACATGAATTTGAACCACTAATTAATTAAGATTAACATGCGCATAATAATTTTGTTCTAATTAATTTCACGCCTCATCTGATCGTAATGTCTTGTCATAAACGTTTACTCATAATAATAAAATTCGCATTGACATTTTGTAAATTCTTACTGATGCAAAACAGCTTACTTTGTTTCAATGACGTCACGTGAAAGTTAGAAAGATATTGATTATTTCGTCAGTTATGTTTCTAATCAATCTTTCAAAAATCTTCACAAATATTTGCGATTTATTTACATACTTTCCTGAGTCTAAATTATTACTTTCAAGTTCTGCTACAGTGGGGTGGGTAAACTTAACATTATCAAAATAATTTATTAGCTCTTTCATCTACAATTTAATATCGCACACTGCGTTTTTCCTAGTCTGTATCAAATGTTTCGTCAAATCGAAATATGTTTCCCCCAAAATATGGTGTGCAACAAAAAATACGACAGACGTAATTACAGTTCAAATCGTGACCGACCATGTAATTTATTTTAAAATATCTGAGAGACTAAATAAACATTACGTTTGTCTTAATTGCTACCTACCAAGTAGCTCTTGTAAAGGCAAATCAGAAAGACAGCTCTCGTCAATAAATCGGAGCAAAGATTAAAGCGTCGTTTTCAATGACCTGCCAAACAAGACACACTTGATTTTGGCCAATTTTAAATTAATTGTTACCATTAATTTAAATATCACGTGCCTACCAATTATTTTTAAGTAAACAGCAAGCTTAGTAACTTGTAATAACGATAAAGTCGGTTGTAAATCTGACATATCGAGTATTAGAATGAGACTTGAGCTTTAGAAGAAATACTAAAAAAAAGAAAAAAAAAACTGGTAGGACTGACTGAGGCAACAACGCTATACAAGTTGAAGACGACAATACCACAATAAATTAAATTGCGTACGTTTAATGAGGTCCCCAGTCTGCATACAATAATTCAATCAAAAATATAAAATAGTTTAGTAACTAAAGCTAGACAGACGGCTGATCGACAAAACACTACTCCAATCGAGCCGGCCAATCACTACTAATTAGTTTGTTTGAAGAAATCACTTTTTTAAATTTCGATGCTAGAATTATTTTGATAGTTCCAAAATACTCTTATGCATTAGTATTGTCAGTATTTTCATTAATTGTCGTATTGTCGTCTCTACGTTGCATAAAGCCGAACTTTTCTAAGACTCGATGAGCCTTATTTACAGGTGGGTATAGTACGCTGATACGTGAGGCTTAGTAGTCGCCTGAAACGGGTGAATCGAACCTTTAAAATAATATATTATTTTCTGTAAGCGATTCACACAAAGTTAATTTATTTGTGGGCGAATCGACAAGTCCAGGAATAGGTATTAGGCAATCGGCACGTTTTGAATTTTATGAAGAAAAAAAAAGAATCATTAAAATCTGACTACTATGTAAAAAGTTATGCGTGGTCATACATAATATATATACAGGTCGACTTGAGAACCTCCTCCTTTTTTTTCGTCGGTTAAAAAAGTACATTAGCGCACGGAAGCGATAAGAGTAAAATATTGAAATAATAAATACGAATAATTTATTAATGTTTCGTATTAAACTTGAAAATGTGAAAATAATATATGTAACTAATTCTCACTTAAACACTTTCGGGCATGTAAATTCGTGCAAAATCGACTAATAAGCCATATGTGAATGTGTCATGAACTGCATTCGAAACAGTAACGAGGTAGTTCCTCCTTATTTGTCGCCAATAACAGTAATGAGCTGGACCGTATGTGATACAAATGACTTTGGAAAGGTAATAAACACTATATTATACAGAATGATTAATGCAACCCATAACCGATTCGAAAATGTGAAAATATATTGACTTTAGAATAGAGATAAACATAGTGCTAAACGACATGTTACTTTATAGATATATATGTAGCGTTCTAAATAGGTACTTATTGAAAAAGGTACCATAACCAACCCCAGAACTATTATTCTACTCACAATTATGTAAGTAATTTAAAGCATCAGAAATAAATCATCCACTTAAAATATGAGAGGATGTCATTAGATTACCAAATATACAAAAAATGCAGTGGACGCAATTAAAATAAGGAAATACGTCATAAAAATCAATGAAGAAGTTGTATGTATCTACGGAAACCATGCTACATTTATTTCATTATAATGGAAATAAGGTAATCACGTACATATTAATTAATGGAAATTGCTAGTTACTACACAATGTTATAACCATATATGTAGATTAGAGTTCTCTCCTGTCGCTTACCATTGTATGCTCCAGTTACATTGAACATCGACTCGAAGCTCGGCATTATATACATGGTCACATTGTTACATTTAAATACTATTATTGAATTGAGAAATAAGGTTTTATGATTTACGAGCAAAGTATGCAAATTATGCAAGAAACTAAAAGGTCTAATTAAAGTTTTTTATCGAAAATATTGCACACGTTAAAATACGGAAAGTAGATTCTTGTAGTAGATACTCTATTGAAATCAGTGTCATAACGTGGTCGACATTAACTACAATTTTAGATAAAAATAAGTAACTAAATAAGTAGATAAAGATAATACTTGTCCCTTCCAGATTAAATCTTAAAACCCACCATAAATTGAGAAACAATTGTGATAAAATCGATAAATTATGTGCAAGAACAATGCAAAGGCCAGATAAATGCATCTACAGTGAATGTTCACGGGAACAAAACAGAGAGGATATTACCCAATACTCAGCATTCTCCGAGGGCTTTGATTTTACGAGAGTGAACGGCTACATTCACTTCTGGTAGCTATGAGACTGTCCAATTATTGAGTTTATCTGAAACCGCCCCACTGTAACTTTCCAAGTTATTTCCAGTTTATTTAACCTATCCATCAATTTTAGCAGTTCGACAAATAACATTCGTGTCTATCCACAAGCAGCATACTGATCATGCAATAAATAACTAATGAGTACAACTCCAACACTACTCACAAACACACACGACACTGCCTTTTTAGACAGCTAAGAGAACTCGTGTTTTTGTACTATTAAAGCTCCTAAATAAATTAATGTCCATCTAATGATGATATATAGTTAGTAAGATACGTTAATAAGATATTCCCTTATTCACAGGTAGCCGTCTTACGCGCAAGACGCCGGCGTCATACGCCGATGGGGTCTACATGATGGCGGGCGTCGATCGGCCTGGTGCCAGGAGACTGTCCAAACTCTTCATGAGAGGACAAGACGGACTCCCTTCGCTGGCTAACAGGACTGCCTTACTTGCGTTCTTTGGTAAGATACCTCAATGAAAACAACTTACAATTTTCAGACAGTACGTAAATTGATAAGAATCTTAGAATTCATAGTTTTTTAAAATGTATTTATGAAAAAAAGTATTTTTAACCCCCGACGCAAAAAGAGGGGTGTTATAAGTTTGACCACTATGTGTGTGTCTATCTGTGGCACCGTAGCTCTTAAACGGGTGAACCGATTTGGATCCGGTTTTTTTAGTTTGAAAGCAGGTTTTCTAGCAGTGGTTTTTAGACATGTTTTATTAAAATCGGTGCAGTCGTTTAAAGGTCATCAGGTCTTTTGTGTCGGGGGTTTTGAATTTTACCATTATTATGTAGATTAGAGTTTCAACACAAAGAATGCGATACGATCATCCGATCCAATCTATAGAGCTAATGCGATGGTAGGTACTGTGCGATCCAAAAGCACAGATCGTCCACTACAGATCGGATCGGATGATCGGTTGGCATTTCGTGTGCTGAAGCTGTTAATGGTATAACTGCGCCTTATTATTTTTATACAATCACAATACCTGTGTCACAAGCATAATAACTACCTTACATACCTTTCCTTAATCAGGTAACTTATTTCAGGCCAGGTCGTAACCGGCGAGATCGTAATGGCATCCGAGTCCGGCTGTCCTATCGAGCACCATCGCATACCAGTGGACAAATGCGACCACATGTACGATCCAGAGTGCAACGGCGCCAAATACATGCCGTTCCTCAGAGCAGCGTATGATCGGAATACTGGTCAGAGTCCAAACAGTCCTAGAGAACAGGTACCTAATAAACATTTTTATACTTTTAGGTGAATAGTTTGTCTTAGCCCACGATCGCACGGACGTAAAAATATTGTGGCGGAATTTTATCGTGCACTAGATTTTCAACTCTCACTGTTGTACCAAGCGTTGAGAATCTAACAGAGTGCATCCCAGTGCATCGAAAAAACACACTGTTGGATTTCTCGGCTCTAAGCAGAGCATTAAAAATCGAGTGTGCGATAAAATCCTGCCCCAATATTTTTACGTCCGCGCAAACGTTGGTATACAAAATCAGGATAGACGGCAATTACATAATTATGTGTAAAAGTAGGAGAGTTTTGACCAAAGCGGGATACACCGGGTAACCCAATGTGTCTATAGATGCCCTATGAACGTAAAGCTGGTACCTAACCTACACACTTATGTACCTCCTACATAGGTAAGTCTATGTACGATAAATGTAATGAGTGAACGTCTGCCTTTTTAGGATCTCTGATTAAGTAATTTGTGTCATGACAGCATTTAAAATATGTATTTCCAATATATAGTTACATCAGTTTTTTTTTGCCCCACACTGTGACTTGCCTCCGTATCATGGATGCATGTTGATCATTTTTATCATCCACAAGTATTGCCAGCAGAGGAATTGAAACTCATGAATGATATATAGCAGATTTTAGACGCCTTTCTTTTCAACCGCCTTCACAAAAAGGAGGAGGTTCTCAATTTGTCTGTAAGTTTTTTATTTTTATGTGTGTTAGCTCAGAACTTTTTTCTGCGTGAACCGATTTGGATGATTCTTTTTTCATTTGATAGGTGGTGCTTCACATGTAGTCCTATTTAAATTTGATCAAGGTCTGGCCAGTAGTTTTTGAGTTATCCTTAATACTGCATATTTTTTCCACTTAGTTTATATTGATGATGTGTTAATTATTTCCTGTCACTGTTATTTACATACCAAGTAGTTGTATACGAATGTGTGTGGGGTAGGTACCGCAACTAAAAAGTGAAAAATAAAAACGTTTTTACAAAAAACAACGTTCTTCCAAAAAAAAACACTAAAAGACGTGATAAATAACTTTAATTTCGGAAGGCGGTGGCCAAAAACGAAAATACAAAACCAAAGACACTGACTTCCGAAGTTAAAGTTATTTTTCACGTCTTTTAGTGTTTTTTTTTGGAAGTCAGTTGTTTTTTGTAAATAATGTTTTTGTTCATTTTTGTCTTTCATTCGGCATCTTTTACTCGAGGTGAAACGTTTGAACACAAATTAAATTAAAAGTGTAAAAATAATTCGTTAGTGAACGAATCCAACGATGTTTGATTTCTGAAGTCGGCATCGTTCACTAGCCTACCGAATGATCGAAAAATTAAATAAAAGGAGTAAATGAACGTTCATTCCTATGTCACTTAGTCAGTATCGTGTGACCGCAACCCGCACTGGGCCCGCGTGGTGGATTACAGCCCCACTCCCTCTCATCGAGTGGAGGCCTGCGGCCCAGCAGTGGGAACATTATAAGTTGATTAAGCGTGTTAACGTGAAATGAAATAAAAATCAACATTCAGTCGATTGAAGCGTCTGATATCAGCTTTATGAAGTTTCCGTCAACAAGAAGCTCAATCATTTACCCACGCGTTACATTAACAGTAGTTGGTTCAATGCGATGACAACATAGAACCTGTCCAAATGTACCGAAACCATGATGTCAATATGTTCTGTTATGCCATTAGTATTCAGTGGTAATCGATAGTATTGATCGCTATATCATCGTTACGTTAGAGTACGTCCACCTACACATGACAAGTTTCGTTCAAGCTTTCGACTTTACTAAAGTCATCGAACATTATTGATTACTGTGTAGATAATTCAAGGAATTTCCATTTTATAATTTTATACATAAAATAAAAATAAAAAAATGCTTAGTATTATCGTATTGTTTTATTAATAATGCAGACAATAATAAGTTAAAATGACACTGCGGTGACTTGTTTATTTGCATACAATCAACTAAGCTCACCGATTCCAGGTATTGTTTTCAAATCAAACATTTATACGTTTGCATTACAAATTCTAATTACGAAATCACATATTTTTCGTTTAATGTAAACTCGGCCTAACCTCCGACGGACCGTGCTCAACGAAGGCCGAATTCCAGGCAATAAAACTTAATGATACTATAACCCAGATACACCCATCACATGAATGCAGCGGCAGCCTACAAATATGTCCCCACGAGTGAACCTTACCTTAAATCTACAAGCCGCAATAGGAATGTTAATTGGCGTTTAATTGCAGCAAGTTTGATTAGCTATACAGAAGTAATCACAAACATCTAATTCGGTAGGGATTGCGAGATAGACCGTAGAAATTAGCTTACAAAATAGGCCTGGTTCGAATAAGAGCTATTTGAGTTGAACCATAAAATGTATCAATTAATAAATTAGCAGTAACCCCTACCTGCATGCATTATTCAACTGTCAATTCTGTGCACTACACTTATGCAGCTCTCTAGAATTATAAGTATAAGACATCATTCTATTCAGAGGATCTAGGTATGCGCACTAGCACATTAATATGTCAATATACCTCTGTTAATCAATTAATTAAAATAACTTGAATAATCTGTATGTCGAACTGAGCATGTGTTAGGTACTTAAAAAAGTAAAGATATTTGACCTAATTACTTGTAAAAAATAATATGTATTAGTTGCTTAGACACGACTCAATCACCTCGAAAAATGCAAGCATGCTGCGCTCGACCCTGAATATGACATAAGTATGACATTTTATTTGTTGTTGCAGATAAACCAAATAACTGCGTGGATCGACGGCAGCTTTGTGTATAGTACCAGCGAGGCGTGGGTGAATGCAATGAGGTCATTTCAGGTGCCACCAGCAGCCACGCCTGCCTCTTTACGTACTTTCCTATAACTACATATGCTACCATAATATACACTCATCTACATATATAAGTGACAACAACCACAACATCAACAACTAACAACTCACTCACTCACTCACTCTCTTGTTCTATCTACAACAACAACTTCCACAGTATCAGTCCATATACTTTCGCTGGAACTTGAGATGCATACCTCCTAGACCGAAATAATACAGCTACTGAACAGTCTTGTCTCTTGACAATAATATTACATAAAATAAATTAGCAAAGCGCCATGCTTCTGATTCTTGAAGAAATAGACAGAAGTGTGAGGGGCAATATAACTTATCATGAGTTTGAAGAAAATCTATTGCGATTTGTGCATAAATTCAATGCGGTGTTGGCACTGAAAACCTAACGATCATTTACATAGCTTGGCAACAAAATCAAGGATTCTTTGCCAGTCAATCAGTCTAATAAATCGGCTTCAGTGCGTTTACATTCATATATTTATAACCATTATAGTAGATATTTCAATATATCCATTTGCGTCCATGCATTCTGACATTAAACCACCGAATAATTTATCTTATTGCACAATATAATTGAAACAAGTATTTGTACGCGATCAGTCATGTTTCTTCATTTATCAGCGGGTTAGGTCTATGTGCCAAAGGTCACGTAATGTATGTAATAAGTACACTGAACACATTTTAAGCTTCATTGATTAATTAGCGTTCTTAATTTATTTATCCTTGGTCAATAGTATGGGAAATAGGTTAAAATGGCGAAAAAATCTTTGCTTCTGTCTTTTTTGCTAACTCAAATATTTTTGACTGATAAAAGAATCCAATTCACACATTTATAAACAAGCCTTATTTCGCATGTTCCTCTTTAACAACAAAAAAAGTTTGATAACTGGCATAGTGCAGAAATCCAGTCCAACATAGAGTGCATGAAGATATCAATAACATCCAACCAACCACCAAACCACCAATAACCACCACCAACCAACCAACCAACCACCAAATTGACCAATGGATTGGATTGGTTTGGATTGGTTGGTTGGATTGGTTTGGTTGGTTTTGGATTGTTGATACCAATAATTACATTCCCATTTAATTTAATATACGAATGCCCAAACAAGGTCGCAAAATTCTTGCCTTGGCTTACAAAATGTTCACATTACCACAAAAAATAAAGAGAAATAAATACATTCAGATTTAGATGGAACTGCCCTCAAGCTATATTACAACTAACTTTATATCATTGCGCGTACAGAATGGGAGCCTTGCGAGTGAAGGAGACATGCCCCTGCGCAACACCAAGCGAGTCCCGCTCTTCAACAACCCCGTGCCGCACTATATGAGGATGCTCAGTCCTGAAAGACTATTCTGTGAGTTTTTATGGTTTAGTTTATTGAGGGTTTCAGAAGCTGGGTTCAGGGGATGATTTGATTTATTTTTGGAAAGTTATTCATTAATTGAAAGCAAGTCAATCAGCCTTTTTTCAACTATGCTGGGGTCTAAATCCAGTCTAACTGGATGTAGCTGAATACTGGTATTTAACATGGAGCGACTGCCTATCTGACCTCCATAACCCAGTTACTGGGTAACTTGATTCCCCTTGGTAAGACTGGCTGTCAGACTGTCAAAGTTCTACGAATGACAGCCGGTACCAACGGCTTTACGTGCTTTCCGAGGCACGGAGAGGTCTCGAAATGTGATGGGTAACCATTCATTACATTATCCAGAAGCAAGTGGCAATACAAATTGTAGAACCCAAGTGCCATTTGCTTTATTTTTGTTTGAGTCTGTTCAGGTTCATGGCCCAAATTAAACATTTTAGAATTAGCCATTGCTCCTCTCCCAAGTTATGCTACACCCAGTTCTCTGTTTCCACATCTAGTCTGTTCCAGACGTCTTTTGAAGATCATAAGGGCTACTGCTAATATTACTCAGAAATTATTGGGTTTTTGTTGGTTTTAAACCATGTCACACCACATTACTCTAATTACTTCCCATTTTTTCCTAGTATTGGGTGATCCACGCACGAACCAGAACCCAGCGATGGTAACTTTCGGTATGCTACTTCTCCGCTGGCACAACGTGGTCGCAGCTCGGGTGCACCGACAGCATCCTGAGTGGAGCGACGAGCAGCTGTTCCAGCGTGCTAGGAGGATTGTTATAGCTAGCTTACAGGTAAATTAAAAGTGTCCCGACTTTAATGAGTTTTTTCCGACTTTTCTCATAGATGTAGCTGCTTTTTTGGGATTGGTAAGTAAGCAAAGTGAAAACAATCAATCGCCGTCGATGTTGACTACTGAAATTATTGATTTCATTCTCCCAGTCAGAAAAAAAATGGAATCCATGGAATGCATTTCGGGTTTCTGGGTCAGCCTATATAAACTGTCCTCAGTAATTAGAAACATCTCTTTCATATTTTGTACTTTCTTCGTTGCCTAAACACAGTTCTTAAACAGACAAGCATTCCATGTGTGCAACCCGCTACAAACAAGCTGACTATTATTAACGACAAAATTTGTGTTTTACAGAACATAATACTCAACGAGTACGTACCGGCCTTTCTTGGCGTACCCTTACCTCCATACAAAGGCTACCGCGCAGACGTAGCACCTGGCGTCACTCACTCCTTTGCCGTAGCCGCCTTCCGCTTCGGACACACGCTGGTACCGCCCGCCATACTGCTGAGAGATAGACACTGTAAATATGGACGTGCGCCAGGAGGACATGACGCGATCAGACTGTGTCAGACTTGGTGGGATGGAAATGTGAGTAAGAACTGTTGAATAAGCTGATAAGGATAATAAAAGGTACTTAAGCAGCAGGCACTGCACTTAGGCTAATATCAGAGCCATGTTTTTTAAAGCCCGTGTAGAAACAATTGAACTAAACCAGTTTTTCCGCGCGCTAGCATCAGGCACTGCTCTGCTGAACTGCGTGACATTCATGACCATTCTTGTTTCAAGCTTCAATAGCACTTAAAACAGAAAGTGCTGTTTCACTAGCCGTGGATAGATCCCGGTTAGTAGCTCATAAAAAAATCACCCCACTTTCTATTTATCTAGTAGCATAACAAGCATAATCAGCCTACAATGTTCCCACTGCTGGGCCACAGGCCTCCTTTCTTTGAGAGGGAATGGGCTGTAGTCTACCACGCTGGCCCAGTGCGGGATGTCTTCGAATTTTTGGTTCTAGGACATGCCGGTTTCCTCACAATGTTTTCCTTCATCGTTTTGAGAGCAGTGGTGATGAAATTATATAAACAAACTAAAGCGCCTGCCTGGGTTCGAAGCCACGATCTACAACTCGTAAGTCGGGGCCGATACCACTGGGCCACCACTGCTCTCCTGATTTATCTAGTAAATACTTCCAATCCATAGCTGATGCAGCAAAGGCTTGTTGAATTGATCTAATACGTGGTAAATATGTTTTCAGGACGTGATGTCTCAAGTGCCAATCGAAGAAGTCCTCCTAGGAATGGCATCACAAGTGTCAGAGCGAGAGGACGCATTACTCTGTTCTGATGTTCGAGACAACTTGTTTGGACCCATGGAGTTCTCACGAAGAGATCTTGGTGCACTCAATATTATGCGAGGAAGAGATAACGGTCTCCCCGACTATAACACTGCCAGGTAATGCGACATAAGATGGTGACCAACCTAAAATAAATGGATTTTTACCAGTTAACATGTAAACTGACCAAATCTTTCTCCAAATCTATGGGGCTCAAAAATGGTCTAGGTATATAAATATTCATGCAATCAAGTGGCTCACTTATTGCACGACCATAATACCAAATATAACAAATAATCTTTCATTTATACCAGACCTTCATAAGCAGAAACGTTATTTATTACAGAGAATATTTTGGACTGAAGAAAATAAAAACTTTCAACGAAATCAACCCCGAACTATTTGAGGGGAACCCAGACCTCTTGCAGAAATTAATCCAAGCTTACAATGGAAGACTTGACAACATAGATGTTTATATTGGTAAGTTCAACGAAAGCACTGTATAACTGAAATATTGTATAAGTAAGGGAAACTAAATTCATGTTTAATTTCCAGGTGGTATGTTGGAATCTACTGGTCATCCTGGAGACTTGTTCAGAGCTATCATTATAGATCAGTTTACGAGGATACGAGACGCCGATAGGTTTTGGTTCGAAAATGAACAGAATGGGTAAGTTCCTAATTAGCATAAGCATAATGAGCTCTTAATGTTCCCACTACTGGGACACAGGCGTCCTCTCAGTGAGAGGAGGAAATAATTTATTAATCCATAGATATGAATAGTAATCAATTTTTAGATAAGAAGACATTTGTTAAGGCCAGCTATTAATCAAGTGTCTTCTCATCAAAAAAATGTGTTTTGGTGTCGATTGTTACCAATTTTACTGACCGCATACCTATTAGAAAACTTTGGCATGAAAAATCTAGGTCACACTTCATCGAATCATTCAGAAAAATATTTGACAAAAGAATATGATAAAACATAACAATAGCTTACCTATCTCTTTTGCAGTATCTTCACAAAGGATGAAATAGCAGAACTACGTCAGATAACGATGTGGGACATCATAGTGAACAGTACATCTGTAGGTCCGCGTGACCTGCAGCGCGACGTGTTCCACTGGCGCGCCGGCGACCCGTGCCCGCAGCCCTACCAGCTCAACGCGACCAAACTGCCGCCCTGCAAGTACCTCAGGGGATACGACTACTTCGAGGTATATACCGTATACAGTATAGATTGCATATTAATTGAACAATACTGCTGCTGGGGCTTTGATTCTAAATTATTCAGCTAAAGCAGATACAGGCACCTCAGTTGATGCTTCTTATACTATACATAGAACCTGATTATGGTATTACTCCTTATAATCATCATAATATTTGTCGTATGATGTTCACTGTCCAATAATGACCTCGCCCATCAATTTCCTCCACGATCTCGTATGGGCCACTTGCAACCGTTTGACCGTTGACTCCACCTGCACAACGTTCCGTTTTCCATTTGTCACCATTTCAGCACCTTTATACCTCAACAATTTTTACCCCTTTACAAAACACTTTTATCATTATTACTAAGCCATTTTTTCTTTTATTTCAGGGCAACGAATTCGCGTACATATACATCTGCCTGATATTGGCTTTTGTTCCCATACTTTGCGCGGGCGCAGGGTATGGAGTGGTGAAGTTGCAGAACAGTCGCCGAAGGAAACTCAAGATCCAACAAGAACATCTGAAGAATGCACAATATAAAGGTAAGAATTGACTTTTGTACTTATATCTGGTCAGGATGAGCACCCATCAGATCTTAAAGAGTGTGGTTATGGTATGTACATAAGATAATATATTTAGCAAAAACATTTAATAGGGAGGATAAAAAGATGAAGAAGGCTTACCATTATTTGATTGTTTTTTCTTTTAAAGGTTCGGTGGACAAAATGGTGTGTCGCGAATGGGTGCATGCATCACACAAACGTATAGTGAAGCTACGTTTAGGACCAGAACCCGCACTTCACGTGACTGACCGCAAAGGAGACAAACTACGAACACTTCCATTGGATCATACTGATCAACTTACGGTTCTTGAAAGTCAGGTAAATATAATTGTCTGTGCAAATAATTATTTGCTTTGATGCTGGTAAATATCAACGGTTCTAATATACTTCCCTGTGGGACTCCTAAGTTGATTACTTAATCTCTTTATTTACCAATCAGATTGCAAGAATAGTTTGGCTTAAAAATCCAATGTATAAAACACATTTGTTAAAACTGAACATAATAGGTACTTACATAATGTACACAATAATAAAGCACCAAGTAAATCAAATTATCCTTTTTAGGAAAGCAGAACCAACAAGCGTCCTCTAGTCTTGATCCGTGCACCTAGAGAACACGACTTGGTTCTAGAAATGGACTCCGCTGCTTCTCGACGCAAGTTCCTGGTCAAACTGGACACGTTCCTAGCAAACCACAAGAAAGCATTGAATTTGACCCAGGTAAGATGTAAATTAAATTACAGGTACAATTAGGTTGCATGCACTTGGCTACTAAGTGTAAAGTTTTGACCATTTGAGTCTTACTAATCTTACAATTTGGAGATGCTGACTTCGCCTAGCCATTTCTTGAACTCTTTAGTCCAAATATTGTTAGCGGCGTTATTTTAAAGTAACAATGTTATGCATTTCGAGTTTAATTAATGTTCGATTACTTGCAGGGTCATCGTGAACAAATTCTAGCTACAGCAGAAACAAGGGAACGTCGTCAGCGTAAATTAGAACATTTCTTTAGAGAAGCTTACGCCATCACATTTGGTTTAGCACCCGGTGAGAAAAGGCACCGGAGGAATGAAGACGCAGATCCTGAAGTAAGCATTCACTAATTAAATGACGTAAATTACTATTATCTTAACCAATAAGAAAAATATATTAACCAATATATATTTTTTCAGTCTATTGTAATGAGAACGTCACTATCGAAAGGTGAATTCGCTAGCGCACTTGGAATGAAAGCAGATGCTGTATTCGTGAAAAAGATGTTCAACATTGTCGACAAAGACGGAGATGGCAGAATCTCTTTCCAGGTAACATTCCCGACTTTCGAAGTCAACTAATTTTATTATTTTCATGAGAACACACACAATAATGATTTGCCAGTACAAGCATAGCATGATAAATTTCAATATGTTCAAATAATCTTCTGTTTCTTCAATTCTAATTGACTATTCTCCAACTCATGTGTGTAAAAGCATTTTATGTAATTGCAATATTTTTTTTTTTTTATTCATCGCTGCTATATAGCTAAAATATTTGGCTGCTAATGTGCTCTTCAAGGCACTATTAGTACTGACAATTCCTCAAACATATTTTATTTTGCAGGAATTTTTGGACACGGTAGTCCTATTCTCCCGAGGCGCGACAGAAGACAAGCTGCGCATCATCTTCGACATGTGCGACGACGATCGTAACGGTGTCATCGACAAGGGCGAGCTCAGCGAAATGCTGCGCTCGCTCGTCGAGATCGCCAGGACCACGTCGTTGAGAGACGAGCATGTAACTGAACTTATTGATGGAATGTTTTCTGTAAGTATGAAAATTTGTGTCATTAAAGGTTTTTGGATTCCACTTTTTAAGGTTCTGTACCCAAATAGAACCAACGGAACTCTATTACTAAGCCTAAAGCTAAAAATAAAATAAAGTTAAATAAAAATCAAACGGGGCCTCCATACAAGAAACGTGTTTTTTTCGGCGGTTTTTGCCTTGTTGTACGGAACCCTTCGTGTGCGAGTCCAACTCGCACTTGGCCGGTTTTTTTAAGTTGTACTTAAGATTTCAAGAGCTGTCTAGTTCCAAGAGTAACATGAACAACAGATAATAATTAATTGTGCTTTTCGGGCACAATGCGGAACTGCAACTCGAAATTACGAATATGGCAATACTATTTGGGAGTAGTGGAGGATGACAATTAAAACAATGTTTATTTTGTGTTATAGGATGCCGGTCTCCAACACAAAGATCACCTAACATATTCAGACTTCAAAGTCATGATGAAGGAATACAAAGGTGAATTCGTAGCCATCGGCTTGGACTGCAAGGGCGCCAAACAAAACTTCCTCGATACTTCTACTAACGTCGCGAGGATGACCAGCTTCCATATCGAACCTTCTATGGAGCAGTCCAGGTATGTGAAATATGTCTCACATCCGATCACAACCGAGAAAACCACATCTACAGTTAATACTTTCAAGGTAGACAGACTCAAGTATTATCCCAACTCTAATAGTTCTTAAATTAGCTCAGAGATATGGATATGTAATGGCTATTATCATAATCCTGCTCTTATTCTCGACTTCTTTCGTAACTATGATATTATCTTTCACAAAATCCACCCAAATTGTCTTTGGTCTGCCGCTTTCAATTTTAGTCGTCCGTGTCACCCACATAATATATACTGTTATATCAAATTACGCTTCGTAAATTATAAATATTTAAAATTTTCCTCATATAATCTTATGTTCTATATGGTAAAAACACTTTGTGTAACGTTATTTTTATCATATTCAGGCACTGCATCCTACTGAAATGGGACTACCTAACAACTTTCCTAGAGGAGAACAGACAGAACATATTCTACCTCTTCGTCTTCTACGTGGTGACCATCGGACTGTTCGTGGAAAGATTCGCGCACTACTCCTTCATGTCGGAACACCTGGACCTGAGGCATATCATGGGCGTTGGTATCGCCATCACCAGGGGTTCCGCTGCTTCTTTGTCTTTCTGCTACAGTCTGTTACTGTTGACCATGTCGAGGAATCTGTTGACAAAATTAAAAGTAAGTGTTTTCTTTCTTTACTTCATTGTTCCAGTTAAGATAAATTGTTCGAAAGACCGTTAAGTATGAAATCCAATTCTATGTATTAGACATGCGCTGATTTTTATAACGTTAATTATTTTAAACTTAGTTCTTATGTCTTAAATATCTGACTCGAATATAGTAAAATTATCGTCAGGAACTTAAGCACATTCAAAGCTTCTTTCTTTTTTTTTTTGTTGGATTGGTTTCATAACTTTATGTAACTTTTAACTGTTACTGCAACTAGAATAGCATTTTCTCGAATTAACACAACTTACATTTTACCCTTTTTTTACAGGAATTCAGCATTCAACAATACATACCACTAGACTCAAGCATTCAATTCCACAAGATCGTGGCCTGCACCGCACTATTTTTCTCTCTCCTCCACACGGCGGGCCATATGGTGAACTTCTACCACGTATCAACGCAGCCTGTCGAAAATCTACGCTGTCTCACTAAAGAGGTTCATTTCACTTCGGACTTCAGACCTGGCATCACGTACTGGGTGTTCCAAACGGTTACAGGTACGAACATATTCCTACGACAACTTTACCTCTTATCATTTTAAGCGCAGGACCTCGCAACATCACAAATAATTGCTTTTTAGTTGTTGAAATTTTTAGAGTATTTAAAAGGTTTCATATATTAACCCGACACTCATTCTTGCGACCATTATTGCCATGTCGATGCACTCAATCGATTCGGATATTCCTAAGCAGTTTCGATTATTTTTGTTTAACAATGCGTATATTTGACCAGTCTGATCATAGCGATTTCTTGAAAGAGAAAAAACCTATTTTAACGTTTTTTTTACTGTCGTGTAAACCACACAGTAAATCACTAATCACTCTTGTTGGCTCTACGACCGCGATTAATAGTTATTTCTTTGTTTCTCAGGTGTAACCGGCGTACTACTCTTCGTGATAATGTGCATAATCTTCGTGTTCGCTCACCCGACGATCCGCAAGCGCGCGTACCCGTGGTTCTGGCGCGCGCACTCCCTGCACGTCCTCCTCTATGCGTTGTGTCTGGTGCACGGACTGGCCAGGTTGACCGGAGCGCCCAGGTTCTGGATCTTCTTCTTAGGACCTGCCGTCATTTATACTCTTGATAAGGTAAGATATTTTATGAGGAATTGTTTTAAGAGCCGTATCCGTGGTTCTAGCGCACACACTCCCTCTACGTGCTGCTCCACGCGTTGTGTCTCGTTCACGGACTGGTCAGGTTGACTTGAGCGCCCAGATTCCCGATCTTCTTAGGACCTGCCGTTATTTATACTCTAGATAAGGTAAGAAAGATAATGAGAAAGTGTTTTATGATATGTACCCGTGGTTCTGGCGCGCGTTCTCTCTGCACGTCCTCCTCTACGCATTGTGTCTCGTGCACGGACTGACCAGGTTGACTGGAGCGCCCAGGTTCCGAATCTTCTTCATAGGACCTGCTTTTCTTTTACACTCTAGATAAGGTAAGGAATATCAGAAATAACTGTTTTATGAAACTTACGATCGGTTTCAGATTTTCGGGATGGATATGTTAATTATCAGAAATAAATTACAAATTCTGTCCCAATATTAAATGTATCTGGGGAATATCCGAAGACTTTTTCACAAGTCCCTTAATATTATTTCAGCCTATTTTAGATATCAAGCCTAGTGTACTGATTCATCCTGTTGCCCTTGTTCCATAATCAACTACATCAATCATCCATACTAATATTATTAATTCGAAAGGCTTTATTCTTCATTCTGTCTGTATGTTATACCTTTTCACGCCTAAACCACTGAACGGATTTCGATAAAAAATGGCAAGGAGATAGATGGCATCCTGGGGAAGGATATAGTTTACTTTTGTCCCGGTAACATGTTCCCGTGGGATAACTTCTGACATCCACGCGGGTGAAACCGTGGGCAGAAGCTAGTCTTCTATATTTCAATTAACTGTTTATTTTTCATCAGGTGGTGTCCCTTCGAACAAAATACCTAGCCCTGGATGTATTGGAAACGGAAATGTTACCATCGGATGTAATCAAAATCAAGTTCTACAGGCCACCTAATCTGAAATATTTATCAGGTAATTATGAAAGCTCAATAATAAATTCAAAGAGTAATTTCGTCAAGAATTTTATTATTTTTTAGATTTTTTTAATATCTTCTGACTATAGAACAACTGAATGATAATCATATCTACAATGTTGAGCTAATTAAAATCCATTTTCTTTCTCCTAGGTCAATGGGTCCGTCTATCATGCACAGGGTTCAAGAAAGAAGAGTTTCACTCGTTCACGTTAACATCAGCTCCCCACGAGAACTTCCTGTCATGTCACATTAAAGCACAGGGACCCTGGACATGGAAGCTCAGGAACTACTTCGATCCCTGCAATTATAATACTGACGATCATCCTAAAATTAGGTACGGACTTTTGAAACTAAAACGAATCTACATGTATGTACCTAACTTAACCTAACTTGTGCATACTGTGGACTCCTATAAGTGAAGGAGCTCACCTACCTAATACCTGATGTTGCCAATTTATTTATTTGTCATGTATTGTGTATTTCTTTTGGTGGAGATCCGAAATAAGTAAATAAATTACAATAAACATGATCCGGAAAAGTAAATCATTTAACAAAGAAACTAATTGATAGAGTAGGTATTCATAGTTTTCTTAGTACACATGGCTATATGTCAAGCTATACATTTTCAGTTTTAGCTGACCTCGCATTGTATAGGCTTTTCGTACAATGAGAAGTCAGCTTATACTAGAATGTAGGTATAGCTTGATATGTAGTCGTGCGTACATGGTTTTATTTCGGAGAGAACTATCTACCTTCACACTTCCTTCATTACAATGGCACTAAACATGCAAAAGTCGAGAAGCGACTTGTCGGGTTGTAGGGCAACGACATTAATTTCATCTTTTTTCCTTTGACAGATATGATGAAATGTACCTAACTATACTTATTTATGTTATTAAAACTTTTATGACACTTTTACAAGTCAAGAAGTACAGCTTACAGCAAAACTTTTTCGCCAGTGACAGTTTTAAAATAACCATTTCCACCCACGCAGGATCCAGGGTCCATTCGGCGGCGGCAACCAGGACTGGTACAAGTTCGAGGTGGCTGTGATGGTGGGCGGCGGCATCGGCGTCACGCCCTACGCCTCCATACTCAACGACCTCGTGTTTGGCACCTCCACCAACCGGTACTCCGGGGTCGCCTGCAAGAAGGTAAACTAGACCTTGTTGTGTAGCACATTTTCTTTTTATACCTATCCTTTTAATGGCTAACCCGCGATTTACAAATTTTCTTAAGTATTTTGCAATTTGCAGGTCAGTATCAAGTTGTATGTATGTTGATTAAAATATAACAAATATGGATTTACAGAATTATAACAATAAGAATCAGCAATACAACTCCTTCTTTCTTCCTTAAGTTAGAATTAGCCTCAAATGTTATGATTTCATAAAGTAGTCATTCAATTGGGTAATATGAACTTAAGAGGGTTGTATTGATGATTTTAATGATTATAAATCTGTAAATACATACTTATTACGGTCGCGAATCATATTTTGTTCAACATACAACCTGACACTGACCTGCAAATTGCAAAAAACGTAAGAAAATTTGAATTTCGCGGGTTACTCTAGCGCTTCCCCCAAGACCACTCGCCGCACTGCTGTATACTTTTACAGGTTCACAGTTTTATTTTGATCTTCATAAGATCACGCTGTAATCCCAGAAGGGTTAGGTCAGAGAGATGCAAAGATGTTAGAAGCAGAGATGCACTTATACTATAAGTTAAAATTATAAAACACATACACATGATATTTTCATATAATGATAAATATATTATTCATCCACGTTATCATAATGATTTCGTACTTCGTATACATGTAAATGTCGCTCTCATTTGCTACTCCTAAATTGGAGATGAGAGAACTGGGGCATGAAAAATTAGAGGAGAAAAGTTAAGTAACCACGACGTTTTTTTTTAAGAAATCATTGATTCTGTCATTTTACAAATTTATTTCAACAGTCAACAAAATCCTTTTGTCAGCAGCAAAACCGTGAAATAACCAGTAAAGATTGCAATAAAATCTTAGTTCAACACTTTCCTATCCAGGTCATTATTTCTGATAACCATGAATATTAAATGAAATAATTTTATTGAATTAATTCACGATTAGGTCAAATAGGAAATTATTCTGAACGATTGGCACTTACTCACGATTTAACGTGACTTAGCACGTGGCTTACCGTTTTACAACATTGACCAATGACCTACTATAGACTGTTTAGTTCATACGTAAAGTGATGACATATACTCTAACCAGGGATTTGTGGCTTTTGTGTAAGGCCTACTTAGATACATCGTGACGAAACGAGTGCCTAGCAATCAGTTAGTGCCTAGCAATCAGTTAGTACCTAGCGACATATAACGTAATACGCAAACATATTTTTTTTTATTGGATGTAATTAGTCGTAAACAAACTTTTTATATACTAAATGGCGCATGGCGTCGGCATTTCTTATCTCTGAAGTTTACCTAATAGCCAAGAAAATTGCAAGTGTCAATACGAGTTTCCTTAAGTACACTTTGATGTAAACTGCAAAAATGATTACGAAGAAGCATCCGGTTTCTGTAAAACCTAAGAATGTTAGGGCGGGTTGCGTCACCTTGTATACCGTATTAGCGACATACTAACATAAATGTGCAAGATTGTTCGGAGAAACCTTCTTTCGTGGTACAATCAGGCTGAAATACCATTAGGCCACCATGGTGAGCACCATGTATCTATCACATAATTGATTTACCTGTCATTGCTTTATATTTAATTATTTTTACCTAATGTGGTATAGTAATTTTATTCTAGGTGCATCGTCTTCACATATTATAATAATTATATAATTAACGTATACAAAATATTGTAAAACATTTTAAATGAGTGACCGTGGAGTCTCTTGCGCATTCTTCTCCATACGAAACTACCGTTTGGAAGGGGCAACTAGGATCAATTCTATTTTCTTGTAAATTTTGATGTTCAAAAGTGCCTTTTATGTGCCTATTAGAAATAAATGATATGACTTTGACTTAGGCTAGTTACTATCCTAATAAACTATTCAATAGTATATAACCACTTAACATCTGCACAGTATTTAGCATGTATTCTATATAGTTGACTATTCCTTGCCTTTTGACTTTTGGCCTGACCCCTGGTTGACTGGTACTTTTAGTTGCATATACAACAACAATAAACAAAAATATCAACCATATCTATAGATATTATAAGTTAAAGTCGCTTTTCGTGCCTGTCTCTGTGACTGCTGCGTGTTTTAGAAATTTCTATATTTTGTCAAGTCGTAAAAACCGAGCAAAGCAGGGGCGGGTCGCTAGCAATTAAATAAATCTTCTATACCTGATACGCAGGTATACTTCCTCTGGATATGCCCGTCGCACAAGCACTTCGAGTGGTTCATCGATGTCCTGCGCGACGTGGAGCGTAAGGACGTCACGAACGTGCTCGAGATACACATCTTCATCACGCAGTTCTTCCACAAGTTCGATCTCAGGACCACGATGCTGGTAAGTAAACAGAAGATGCTCTCGCTAAAATATTATACAGAAAAGTTTTCAGCCTGCCATTTATCCACATCTATTGAGGTCGCCTTAGAAAGCCATACTATTTTATATTTTCTACTTCAATTGACCTTTCGTTTTTATCAAAACTGTGACAAAACTATGAAATACTTTCTTGGGAGGTTCAGACTTTTCTTGTTGTGAAAAGGAAGGTCTCTCCAGTTAGATCCACAAACCTTTTTTTTATCGGAACAATAAAACAGGATATTCTAAAACATTTCATCATAATCATCATTGTAGCAACTCATTATTTATTTATTTAATGATTGGTCAATCTACAATAGTCACACTATTCAACCAATGAACACAAGCCAACATACAAACCAAGTGCACAATATTAAACAATAGACACATCATGTAAAACAATATTATATTAAAAAAAATAACAGTACACTTATGTACAGAAATTACATAGTTTAAATTACATACTTTACATACTTTTAGGAACAACCTGTATTAGTTCGATAACATTCCTCAACCACTTTTGTTGTAAGGACGGGCGGTCAGATTGGTCACCGATGTTCGCTCGTTGGTATTAGATAATATTTTGCGTAAATACCCGTTATAATGGTATTTGTTGTTTCTTATTTTACTAAGTACCTTCTCAAATGTTTTTTTGTATGCTCTAAATTATGTAGTCGATGACTTTGGTGCACGGTAAAACTCTAATAAGTTTATGTTGGCACCAACTCAAATATATAATGTATGTGTACCTACTTCTGTTACTGTATAATATATATATATATATATATATATATGCTTATATAAAAAAATGGTATATTTACTTAAGGTTTTGTTGGGTTCCTCTTGACATTACAGTTATTCGGAAAAATATCACTCATTCGACCGACGCTATATTTTCCTCTACAGTACATCTGCGAGAACCACTTCCAGCGTCTTTCGCGCACGTCGATGTTCACCGGCTTGAAGGCGGTGAACCACTTCGGAAGGCCCGACATGTCCTCCTTCCTCAAGTTCGTGCAGAAGAAACATAGCTATGTGAGTAACATGAGATTAAATCTAATTTGCTGTTCAGATGTCTTCAATAATAATTATTACAATCGATGGTAAAAATAAAACATATTTGCCTTCACATCATTCTTCCAAGATTGATACATTTATAAGCTTGGACTCTTGACAACGATTTTCTAAGTTTCAATATATCTACTGCATAATCGCTCTCTATCAATCTTGAAACTTTTCAATTCTTGGAGAGTCAGAGTGAAAAAGAAACTGTTCCCAGTAAAAAAATGACTGAAGCCATCATGGCCACGCCCACGCTGTGGTAACTCCACCTATAAGACGACCCACTGACCCAAACTTTACTTCGTGGAGCAATGATTGTAACCATCCATCTAAGCCTATCGCTTTAAATAAATATGTTGTACCTCTAGGTATCTAAAATCGGCGTGTTCTCATGCGGTCCTCGGCCACTCACCAAGTCTGTGATGTCAGCGTGTGAACAAGTGAACAGGACGAGACGTCTGCCGTACTTTATACATCACTTCGAGAACTTCGGATAAATGTACTCGTTCACAGTTACTATGTACTTATTGTGAAAGATGGCTTTATTGGGGCCATTGGAGAAATGTAGGTCGAAATAGAGTAATCGTTGCATTGTATTTAAACGACCATTTTTGTTATTTTTCATGGAATCATCACCCAGGTTACCAAAATGGTTACAGCTGAACCAAAAGTTACCAACTTATATTATTGTAATTTAAACTGAATTATTTATTACCCATTTGTGTCACTGAGCCATGAGTTCAATAAAATCCATGATGAACATTATGACATGAGAAAATGTTTCGCCCCAAAGACATTTTTTCAAAAAACCGTAATTTAGCTACGCAACCCTGTCATAGTTTTTTCCAAAAGCAGTTTTAAAGCGTTTATTTATGTAACATTTATAACAAGCGTTTGACTCAAGGGTGAGTCAATCAATTAATTGGTTGTTTCGTCCTACATTGTGTTAAATACAAAATTGCTTGTGAAACTTTTAATCCGTTTACGCAAATGCTTTCAAATACAATAATAATATAATTGATTTCAAATACAATACCTATCGCTATTTTTAAACCATTAGAAATGCCAGCAAACAAGGATATCCTGTATAACTTAGATTAACGTACTTAACTTATTTATTTTTAGTTTTTTATGCTTTTATAAATCAGTTAACAATGATGTAGTACAAAAACATCAATCGCGCATTTCAATGTACAAAAGATCATTAAATAGTAGTAACTTTAGAAATTATACTTAATACTCATTGCGATCTAAATTGTATTATTTATACGATGGTGCTCCGAAGAGCTGTATTGTAAATAATGTATAAATTGTATTGGCTTTAGTGTAATTGTATGTTTACGTTGAATCGATTGTAAATAAATATTTAAATACAGATACCTACGTTTTGCATTTTATTTTTTTCCTGATAGGGCTTTGTGAGTCACTCAACATAAAATTCAACGAATGAAATATTTCGTTATCTTTTTACAGTATATTTTTATTTAAAATATATGCGGATTTACATACTTATTTTTTTTTGTACCCCACCCACAGTCATCAATGAAAGTCGATAAACACCAGTTTTAACAAAATATTTAATTAAAATCGGCACAGAAGTATTAATGCTTGCTATTATATGAAATACTGAAAAGCAGTTGTTCGAATCATTTTGTGCCAACTTTGATGCTTTGTGAACGTGACAATGTTAATGGACTGTGCTTAAATGCTTAAATCTAAAGTAAAACTTTTTCAAAAAGAATAGAACTGAATATTCTTTATTGTTTTATGCAGGTGGTTAAAATGAAGAGGTTTAAAATTTAATTAAAAAAACTAACATTTTACTATTATAACTTTACACACCAATGCAATGAAAATGAGTTAACGTGCTTTTGTAATTGTCAAAAATAATTAGGTTTCAAGTAATCGCAGCTATAAATTGCAAATCGATTTGAGCAACTGAACTGCAAATTATCCTAAATATCAAAAGTATTAACAGAAATGGTGCCGAACAGTAATTGCTTGACTGAACAGTAGTGCGTTACAATATTTAATAACAGTTCCACTGTATGATTACTCCCAGACCTTAAGAGTCGTTCTTGGATTATTTATGGATTGTAATTCGAGGCTCCTCGCTCTTAATTTAAAGTAAAAGGTGCAGACAATAGCCTTGCGGGCTCGTGACACGACCGTCGCCTGCGCCGAACACTGATCGTGCACTAGTTTTGATTGAACCAGTACACGCTATCAAAATTTGTATTATCACTGATTACCTAATTACGTGTTTCAGGAGCAAGTTTTTTTGTTTTCATCGATGATCTGCTTTTGTCATGAAGCATTAATGAGTATGAAAATCTACTTCTTTTTTCGAGTCGATGGTACACACGGCTATATATCAAGCTATACATTTCCACATCAGCTTATACTGGAAATGTACGGCTTGATATGAAGCCGTGTGTACATTATTTAATGAGTTGGGCCCAGTAGGTGGCCTCGCCAATCGCGGCGTCAGCGGCGTTTTTTAGATCCTCAGAAGTGAGGTGTATGGACACTTTAGACATGCCAACATTTGGACCATGGTTTGGTCAGGAGCACCGCATTCACACTGGGTGTCGGTTGGGTCAATAATCCCCCATTTTGCTAGATTGTGCTTGCAGCGGCCTACTTGGGTACTAAGTATTATGATACTACATTAATTTGATACAAAAAAATTGATTGAGATTCTTTTATTCTTGTTTAATCAAACTTCCATTGCTCGACGTTACAAATCAGACCATTACGCCAGTAACTCGAAGTAGTCACTTGATACCTGCAAATCCGCAATATAGGTTCCGGACTTCCGGTCTACCCTGCTAAGTATTTTTGACTGCACAAAGCTCATGATCAAAGCTCATTTATGTCCAAGATAGGTCGTCAAGTTGTCCATCAAACACATCTGTGTGTGCTCTGTTATGGAACGGAGCGTGCGAACAAGTCACCGAGGTCCAGCAACTTAGTGTATACTACCATATTGCACAGATCCTGACCGCTCGAGTTTAGTTTACCCGGGCTTACCAGTGAATAAAATTAGTCCTCGCATTGTCTCGCGGCGAAGCGAGACTTGACTATGCGTTGACATACCGATGTCTCATTTTGGCACGAGATGATGAGACGACAGGCTTTTGTCACGATGTGCATGTTAGGCTGGCTGACCGCAGCGTTGCCCCACACAGCCTCACTGCACGACGCATAGCCTTCACTCCCTTCGTTCACTGCAGCCTGCACTTCACTTAAAAGCAATCTATAGTAGTTCTCAAATTATTTAAAATGGAATAAAGTACTAAACGTAAATTGCTGCCTTCAGAATAAAGTGGCAATCATCATCACCTATTTGAACTATAATTTATAATGTGTCTATTGTGGATCCTAAATTATAGATTCTGTATTTACGTGAGTTATAGTATTGCTGCACCTGTTTTGCTGCGGTTTTACAGTTGGTGCAGTTACATAGGTATTTCGTAATGAAATAGATGCCTTGATGAACGCATATTCCAGTTTCTTGATAGCTTAGGTGAAATATAATGATATTTCACTAACGTTACCTAGAAACAGGAGTGATTTTAATACTTATAACACTGAGTTAGAGTTGTGGTTTCAGCCAATCACATTACAAAGCCACTACACCCACTTCTTTTACAGTCGAGTGCCTTGTGTCTGTTTTGTTTTATGGCTTGTATTCTGACTGTGCGCTCTTCCGTGCTTTTCGTTTTACGCGAATTGGAATATCGCCAATAAATGTATACGGTGTAGGGATGTTCCAAAAATCATTTCATGTTCGGTTTAACCAAACTTCGGCGGTTTGAACCGAACTTCGGCATTCGGCCGTAATTTGGTCCTAATGCCGAACATTCGATACAATAAAATGTTAAAATAACTCAACTCTCAAAAATTAAGTAATAAAACTAAACCAGTAAAATAAAATCATAAGCATTTATTGTATATTAGTTGTTATTTATTTAACAATTAAATGTTTCCTTAACGTTATGAGAATTTTGAGATTTAGACATTGAAATAATTATCGCCGCAAATCACTTTTCTTTTTTTAAGTGTTAAATAAAATCTTATCAGTACTTGTATTTAAAATTATGCGTTATCTAGCAGAAGCCTGTTACATTTTGTTCATATAAATTTCCTAGTGAAAATAACCGAAGTTCGGCCGAAGTTTTTATTTTCACCAAATGTTCAGCCGAAGTTGGTATTCGGTAAAAAACCACGTTCAGCCTATCTCTAATACTGTGCCATTATTATATCGACTTGAACGAAATATGCAGCATATTGTGATTTACGAGCGTTACGGCACACGCGATATATTTTCATATATATCCACATAGTAATAAAGCCTATAGTTTTAATATTGATAAATATTGTAGGATGGTGTGTTCTGTATGTCGACATTTACATAACAATGTTAGTATAGCAGTTTATGATATCCATTACAAAACCAGTAATGTGGTAATAAAATATATTATTATTCGTGAGTAGATATGATTACTTTGTAAGCACTTAATGACGACTATATTTGCAGCCCATCTGGCCAGGAAGTACTTAATTATCATGTCTCTTGATACCGAAATATAAATGTGCTTCATTTTTATCCAACATGATTTAAGTACTGCCCATGTAAGTAATTGGTATTTTAAATCCAACATTTGGGTTATTGCACAAAACACAAATATAAGTAACGACTCTTTTGAAATGATTAACGATTTAAAACTGGGTTAATACATAAAAGAAAAGTTGAGTAGCACAGTCAAGTCAACAATAAGCAAATATTTACGGCATTTGTCGCACGTCTGAGCGACTCAACTTCCGTACAATAGAGTTCAACGCGCAAAGGTCTTCGGTCAAAGATTTCTCTTCGCAAATTCTCAAGTACACAGAATAATAACTTAGTAAATTAACATGACATGCACAATTTCATTCTCGTTGCTTCATTATTTATGGCTGTAGAGGTTCTCAGCGGTGCGTTATGCAGACGATATCTACGTAATTGTTGTTAATTACGGTCGAACTCACGTAGTGCGCGCTCCAGCAGTTACCTAACCTCCACGCTGACACAGCGCACCATAAGCCTAACAGCACACCTAGAGGGGCTCACTAACTTAAATCTGTCATGACCACAAATATGATTGTTGCATGAATTAACTTACTTTCACAGCCTACGGCTTCTCACACAAAAGGTGAGCAATAAAACTAATCAAACACAAGGTTCTTGATCTTAACAATAAACAGCTTGACCCCTGACTTATTAAAGTGCTCGTTTCGAATCGAAACAAAACATGTTGCAAATAATTGGAACTGTCAGTCACCATCGATGCGAATATCCGAATGTTACAGGCAGCTGAGACAGCTACATCCACGATTCTTCATACTTCTTACAAAGAACGATGGTCTGGTTTAATATATCAATGCCAAAGTACACAGTTTCCCAACGTACTTTAACATTTGTTTGAGTAAGCTAGTTTCACATCAATCATAATAATATAGTGAACACGTAAATGTGCTACAGATTGCGCCATATGTGAACGAGAGCAAACAAATAAAAGACGAGGATATTTTTTTTTACGAAAACCTAAAACTTGGTTTCCTTTCACGTTTTCCTTTGTCTGAGTTTTGCTACATCATTTAATTCATGTGTTGGGCACTTTAACTTGATCGATACATTAAATCTTGACAGGGGCGATCGCTCTGCTGATTAAACTTTAATTTATCTTTTCTTTCATTGGGACAAGAGGTGTTAACGGCAGACTGAACGGAAACTTCCCCAACAAACGCTCTCAATTCGACACAGTTTCACAATCTATTATTTTATGCCGAAGTAATAAATTCAGCCACTCAATCACTTCACTTTTATTCTCGGGATCACGCTGAGGTACAATTTACTCGGTTAATGTAATGTTCAAACAAAGTCAACGGTCCGCATCTTCTCATAAGCCACACGCTCTGTTTCCTTCACTCATACTTATATAATTAAGTCTCATTTATGTCCAAAGCAATGCAAATTAATACGGGTCAATTAAGAAGTGGTTTTGTTGTGACATTTGACAGAATAAGAATTATGATCTCGGATACTTTTTTATTTGTTTCTAGAATTAATATTTTACCGTTCAACTTCTTATGATTCACGTCCATCTTGGACATGATATTTTATAAAAGTAATGCTTTCTCAATGTGAATGTAACCTTATTAAACGTCAGAGTGTTGCGGCGGTAAGTCCCCCTTTTGAGGTTTGGCTTGAGAGGCGCCACGGCGTCCTCACCTTCCGCCTGACGCAGGCCAACACCGGTCATGGCTGTTTCGGGAGGTTCCTGTTTCGACCAAGGTGGGAGGAAACGCCCGGGTGTAATCATTGTGTGTGTCGACCGGAGGACACGGTAGACCAGACGGTCGAATTCTGCCCGGCTTGGGCGGAGCACTGCCGTGTTCTCGGGGCGGCGATCGGCGGCGGCGATCCCTCGCATCCGGCCCTGGTCCAGGCCAGTACGGAGCGAGAGGGAATGGGAAGCCATCAACTCCTTCTGCGAAGCAGTAATGCTCGCGAAGGAGGAGGCAGAGCGCGTGAGGGAGAGGCAATCGTTGCGCCCTCACGCCCCTAGTCACCACAGGAGGAGACATCCTGGGCGTCGGGAGTCAATAGCCGACTCCCGGCCACCGTAGGCGCGGGCTTGCGGACGGCAAGCAATGGGCAGGTCGCCGTCCGGTAAGGACCAGGCCCGGGTCGACGGCGCGTTGTGTTCCACGCGCGCCACAAAGAGATGTCAGCATAATTGACGGGGTCCGATAGGGCCGATGCCTACCGGGGTCGGGCATGGTTCGAAAGAGTTACCGTGGCCCTGGCGCACAGGCAACTGAAGGAACACGGGTGGGTTTTAGTCAGTAAGAGTCTGACACGCCCTTCCGCTCCGCCCAGAGCGGGAGAATTCATTTGATGATTTCCAACCCAAAAAAAAAGGGTGTTCGATTTCCTTCTACAATGTCTATCTTAATTTTTAATCATTGAAATTAGATTAAAAAGTCAAACAAGAACATTAAAATGACGTAATCGATATTTAATCGTTTATTTACATAACCGGCACAATGTTGGCAGATTGTACCGAAGTCTGACATCCGCGACCCGTTACGTGTGGTGAAAAGTTGGCGGAAAATCAACGCGCGTTCCGCACGGGTGCGCGTGCGCTGATAAACCTCGCCTGTTTCCTGATTATACGCTCTCTCGCGAGGAAGCTAATTGAAAATTACTGATTACAGTTCACTGGAGAATTATTAATACTTCCAGCGAATGTGTTAAGAAGGAAAGTTAATTAAAAATCATTTTCAAAATTAATAATTTTGTAGAGCTGTCCAATCGTTTCCAAATCCATATAAAAATCTACTGTATGGTTTTTTTTTTTCAAAATTTTTAATAATCAGCTTCCTTAAATTTAATGTTAGTTTTTTAAAACATGTAAAACCAGCTTGCAGGTGCTCGCCGGCTCATTGGCTATATGCCAACAATATGAAAGCTGCTATTTATTTATCGATGCCCGACTAAAATGAAAGAAATGACTATTCGTCCCTTTCTAACTCGCTTTCGTCGCTGCGCCGGCGACGGCGACGCGGCGAGCTGCGCGATAGTGTGCGCGGGTTTAGTTTTCAGTGATCGCGCGGCGACGGCGCTCTCTGCCGGCGACCTCCGAAGTTTCGCAACTCGACACATTTCCTAGTGCTAGTGATGTGCTAAACTTATCCGGTCGGAAGTCCACATAACGTGTGCCGCAGTGACGTCACTGGGAGACTCCGCAAGGGCATCGGTTCGCCGATCTCGGCAGGTGAATACGATCAATTAAAACTGTGGATGGAGCCTACGACCGCAGTCGCACGCCACGGCCCTAGCTCGACATCCTTGTCCTCAATTAAAACAATTTACGGCAGTTCTTGTTTGAATTTTACAATTGTTGTCCCGATTCATATTATTGAGGCAATAAGCTTTTAATTTACGATTATTTATACTTGAAGCGAGTTACAATTAATTTTTGATCCATTGCACTGCACTAAAATCTATAAAAGGACATAATTATAGTTATTTTGAAGTGCTTAAGAGCATTCGTACAACCTTATTCTAGCGATTTGGAACGAACTAGATAATATATAGCTATGAATATCCCTTGAGGAAAGGTCGATGTGCCTTATTAGTACAAAAAGATTATGTTTAACAATTTTAATTATAATAATTAGTGCATTTTCGACATATCCACGACGTTACACAAAAACCCTAATGAGAATTATGTTCTAATCAAACAAATTCAATTGAACTTAGAAACATCGATACTTGCGAGGGCACAAGTCAAGAAATCTATCAAAAATTGCGCATGGTGTGAGGTGACATCCAATTTAGTTCGCATCAGCACCGTGTCAGTCCGGACTGACCGCAACCGAACCTAATATGATTTAATCGAAGTGTAATGTTGTAACTTATGCGACGGACTAGAGATTAGATCTACTTAGTGGTTTGTTTTGTAAGAATGCTATTCTATTGCAGTTCGGCACTGTCGTAACTGGGCCTACGGGCAGTGTACGGGCTGCAGTAAATACGCAACGGTTCAGTTTGTCAGGGAGAAATGCGTACAACCGCTAACACCGACATTCAGACATAGAAGGCAAGCTGCAAGTTGTAGCAAAACTTATCGTAGAAGTATCGTATTGAAGTTGCAAAGAGTTGCACAAGAATTTTCTATTCTGCAGATACCTTTGAATTCTTCCACCCTAGCTTATTTTTCAAATCGTTAGACTTCATTTACAGCTGTTTTTTTTGCAACTAAATTAGACTAATCTGTAACAGGATAAATATATAACAAGAAATACTTTTTATCAGGCACATAACTCAGAATATACACAAGTTCCTATATGTTCAACAAAGCTGCTATAACTCTAAGATTAGATCACGGAAAGTGATTTGCTTAAAGTCACTTATAAGTTGAGCTAGAAAAAGCGAGGACAACCGGTAGTAGTCTAGTATGCAGGTAGGTCTACATTATTTTTACACACAGTTGATATTCAACTTTATATATCATGTTCTGTGTTCACTTATTGAAATTGTCATTTATTGAAAGTGACCCTACGAATTTTGCTGCAATTTTCAACTTTTTGTGAAAATACCGCGTGTTTTGGAAATAAATTGTAGGTAATTGAAGCTACTTTTGTAGTCCAATTGATAAGAGATCAAGAAGCTAGTTTTCGAAGAAAGAATAACATGTTTAGATGTGTCAAGTTTCCCAACACCTACTAGGTTTACTAAACGAGTTTAGTCTTCCGGTGCTCAAGTAGATGCTACCTGTTTTCAAAAATAATTATGAGTAGAATCAAACAAGAATCAATCAATTAATCTTTGTAAAAATGTAGGTATGATCTCAGTCTGCTTGACTCATAATTATTATAACTGGGATTGGTTTGCTTGTTCGCTTGCTTGCCGCAAAGACTGTATAATCATTGGACAATTCACTCCTTGAAACTTGAAAGTCTCTTTATTTGTCAGACATAACGAGCGTGATTGTGAGGTATAGGTACCTACTTTACGTTTTCAATTTAAGTAATGATGGGACGATAAAAGATAAGGAACGTTACAGAATTAAGTTAAGTTCATAAGCCTATTAGGTTACTCAATGCACCTTGGAACAACTAATTGTAGATAACGTACAAATGTCAGTCGTAGCGAACGATGAGGAAATATCTACATGGAAATATGTTGGGAAAATATACATATTTTACCTATTTTTCACAACTTAGATAAGACAGAATAGGTATAGTAGGTATGTTTGTGAATAATTAAAATGTATTAACGATCGGAACCAAATGATATTAATATATAGAAAAATGTTTCTTACGGTTTGGCTCTGTCTTTGAATTCTTGTCTTGCATACACTTCAATTACGGCTTTCTTGACGAAAACTTTCTTACTGCTAAGGAGGCATCTATAAGGCAATAGGTAGATTACGAAATTATGTGAATCGAAAGAAAAGTATTGTTTCCAGAAGTCTTTCAGCTGAATGATGATGACGATGAAAGAAAATGCCATCATCAACGCATTTGCAAAACGTGATGATTACTACTGTGTAATCACCATGTCTAATATCATCAGCGGTAGGTGCCTATATGTTGATCATATTCAGGAATAATGTACCTAATAATAATAAAAATAAAATAAGGTAAATATGGCAAAATACATACGGATTTTATAACATTAGTAGCTTCCGCCCGTGATCTCGTCCGCGTGAAATCTGTGGTTTTAACATAAAATATATCCTATAGCTGAGCCCCTTCGTTTCCGTTTAACGTTCTTTCGTTAATTCTGACTTTTTTTTTGCTCGACGCCTTATGTTCATAGCGTATAACCTTTCTCAAGAATTGGGCTATCGAAAGCAATTTTTTTTTTCAAATCTGATTAGTAGTTTCAGAGATTAGCGCGTTCAAACAAACAAACTTTTTAGCTTTATTATTAGTATATTTATATAATATATGTTCCTTATACATATACAACGACGCTCTGAGGGCAGTGTTGAAAAAGCCCCGTTACTGCAGTGCTTCCGCAATGTTTGCGGATGCTTCCATCGATGATTTCTTCACAATCATTAGAAAAAGAAATGCGTCGATGATGAGTAGAGTCCGTGGTAGCACCAACACTGTCCTCAGAACGTTAGCGTGCAAAATTGATGGTCCGTTTACTGTGTACTGGGCAGGTGTACATCTGCACAGGAATAGGAAATAGGCTCAGTTATTAATGTGTATAACCTTTTTATTTTTGTGTGTACTACTAACAACCCTACTAACACTTTCCTTGTAATTATTATATGGACTATGTCTGAAATAAATATAAATACATAAATATATATAAGCATAGATTTCAGTGGAATAGTAAATAATACGTTGACGACCTAGTTGATTATGAAGTTTATGTACTCATAACATTTTTTTTGTTTCTAATACCGACATACGGGCTATTATTATGCAGAACTCCTACATAGCTATATAATTAGACTAAAACATTATTAAACCGTTTTGATTTTGAATCTATGTATATATATATACATATATATATATTACATATTATATACTAATAATAAATCTGAAGAGTTTGCTTGTTTGTTTGCTTGAATCTCAGGAACTACCAGTCGGATTTGAAAAAATATGTTTGCAATTGATAAGCCCATTCTTGAGGAAATCTATAGGCTACTTAACATCACGCTACGACCCATAGGAGCCAAGAAATAACAAAAAATGTCAGAAAGAACGCTAAGCGAAAACGAAGTATAGCGCGGGTAGGCGACGGGGCGGGTCGGGGGAACAAGAAATTTCATGCGGACGAAGTCGCCGGCAGATGCTAGTTGTAATATAAACTGGGTATGTAGCTAAGCTGCGAAAACTGTTAAAGGATTATAAAAACTATCACTACCTATTTCAAAGTTCTTAGCACATCTTAATCACAGGTCGCCACATATAACTCTTACACAGCATGCGCAAACAGTATATTTATATTAAAATTATATAACCACACGTAACAGTAATAACACAAAAACGGTTATTGAAGCAAGTGAGCCGTTTACGCGGCGGTTCCTCACGCAACTGATATTTGAAATGGATAATGGATACTAGACATGTATCAAACGTAAACATTCCTAAAATGTAAAAAACATTGTTTACTGAATCGTATTTGTGTTCAGGATATATGCATATTTTTTCACGAGTGAAAGTTTTAGTTTTATGCTACTTGTGTAATATGGACCTTTATTGTCTGAAATAAATGTTATTTCTGTATTTATTGTAGGTGCCTATATGTAAATTATACACCTGCAGTATTGTCTCTGTTTCGTCTTTTAATCCAATCGAAGTTTTTAGTGATAGCCTATGTAAAATTTCTACATGTATATCTATATGTAATAATTCATGTGGTGTACATGTACAACGACGGCTATGTTGACTCCAACCCACTCCGACACCCAGCATAGTATAAGTACTTATAGTTTTTATATGAGGGCAGAAACTACCAAAAACTGTGCTACGATCCTTTTGCAAAGAATAAGATTTCATGGATGGAAAGCTTAGGCGTTATTGATAGATTGATTATGATCCGAATAGGTTTTCCGGGTCTCTTTGTAATGCTCACACCATACAAAAGTAAGGAGTGTTACAAGAGGCACGATAAAAAATATGCCTAGCAGTATTCTAGACTGAGATGAGCTGAAGTCATACATAACAGCCTTTACAGTCCAGGGCAAGTTCCCAGGCCAGGCCCGGGTCGACGGCGCGTTGTGTTCCACGCGCGCCTCTAAGAGATGTCAGCACACATTGACGGGATCCGTTAGGGCCGATGCCTGACACCGGGGTCGCGGGTTTGTCCAAAAGGGTTACCGTGGCCCTGGCACACAGGTAACTGAAGGAACACGGGTGGGTTTTAGTCAGTAAAAGTCTGACACACCCTCCCGCTCTACCCAGAGCGAGAGAAGTTATTTGATGATTTCCCACCCAAAAACAACAAAAGGGCAAGTGCCAGTACGTCTTTGCTACCCTACTTTGCAGATTGTTACAACGATTTGCTAAATCATAATCATACTGGATTCGTAACACATTCCATACGTAGGTATGGAATATGATATGTATGTATATATTACTCTCTATTATGTTAAACATTAGTTCGTAATTAACTTCACACTGCTGTTATAACCAACAAAGATTCACGATCACACGTGAAAAATCTTGTGCGAATATGTAACTAAATCATAATAATATTTATAAACATATAAGCCGATGAAATTTCCCATCGACCACTATTCAGGAGCCGTAGGAGATGAGTTTCCAAAAAACGAGATTGCAACTTTTACTTATAAACAGAAGTCTAAGCAGCAAATTCCACGTTTCTAACTTCAACAATTACGGACTTCCATTCAAGCTTTAGGGGACGAATTTTCAAAATTTCTTCCTTAGGAGCACTAAGGAAGAAATTCTCTTCATAATAAGAACTCTTGAGGCGTGCTCAATCTTCGTCCACTTTTAAAATTCTGGTTAATAAACACTTCCTCTCTCCTTAAACATCATCATTACATTTAGTTTCCTTGCCCTTGTTTCATGTTTATTATTGTATATATTATATGTTGATAAGTATATGTTTTATGTATGTATTTATTTTTATATTTTTATATGTAAATGGTACACCACTGACTACCTGCAGTATTGTCTCTCATTCTCCCTTTAATCCATCCATAGAGTACAAGATCGCTTTAGCGATAAGACCACCCATTGTGTCACCCTTTGTAAAAATTATACGGGAACTATATTTTCTATCACCAAAATTTATATTTGTCATCAAGTTGTATCACCTAATAAATACATCTATCGCCACGAAATATTTTCGTTCTCAGATAAACAAAAATTGTTCCCAGGTATTTGGTACAACTTGGGGCACCCCGACTCGGACAGGTTAGGTTAGAAGGGGACGGCGGGGTCTGAAAGACCCTGCCGTCCCCTTCGTGGTTATTTTTTTTTAAACCGCCCAGAAGTAGGAGTCCCGCGAAGCGGGACTCCGTCGGCTACGCCTCATTATTAAGTATTGTTGAAATACTTATTAGGACACACCTATTATAATACATACAAAAACATTTATTTGGTACTAGACCTTATATCTCAGGATTTTAGGTGATTTATTGTGGAACTGATTTTGCATTGTTTGGTGACTACATTTTGGTGACAGATCTACTATTTTGAGGACAAACCCTATTATTTAAGAAACACAAAACTAATTAAATTGGTGATAGCTTAAATGATACCCAAATTATACATATACGAGTATATCTGTAAATTTTAAGATGTACGTATTAAAGAGTATTATACTATATTTTATTCTCTTATACAAAATTTCGTGCTACTAGACCCAGCTGTTCGGGCTGTAGGCTGTCTGTCAGTGAATTTAAGGTTTTTATTAAGTAGATTCGCACAAGTTTTTTCACGTGTGAAAGTCAATCTTAACCTATCATTAACTGCGTCCACCTTTCTATACGACTAAATTGAAAATCAGCGTGACTATTTCTAGCTTGATGCCTTTCTATCAATCAATTACCGACCGAGGTAATGTGGGAAGAACCATATAATTCGTAGCTCCAAGTATTCTATGGTAATTTTGGTGTGATTGTAAAAGATACCGCAGTGATGCTATTGTTTCAATCCTCGAGCGTGATCATTGGCCAGTAATAGAAGATTTCTCTACTAAGTATATCATTCTCCTACTTTGATGAATCGAGTGCCTCCAATGAAGGAAGTTGGGTAGGGGCAGTCAACAAAACAACAAGATTATGCTCGATTAACCAACTGCCGAATTCTTAAGCTAAATGGTTGCTGTTAGATTAATGTGTAGGTACCAAATTAAGCGAGAGTATGGATTGAGGAGTAAAGACTTTTTAAAAGGTCTTAAAGAAAAGTCTCCTTTAAGAATACGAGGGTTCGGAACGTAAGAAGGCATTAAGTAATGTGAAGCCTGTGGACCATTGTCTTCAAACGGTGTATGCGGCTTGTTTCAATGTCTCTGTATCGAATGGCACCACTTAGTATTCCACGCACAGGCTAACACCGTATAAAAGAAATAACCATAACATTTAATAGGTAACACGTCGTTATAACAAGTGCCCTTGGTAATTAAATGCCCTCTAAACTTTCTCTATATACGTATTATTTTACACCCTTTTTGATTAATACCAAGTCAAATCAACTTATCCCAATACCTGATGTACTACATAATCACAAACTTCCCTTCCTTATCAATCAACTCAGACTACCGTAGCCCACTGGGCCTCATATACACATCGACCTCTGCCATGCTGCGCCACAACACCTCCGCCTTCCGCATCCAGTCTGTCCCAGACACCATTTTAAGGTCGTCGGTCTATCTAGCTGGATCCATCGTCCTACACTACTTCCTTCTCACCAACCAGCTATGAATGCAAGTGTTGCTAGGTTCATTAAAGATTTCATAACACAATCGTTACAGGAGTAACATTAAGAACGTCCGCACAATTATCAATAGGTAAGCATTTTTAAAACTCTTTGGTGACTTCACAAATAAGCTGTCCGCCTTCTTTCTGTGGCTGTACCATTGAGAAACGTTCTAAACAACTTTTTGTTCTTGTAATGGTCACCATTAAGTCGCATGCCTATGGAAGCGTTTTGTTTTAGTAATGTCGATTTTCTTTGGAGAAGGCCTAGTGAAGTTATTACGATTATGTACAAAGAGCGAATTTCCTTAACCACCAGTGCTTTAGTGTTCATACTGAGTGGAGCTTAGCTATCTAGTCACTGAACCAGTATTTTATAGGGCTTACGGATAAATCGTTCCTTACCTGAATGTTTGTGAACATCAACTGAATGAAACGAAATTCAAATCTTGTATAAAACGCACACTATGCAGCCAAGCATATTGTAAGTTAGGGGATTACATCGCTGATAAAAATGCTTGGCTCCACGCTGGTCCTGTTCTACAAGGGCGCATAAACTAATTGATTAGCATTTGAAACTACTGTTGGAACTGCTGAAGATTCTAAAAACTATCTTTGCATTGTATAAATTCAATCTTTTGGTGTTGTATAATTGCATAGCACATGTGTGAGTACTATGTACCTACTATAAAGCTACCATTTACTAGGTTTTTCTTTCATTGACTTGAATGTGCCCTGGCGGCTGAGAGTATGTCATGCTCACTCAAATGTCTCGCTGGTGGTGGCGTGTGTGTTGGATCATTAAGTTACCTTCAAAATGGTTGAGCGAACGGTGCTGATCCATGCGTCATGTTCGAGAACGGGCGCCGTCAGTAGGGACTGGTCATTTCTTAGCTGCCATGGCTTATTTTAATTTAATTTAACCTTTAAATTGTTTTTGTCTTTTTATTACAGACGCTTTTAACGTTCTGCATCGTTCTCACATGCATAATTGCAACATGAACGATGTAACCAATATTTTGTAACCATATTTTGCCTGTTCTTCTCCATAGGTACTTACTACGCTTTGGAATGGGCAACTAGCTTCTTCTTTCTGACTGACCGACCCCTTGACAATTCAAAAGTGCCTGTAATTGGTTTATTTGAAATAAATGCTTTGAATTTGAGTTTGTGATCTTAGATTTACGCAACGCAGCCAACATCTGAGAAATCCTACTGCGAGTTGATTTTTGAATTTAGGAAATAGTGGTTATTACAAAAGTGTCCTAAATGTACCTACGTAACTAATTTCTCGACTCTAAAACTTAAAGAAACCAAATGGAGGTCATGTTTTAATAACGCGGACGTAGTCACGGGGCACGCCAGTCGCACCTAACTTCATAACTATACATAGACGTCCTCGACAGCTGATTGTAAATTGTTTTTATGATCAAATCTCCTTAACAATAGTGTGGAGAGTAGCGCGTGACTCGAGCGAGCTATTGTGCAGGCGCAGGCACGGACTGACTGTTCACACAGAACCTCCGCATACATACATACGTACCTACTTACTTAGTTTTATACACATTGTAGTTCAGTTTCACACGTACGCCTTCGACTAGCGACGAATAGCTACGAAGGTACCTGAGTCATTTACATGATATGTACGTATGGCGCAAATCCAATTGTTTTTATTCACCCACGTGCCCACATTATCATCACGAATCATTGCATGCAACAAGGTGACGGTTTATCAAAACCAACCAACACATCTACGATTGAAATAAAAGACTGTGGACAGAACTAATTAACACTGTCCACCATGTTGGCAAAATATTCGGCTGTTATGAAATTTAAACTAAACGTATGTCCAGTAATATAAGAGGCATGTGCTACTGTATCAACATAGGCTTGTATACATTTTTTATATCAACAATTTTGTTTAAAGAAAAAATCAATGGATAACAATTAGAAATAGTAAAGAAGTTACTTGACTGTTTTGTCCTGAAAAATATTCATAGATATATATAATATCTAATTTATGGGTAATGGCCAAAAAGGTACTTAAATGCCAAAAAGGAACCTAAGTATACGCGTGACGTCACATTAGACAAGACATTCAGATACAGTTTGACCTAGTAGACTGGCACTAAATTGATTAGAATTGCAACCAAAATACAAGATCAATAGATTTTATGCATCAAAATACTGCACGGTATAATAATAACAATCATTGTAAGGATACACAGACAATGTCAGCGGTCGAGGTCGGGTTTTTGCATAGAGTCAATGTATTCATACATCTTCATAAATTCATCGTGTGTCTACGTCATGTGGGTAGTATCGTCAGCCTACGTGACGTTATCGAATTTTCCAAATGAGTAAACACGTCCGCATTATAAAAACTATATTAATTAATTAGTTTATCTTTCAAATCATAACAGGAATTAACATAAGATAGAGATTTCGAAACAAGTTTTTATATAGCTGCCCTACACCATGAATTTCTCATGTATTTCGGGCAAAGTTTTTGGTAGGTTACGGGCAAAGTTACTTACATTATTTAACTGTGCCTGTGAGATGGGCTACTTTTAATGCGAAAATTATTTGAACCAAAAAGCACAATCTTAGGTAAGTACGTGACCTAAGATTTGAACAAAACCCTAATGACTTAGTCAATTAACTTAAGTACTCTACGGAATGTGGTTTTACTTCAATAGAGCCTACTGCCTAATGGAAGGGGTGACGCCAACGGTCAAAGAAGAATTTCGGGCAAGGTCGCCTGATGGATGTCTGTGACCACTCTTGCGCAAATATCTCGTGTAGCGCTGTGCGGGCGCAGCAGCGATGTTACTGTCACTACATTTGTATTTTCATTTTCCTTGTATTTACATTAAATACATGTTAATTTAAATGTCCTTCTCCGCATAGAGCGTGTTTAAAGTAAGTAATCCTACTTAAGATGTTATGTAGTTGGATGTTTCGAAAGATTAGTAATTTATTCCGCAGTCATCAGCTCCATAAATGTTTATCTCGAGTAAAGTTTAGAATTTGATTAAGAGTCGCACCGCAAAGGATTAGTTTTTTGGACTTCTTACTATTAGGAAATAGTTTTTATTTTAATTGGAACCCATTTTCCCAATCTTATTTCAAGCTAATTTTTATACTTAATATTATTAATAATATTCGTTGGTTAGATCCATTAGAGTTGCGTCGTATTTGCAGCCAACGCTGTTTATACATTTAGCATCCAAATAGCTACATTAAATCATACAGACAGACGGCACATAGTAATTTATTCTGAAGCTATTACTGCAATTTACTGGCTCGCATAGCATAATTTAGAAATGTCATTTACCAGACACTTAGAACCGGCGCTAAGGCTTTTAGATCTCATCAAATCATAAAAATTACATAATTTAGATAGTACAGAGTTTCTTTTCTATACAACTAGTTTATTACAGTAATCAAACGTACACCTGGGATGTAATTATAATGATAGCGGAAATGCCTTAACAATTAATTACGCCGTTTGTAAATTCTCGTTTAACACAAGGAGCTGTTTCAAAGCGTCAGTTAACGTGACTTATCCTCGATCTTATGTATTTAAAAACACTAACACTGTAAGGGATGCTATACAATGTTTTTGGCCAAACGCTTTTGCCTGGAGACTGACTAACAGAACTTCAGCAGATACCTAACAAATAAGTTACACATTTAAAAAAGTTGCTAAGGTACATTTCTTTACTCATTCCTGAACCATGCCCAATAAGTGTGGTACCAGCAAAAATCTATCATGTCAATCGTGTTCCACATAACGCAGACGTAAATCAAGATTCTCGTACAAACGCAGGTTCCCTCGGTAAATCACGTGTAGAGTGATGACGACTCGCTCGTGTGATCGAGTCGTGACAAAGCACATAATGCTTCGATCGAACATCCATTAGCGTAATGAGTAATTATAGACATCGAGTGATTGTCCACAACAGGACCCGAACCGAAGGCCGATGCTTGCAACACCGCAGATAACATTTGAGCTATAAATAACACCGACAATTAGGATAAAGGATATATCTAGGTAAGCGTCAAGGATTAGAACGTAAAATATATACGATACTGACAGTTTGTTTGGTTAATTATTTTATTAATTGGTGCTGTACTATACAATTTATACGACGGGTTTATTGAAGTAGCGATAAATATTTTATTTTATAATGCACCTGTAACACCAGGATTCTGTGAGAGAATCTGTTAATTGCGAGAATCTATAAAAGGAACTCTTAGTTCTTTGGGCACAATTAATTTTGAATCATTCGAAGACAGACGAAGAAGGTATATACTTATTTGCCACGGTATGAAAGGAACCGCTAATTATATTTTTGGTCTACAAGGCTGTTCTATTGCCTTTACCTTCCTTCATGTATTCTTTGCATGATATTTTCTAAAACTAAAGCTACAAGGAATGCCTATTGTCTGTGAAACAGTGTGACAAGCACACATTTCTCACGATCCAGTCTCAAACGTCAGCGGCGAAGTGTTTTGCACGTCGTGATCTAGAATGATCGATAAAAAGTTCCAAACAGACATGAAACAAGCTAAGCTATTATGGATAAGTAGTTACGGTACGCAACAATAACTTACCTATCGGATATCTTACTTATCAGTAACATGATGTTTCTACCCCATTAGAAAATTATCTTCAAAGTACCGAGCAACCACACACGACACGACACAAGAGCCTGCTTGATATCGAATGGTCCGATTTAAACTCGTGTTGTTCTCCTTTAACACAAGTTTGATTAATGAGCAGCAAAGCTATTATTTGATTTTATTATTTGATTTTATAATGTTAAGTTAATTATACAGAACAGTCTCGCAATTTATCACCCTTCTAAATAAATAATAGTCGGCAGTTGCGAAAAACTAAGCCTTTGCAAAATGCACGACAATGATCTACGTTAACAACCTCTCCAATACCTAAATGTAATATAATATTATAGGATAATCGATTAATTCGCTATCCGAGAGCAATCGATCAATCTGATAGTGTACGAGTTGATTGGAGACATGTCATCAGACATAATAACAGTTCCAAACTGCATAACCATATGATTTCGAAATTAGACCATTATATAAACAAACTTTAGTTTCAACATCATTCTAGAACTACGATATGGATGTATGATGATCACCTTTACCTCAATGAAATGTCTAATCTAAGCTATTGAATTATCTCTAAGTTTGTAACAGAGGATAATGATCTGTGTAAACCGTTTTAGTACAATATTACCCAAGCTGTTCGTACGTGACAACGTTATGTTGCGCTATCAGCAATAATATAATAGAAGACGCTATTAAATAGGCAAATATTGGATGTCCTACCAAAACGGATGTCTGTAGCCCACACTTTCGCGAGCCAACTCCCACAACCGAACATAACGATTTGTTCACTGTGTACGCGTCATTGTGTTCATGCCCAATATGTTTGTTGCAGGTCGCAGAGTCATGGGACTAGCAAAAATTGTGAATCTTGCAAAGTGATTATAAGACGTGTTTATGTAATGAACTGTACAGTGTGTGCCGTGAGTGTTGTGACATGATCAGTGAAACGCGCCCACATTTCTGAACAAACACGTGGAAATGAAAAGAGAAAAGTACAAGAACACAATTCCGGAACACGGGTAAGTTCAACACTAACTCATTTTTACATTTAACGAGGTTATAACACCGAGATTCCTAAAGTTCTCTCTATAACTACGAACTCATATTTACTTACGTAGAAGTTACATTTAATTGTTATATTCTGGGTCACCCCGCTGCCAGACAATAAAGAAAAGCCAGTATTAAATAATGTGCGTAATATTTAGTGAATCAAAGTTTATTATGTTTCATCTTTGAAGCGTAATTAGGTATTGCAAAACCACTCATTGTTTGGCAGCCTATAACGTAATGGATTTGTATAGTGACGTAACGGCTAGTAAGATATAGTCCACGACAAGAGGTAATGCACGACTAGGTAAAGAGAAACCGCGAAAAAACAATGGCTCTGCAGACCTGTAGCCGCGCAATACAAAGATCTGTGTGTGTAATCAACATAACGGTATTGAAATATGTTCAGCAAACTTAAGCATTGTTTTGCGCATATTGTTTAAATATTTTCAAATGCTAAAAGCCCTTTAGACCGGCCGTGACCAGTGCCGCTCATGGTCGTAAGGAGAATAGGATATTTAACATTCATTAACGATAAAATATTGATAATTATTATATTCGTTTATACTTTGAACAGCCATTAAGGAATTCTGTAATTACTAATGTCAAGTCGACCGGCAAATAACTTGAAATAACAAACGCAAATGGTAAGGTTATCGAAGAGGGAGTGCATGTTCGCGTGAATGTCATAAGACATACGGTTCTAGGTTACGGACATGAACAATAATGTACTCGTACATTATTAGAACAGAGTCTGACCACGGTGCAAGTGTTTTGGTAGACATTATACTCCGCATGACTTCAATGAAAAGTCTATTTACACGACAAAAACAACATTAAATGAATTGCGTGCAAAAAGTCATTGCACTGAATGAACGCTATACATACTAAATAACAATACGAACTTCTGAAAATGGAGACAAAGATCATTTTAAGCAGATTGTGAACTCTATTCAAGTAAGAATGACCTACATAATCAATCGGATTCAATGTTCAAAGGAGATGTTCCAGAAATGTATGGAGCCTGGGCTAGCACTATGTACACTATATATAAATATCGCTATACAATATAGTAACCGTTTTTTAATGTTAATTTTCTATTATTTTACTTCGTTTCAATGTACATTCAAATTAACTTGGTCTAGAAGAGCAACACAATATAAATATGGTGGAAATGGTGGATCAGTAATATGCGAAATGTCATTTTGACAATGACATTTGATTGACGTGTCTATGTAATATCTGCGCTAAAAAAAACAACACACGAATTCCGAAAATACTTGGGTTTCGTTATAATAATAAAATAAGACTACAGGATATTCTACTCGATTGCGACAGCAATAATAAAATAAGTGTAACCCTAGTGCAACTTGTTATTGTAGAATACCACATACACGATGAAAACCAAATCACAGGTGAATCAGAAACCAAAAAATAAAGCTGGGGTCAACAGAGAAGCAATCAATCAATGTCCTAAAATGTTAGTAGTAAACTGGGTTGCAAAACAAAAACAATCACAAAAAGCTCCGAAACACGTCCAATTCAAAGTTAAAGCAAAGAAAGACGTCACTTCACGAAACTTAAAACTGTCAAAGTCATGAAACGTCATGACAAATACAACTGTCATGGCTAACCCAAAAATAGGGTTATCATATTAAAAAACTTGCCAAATGATTATTTTTGTACGCCTGTACTCTTCTCCAAATGAATTTGTTAGTATTTTTACGAAATCTCCTATTTTTACATACATAACATCACGCCTGTATTCCCCGAAGGGTAGGCAGAGGTGTACCTATAGCACACCCACATTTCGCCAGTTATGTTTTTAAGTCCCATGTAATAGGGGGCGAGCCTATTGCCATCAACCGGGCACAAATCCAGACTCCGGGCTGCTACCGAGAAATTCCAGATGGAAAACCCGATAACACTTTGCCCAACCCGGGAATCGAACCCAGGACCTCATGCTCAGCAGTAGCGCTTGGGATCAACGAGGCAGTCCTCAGGCTCCTATTTTTATCCTATTTATCTATGTTGTGTACAGAGTGGTAGCCGAAAATCAAACATCTCCCTTATATTTGAGAACAAAAGTACCTATTATAGTTACTGAAAGGAGTTACAGAATGTAATTCATTAATAAGCATTTTTTTAAATATAAAATGTATAACCCCTCATATAAATTGTTGAATAACTAATGGATAGTTTTGTGCGTAAATTGTATAGAGAAGACTACCTAGTTTCCATTCTATTCTGTGGTGACTTAATACATGATTGATAATGAAATCCACTCCTCAACATTACACACGTAACTGAGAATGTAAAAGTAATTGAAAATGCAAATCGCTTTCCTATTCATTACGAAACCTAATGACCGATAACGTGAATCGCAACTCTCCAAAATACAATAACTAAACAAAAAAGTGAGACTTGGGTTCAAAGCCCAGTGTGCCACTGTGCCACTTACTCAGCAGCTGATTTCGTGATGATATAATTGCGCCGGCGCAGCGGTGACGTAAATTCTGGTAAAGCCCGGAGTGAGGTGAAAGTGTAAATAGCCGCGGACCGCCACCTCGGAACCCTGACACCGCGGCGATCGCACTCGACTCCATATTAAATTTCTGCGCTTGCACATGCCCTTTATGGTCACCATTTGATCAAAAGCGAGCTAGTTTGCGAGAAAGTATAATCGCCAACCAAACCGACCGCGACGCGTAAATTTATGGTCAGAATTTTCAGAATGAGTCAGACTTGACCTTTTGGAACTACATCAAAAAAACAAATTGCTATTTTTGACACGCCGATAAGTCCTTGCTATGTACGTGAAAGAAAGTGTGCTTTCTAGTGAAGTAGTGTTGCACAACCGCACGACGGCAACGCTGCTTCACGGCTCGGCATGGCTCGCCGTGCCACCGCTGCGGGCGCGACAAGGTCATCATTGTTGACGCACCTTTGTTTTATTTTTGCAGTGAATTGCGCGAAGCCGCAGCTGAGTGGTCATGACCATAACTAAATTATACTTCAACCTCAAACTATGAATTTAGAAATACGAATATTTTATTTACTGCGGAGCAAATTGAAGACGCTGCTGTTTTTTATGCTATGATATAAATTTACATACTATTTAATCAAGGGTTATATAATATTAGACTGTAATCCGAAAGCAGATACAAATAATGATTCGAAAGTGAACTTTAGCAGTGATTCGCACCGGAGCCGCATCAGTCGTGACCGTTTTAATCACCCAACGGAACGCACTATAGCCTGTCCAATGCCATTCGATATAAACTAGAGGAAAAATACTTACACAAGTACATCGAAGATGGTTTTACCACCTCCATTCTTAAAGTATCCTGTTCACAAACGGGTTCATGGAACACAACAAGATAAATAGTTTACGAAACAATGACATCCTAATTTGATCCGTCTTCAGTCGAAATGAGACTCATTATTTTTATTAGTTGGGTTTTGCCTGCCGGATCCGGAAGAGTGGTCATTAGGCGTGCTTCACACGAGCGCTTCGGCCGTGGGCGCTGCGTGCGTGCCGCCGCGCCGCCCCCGGCCTCCTTGGGAGGTGCGCCTCGATGCGCGGTGAGGCGCCGCAGCACGCGCCGCCGCCTCGCCCCGCGCAGGAAGCAATCACAGATAATCATCGAGCTGCTTACTGACATTAACATTCATCAACGAACACGGATGTACAGGCAAAACAATTGAACATCCTGCGACCACCCCATAATCACTGACACCTATTATGTTAGAGGTGCTTACGTCCCATTGTAGAGATTTGATTTCAGTTGTAATATGTAGTATGATAACATCCTAAGACTTGATGCCTTTGCATTACCGATGGCAATTCCATTTGATGATATTATGTCACAAGACATTAATGATGTTATTCATAACGTTAATTGTTTTATACTAATGTAACGTACATTGAAGAGATCCTTTAGTTAAGGGATTATATATTTTTGTTGTGGAAACCCAACCTCTGACGAGTTATTCCCCTGAGCCTCTAAACAAAAATGCAGGTCACCTATCGTGTCTGAATGTCAGCACCAAAATGTCATATAAAGTTTGACAAAGATGTAATTTATTATAATTTCGTAAACACAACATTATTATAATAATTCGTCGACATCTGCTCAATAACTTTTTGTCTACTATTCTGGGTTGGGTGGTTTAAAGTAGGTATTTTGAAAATATTTCATTCTTTAAGCTGTACTACTGTACCTACTGCTGGAGTATCAAACGCTTTGCTAAAATCAATTAATAACAGGATAGCATATTTTTTATCACTGATGTGTTGGTTTATTTCATCTATGAATTTAGAAAGCAGAATTGAAGTTGATTTATTAGGTTGAAAGCCGAACAGAGAACCCGATAAGACATCGTTTTTATTGTAAACATTCTGAATTTGTTGATACACGTATTCTACTATCTTGTCTATGACTGGTAATATTGTAATGGGCCTGTAGCAGTCATAGTTACTACGAGATCCATTTTTAAAATTTGTCGCACGATACCTGATTTTTAACCCCCGACGCAAAAAGAGGGGTGTTATAAATTTGACCGCTACATGTGTGTCTGTCTGTGGCACCGTAACTCTTAGACGGGTGAACCGATTTGGATGCAGTTTTTATCATATGAAAGCAGGTTTTCTAGCGGTGGTTCATAGACATGTTTTATCAAAATCGGTTTACCCGTTTCAAGGTCATCTGCTCTTTTTTGTGTGGGGGTTTTTAAATTTTTATAATTATCAATAAATAATTCTTGAGGATATTTCCCAACTTGTAGTGCTTATTAGCTTAATTATGACCTTAGTTATCTTATCACCTTCACATCTATACATCGAATGCCATCAACGCCATCTGATTAATTAACATTAAGATTTAGATTTGATTTATTTTTTGTTCATTTTTATGATCTACAGTACCTATCTACCAAATTCATTACAAATTACAATACACGCTATGACAAGTAATGTCCACTCAATATTGGCCATACGTACCACAGATTGGAATGCCGCCGGCAGTCGGCACCCTCACGTTTATGTAATGAGGTATTTACGAAGAAAGTGTTGTCAACGTGCCGACTCGTATGGTTACCGCCAACGACATGCCGACTGACATTACATGACGCCTTCATTTACAATAGTTATCATACTGAGCCGAGCATGGGAGAAGAAAGCAACATACTTCGTTTAAACGGGTATCTAGGTACCTACTTAGCACCTGGTTTTCGTCACAATACAACTTTTCTCGCATGACGACTTTTTGCCTACATTTAGTGATTTTCAATTAAATTGACAAAAATATGTAATATCAGTAACGTATCTTTTCACCTTTTTGTAAAAAACGGTAATCTATATATATAAAAATGAATCCCTATTTCCCTTGGTCACGCCATCACGCGTGAACGGCTGGACCGATTTCACTCATTTTTGTTTGTTGTGTTCGTTATTGTCAGGAGAAGGATCTCATGAAATGAAAAAATAAGGAAGTTGATCGGAACGTTACAAAATTTAAAAAAACTTAACGCCAATATTATTTTTATATAACTGTCAGTTGTCTGAAATAACTGTCAGCGATTGACAGAATGCGCGCTGCAAATATCGTTTAACACAGATGCATCAGTTGATAAATGAGTCGATAGTTTTAGTCAATAGTCAAAACTAAAACTAAACGACATATGACATTCATAGGTCAGACAGGACAACGTCTGTCGAGTCAGCTTGTAAAAAATATATTTTAATTCAGATTACCACACGTTTAACAACATTAGGATTTAACAATTACAAAAATAGAAATAGAAATAAAAATTATGATTAAAATTAAAAGGGAAATTGAAAAGGTTATTAGAATTAAAATTAAAATTATAATTAGATGACTGATTTCACAAAGGACCTCCAATGATAGCAATATTTCTTCTTGCACTGAAAATACCCTCTCCGCTAATAATGGCGAAACAGAATAATTGGAATCGGTTTCCCAAAAACAGAAAAAAATATGTATTTACTTTAAACCTTCGTCTAGGCACAAAAATTATACAACAAATCAAGTACAGTAACGTAGAAAGTTTAAAACATAGCGATATCTTATATAATCTATGACACCTGCGATAATGTTCAGGTTGAACGTCTATTAACCTGTGAAGAACGCGTACACAATCAAAAACGCACATTCCTGTGCGTGAGCAATCGATCTTGTGTTTCACACAGTTATTGGTTTCAATCTCTTCGTATAAATTGATTTACCGTATTTTTAATGGATCGTTTTCTTAGGAAATCATATATTCTTTAGCATGGTCACGATTTGTCCTTATATACTTTACAATGGGTTACTCCAATCTTTCTATCTACTCACATAGTTACAAATATAGCTAGTGATGTACTCATCCTCGTAGCAATTTATCTGAAAATTTTGAAACGGTCGCGCTGTCGTGACTCCATATTAGAATGTGTGCTTTAAAAGCGAAGCTTTAAACGAAACTCAAACTACTAACAGCAGCTACACGTTCCTACTTAAAATTACAGCAGGATACTTTTGTGTAGTTTTCAGGAATTATTTCACCTTATCATAAATAGCTCAGGAGGAAGGCAGTAAAAATAGGAGTAAAATACATTTTGCCCCTTAATTTACACACACTGACTCAGAATCTCCCAACTCGTTCTGAAGGTACTGAGTTTGACAATAGTTATTTATGATACTAGTGCGGTAAGTTGTTTTTTACAAACGAGTAGACGAATGTCGAGGGCTTACCATAGTCACGAGTTTGTAAATACCAATTTCCGCACGTGTGTCATACAACGTTTTTCAACACATTTGCGAGAAACCAGTACAATAATATCGGATTCCTCGCTTGAACTCATAATATTATTTTGTTTTTAAATATCAGTCGGAAAGTCGCAACAATCTTTGACGTTTCCAATATGAAAATGGCGCGAATTTGCAAATGACGCCACGTGCGCGTGGTAAAAATTAGAACTACATATTTCGTCTCATTTTCTCTTTAGTATTAAAACGAGACAAACGTATTGAGCAAAAGCGCTTCCAAGGAGATTCGATTATTCAGCTTATTTATTCTCGTAATATGAAACTCCTTGGTGGAATTCTTATATATTTTTTATGGAAATTAAAAATAAACCGTAAAGGATACGCACGGCGCTATACAGCTGAGTATGCGGTAAAACATGTACTTAGGTATGAGTACCTATTTTACCGCACGTTCCGTTGCGTAATTTTTTACTTTCGAACAATGTATACAGGCATCGTAAATGCATTTTTTGAGCAAATGTGTTGAAAAACTACTTACGTTTTCTTCCCTATTCTTGGATGAAAAGTCATTTTTATAGTTTTTTTTCAGTCAGAAACTTTCCATAGCTGATCAAAATTCGCAAGTAAATGTTTATTTTCGCCTCCTTTTTAATTGATTATTTGCAATAGTCAGTAATGACAGTCTACAGACGGCTTGCTCAATGCCGTCGATCAACTTAAGTTATGCATTTCCTCCGATTGACTTTTAAAACTAGATCAAGATAAATCGCTGCGGAGATATGGTCTGATTTCATTATTTCTTATTAAAACGTGTGCTTTGATTCGCCACAAGATAATCCGATTTCTGTAGCAATTCTTTGAAACATGCACCTTTCAATATGTGAAGAGAACAACGCCAGTCATTATCTCTTACGACATTTGAGTGGATTCATTAGATCTTCTGCACAACTTATTTAGATTTTTGTATTAATATATTTAGCATTGACTGCATGATAAAACCCCTGAGCAATGCGGTTTATCCTTCAAGTTTACTGAATGCATAACTGTGGAACATTACGTACAAAGCTACACCCACGCGCCTATATAGCAAGATCAGCGAGATTATTAAACGCGTACTTAATAAATTATATTATTATACATATATGCAGCTCAGCCTGTTAATGTGTGGACCTGTTTAGTCAAAGGTCAGCTGTAATACCGACTACCGTCATATAGATACCGATACCAATGAATGAGTAATGTGACAGCTAATCCAAAGATCAGGTGATATTTATTATGTCACCAATATAATATTTTACAGTATCGGCTAATGTTTATTTATTCATCTTTTTAACCAAAACATTTGGAAGCCAGATTTATAATGTCTCAGTAGATAAGCATTAGGCTTCCCGCAGACAGGTGCGACGCGATGGTACGCGACTCTGGTAGAACAATTTCCGTGAAGTTTTCATAGAATTTTTTCTACTATGGATCGCGCGCGGGAGCCTTTATTAACAAACTCAAACACGATGGTTAGTGCGAAAGGATCATTCCAAGACTGTAGTTTCTTATATGGAAACCATAGAAACCGAAATCCTTTTCGTATAGGTATATAGATGAAACCCATTTAAACCTTTTCACTAGTCGATTGGAATTACCTTTGTATACGGAAGAAATTCTCAAAACTAATGATTACTATTCAATGTCTCTAACTACAGACAATCTTCCTTATATGTTAAGTCTCAAGGTTTTACCTATTTCCTACAAATAACAGAAATTCCGCCACTGTTCCTTCAATATGTAGTGAGTTAGGTACTTACCGACGACAAAGACCCACTTGCACCGCCAATCACTAAAGACGTTTAGCGCTAAACGAGTTTTAAACATAATCCTGTCTCTGTCATCTTCAGACATTTGGCAGAAACAGAATTATGTTTTGAACTCGTTTAGCACTAAACGTGTTTAGTGATTAGCGGTGCAAGTGGGCCTAAGTTGAAAGAATGCCAAACTAAGTTTCGACACGTTAGGTTTTGTTATGTGAGAAAAATAATGACTTGCGAAGTCATTTTCGAAGGGTGTTTATTAAGCATATTTGAAATGTGACTCAGCATGCACGTAGTTGATGGAAATTTCTCAAATATTGAACTGGTTTGGGTGTTATTACGTCATTACCATCGAACTAGAGTACAAGACCAAAAGTTTATCTCCTATTATACTTAGTCAATTTTGTTATGGACCTAACTTCCTAACCCAGACAACCTCCTTTATTTTCGCACAACATTCGCAAACATATTTTAATGGTTTGTAAGCAACGAAATGATTTGAATACAGTGATTTAGACAACAAACAAGTAATTTACATCTACACCCATGATTACTTTGTAGTCTGCGAATCTAAAGCTGGTCGGTAAAACTCGCGTAGGTATTATACTTGCGCAAGCGCAGCCCGTACATTTGATTGTGTTTCACTTTCTTTATGCAGCCGCTAGGAATTAAATAAAAGGCTGCAGTCTATGAGTTCCACTTTTTGGGTTACGGAGGTCATGACAGTTACTCATCGTTATAAGATATCGATGTTTTCCTACATCTTGTTAGCTTCTGAAAGCCAAAGCAGTACACTTGGGATAAGGCTAGTATGACAACAAGTCTTAGTCGTGTCCTACGTATCAAGATTTACATCCTGCGTGTGACAAAAGCAACGACTTTTTAAACACTATTATAAACTTTCACAGTTTATAACTGCAATTAAATTGTCACTTACAGGATACCCACAGTGATTATATCGTGGCAGCAATTCAAGAAAACTCACGCAAGATATCCTGTAAGTGACAATTTAATGACTATTAATTTCCAGTTGTCACATAGTTTGTAAGATACCTACCATAAACCATACGAAACTATCAAGTAATTAAATCATTGTGGTGAGTACAACTTGGTTAATTCTGGGACAACCATACATATGAACTGAAGTTTCTGTTTTTGATCGTTCATGTCATTGTTTTATTTTACATAACGTTCATGTAATCTTGACCATATATGTAATACTGTAGACAGAGTCACTGCTTAGGTTAGGCTTGTGTCATAAGGGGATAAAGATCATGTCTTTGCGTATCTAGACAGTCAAAAGCGACTTGTGCATGTACAATGCATACACGTACCTTAGAAATATAAAGAACCAAAAACATTTTCAGAATATTTTAACACGAGTAGAATATTTTCACACAGTAGAAGCACCTCCAAAAATAGTCACAAATATTTTACTAAAGATACTGGAAGCAACATTAATTTATGAATGTTTTATTAACTCGACAGCGCGAGCGTTAAAACAATACAACATATTTCACAATATTGTCATGTCAGTGTGGTAACATGAAAGTTTCGTAAATGAAAGCTTGAATGACCCTCCTATGAATCACATACTTATATGTAAATAATGTTTCCTAATACGCCCTTTAACAGCAAGAACCTGTAAATATTTCTTAATAAACTGTTTTCGATACCTGTTTTTTGGTTGTTTATTCTAATTTAATTACTATTGAGTAATTAAATTAAACGCACCTTACTTTGTCGCAAGAAGCTTCGCCGTATTATAAAAAAAAAGTTACTAAACTTGCCTTTAATTTGTCAGAAAAACTTTCTAATTTATGAAAAAAAACAGGATTTTCGGGCATCAGAAACAGACTATTTCCTTGGGTTTTAAAGACAGTACCCACCTACCTAGCTACTTTACTTCTTCTGCTTAGGATCCGTTAATTATATACGACATCAGTAGCATTGTTCGTTTCCTCAAAAGTTCAGATGTACAGACACTTGGAACACTCCTGCGAGTGGGACATAGCTTGTTTATTTCCTTGGCAAATCATGCCCTTTAACAGATTTTCCTCGAGATAACGGCGATGTCTCGAACTGCAAGGCACGGGCATCATCTCTCATAATCAATCACCGCTGGTGCCTCTAACTCGTAATAGACAACTGACTATCGTGATCGCAGTCACGCATGACATTTGAATCAGGAAAATATTCTTCTTATTAGTGATGATCATGATATTAACGGCTGCCAGTCTCACTCACCACTTATGGGCATATGATATCATAGTGCGTGACTGGACAGTGATGGACGAAGCTGAAGGAGTTTAAAGTAATAGTTTTGGATATAAAAAAGTGATTTATATTATAATTAGCGACCCGCCCCTGCTTCGCACGGTTTTTACAACTTGACTAAACAACGAGATTATATTATGTAAGTTTAATATACATACATAATACACATTTATGTGTATAATGTATTTAAACTAAGAATGTTGCCAGTTGAAAACCTCAATACCTACTGATATCGGCGTTACAATAATGAATAACAAAATTGAATGAAATGGAAGACACATATTGAAAAGATGTTATTATTATTATTATACAATAGGTTATTTATTTAGATTGTATATCCTTATAATTAAAGCAATAAAGATATTGCGCAACAATGAGAACATGTAAATATGTGAGTAGTTTCTTTTTTATGAAACTTTTTGTATCACGCTCGTGGTTAGAGATATAGGGTTAATCTATGGAAATATTATGAGACTAAAGAAGATAACACCTTTGTTTTCTTAATTACCTATTATTTTCATCTGAAATGTCGAAACCCATCTGGAGAAAATGTTGTTCAAGGAAAATAATATTCACGCGGTCCTTTTCACAGAACAAAATGTTTTTTTTTTTTTTGAAAATTACCCATGATCCTTCCGGAATAAATTCTCTAAATGATGGTGAAAACCGAATCAAAATCCGTTATACAGTTTAGAACAACAACACGGTCACACAGACACGAATAGCAACTTAAATTTATAAGTAATATGTTTAGATGATAATGATATTAACGACTACCAGTTATATTCACCCTTGTGGGATGATATGATATCATAGTGCGTGACCGGACCACGAAGGACGAAGCTGAAGGAATTCGAAGAAATAATATAGGAAGTATCGTAGGACTTGGTATTTGGCCTTTTCTTTAAGGCTTATTTGTTCAAGTTTATTTGTAGCTCGATATAATGGTTGTTCTTTACCGTTATTTTTTTTGTGATAAAGGAAATACAATTCACCGTTTTAATCATGTAACTACTAAATGACTGTGTATAATCAGAGACGGTATTTTAATATTTTAACTAATGAACGAAAGCAAACGGTGCTTTTACTGTTAAAAACTTTAACCTTCATAAAACACACTTCGTTGGTATACTCGTAAATTATTTTAATTAATGAACACCTGGGCAACGACAACAGGGCAAGTAAATTTTGCACCATTTATTTAAATTAATTAAAACTTATACATTTGAGAAGATGGAAGCTAAAGTATCTCATAAACTCAGGGAAAAAGTAAATGACTAAACACATTAGTGACGGTCGTTAGGCAAAATATTTCAGGTGTACGGAAGCATAAATTTTCCTGTACTTTATGGTGTGTGAGGTCACAGCGGTCGCGCGGAGGCCGCCCTGCGCCCGCGCACTCAAGGCAAACGATCTAGGACAGGGATGGCGAACCTATGAAAGAAAAATTTAAAAAAAAAACACAATTCACATGGCAGAAAATTCTAGATAGTTAAATTAAAAAAGTGGAAAGTTAAATTAAACTGCATTTTTCTTGTAATAAGTCTATCGTCAATGCATTTTATAATTCAATCCATTTCTTTTTGTTAAAAGACGTCCTTTATATAGATATTTATATGTATGTAATTTTTGTTTTAAATATTACGTCACCTATCTCAAACACCTAACAGGAGCAAGAATTGAGCAAAAAAAAATTGTATTTCTTAAGGTTTCTTTCTTAAAGGTTTGCCATACCTGAACAAGGTTATCATTACGCGCTGACAATATCCAGTACTTATGTTACAGTTTGACAAAGATAAATGTTACATCCATGTATGTGTGGTATGGTCAATATAGTAAGATTTGTGTTACATCACGTCATATTCATGGTAATGCAACTTGCAGCTTGCAGCATCCCACACTCGATGATGGCTGTTCTTGACATGTCGCACTGATAATACAATACTGTTGTAACTCACAATAAGTAAAATTTGAGATAACATGATATTAAAAAAAAAAAATGAAGTAGATAATCATTTTTTCGTCGATTCTGAAAAAAAGTCAAATTTTGAGTTACAACAGTATTGTATTATCAGTGCAATGTGTCAATAATTCTCGCTTGCCCATATGGTCTTTATGTTTTCTATTACATTTGTAAGGGCCGGCGCACACCTGGCGAGGCACAGCGCGGCGAGGTTTTCACTGCCAAACAAATATCAACGTTGTGTGTCCACAAATAAAGCTAAGAATGAATAACCTGAGACGCGCGCCTCTTTCTGCTGGACGCGTCCTCGAGCTAATGGAAATTTATTTATTTTCAACTTTATTTCATTAGATGCAAGGTTGATATTTGTATGGCAGCGACGAATGCACTGCGCTGCGCCTCGCCAGATGTGCGGCGGACCTAAATATATAATTTATAAATGTCAACCGGACGCTGCATTCTAAATGCTCGCCGAGTTAAAAACACCTGCGAGTGATAATTATAGAAACATCTTAACTAAGTTCATTATATGCGATCGATATGTCCTGCCTTTTTTATTGAATAATAAATTAGTTGTAACCTTGGGAATACGTTCTTACTTTGTTTGGAATGTCGCAATCCTTAATACTTTCCATTTGTCGTCGGTATGTAGTGAAGAAAAAGTAAACATTTCATTTTCATTTTTATTAAAATAAAATGTAGGTAAATAAAAAACTTTTTTACAAAAAAACAACCTTCTTCCAAGAAAAACACAAAAATACGTGAAAAATAACTTTAATTTCGGAAGTCGTTGGTCAAAAACGAAAATCTAAAACCAAAGACACCGACTTCTTATTTTACTTACTTATTTTTCACTTTTTAGTTGTGGTACCTACCCCATACAATTCGTATACCACTACTTGATATGTAAATAACAGTGACAGGAAATTATCAAAACATCATCAATATAAACTAGGTGGAAAAATAACATAAACATAACATCACGCCTGTATTAGGGAATACAGGCGTGATGTTATGTTTATGTTATTTTAAGAAAGTAGGGTTAGGCAGAGGTGTACCTATAGCACACCCACATTTCGCCAGTTATGTTTAGGTGGAAAAAATACGCGTTATTAAGGTTATCTCAAAAACTGCTGATCAGAACTTGATCAAATTTATATGGGACCACATGTGAAGCACCAGCTTACAAATAAAAAAGAATCATGCAAATCGGTACTTCTAGAAAAAAGTTCTGACCTAACACACATTAAAAAAAAACAGGCGAATTGAGAACCTCCTCCTTTTTTTTAATCCGGTTAAAAAGACAGGAGGGGATTATGGCTAAGGAATAACAGCCGCACGGGTCGATCGATCAGATTAAGTTACGCTTGCCGCGATCGGTCCGTGGATGGGTGACCATCTTTACATACCAAGACCCCTCCGTGCCTCGGAAAGCACGTTAAGCCGTTGCATTGGTCCCGGCTGCCATTCGTGGATATTTGACAGTCGTTACGGGTCGTCGGAAGCCCGAAAGTCCGGCAACCAGTCTTACCAAGGGGTATCGTATTACCCAGCAACTGGGTTGTAGAGGTCAAATGATGATGACGTATATAAGTAAATAAAAATAGATAATAACCACACATTACCTACCAACAATAGGCAATGTAAAACTGTTACATTAAACATACACGCGTCGATTGTTTTTCCCTATTCATAATTCCGTAGCGTCGTAGCGCTACGAAAATCCTGTATAGTAAGCAGTAGTAGCATTAAACTTATAGAATGCGTATGTATTTATTGCCTTATTAAGAGAAAAGGTTGGAAATTATTATGGAATGTTGGTATTTCAAGGTAAACCTGCAATTCAGCAATCCCTCGATAATTAATACAAAACTATGTGTGCACATGTAGAATCGCCATAAAAATTCCAATGACATTTTTACCGTGGCGAAGTTCTTGGTACTTGGTGAAAATTAGCATATCACACGCCTAATAAATAGCAACTCGTACCTATGTAGAGAGGCTTAACATTTACTTCATCTGAGAATAAATGCCACGTTTCGTACGACTTGCGAAATGTATTATTAATATAGTGACATATGTCATAAGTTTGATGTCATGTATTTACAAATATCAAGAATACAGTATCGTCAGTATCGTGTAGGTATACTGTCAAAAAATTGGCAATCAATCTTCAGATTGACGCTTACATCGACTATTAATATAGGTATTGTATAAAAATTCGCAGATAACCTGCTCGCAGTGATATATTGGATTTATACACCTAGTTAAATTCGCTTCACAGAAAATAAATCATTCATTTAATTTTAAGACATGGTATCAGCACCGAGCGCTGCCTCTAAGTGTAATAAAAATTGAGTAACGAAATTCCAAACGTAGGTACCTTAGAAAGATAAAATATGTCCTCATTACGCCTCATTAATATAATAAATCGCGCGTTTAATCACAATTTTGCGGCTATTCACATAAATATATGAAAGAATGTCAATTATACAACGTGCCAAACTATATTTACCGTTACGATTGCTTTGAGATGATAAATGTCGTGGACGGTATAAAATTGACATTGAACATAATACGTGACTATTTTCCCCATTAGGGTGGGCAGAGTTCTTCTTTGTACTGTAGATGGACTTTTTTTTGTACATACTTTTAACTTCAAACATACCGTTCCGATACTCGTTCCAAGGAACGTTTATTTGTATGCGACCAGTGTTTCTCATTCTAAGTGAAAAAAATAATGTTTTAAACCATAGATGGACTCAAAGTCTCCAGTTTTGGTAAAAGCAACATAATAATCGATCTATTTTTAATATTGTATTTTGTATTTTTATTTTCGCTGACTAGATGGATTATATTGTTGTCCGAAACTGAATAAATAAATAATTATCATAACGATATCTAGATTCTAAGCTGCCACAGAGAATTTAACTGTGGAAAAATCCAATTGCACTTTGCCTGACCACTAAACCAACGAGACAATAAAACCAAAATTAAAAGCAATATAACAACATTGTTGAAGAGGTGCTATTTACTGCTACTTAATATATTTTAATGCTCACGTATTATCTTATTTTTAGCTAGAGGCTGAGCTTGCTGAACGAGGTTTCACAACAGCAACCTCGGTGCGTCGGTGCATTGAGTCAACTCAACGACATGCACTTTTAACACTCGATGGTTCAACGCCTTCCGATATGCTGGGAACATTGTAATGCATTTCATTCAGTTTTCCGTGTTAAGTGCGATAGAATGAGATAAAAAATATTGACGTATTTTTATATGACGTAATTTGGCTCCTTGACATGAAGAAACACGAATATTTAAGCCGGAATTATTCGTGGTTTTAGTAATTCTGGTATTTTTAACAGACTTCAAAAGGGAGGAGGTTATCAATTCGGATGTTTATATTTTGTTTTTTTTTTATATAAGTTCGGGCATAACTCCCTCATGTATAGACGGATTTGCAAAATTCTTTTTTTGTTTGAAAGGGTATACTCTTGAGGTGGTCCCACTGTGACCAAGTCAGAATCTGATGAAGGGATCCCATGGAAATTGAGGGAAATCCTCAAATTTTACAGGCACGCCTTTAGCGATTTGGGTATTTTTTATAGTAACTCGTGCATTTGCTCTCGGAAAGCATTCGGTGAAGTGAGACAGAAGAGAAGAACCTAGAACTGAGAAGACCACAGGTGGCCACAGGAACTACTCAATTTTAAGTATTTCACGGGTTACGATTCGATTACTTTAATATGGTTGCTAAGCAATTTATACTTGTCACAATGAATATAGTGAAATGGTGCTGATGGTGGCTTCACCATCAGCTCCAGTTCTTTTGGTTCTTATAGCTGACTCACTAAAAATTGAAAAATAAAAAACTGTTTTACAAAAATAAACAACCGACTTCAAAAAAAAAACACTACTAAGTGAAAATAACTTTAATTTCGGAAGTCGGTGGCAAAAAAACTAAAATACAGATCCAAAGACTTGGTTTTTTTTTGAAGTCGGTTGTTTTTTTTTGTATTTTTTTTCTTTTATTTAATATAACAATACATGATGACTTGTATTTTGACGAATTCGTTCCAGGACGTGATAGTGTGACTCTTTGCAACACTTTTACAACACATATTTAATTATTATGTTTTTTTTTTAAATTTACTAGAATTCGTCACTAAATATCACTTTTATCCAAACTCTCAAATTGAATTGAATGCCTTCATTACGACTCCATTGCGTAGCCAAAACCTTAACAAACCTTTCGATGTATCTAAATGTTCTAAATTATCAAACACTTAAAAGTTAAAGGAAGAAGTTAAATAACCATTTTCAAAAATTATCTACCTGCATGAACTTTGACACCAGTTATCTCAAAATTTTATTACAGTATCAAGCGTACAAATTACATAGAAGACATCTTCATTTAATTAGCTATAGATAGCTAAACTTTTGTACCTCATTAGAATGAGGTACAAAAGTTTAAAAAATATTTAGAGGTGCAAATGAAACAGAAGATAATGCTGGCAAAGGTAGTATTTGTAAATTATTGAAATATCAAAAAGTTGTGTCATAATCGAATTAATTTTAAAATTGGGTTTTCTCGAATTCCATAAATTTTCGCCTGGGCTTTATGGGTGCTTAATTGTTGCAAATGTGTCACACTATCATGTCCTGAAAGGAATACGTCAAATTACAAGTCAACCTATATAAGGTAACAGTCTTAAAAATAATAATATGTACATGTATTTTAAAAAAGGAAGGAAAGAATGATAGGGCATCAAAAAACTTGTCCGCATCGCTGTCAACAGGAAAACTGCCCAAAAGGCTGCCAGCATTGCCCCGGGTATGGCAATCCTGATCATCTTTGACAAAAACATTTTATTATTATTATAAATACCATTTTTTTTTCTTTTAATGCTACTGTAATGTTACTGTGGATGAAAAAAAAATCAGAGGAACTATTACTTTTATAATCTCACGCATTTTATAATTTCCTTTTCAATGACACGTTTTACGGTTTTAGAAGAAGATGTAGTCACAAAAATGGAAAAGGGTATGCTTAGATGGTTTTGTCATGTTGAGAGAATGAATGAAATGCGACTGACTGAAAGGGATTTATAAGGCAGATGTGATTGGAAACGCCGGGAGGGGGACATAATAGTGACCTTATTGGTGATATCCTTCAGAAAGGTCAGGTGCGTAGTACTCGAATCCCGCGTGCTTGTATGACCAGATATATGAACGTAAACGTAGTAGCGTAGCAGGTGGCGTACTGTAGTTTCTGCCACCCCCATGGGAAGAAGGCGTGAGTTTATGTATGTATGTATGTTAAGTCAGTTGTATGGAGGCTTAAGTTACTATGGAAGTACTTACGTCATGACGTTCAAAGTACTCTACTCGTCGGAGTAAAGTACCGCGGTATCCTTCAAGCTAATTGGTCTATTACTTGCAAGTATTCGAATCTTACGCGACACGAACCGAATAAAAACAAAAGACGACTGAGTACCTTGATGATGGACTAAGTATTTTATAATTGTGAATTCATATAATTGCAATGTTATATACTCATAGTGACGGTGAGGCCATTATTATGAGCGATCGAGCATTCAATGAAAATATCATTTGAATCGGTTAATGTTCGGTTTGGCCTCCGATGTTTATCCGTCTACTAAAGACTAGTGTTTAGTGACACGTATCATTTTAAATCAAGAACTATTAAATACCGTGAGACTGAGAATATGAAATACCTGATATCACCGTGATAAATGATAAATTATTTTATTTATGTAAATAGGTTTGTACAAACACTTTTACACGTCAATCATATTTTTTTAACTAGATGAGGTCGGCGTTTCCTATGACTACTCTGAGAAGAAAGGCCGAAACAAACTCAGAGGTGACTTTTAAAGTTCAGACATAATCTTGGTCAGATCATGTGAAGACCATGTAGATTGGTATCTAAAATGGTCTTATGAGGAAAGAACCACACAGATTGAGTGGACCAGTCCAGTCAGAGCATGCATTTGTCAGTAATCGTTCAGCTCAACTCAGAATTTAAGGAGCTCAACTATTCGACGAACAAAGAAAGGACATTTGGGTAGGCCGCATAAACTACATAAACTGCCAGATTAAGAATAAAACTGAAACAATGACCCACATAGTCCTCATATTCACAATAATGAAAATAATATAATACTTTTACAGTAAATATTCATGTCTAAAATAGTTACCAAAATAAAATCAACATTCACCGTGTAAATTTATTGGAACAGCTCAATACCAAACCTTTTTGTCCTCAATATAGTCTTTCACAGTATAATAGGCTTTCTGGCATAGTTTCCGTTTTATAAAAGATTTGAATTTATTAAAGCTTAGATCTTGAATGTGGCTAGGAAGTTTATTATAAAAAACGTATACATTGGTATCTAAACGAGCCACTTATTTTCTTGAGCCTGGTTGTAGGAACATCTAATTTGTGTTTGTTCCTAGTATTTATATTGTGGATATCACTATATTTTTTAAACAGATTAATATTTTTCAGGACATACAAAAGATTTTCATAAATATGGAAGAAGATAGAGAGATAAGAAGGCACAGTTATTATATTAATCTCTTTAAATTTATCTCTAAGGGAGTGTCTGGGACTTAATTTATAAATTGAACGAATTGCCCTTTTTTGTAAAACAAAAATTGTCTGGATATCGGCGGCATTTCCCCACAACAGAATACCGTACGACATCACACTATGAAAATAACTGAAGTATACTAAACGGGCTGTCTCTAAATCAGTTAAACCACGAATTTTTGTAACGGCGTATGCTGCAGTGCTAAGCTCTATTGACAATTTATCTATATGGGGGCCCCGTTGAAGCTTGGTATCCTAAGTTATGCCTAAGAATACTGTGGTATTTTCGGGTTTCAACACTTCACCCTTTATGAGAACCCTAGTTTCTATTTGGTCTAATATGAGGTATCGTAAACTTAATACATTTAGTTTTTTTCTCGTTAAGAAGTAGGTTATTAACATTAAACCAGTTAAATACTATTGCGAGGGCGCTCTTTACATTGTCAGTAACCAGCTGCTGACGTATGAGTTTAAATAAAAATGAAGTGTCGTCTGCAAACAACACTATATCATGTTTATCCTTTATAAGGTAAGGCAAGTCATTTATATAATTAAGAAATAAAAATGGCCCAAGAATTGAGCCCTGGGGGACCCCCATTCTTACTACAGATCCGGGTGATCTTTTTCCTTTAACATCAACTCCCTGAATCCTATCACTTAAGGCGGAACCTTCACGGAAGCCCGCGAAATTCAAATTTTGTTACGTTTTTTGCAATTTGCAGGTCACTGTCAGGTTGTATTTTGATTAAAATATGATTCGTGAGCGTAACAAATATGGCTTTACAGAATTATAATCATTAGAATCAGCAATACATCTCTATAAGCTCATGTTACCCAATTGAATGACTATTTCATGAAATCATGACATTTGAGGGCAATTCTAACTTAAGGAGTTGTATTGCTTAATGATTATAATTCTGTAAAGCCATGTTTGATACGGTCGCGAATCATATTTAGATCACCATACAACCTGATACTGACCTGCAAATTGCTAAAAACGTAACAGAATTTGAATTTCGCGGGCTACCTTGGCGCATCCCCCTTAAGTAAGAAGTAAGAATATCCAGAGAGGCGTTTCGGATTCCGTAGTGGTGCAGTTTCCTAATTAATGTTTCATGAAGAACACAGTCGAATGCCTTGGACAAATCGCAAAAGATTCCCAAAGCATCGCATTTGTCCTCCCATGTATTATAAACATGTCCGTGAGATTATACACAACGAACGTTCAATTTATCTTCAATCGCAAGTAAGTTACTCTCGGAGAGTAACTTACTTGCGATTGAAAACAAATTCATTCAGCAAGAGGTTCACTGGAGAGTCTCCAGTGAATGTCTTGCTGTTCATCTATTAATAGAATTACAATAAACTTAGTATTGACAACGATCAATCATCGCATTCTATTTAAGTCTTCGTTCCCCATTATCGGAATCTGGAACGACAGGTTGTGACACTTTGACATTCTTGGAAGTATGTTGACGCGGCGCAATGACACACATCTGAGCTAAACCGGCCTGAAGACTGGATTCGAAGACCAAATGCAACATCAACATCTAACGGTATCACGGTTGAAATTACTTTCGTAATTTTAACGTTTCGGTTAAAAGATGCAAGCCGATCGCTCTAGTATTTGTGGTTTCAAAGATTTATGATACTTTACGTCAATAAATTATTTTTATTATACAACAAGGTTTCCGGATAGGTAATGTTAGTTTTCAATTTGCATTACAACCACAATTTATGTGATTGAAATAAATCACACACATCATAAGTGTCTAGGGCTCAAGCACGTTTTTATTGCTAGTTACTAAAAATCAGGTTATTTAATTATATTTTTTGTAACTCCTTTGGATAATTTTTACTAAATATCGTCATTTGAAAAGGGAATAGTTTTTGAATTTCGGTCAAAAGATTAAAATCTTCTGTCAAGTCGTATTCCTATATAATCCTGCAACGGCAACGGGTTCGAGCCCAAATCAGTAAAATTTCTGTTATACTTCTGAGTGGAATCAACAAAAAATAACGTTATTATGGAGAGAAGACGTCATTTGAGCCGAGAAGAAATTATCAGAGCCGTGGGAATGTTGGAAGCTGGGTCTCGGCAACGTACTGTGGCAATCTCTCTGGGCACTACGCAGAGTGTTATAAGTCGACTTTTGATACGTTACCGCGTTCAACGTAGCAGAGCGACATGGAGGTCGAGCCCGCATCACCACACGCAGGCAAGATCGTTACATACAAATTACTAGTCGACAAAATTGTACAATGACCGCGATTATGTTGGTTACGAGGCTGCATAGCTCTTCAGGGATGTTAATAAGCGATCAAACCATAAGAAATTGCTTCCATGATGTCAATCTCCGTTCCCGACGGCCGCAACGTGTACCACCTATTGAGCCCCGCAATCGCAAAGCCCGTTTACAATGGGTTCGTGAACACTGAAATTGGGCAGATGAAGAGTGGCGTTTTGGGTGTTTTTTTTTTCTAACGAATCTCGCTTTGTATGAGGCTAGATACTAGACGTACACGGTATTGGAGCCCTGGACGCCAAGAAAATCATGCCAGAAAGTCCATGAATACAGTGGTGGAACAATCATGATATGGGCGGGAACCGACCTGATTTGGATCAGAGGCACTCTCAATACACAGATTTACGCTGGAACGATTGTATCAAATGTTGTCATTCCTTTGCAGACCCAATTTGGTGCTTTATTTCTGCTTATGCATGATAATGCACGTCCACACACTGCCAGAGTCGTTGCAAAGACACTTGCCGCAGCTAATGTCAACGTCCTACCATGGCCTGCTCCATCGCCAGACTTGAATCCCATTGAGCACGCATGGGTTACGGTTCAAAGTAGAGCTTTTCCAAATATGGATGCAGAACACACACCAGAAAATATCTTTCGCCTGTTACAACGGACACGGGCGGCCATTCCGCAACGTGATTTGTATGAGCTCATATTGAGTCTGCCGAATCGCTGCGATTGTGTTATAAGCGTTAACGGCGGAAATACAGAGTACTAATTGTTTATTTCACGGAATAAAAACCTTTATTTTTATCTTTTTATTACATTTTAATGCATTTTAATGACAGGATTAACTAATGTGAAAAATTCAGCATAAGTAAAAATCGTGAAGTCTTTATTAATGCAAAAGCAGAGAGTACCTCGTCGATCCAAACATACGAAAACATTTTAGTTAATAAATCAAAATAGACATTTTTATTATATTTCAATAAGGCAGTGTAATATTTTTTTAAATATCTTACTCTCCAGAATAAACGAATTTTCTTTCTTTCTTTCCTAGATACTTTTGATGTTGAGTATTTTGAGTTTGAATCTAAACTCATTTTCAACTCAGCTGCGGGCAAGAGTTCTGTGTTCTGCGTTATATTGGTCTTCCGTAGGTCTTGCGAAGATTCAAACATGGAATGCTTTACCGTAGTCTGCTTATTATAGTAAAGCTAATAATATGTAAAAATAAATAAAACAACGTAAAGAAAATATTGAAATCATTCTTAACAGCCAGGCTCAAGTAGGCTAACATTAGGAGAACGCGTAACAATTCACACGACGCTAAATTAAATTAGACAAGGTGGATGCGACACAGAACGACATACTAATAGCGTGCATTATATAAGCAAATTTTGGGTAAGAGGTACAGACAGCAAAATAGTGTACAGCTGGGATACAGGCCTCGTCTCTCTGAGAGGGAGTGGGCTGTAAATCACCACGCGGGCCCAGTGCGGATTGGTAGATGTGACATGTCGTCGAAATGTTGGTTCTATGACATCACGATGTTTTCCTTCACTATTTCGAGAGCAGTGATGCAATGAAGCAGGTGATGAAATAAATTACTCAAATAAGGTACCTGCCTGGGTTCGAACTTACGAGCGGTTCGACTCGTAAGTCGGGGCAGATACCACTGGGCCACCACAGCTCACCCGTTGTCCTGGGCAACCACTGATTCCATAAAAAGATACATCTTTAGGAATTTCCTTGATCTTTGTTCTCACAGTAGCTCACATTCACTAGTTTTACATTCATGCCTAGCTCCAATACCAACTTATGTTATTTTGCCTACCATACCTGCTAAACATTCGAGTATTATGCAAAACTAAGAGCTACTAACAAAGAGCCTCGCGATGCATGCAGTCAGCATGTTTGTTAATATAAAAATTTCAAAAGAATATCTCTCATATTACCATCACAATACCGCGTCTAATTTCATTATAAGACATGGCGAATGACACATGTATCACTGTTTCAACATACTCATTTATCCTTTATTCTACTAGGAGTAATTTAATATTTGGTAAGACAAGGTATTCCGTTGTGGACTTTGTTATTGAATGCCCTGATAACCTACTGGCTGTAAATTAGTTTGAACCCGTCTTGTGATCTCATATCGGGTCGAATATATAAGAATAGCACATTTTGGCCAGTCAGCGTGATAGTAGCGGAAATTACTACCTAAAGTGCGAATTTAACCATTTTTCAAATAAATTAGTATTTGCCCACGGCTTCGCCTGCGTGTATCTCGGAAAATATCCCACAAGAACGTACTACCGGTATTAAAAGTACCCTATATGTTAATCTAGGTTATAAACTATCTGTGTGCCAAATTTCAATCAAATTTGCTAAGCCGTTTTTGCGCCAATCCGGAATATAGGTACAGGATGACAGGGTCATCGACGCGCAACTTGTTACCATGGACTCAGTACATGCTCCTGAACCCCTCTAACATGAAATTTTTCGTCAGTTATTAAAAAAAGAACACTTTTCCATACATTTTGACAAACAGCTGTTTTTTTTTTATAACTGTTGAAATATGTCTACGTTAGGGGGTCTAGAATTATGTGCTGAATTCATGGTTACAGTTTGCGCGTCGATGTCATCATCATCAGGAAATCATCAAATAACCTCTCCCGCTCTGGGCGGAACGGAAGTGCGTGTCAGACTCTTACTGACTAAAACCCACCCGTGTTCCTTCAGTTGCTTGTGCGCCAGGGCCACGGTAACCCTTTCGAACAATCAGCGACCCCGGCACCTTGTACGATCTAGACAAACGGACAAAAATTCAAAAAAGTATATTTTCGGCATCAGACTCGTTCCCACACCTCATAGCCATTTTTTTTTTAAATATTCATATTACTGTTTTGATTTCATTACTATTTTATTATACGTACCTATAGATTATGCTAAGGAAGCCTCCATTGCAAATGATAGAAGCATGCTAAAATGACGTTTGCCAATACTGCAAAACTATTCGAAGCCAACATTAGTTGCTAACATTTCCATTAGCAAGTAAAACGATTTGTTTTTTTTATAGAAACGAAACCTAAGACAGCAAATTATTGTTACTAATAGCTCTCGTCATTATCTGTGAACACATCTACATATTTTGTTTTTCTATTAATAAATACAAACTAATACATAGAGGAAATATACAATGTAACCTTGTGCGAGTAGGAAGTGATTTCTGATTCCTATTTACTTCTTTACAAGTCGCTATTGAATATGCCAAATAGAAAGGTCAACCACCCAGTTACAATTCATTTCCGATACTCGCTATCTTAAGTCTACTACCTGCTCATTATCTCAGCATCAAAATCAATATATTTATATATTATCTAATGTATCTAGAAAAAAATATTGACGGAACGTAGCAACACCAAATATTATAAATGTATTTTTTTATATAATTGGGTTGTAAGTTTGTTTGTCGTTTTAATATTAACCTTCTAATTTTATAAGATTACTCATGATGTGACAAGAGTCTCGGTAATATTTAGAAACTTCTTTTAGCGACATCGTATTTCCGCGTAGTGTCCACCCTTATCTTTTCGTAGCATTTGTCTACGTCCCTCTACGCGCTACGGGCTACGGCCTACGAGATGCTACGAAAACAGGATAGAACTAAAATATTATTTGGAAAGGATATCAGAATGTGTATAAATACTTGTCATAAAATCTTTATTATAAAAAAACCCAACATTTAGGTAGTTCGTCTTCCTTAAAATCGTTGTGAAATAGTATTATCATCAGAAATATTTCATCACATTAAATTTTTAAGATTAATTTGTTTATAACATCTATGTATCTATAGCTATCGATTTGTTGACAAGCGGTAGTCGTACCTAGTACAGTCAGTGTTCTGCATAACCTGATCCCTCTTCCCCTCTTCTTCTTTTTAAGAGTGGTCAAGTAATACGGATAAATGATAAATGATTTTATTTCTGTAAGTAGGTTTGTACAAACACTTTTACATGTCACTCATATTTTAAAAACTAGATGAGGTCGGCGTTTCCTATCTGACTTCGAGAAGAAAGACCGAAACAAACTCAGAGGTCACAGTCTCTTTTAAAGTCCAGACATAATCTTGGTCTTATGGTGGTCTGAAATGGTCTTTTGAGGCAAAAAAACCCCACAGATTGAGTGGACCTGTCCAGTCAGTGCACGCATTTATCAGTAATCGTGCAGCTCAACTCAGAATCACTGAGCGTACCTACAATAATGATGATGAAGTCGGTAAATCTGACATTAAATTATTTTATTCGACCATGTTATTGAGAATTTTTACATAGAGGCATGTTAGTGCCTCGGTGGTTTAGTGGTCGTAAGCGCAACTGTTGAGCATTTGGTCTTTGGTTTGATTCCCAGGTCGGGCAGCATTATTGGGTTTTTCCATCAGGAATTTCTCGGCTTTCGGTTGCTAGGAATAAGGCCATGATGATTCATGAACAGAATGATTTTACAGTGGTTTACAAAATTCTACGTTTAAAGATCAATACAACTTCAAGATGCTCTAAAATATGAATATCACAAAACCGCGGCAACAGATTAGAACAGCTTTTTAGTCTTCTTCGTCCCACATGGGTTGGAAAAGATCAAAGACCCATTTTATCTCCTGTCACGTCACGAAATAGTCGTTTTCCAAAATAGTAAAACATGAAGATTCCGTCGCGATACGTGAACCTAACGAGACGCGAACGAGCGAGTCGTGAGCGACAAAGGCGACGCCAGATAAGCGTCGCTACGTGCTGCATGCGCCTGCACCGGCCGCGGCCGGAACCTTGAGTACAGCCGCGCTCCTTGCCGCGATATAATAATAAACCGCTCAGTTCGGCCCGCGCCTTTAACGATACAACACGACCGATATTTGTGACAAGTTGTCCGACACAACTTCACACGACGCGATCTTACGACCCCTAGTGACATAGTACCCCAGTGCACCCTCGTCCAGTTAGTGACACGACTAGTATACGAATAGTGTATATTGTGATGTTTTGTGCCAACGCTCCTTGTACCATATTAGGAGGTGTTAATTGTGTTCACAAGTGCAGTTGTATTAGGTGAGTGGGTATCTGGAATTACAAAGCAATATGTGCTATCATTTTGAGTGATAGCTGCATCTTTGTTTAGATCTAAGTTTATTTTATGTAATGAGACTGGTATGGTTAATGTGCCTTATGTTTTATCATTCAACTGCATGTCAGTTTACAAGTTCTGCTAAAGTATTACTTACCTATTTAATAAGAACACTACCACGCCCAACCACATGACATGCAACATGAGTAATTATTTTTCTCTGATATTATCATTTGTAGTTCCGAAGAGGTGTCAAAGGTGTGTATCGTTTTAATAACGTCTGTACTCAAAAGTAAACTACAATTATTTCCATACCTCTCCATTTTATAAAATGAATCATCTGAAAACATTAAGTATTGGTTTTACAATACTTGTGTCTCTGTTGACAATAAGGTGCGAAAATATTCCTATTGTAACTGTTTTTATGAACTTAATGTCGATACTGTATCGTCGGGCACATATTGTATCGGGATCACAAACGTTGTTTACACTTAAGTAGTTGATGTAGCGAAGAACAAACAAAGCTCGTTGAATCATTCAACAAGCCACAATGGCTACACAAGTCAGTGTTTCTGCTAATGTAGTACCATTGCTTAATTGCATATCGAATATACTCTGTGATGTCGTTTCCATTTTTCACTTGTCTTTTGTAGATAGTAGGTACCACATGTATGGGATTGTTCCACATAGTTACATTTTGCCATTTACCTACTTTGGTAATATTTTTTTTGGTATATGTCTCACATCTATTAAAAACGTATGAGGTATAAGGTAGGTATTGTGTCTTTTACTCCTGGTACAGAATTTTACTGTGTTTATATCCACCTTTTTTTTTTTAAATTTATGAGATCAAAGGCAACATATTCCTAACCGGACATCTGTGGTGAGAGTGCGGTTTCATTTCCTTCTGTAGCTGAAATTATATAACATAACCATTACACCAGAATTTTAAACATTGCAATACACACCCACATTTGGCTGACGGACCCGTCAGTGACGCCAATATTATGTTTCATTTGGCAGGGGGTCGAACATTGCCTCAGGCCACACTATTCCAGATCAATGACAAAGAAATTTTACAAAATATAAACACAATCTAACTCTGGCCCATCTTAAAATTATGCCGGAAGACACAAAACGTAACTACTTAACTAAGTATTATTGTTTATTTTATTACCAGTCAATGAGACAACAATATTGATGACAATAACAGTTTTCACAATAACTAACAATAACTCAGAATTAGATACGCATGACAATCAATCACAATGTAGGTACAATATTTTCATAAATTATGTAACTCTAATCAACTATTTGCATTTCGTAATGAGTAGCCTTAAGATTATTCTACGTGTGATTAATCATGTCCCATGAGGACACATATGCGTGTAACTCTTGTTAATGTCTACGTGGAGACACCATATCTATTTAACTCTTTTCTTTTCAAACGGCTTAATTTCAAAGGTTGACTGCCTCGCTGCTGGTCGGGTGGTTGGAAGCGCGCTCCTGTGTCATCCATTTCCCAAATCAGGCAAATCCCCGTTTCCAATATTATAAGTTATAACACTAAACACGACACCTAAATTAATGTTACAATAAAAGCGCGTTATTGGATTTTTAACTTTCGGTGTAGACCCGAGCGTTGAAAATGGATCACGTACTTTCATTTAAGCATTAATTTTGATGTCACCTAGTTTTAGTAAAAACGAGCAAAAGAGACATTGTATTTTTCTATCGGGTTATTCTCAATACTAGACATGCATCTTGATTTGTGTTAGTCACAATATCCTCACCCCTTATTATATATCAGTTAAACTTACCTGGCGAAATGTTATCGCTACCAACTAATCACCTCTGCCTAACCTTTCTGGAATACAAGCGTAACTTTAATTTCAAAGTTCGCAAAATGATTGGCTAATGCTTATAATTGCCTTAATTTTGAGCACTTTGCCCGTAGGTATCTTAATGCAACGCTTATTCAAAATTTAGTTTACAAAATTATTGAATAGGTGTAATTTAATTCCGTAACGTTGAAGTATTAAGGTTAAAAATTAAGTTGGCATATTTAAGTAAGATTTGCTAAACGATTACAATTTTTTACTGCATCTTCTGCATTCTTGCGTTGTAAGAAATTACTCATGATTGCACTTCTTATAAATTAAGTTTTTCTTAAGAAGCTTCTTTGGAACAATAAATTCTAAGTAAAGCTTAATTTTTTCATGGAAAATACGCAGGACAGTACAGTTCAACTATTTTCTTAATGTCCCTCGGGAATCATCGCATTTCCGAATACAAACGAATGCTAATTTCCATGTCCATCAATTAATAGATTTATCGTGTATAATAATTTGAATTCAGAACTAAGTACTTTATTATTGTTTTGTTTTGATTAAAACAAAACGCTTCTGTACTTCCTAATAATTTTCATTGACAAACTCAACGATACCGTTGCTTATGAGTGGCGTCTCATTTATGACTATTCATAATGTCCAATGTCATTTTGGTGCAGTGACCCTTGTTTGCTATGTCCGCTCCAAAATCTTTAATTGTCTGCCTGAAATAAATCCAGACGGACACAATTTCGGAAACATATAGTAATATAATATATCTATTGAAATCATTTGTTTTGAGAATTTTCTTCATCGCATCTGTTAACTTTTAAAAATGATTAAACTTTACATTTAGGGAAACAATTTGAATGTCAAAAATGAAGTTATTGGTTGTATTATAAGCTTATTGCTCAGTCTTCGACAATATACCGGCGGTGTAATAAAACTGGTCTGTTGGTAAAACATGAAAGTGCACGGTAATTCCGGATTGTTTCCAAACCGAACTATTATTACAAGTGGGCTGGGCAGTGGGCTCCACTGGGTGGGCATTCGACCGCTGCCACTGATCGACGATTTAAACAAATTGCCAACATGAACATTTATCTAGCATTGTGACCATTTCGAGTAATTTTGTGGAAAATAAAATACGCAAAGTTGACGAAAACAGAATTTTTTGATTCAGAGAAAGTAAATCGATTGGATTAATTACAATTTGAATTAGGTAACTAAACCGAAAAATAATAGGATTTTTGAATTTTTAAGCAAATGATATTTTTGAATTGGTTTGGCAAGATTAGCACATCTCCTCATTATTTGACATTTATACCTCCAATTCTTATTTCAACTCTTTACTAATGACTTTTGTAGACAGGATTTTAATTCATATTTATTACAGTTGTAACAGCAATCATGACATTTGGTTTAATAGGCTTCTATTTTTATTATTTTATCTATCTTTTATATAAGTATGGAAGAATCTATATTGATTCTTCCTTATTTTGTGAATGTGAGAACATTGTAGGCCCAAGTTGTAGACTGTAGATTTGTAGACCATTTTCTATTTTGTTAAGCACCTGGTACTTGTTTACAGGCCTACACTGTCCTCCCATACCTATTAACACTGTAATTTGAAAACATTGTAAAAACCGATTATTTTTAAAAGAGTAACTGTGGAGTTTCTTGCTGGTTCTTCCCCATAGGAAACGACCAATTGGAACCGTGCACCCAGCGTTTGACGTTTCATAAGTGCCCATGTAGGTTAATGTGTAAAATAAAATATTTTGATTTATTTTTATCGTTTATCCTTTTTCTACGATCTCTTTTTAATCTGAAACCTAATCTCATAATTAGGATTATTTTTTAAATGAATATATAATAAATACTTAGTTTATTAGTAATAGGAGTTCCGGTTTATACGGGGAAATACACAGTTAGAAGGATTTCAGCGACTTCCGGCTTTACTTCCTGTGATAGAACTAATATTGTAACTAATCAATAAACTCGTATGATTTATGTAAAAATTTCAATTAAAGCAAAAAACAAACGGAGATTTTAATGAATATTACACAAGTATTAGTAATAGTTACGTCAACTTATTACTTGGCATAATAAGGTGTTTATCTTTACATAATCCGAATATTATAACTGACTTACTTTTATGCTAATTATAAGTGGAGACTCATGACTTAGCAACTAAGTTCTGTAGTCACCGATCATGTTCTCTTTCTCAAAAGCAATACTATTTTATTAGGCACTTAGAATAAGTTCTTGTTCATATCTAAATTTTCTGTTTAGCCATGTTAGAACTTTTTTTTTTTTTTCTTATAATCTAGAACCCAGAAGTATATAGTAGAGATACTTTTTAGGGTTCCGGGACCAAAGGGTGCTAACGGAACCCCATTCCTAAGGCTCCGCTGTCCGTCCGTCTGAATGTCAGCTGGTCTGTCTCATGAACCGTAATAGGTAGACAGTTGAAATTTTCACGTAGTGTGTATTTTTATTGCCGCTATAACAGCAAATAATAAAAATAAAACAAAAGTTAATAATTAAAGCGGGTACCCATACAATAAAAGTGTTTTTTTTTAATATGTAGTTTTAAATATCGTATATACGGTGGTACGGAACCCCGGGTTTTTATTTCTACAAACTTTTTTTGTGAACCTTGCAGAAACAATACATAATATTCTATTCTATTCGGTTCTATGAAAAATCTTTAACACTTAAAGTTTATATTTGCAAAAGTGTTTGTCATGACTTCTGTACATCTTTAAAACTTCCTGTAATCGTCACTCATTCACGATTTAGATTGGTAATTATAATAAATTTATCTGTAACAAGCAATCTTCATTACGTGCTCACAACGCAGCCCATTCCCAACCATTGTTCTTAACTTTACTGTCTCTTCCTACTAATTCGAGTGACCCTTCGTATTGCACTAAAAACATCAAATTTACATCAAATTCACACAGAACTATCAAAAAGTACCAAGGTAGGTACTTCTGATTGCGTCAGTCTAAAGTCTAATTACTCAAAACAACTTACATTTAGTGGTTTTATGTTAATTCCAAGGAGTTTTAGTGTGATCAAATCTCATTTAACGCTACTTTTCTCGCTTTGCTGTTAATTTAACATTACTTTAGGACTGAGTATTTGTGAAATCAACTTCCCTTTACGCATATTACGACACTGATAAGCTAACATTTAAGAAATCGTTAAAGTATTATAGAAACAATAATTGTAAAATGTGTTCTGAAAGCTATGAAAAATATTATCAAAAAAAAACTTGAGAGGTGTCAAGGGACACCCGGATGGAACGAAGTTCTAAAAAAAAAAAAAAAAGATGTTGTTGTTTCATTGTTGTTTGTTGTTGTTGTTGTTGTTGGGGGTTGTTGTTGTTGTTGTTGTTCAATGCGAAATAGAAATGAAAATATCTGGCTTGCTTTCTATAAGAGAGAGAGAGACAGACAGAGAAACATGCGACGCCGCACAGCTTACAATAGCTTACTATAGCAAAAAGTGTCGTGACAACTTTTCGTAAGAATTTTTTCCGTCTAGCCCCCTTTCACAACGCGCGATAAGGAACTTCGTTCCAATTAGTCTAAAAAAGTTATATCGTCATTATCTTAAACGGAATCTCAACGTAGACTACTAAGCAATTTACAAAATATAGTCTATCGAATGTAGAATATTGATGATTGGTAGGACACGTTCGATCTTCCATAAAAACAAAAGAATAAACAGCTAAATATAATCAATAACCTTAATGGCAAACTTCGATATTCAACAACAAAAAACCTGACAAGGATCCCGGAACCTTCATACTTAAGCATCTATGTATATCGTCTGTCATTATGAGTGACGGCACCACCAACGGATATCATTCTTGATTGATTTGCAAATATAAATACAATGTAGGTACTTTATATAGTAAACAAAAACTTCTGACAAATTGGAGTTATCTCGCACCTCTGTAAAGTTCCGTAAATCTATTTATAAAAGATGACTAAGTTCCAGGAATATTACCAAAAATATTCTAATCGTGACTCATTTTCTTGTCTGATATCCAAACTTTATTAACTTTTTTACTCATAAAAATAATAGCTAAGCCATAATTAAGTGTTTTATCACGGCCTAATTATTTCGGAGAAGACACAGCTAGATTTTTTGCCTTTGCAATAAAATTGGGATGTTGATTGACGTAATACATCACCTCACGTCCAAAACGTCCAAAAAAACATTATTGATTGCAAAACCAACTCAAACTGAGCCAAATGTGCGTAATTAATCGTTAGCATGAAGCGTTGAACCCGGTTTAAGGCGGTACCCCAACCAAAACCTTGTCAAAGTGCGTTATTCAGAGGCTATTAACTTATTCACTATGGGTAATAAACTACATCTAAAAGCACATTATTAATGTTCGATATCCTATCATCACATTGCACGTTCTTATTTGTTTTTATGTGTTATAAATTCATGTGAAATCTCCTTCTAAAAAAGTGACTAAAATTATTGATTGCATGCATCTCTTGGTAAAGGTGACGTTCTATTCATTTGAGGATTACACTAATGGATAGATAATTTAAAAATCTAAATAATACACGTTTTATTTTATTTTAAAACTTCACTTGTCTTTTTTTATTCAAGTAATTTCATTATTTTTGTGAATTTTATGATAAATGAGCGTGCGGAGGGAGCGAGACAGAGCGAGACTCAGCGACGGGACAGAGAAGGACCGAACGCTCAAGGTCGTTTGGTCAGGGAAGCGCCTTAAATGATGTTTAATTAGAAGACTTCTCGACGAGCTTCATACAGTTTATATTCAATTATCAGCGTGATGGATGACTTAGTTAATAATGTACTGCTTTGTCGTTTGAGAAAATGAGGCTCATCTATTGTGTAGGTGTATGTACTTGTAAGTAGTTCAGTGACTAGCCTCGTTAAGACATGTGACGATGATTTTAGTTCATTTACTAGTAAGGTACCTAGCAGGGTTAAGGGCAGGGTTTTTTTAACCTCCGTTTCGTACTAATTGGTGGTTCTCCTCTTTACAATAAATCATATTCTAGAGCCCCACACTAAACTATTGTAGGTAGTAACACCGTTGCACCGTTGTCACTGTTGTACGTCAGATTCATATACACCTTAAATTGCGATGTATAGACCCCCGACAGTCTTCGTCCATTTGATAGTAACTCTAAATTGTACTGTTTAGTTGCAATAAGTAAAATATACATAGTTAACATAAACGTAAGCCCTTTAGTGACTCAAACCGCATAAATAACTATTACAGGCACTACGGACGGTGTTTTATAGTTAAAGCTCCCGCAGACAGACGCGACACGACGGAGCAACGCGACTCTAGTAGAACAATTTCTATGAAAACGTCGTGGCAATTGTTTTACCAGAATCGCGTTGCTCCGTCGCGTCGCGCCTGTTTACGGGAGCATTTATGCTCGAATGGTTTCTATAGTAAATGTAAATATAAAGAAACAATATTGATTCAGTATTATTTAGAATTATAATGTTCTGACGCAAATCTTACGCAACGTTTGCTATTTGCTTACACAGCTACAGCTTCCTAATTAATATCAAAACTACTAAAGTATACTTTTACATCGAGGAATTTACTTCACAATCATGTTGAAAGGAATTTTGTGATTTTGAGATAGGTATAAATATGTCGTCATTTGAGTTATAAAATTTTAATACGCTACAATAATATTTTTTTATGATATGTATCTAATATTGCCTTAATCAACATACTAGATTAACTGAATCAAGTTGTGGTCTTGATTAATAATTATGTATTAACACACAAAACTGCCTTCAAAAGTTCAGATTTCCCTAAGCCGCATTTTCGAAGCTACAAGAAGAAAAACGGATACCCTTTTTTCATCATGTGCCGAAAATGACGCAGCCACCGATAGTATAGCCACCAAAATCGAACACACTTAAGAAACCGTCCTAGGTCGCTTTCAACAGAGATCTATGACAACTTGTAACTTGCAAAACAAATCCCATGAGCATATAATATTATTTTATTATTAACTTAATGACGGGATATCCTACACGTTGCCAAAACACAAGAACATTAAAGTTACTCGCCAGAACTAACATTTACTACAAACGGATACATAAAAACTACTTCTTAATACTATTCGTTATGCATTTATTGTGAGAATATGAAATAACAGTTACGAATGTTATGTCATAAAGAAAAAAAGAACATGTAATTCTCCTTTATAAGACAACATTCCAAGACAATGGTCAGTTATCGTAGGAATATGCAAATCTTTATAGTTAAGTGAAGCACCGCGCGACCTCCCCGCGACCTCGGCGAACATGACGCAGCATCACACCGCAGAATCTTGACCAAGTAGGAAGAGGAAATTTATCTAGCCATCACATGTTAAACATGCATACTATAAATACTTAATTCCTCTACATACTACTAAGAAGTACCTAAGCACCTAATTTGCTTAGGTAGATACTTTACAGAAAGATTTTAATTCTCTTAATTGCCGGTAATTCACGGCAGCTGTCATAAAGTTCCATGTTTTCCCAGAAATCTCATAATACCCATCAAACAGTCGTGCCGCTTGTCTAATGCCTAGGAAGAAGTCATTTGCACAATATCTTCAACAATTTGATTATATCCTAAACATAATAAACATAATTGGAGCAGTTGTAAAACAAGAGTGTATAATTCCTACATAAAATTAAATAACAACAAAGGAATTAGTCAGTATACATTGTTCCTCGCAGTTTCATTGGACATGCTGCCTCACTGCTCACTGCCTCTGATGGACGGATGAGATAAAAATAATAATTTCCCACGTTAATTGAGTGCACCGCGGCCGCCTGCCTGTCGCAATCACTTTATTGTAAATACTTTATTGTTTCGGATCAACAGACAACGACCGGTAAACTATCTACAACTCGCATCAAGCTCGAATTATACAACGAAATAATATTACTCCTTTAATATCGAATTCATAGCGATATCAATCATTAGGATACCTGCCACTAAAAGGTTAATTAAACATTAATTCAACAGTATTGTATTGTAGGTAGTAAAAAAAACAAAGAGGTATACAGATATACGTATAATAATAAAACACTGATATTAATCCCGCCATTAAGCTATGGCCTTTATTAATGTAATGAGTAACTGTCGGAGGTTCCTTCACAATCGGCACAATGCTGTTCACGCGGCGTGTGCGCTCACGCATCTCGCTAATAACACCCCGCGCCACAGAATATTAATTATTAAACGCGGCGAAGCTTTATCTGCTCGCCGGCGGAATTGTCTTAATTCTCTTAGCACAGCAGCTATCTACCAACATATCTCATTACAGGACCTTGGCTCGAATACCGACTGTCCGTTGTTTTTATACGCCGCTGTCATTTGAGAAGGTTGTACCGGAGCACTCAATGCAAACATGTTATAGTGTTGTTCGACGCACGCGACTCATGTTCGCACCCGTCACTTGAGAAATTACTCTCAGCGGGTAAATGATCTATTTACGTTTCTGCACATAATAAATCAAAATTAATTATGGGTTCAGATACTTGTCCTGATAATTTATAACTTTAAACGCCCAAGCACCTTGAAATAATTTTTGATCGTACTTACAATTGGCTGATAATTTATAATGTTGCATTGATCTTTGATCTAGATAACTACAAAAGGCAACGAATTGTTATTCAGTATCAGTATGTAAAATAAATGATTGTTAGATTTGTTTTTAACAACGTGCGAAATATAATGCATCGCGTATTAGATGTCGGTGGAGGCCGCCAGACGTTGCCACTAACTATTAAATAGTAACTACGTCACGTTTACGCAAATTACTAAATAACGAAAATACACTGATTGAGAAGTAAATAGTCTCATAGTGAGTAGAACCCGCCTACTCCTATACTTAAAATGTAGACAAGAGACAAATTAACACCAGATTCTAGTGGTCTAAGCACCGTCGCGGCGATACGTCATCAAGGTTGTCAAACATTGGCATCACGAACTAATTTATTCGACATTAAGGCATTCGGTTCTTTACCTCCGAAAATGCAAAGTTTTTAAACGCTTGCACTTCTTATTTGATATTCAAATTAACAGCTTTCACACATTAGTTGGTCTGGTACGCCAAAATTTGACGACGCCATTTTGGCGTGTTTGCAGATCGATTGTGCAATCCACTGAGCTATTTAGTTTGAAAATTCCTATACTCTGAGCCATATATTCTATAAACGAAAGGACAAGGCTTAGCTAACTAAGCCTTGTCCTTTCGTTTATAGATTTCATTTCGTTCTTCAGCTCAGCTGCATTTTTTATCCTATATCTTCATGAGACTATCCTGAACCTTAAATTGTGGCAGATTGTATAGGTAGAAACCCTGGCAAAAGTCGTCATAATAAGACCAGGGGCCTATTTAATAAAACCGACAGGCTACAGGTGACAGGCGATAATCCGACTATTTTACAAGTATCTCTCATATATTTTCTGCTTTATTAAACAACACCTATACCTAGTTTATTTTTGTATTTTTGACCAATATGTCGCAATAATATTTATATTAAATAGAGGCAGAATAGAAGTCCCTTTAAACCATACACTCTAACATGGACTAACTTAATTAATTAGCCTTCTAAACACACCACAGTGTAAAAAAGACCCCTATTTAACACAACTATATCGATCGTAGTGATGGGCAATAAATTCTTTGTGGAACAAGTCAAGGTCAAGTTCCGAGCACTTGGCTCTGGCCAGTGGCCACACGTCGGGTTATGTAACCACACCAACCGGTCGCACTCACGTACTAACACCCGTTGATTGATCTACTTTTAACCGACAATAAGTACAAAAAAGTACAACAGACTGGCCGCTGAAACTTGGTAGACTGTAAAGAAAGGAACTAACTTTCTGTACTGAAATTTTCTTACTTGCTCTGCAAGTAACGCCCTCTTAAAGGGTCAAGTTAAACTGGTGATCGTCTGTTGTTATTATTTTCACTCTCACTGTGTACACAAGACAGACAACAATAATAATATTATGATCACAAAGGGTATAATTTTAAACATTAATAACAGTAGTTTATTTGGTTTCGTCTGAAGAGAGACCACCAAATAACGAAATAGAAGAAAAGGCTTTTATTTAGGTAACTGTGATATAGGGATTTGAGAGAATAAGCAACCTCTTTTGTAAAATAGTATTATGACACATTCCTAGAGAACCACAGAAACCATCATTATTTGTGGGTTTTAGCGGACTTGCAAAAGCACGCACTGTTACTGTCATAATTATTGTAATCAAGCTTATTTGGCCAGCACATTGCTGTAAAAATCATTAACCAAGTAAAAAATGGTTCAAAATCGCAGTATATCTCGAAGTATTAACCACTTCCTGACAGTTAGTCACTGCAAAAAGAAGCAATACTACCTTTCTCTATGACCACAAAAAAACCATACAACATTTTGCATACTAGATTTTGAGTGGGCGATTCTGGCAATTTTTATACTATGCACTTGTGTAAAGTGTACTCAAAAAGATACTTAGGTCAAACAAAAAATTAAGCACTTGACTTTGACTTTTGAAAACATAAGTTCATTACGAATCACGAATCAATCGAACACTTGCGACGTGACGGTGACTATTTACTTAGTAAATACTTTTCAAAGGCTAAGTAAAGTCTAAGTTAAATGACATTATTAATATTAAAATAAGTACCGAATTTATGAGTGTATTGTCTTGACTATGTGGAAGTGGAAATACCAATAAACAACCACCACGACACCACGTGGACGAACGCTAAATTGTATGAAAATGAATAGTCTATTCACACGGACCACATTTGGCTGTCAAAATCAACCATGGGAGCGATACTGACCACATCAAGGTGACGTCGCAGCCACAACGCAACCACAACGATATGTCTGTCTGCAAACACTAGCTACAACGTAACCACATCGCAACTACTAGCGATAACGCAACCACAACGCAACTGCAAAAAGTTGCAGCGACACTACTCACACGTAACCAGTCCTTGCCCACATTTTGTCGCTACGATGTGGTGTGGGTCGTGTAAACGGGTCCTAAAGATTCGAAACGGCGCGGGAGAAGAGTACCTGGAAGGTCTTGGCCCAGGCTTGGCCCAAAAGCGAGTCAGTCATACTAGTTTAAAAAAAAGCCTCAGGAACTTCAATTTCTGAGCCTTTCGGTGACGATTTCGCTAACAGTGGTCTGCAATAGGTTTCCCATTATGAAGGCGCATGAACAGTCATCAATGTTTAGTCAATATTTCACATTCCTCAAATTGTGATTTTGAGATCTCCAGATCATACGTGACTAAACTCACGCGATAAATTTCACATTTTATGCAATATTTCCTTAAACGTTCCAAACCAAATAGTTCAAATATGACTCATTCATTAGAAATGACTATATATTACGAAACATTTTGAGGATGTGCCGTCATATTGTGCCGATCGAAGGGCCATGCGTGCGTGCCGATCTTTCGAGCGTGCCAAAAGTCACGCATGTGTGCTGAGCCTGCGGTCACGTACACTGACAGACTAATTCACGTACATAGAGCACACCTACGGCAGTTTGGCTTAAATGCATAACTAGATAATAGTAATTATTTTAAAAATTACTATTAAAAGGCTGACAACAGCTAAAGCGCTACAGCTAAAGACTGCACAGAAATGTAAGAGAATCGCGATGAAGCAATTATCTACGAGGGTGAATCAAAACGTTCTTAGAATTGCATATATATAAAACCTTTTTGGGAGAAGTTCGATATTCGAATTAAAGACAATATTAATGCAAACTGTCACTTGTTTTTGTCAGTTCGTTCGCACTTAATAAATTGTTTTGTGCAACGAGTTGCTAAAAATCCAAAATTATGGATAAAAGTGAGTTACGGTGATAAAATATCTCAGTTTGAAAAAAATGTCTCCGAAGGAAATTCTTTCGGACATTCAACAGACATTAGGGGCTGATGCTGTACCCTATTCTACGGTTGCGTACTGGGTGGCTGAATTTAAAAGAGGTAGATCAAGCTGTAAAGATGACCCGCGTCCTGGGCGGCCTTCAACCTCCGTTACGAAAGAAAATGTCAAAATGGTTGAGAATCTGGTTTTGGAAGACAGAAGAATAACTATAAAACATATAGCTGAGATCCTAAAGATATCATTTGGTAGCATTCAATCCATTTTAATTGATTCACTGGGGTTCAAAAAAGTGTCGGCAAGATGGGTGCCACGAATGTTAACCGACGAAAACAAAAAGCGACGTTTGGAAATTTCTAAGCGTAATCTCGAAATGTTCCAGCGTAATTCGGATAATTTTTGCAATTGCTTTGTCACCATGGATGAAACATGGGTCCACCATTTCGATCCTGAAACTAAGAGACAAAGCATGTCTTGGAAACGACCATCATCTCCATCCATTAAGAAATTTCGAGTTGCTCCTACCGCTGCCGCGCTGGCAAAGTTATGGCCTCAGTGTTCTGGGATAGTGAAGGAATCCTTTTTATTGATTACATGCCAAAAGGCCAGACGATGACTGGACCCTATTATGCAAATTTAATCCCGAAAGTGCGTGAAGCGATTAAAGAAAAACGTCGTGGAAAACTATCGTAGGGCGTGTTGTTTCTTCAAGATAATGCTCCTGCTCATCGATCGGAAGTTGCGCTCAACGCAATCCGCTGTGCTGGCTTCAATCTCCTTGACCACTCACCATATTTTTCGGACTTAGCCCCAAGTGATTTTCACTTTTCCTAATATTAAAAGAGGACATTCGTGGAACAAAATTTTACGATAATGACGCGGTTATGGCTGCCGTAGAGGAGTTTTTCGAGAGTCAAGAAAAACATTTTTTTCACAAGGAATAAGGAAGTTAGAAACGCGTTATTCTAAATGCATTGCATTGGAGGGAGATTATGTAGAAAAATAAAATATTTTTGTTTAAATCTTTGCATTTTTTTATATTAATTCCAAGATTTTTTTGATTCACTCTCGTATTTACAAAAAATCTATTAATTGGACTAAAAAATTAAAACATTATTACGTTAATATGTTGCTTGTACAATAATCTGACAAACAATCAGAATGATTGCTTGTATATTTGTATGGTTTTTAACCGTTAAAAGAGATTCCAATTGAGGATTCACCTTAATATTTAGCGATCTGTAGTTTGCAACAGCGTCGCTATCTAGTCGAGACTGCCGGCCCTGGGCTCTACCAACAACCCTAATGCGATCTACAAAATATCTTCTGGTAAGAAACGATCGTTCTTAATAATTTTCCTTAGCCTTTTTGTTTGGGCTTTATCATCCAAGCATTTTCCTGCCGTTATACCGGTAAAACTAATTTATTTTTAGGTTTTACTTGAAGCGGCTCTATCTAATCTCAAATCTCTAAATAAGTGCCTACCTTTAAACCTATTAGAAATCAGTAGGTACTTAACACACTTAGTACGAAACCAGACTACATTGTTCCATTACAAAACGCTCAAACCTTCAAACTGCAGATCAAAGGTGAACCACAATAAAATTAACTGCCACTTCGTTCTGCCGGTAAATATTTTATTCGCAAGGACGAACATCCGACATTACGGCAGTACATTGTGTTTGTAGTATACTTGTATTTTCTTAATAGTCGCCGAGAACACATCGATAACACTATAATTACGCTGCAAGTGCAAATTACTGTACTTAGTTAGTAACTGAAGACATGCATAAGAACGCCTAGTGCAGCAATAGGTATACTCGTAATGCAAAACGATAATCTTTAAACTTTAAAGATACTACACACTTACCTATACCTACGTGGAGTGGCTTACAGTTTACCTGAACAGGCCAACCTGCGTCGCGCGTCGGCTTGGCGCGATCGGATGATTCTACGTACACGAAGCGGTGGGAAGATTTCTAGACCGTATCATCTGCCTAGTGGTAAGCGGCCGCGACTTACGAATTGTAGGTCGTGGGTTCGAACCCTAGCAGGCACTGTATTTTGTGTAAATAATTTCATCACCACTGCTCTCAAAACGGTGAAGGAAAACATCGTGAGGAAACCGTCATGTCCTAGAACCAAAAACTCCAAGACATGTGACATCCGCCAACCCGCACTGAGCCCGCGTGGTGGGTTATGGCCCACTCCCTCTCACAGAGAGGCTGTGTCTCAGCAGTGGGAACATTGTACATTGGGTTTCTAAAGTATGCATTATTAATTACATGGAGGCTGGCATTACAATTGATTATGTATATTCCGCACATAGTACAGTTTTTAAAGACGGGAGGCGAATCTATGAGAGCTTTAAAGTATTAATAGGTCATTGAATCCCTCCGATAAGTCTATGAATCTCCAACAGTACGTAAGTTAGTTCATCTTTGTTTCCCCAGCAGCCTGTTTTGCCTAATAGGAAATGTTAACTGGCTACTGATAATGATCTGCGACCTTTCGAACACAATGCCCATTTAAAAGCTGAAAGGAGGTGATCGCGTGTTCTCTTGAGGCAAGTACATTTTCTTATGGTGATTAGTGGTTAATTAAAAGCGGAACGATGGAAATAAGAGAATATTTAAGTACTCTTTTAAGTAACTATAATGGTCGATTTACTATTTTTCAAACGTAGTGAGTAGTCCTAATTAGCATAGGATTGTACGAAAACGGAGTGATGATCGTAGCTCATTGTTCATACAATCATGATATAGGACCCAAACGAGTCGTATACATATCGACAGTGCGAAGGTAAAATAGCTAAAGCGCCAAAACGATATCCTAATACACATATCATACATAAACGAGCATGTTTTTCCCAAGGGGGTAGGCAGAAACTATAGAATAACATGTGCTACGACAAAACCATGTGCTGTTTGCGTCTACATTCATTCAAAACACCTTTAAAGAATATTTTTGGCTAATACTTAACAGCTTTCGAAATAATACTCAAGTGTAAGTAAGTACCTACTACTCATTATAATATCACTAAACAATCCTTTTGCATAAAGAATGTGTTACGACATTGTCCCTATGTCCACCTGTACAGCAGTTTGTGTAAGCTATGTATTTGCCTAACCATTATAGTTTTACAAAGAATATTGGTAAAGAACAATTAGCTGACAGTGCAATCAAGTTATCAAGTGTCGTCGCAAGGTTATCACTTCGTAACTTAACTACGTGTTTGGCACTTGGCTTATGTGCCCGTGTTATTGTGGTATGTATTGAGTTGTAGGTAAGAAATCAATGAATTAATAGGAAGGCTTAAAGGTCGAGATTATTATTATTTAAATAAATAAATAAATATAGAAACTTGGTGAGAAAGTACAGAGCACATTATTTCACCGCGTGAACTACATTTCTTAACGCGTGAAATGTCAAAATCATAAAGATTGCGAGTTGATTGACTTACCTCTGCCCTTTATCACCACAATAATAACTAACATCACACATTTCGCAAGCCCGTAATAAATTGTACGACAGAACGTAAAATGTTTAATGTCCCACATTAAGGCACTCAAAAAACGGTCATCAGGAGGGTCAACGACTACAGTCAAACAAAAACCATGAAGAGGCGATGCTCTGTAATAAGCTTAGACAAAAAACTGAGCACATACGTAGAGAACGACACCAATAAAATAGTGACATCGGCCAAAGATCACTTCCGATCTTTTGCGTCTTGAATTTAAACGAACACGAAGAAATTGGTAATCTTTAAGATTTAAGAACGTTTAGTAAATAAATAAATTATTTATTGGCAAAAACACAGTTTACAAAAAAAAAAAAAACCCTAAGTCCAGAGCTAGGTTATAGTACCAGTATTTCAAGAGCCAGTGACTTCTTCCAGTTAGGTTACAATTAACCAAGTTTTATGCAGCAATGGTATAACATTATATTATTTTAAATTAAGTTTAGTAGCAAAAAGCAAAAAAATAAGCAGTCAAGTTTAAAAATAAAATTACAATTAAATCAAATCAAATCAAATCTTGAGTGGAGCTAAGCGATTGGGTAGTTTAGGTCATTCGATTAGGAGTATCGATGGAACCTTTAACTACTATTGTACTATACGTACCTTTGTCATAATAATATGACGATACGTGACACGCATCTATTATGGGCTCATAATCTTCTTAAGGAGCAAGGCTGAGTCACTGGTGGAGGCAAGGTGCTTCGTCCCAGTGCCCTCGACTTCGAACGACCGTGACAGGTCCATGACCACACTTGGAAGTCATCTGATATGGACGAAGAGGCATTTTCCTGATCCGAGATCAGAAGATTAATGTGGCGTACACGTAGGTACTGTTCCTTGATTTAATTTGTTCTGTGAACAATGCTGTTTGTTCGAAGGAAAATGAAGTTTTTATTTAAATTAGAAATACTAAATTATGAATCGTTTAAAGGAACACAATTAATGTGGTAATTTCCATTTATTGTTCCAGGGTTCGTAAAAATCCGATATTTAAAATAAATAGCAAAATACTTACCCGAAATTTTATTTATAAAAAAGATGCGATTTTTTTCTATAAGTGGTTTATGTGTGTTATAGTTGTAGAATAAAAGATTATTTAACGATTTTATTACAAAAGTAACAAAAATTGGAGTCTTTGACGAACAAAATCAGTCTTACTTAATCAACACGTAACAACATCAAAATTATAACTTTATTTTAAAAAGCTTTCGAACGGTACGCATAAGCGGATTCCCATATTTAAAAAAAACAAACTACATATAAGGGAATACCTTATACTAACGTAACCTAATATAAACCCTATGTTATGGACATAGGTAACGTTAGAATTTCAATCAAAAGCGAATCCTCGACCCTTATGATTAAATTGCCACTTTGGGAAAAGTAATGCAACGTGTAGTTTTTTTGTTTCAAGTGTTGCTAGGGTAAACTTTAAATATGCAAAATTTCTATCAATATATATCAATTGATGTATATCAGCGAACCCTGCCTTTTTTCCTTTGATTTTTTTTATCAGAGATACGAGTAGGTTCGTTATACAAGTTTTATAGCTAAAGTTCCAATCTCTAGGTATACGCAATATTTGAAAAACGATAAGTACCGTGACCTAACGATTGAAAATAAATCAATTGGTCGCAAACTTTGCAATCGCATTTATTAATTAGAAATAACCCAACATAGGCTCTGCAAAATAGACATATCGGAGGTTCCACACAGTACACATTAAATGTTACAGTCACTAATTTAACATAACATCATTCTACGTTCGCGTAATCTGACGGTTGTGATCGCCCTTGCTATCACCAATGGACATACAAGGTTATTGGGGCGGCCTTCCTCAGAGCACAATGACCCAAGCTTGGCTTCCGGGAGCTACAGGGCAAGGTTTCTTAATAGGAGCTTAATTCTTAACAAATTGCTGTTCCTAATGATGTCGGTCGTTTTGAGCGCAACGAGGCGGACAGGTGACGTTTAGACGTTTGTCTGTAAGCACTATTATTTTGTCTGATGAATATTCTTTTCTTAATTACTTCCCAGATAAAGTCTGAATGTAAATAACTCAATCCTCGTATAAATATTTTTACTGTCCCATCTAAATATTATTTTTTCGAGTTCGATTCTCATGTTAATATGGAAATATTTAAAATAAATAGCAAAATGTTCAAGTGTGAACACACTTCACATGCAGTTCCCTTTTGGTTTATTTACCATTTACCACACAAAAATAGCGTTTTTCGATACGATAACAAGGTAGTACCAGAATAACTAAATTTTAAACTTGATAATGAAGGTTTTTAATACTATACAATACTGTTTTATTTCAATAAGTAGGTACCTATGTTGTTATGTCTTACAGTGTCTGACATAATATTTAAAAGGTAAACTAATAATATTACGACATTTTTGAAATTACCATAATATGAATTATAATAGTCGTAACCGTCGTACCAACAGTCGTACCAATTGGCCTGTATGTTGGTAGCCGTATGAAGAAAACGGTCATCAATATTATAAAAAGATTAACATACGTATAAATACATGCACATGCCATGTATGTACACTTACTTAAATCTATTAAAACCAATTCAGCAAAGTTGCTGACATTAATAAAAGCAAGTACAGTTATTGCGAAACGGTATACTAACAAGGGACACACAATGGGCCAACATGGACAAGAAGGATGAAAAGGTACTGCATCATTCTGCTCGTACTCGACTAACTCAGCATCGGACATCACTCGTCTATACAAAGAGAAAGCCAGGCCACAATGTACGTAACTGTTGGCAACATATCATTCTGGCAATATCCATGAAACAGTCCACATTATACACACAAACTGCGGTATTAATCACTATAGCAAACGTAAACTACGTAACCATTGTTTAACCATATAATTATATGCATAATCTTAGTACAACAACATAGTATATGTCGAGGCGGTAAAGAGCTTTTTATACATGTACAAGAACATTATTTTCCCATTTATAGACCAACGGGTTATTAACAAGAATTAAGTGACAATTTATATTAAATGAACAAAAGTTAAATAATGCCTGTAATTTACTGTTCAAGTGTTCACCCTTGAACTTTGCAAACCACTTCATTATAATAGCACCGGTATGCACATACACACTGACAGAACAGTATAAACATATATGAAACATAACATATTGCCTGGTAACTTGTGCTTATTTTTTCTGGTTCCGTATAGAGCTTGGGAAACCCGCAAGATTTTAATCAATTTCGTTTAAATGAATCGGGATTTCTATGACAGACCAAGCTGAAGTGACGATCTCGGGTTTTCCAACAAAAATTCTGGCCCATCGGCCATCTGTGAACTCAATACTTTTTTCCACTTCAGTATATCAGTTTTTCTTTTTTAATTTAGAATAGATGATCTTAATTTGAAAACTACAAAAACTGATGTTGCTAGCCGATATTCTACTACAAACAATAAACATCCATAAACAAAACCTTAACGAATAAATTAACAAACAACTGTAGTAAACTTGTGCTAAATAATAGTTCTTTCATATTCGTCCTCGTTTTGTAAACGAACTGAATAGATAACTTATTTAATAATTAAAACAATACAGTTTCTCCATGCATTTGTTAATAAGAATTCTGAGTGACCATCGACATATAATAGACAATGAGTAGTTTCAAAGTCAAATAATCATAAAATAACTGTAACATTCGTTTAAATACAGTTTTTCATCAAGCATGAAGGTCTTCAAATGGTTCTAAAAGAATTAAACATAACACATAGTAGTCAAATTGTATTCACAGAGCACGAAGTAAATAGTATCGTGTTTAATTCGTACTTGAACCTCTTTATTTTCCGTTAAAAATAACGTTTCAATCTTTGTATATTTATATCTGTTAGTTCATGGGCTTTAATGGACTATTAATCAACTGTAACTAAAATGAATTCGTTGTCATCATTTAAGGCCTCTATAGACTCAAATATAATTTCACGTTGCTTAAGTATGTAGCAGAGAAGTTGGCAAATAGGGCCTTAATCGTAACCAGTTCTCCTCCACGAAGGTTAAATATGTTCTGTAAATGAGAAGTGAACCAACCTCGATGGAATACTTCAGATACATTTCTTCCGGTACGGAGCCCACTGGGGACTTGATCTTATCATCGGGCATCACAATACTTCCGACAAACAACTCCACATGAGGCTAATTTATGTCAAGAACTTTATCTCGATAGAGGCCAGTAGTTTGTTATTGATTGAATATTTAAATTTGATTGTATTCAATTTTAAGCTATGTTTATCAAATATCAATTAAGTTTTCGAGAATTTTCCGACACCTACCGTTAAGTTCAATGTTCTGAAGACCTTCAAGGTACAATGGCTGGCTCATGTTTGTCAGTATTACGAGTAATAGTTGTATTTTTAGAACTTAATGTAAAAGTAAAATACAATGAAAGAATGTAGGTGTGTATTCCTCTATAGGACGAGTAGGACTCAAGTGGTAATATTATAGATGTCATTCAACCCGTCTTGGGTAGAAATACCGAACGAAGCCAAGTACAGCCTTAACCAGATATAAGTGTATTCGTTGATAGTTTAATGTTTGTAGGTAGGTACCAAGTATTGCTTATTGATGAAACGGCATTGAGAAGTTTCTTAATTCTCCTCCGATTCCGCACCATTATTGTCGCCTACCTTCTTTTTCTTAGGGGAAATCCTCTTGGATACCCTCCATCTCGGGAAAACGGAGGGTTATGTCGGACTCCTACCGACTAAAACCCCACTGTCACTTCTACTACCATAAGTCGGGGGCCCGGGAGATACTTGTACATTCGCCGCACCCCCGACTGGTATCAGCCCGCTTTGCCTAGCGGGCCCCATCACCAAGTGCGGCCGATCCCACGACCGCACATCTCCCATAAAGGCGCGAATGGAATACTGCGTGCCACCTCTATGGACCTAACGGTTTGAGCGACGACACAGCCCCAATTTCACCGCCCGCAGGCCCCCCCTTATGGTGGCCGGAGATCGTTAAGCGCTCTTCGACGCCCGGCTGCTCTTCTGAGGTGAGGAGAGGTGTGCTCTTTCTCCCTCTCCGCCTCTCTCCTTTGCATGCATCGCCTGCACAAAAAGAGGCGACAGCATCCCACGAATTTTCGCTTCCGACCATGGACTGAAACAAGGCCGGAAGAGATAGATCACCCGCACCAAGTGTCGCGATGCGGGCACAGCGCTGTTGGGCCCAAGCTGAGCACTCATCCAGCGTAAGTTGCGCTGTGTCCTCGGGGCAGTCCATACAGTGATGACAAGCGACCTATGTGAAAGCGTTCATAATTTTTTTGGCAACTGTAGACAAGAAGGAAAAATCCAAACAGTTTCTTGATGCAACTGTTTAACAAAATGCAGATACATTGCTGCAACGGCTATCGGCATACGAATCACACAATCATAGTCCTTGCAGCTTTTACTAAACGCGATTTGCTCCGTATTTCACACTCAGTGGGTTTGTTACGCAAGGCATACAATCTCGGAGTATCGCTAGCGGTTCATTATTTAATTAGCGGCTGAAATGAGTGCACCATAAGGTGTTAAGGCAACTACATCCGTTTCCTGAAGGCGAAACGCCGAGTATTTCGCAACTCCTGCGCATTACGGCCGCGTCATTGCGCCGTGATACGATACTCTTTGCGACACTCTGTATTGTTTTCTGAATTTTAAAAAGGTTTTAATTTAACTTTAGTGTCACTGAGAGCTGGTGTTAATGTTTTATTGTAGCTTATTATAAATTGTGTTAATTATTAATTAAGTTATTTTGTCCCCCAATGGCATATAAGTACCAAAGTGAGAATATTGTATATGAGCTGTATTTGATCTATCTTAGTAAGCATTTTAGTTTCATCCCTACCAAATTGTTTTCAGTGCTTGATCCCTTCCAAAAAGGGTCTGAGTTGGCTACATTTTAATGCCGTGGCCTTAATCACAACACCTGTTAAACGCATTAGTAGTCACAGATTGTACCTACCTACATAATGCTGTTTATTAATCATTAGATGCAGTCACAGCTGTACCTTTAGTATCTACATTAAATGGATGCCATCCATCTCGTAAATCTTGCGTAAAGTCCCATCACTGAAATGGGTAGTGAATTAGTGATGTGCTAGTCTACCCAATTTAGTCTGGACAGCCATAACGATAATTTTATTAGAGACATATATATACCTGCAGTCAAACTCGTTTACATATAAAATTCAATGCTAGTATAAACATCTAGAGCGGCATCACATAAATCTGCTGCACTGAATATTCGTGTCAAGTACGAAACTTGCATAGAACAGTTAGTAGTCTGTGGTAGGATCGACACCGAGCAATTAGCACCTACCCCTGACTTGTCTCCACGTTGCATCAATGGATATTCACATAGTTGTTATTTACATTAACATGGTCGGTCATGAAGCCTAATGCCTATAATTTGAATACTAATACATATCACACCTTCGGTAGAACAAGGGCATAACTGGCCAAAAATCTATAGTATTCCAAAGTGCTTTATAAAGTCTTTTTGTCCAGAGGATCAAAGACTCTTATCAATATCAGCTTAATGCCGCCCGAGGGCAACAGTGCCTTTGTTATACTGTTGCATTTGTATGACTATATTGGCACAAAATGACGCCTGCTAAATCACTAATAAGTGCAGTTATGCCCTTGTTCTACCGAAAGTGCGATGTAGGTATGGAATGTATCTATAAAATGCCGACTAATGCCATTCGAATAACCGCTTCGTAAGTTATGTTTGATTTTAATTACTACGTTCCATTAGTATTTGCGTAACCAATTTGTAAATTGGTAGGTTTATTTGAACTCAAATAATAATTATTATGATAAGCTAATTAAAATTGGATATCGAATTTACATTATTTAATTAGCATTCCGTTAAGCCTACTCGTAAATTTCGTTTCGATTGATTTCAGTTTCATGTTCACAAGTGACCTATATTTAATCACACATTCTCGCCCCACATCATTATAACGAAACGTTTATTCAAGAATGGCAGAAATTGTCACACAGACTCCGAAACAATTATTTTCAAATTATACAGCAAATGCCAAACACAGTTTAAACTTTTAACCTAAATTAATTTCTGAAGTAAGTGAAACAATATTTCAGAATTTCTGAAGTATTTCATCAGGTTTCATTAAAGTTCGTTAATAAAAAACACTCACCCGGAACAATGTTAGCAACTTTAATATTTATGACGACTAGTTTGTAACATAGTTACAATGCTCTGCTTATATTTTTTATGAAACCAAGGATAATAAAGTGATGTGTGTAATTTAGTTAAAACCTAATTGCCTTCTTTCTCATCATTTGTGTTAGCAAACCGTCGTAACGAGGCCCATTACTTATAATAATATGTGGCTCATATCATAAGCCTTCAATAAGATCCAAGATTGTTCTTAGAATCCAAAACAACTGTTACTTTTTAGTTTTAAATAGAGAATTCGGTGTTCTATAATTGAAGGTGATTAACGGCTGCTATACCTGACATTTTTGCTGAAACTTAGAAGTTTGATTGGTTGATGGCTTAGGGCTCGCCCATGTGAAATGTACCTCTGCCCAAACCTTAGAGGAATTCACCATGATATGTTACATCGCCTTCCACTAATCTATCCGCCCATTCTGTCACCCTTTGTAAAAATTCTACATTTATATCTGTTAATCTATATGGTGCACATAATAAAGGGTATTCTATTGTATTCTCAGTACTAAGTTCCTACCTCCCTTGTTTCAGGTTGGGTGAGCGATGAAGGGGTGGTTCGACGCATTCCGCGAGGAAGGCGGGCCGACCCTATATGCGTACCACAACCGCACGGCCGTCGCGGCCGACGTGCCTGCGCTTGCGCTGCTCATCGCGGCGCTTACGCTCTACGTCGCCTTCCTCGCTGTCTTCCCCGGCATCAGGAAAGAGGTTGTACTCATCATATGGAACGTGTTTTTTAAAGATTCTGTTATTTAACCGTTGTCTTGTGAACTGAAACTAAGGGCTCTTACAGGCGAGCGGCACCTTTTCGACGACAGGTGCATGGTAACGGCCACAGTTATCAATTTCGCTCGTCTGTTATAGCTCTAAGGACTAAGTACTTTAACTACCATCAACAACAACTCGACAGACCCCTTTCGTGTATGAATCAAGTAATTATCACTAATTTAATATAGTTCCTATGCAAGGTTGAATCACCTCTGCAGTTAAGACATGATTACGGTCTAAGAATCAATTGAACACCAGAAATGTCAAACCTTCACCTTCCCGAAGATTGACATTATGATAGTCTTTTCTTACCTAAGATATAGTTTAATAACAACACAACATGATATCATTGTAATACTTCGACACTACTAAAATTTCTGTAGCTCAAGCGAACTGTAAAGGCAAGACATATACTCGTACATACTTACTTCATGTAAGTATGTCAGTATACAATGATAAAAGTATTTTAATTATCATTTAATACGGATACCTAATAACCATAAAAATTTCTTATCACTTCATACTTCTTCAAAAGGAAAATCAACTATTTAATTACAGATTGCTGGCTTCATAAACATTCCACTACATCTTTCATCGTACAGTCTGCATTGGTAGCTGACCTATACGCAAATAATAATAAAGCCTCACTATATTTATCTATAAACATTCTTGACAATCTAATGGCCATTGTTTTGTTTAATATTACACCTAACATAGTATTATCTCCACCTGGTTGTACTACGGACTGCGTTATTTACGAAACGTCTACAGCCATCACGATAATGACTAGGTATAACTCATAACAGCTACATTAAGACCTATCCATTGTTTGTTACAGAGATTCTCAACGTTCACGATAGTCACACTTAGTCTTTTCGTCGGCACCGTCATTCTAGGTAAGCATTATCGAATATCCAACTTTCCACTTTCTTTGTTCATAATTAGTGAAACGAAACCGCACTGTTTTCGCAGAACAATTCTACAATTTTAACACTACATTTTAAGCGTTAATCATTGCAGCAGACGTAACGGCCTTGGCAACGATTTTAACGACTTAATTACTCCCATTTGCCATGAAAATCCTAATGGACACTTAATTAAAATGCAAGTACGTTGCTTAAAAACAACAAGAAACAAGATTATTTTTTAAATTCAGTAAAGTTTTATTTACTAAGATAAAACTAATAGTGGTGTTTCGTAAATGTCTACGAAACGGTGAGGAAATATAAATTATCGTACGATTTATAGAGACCTACTAATGATGACGAAAATAATTGTTGATAGCAACGTTACAATATAATTGACATGATGATTGGGATGCTTACTTCCAAATCATGCTTGGCGTGCGTTAAGAATATATACCGCAACAACAGCGCAACTAACTGACTCCTGTAGATACATTTAAATATGCTTTGATGATTTTTACACAATTTTATTACTAGGTACTTTTGGCAAAGAGAAACGCAAATATTTAATGATATTTTGGGAATATAAATAGGTGGGGCCTTAATCCGACATCTTATGGTGATGATGATAAAAATAAGAGGAACCGTAGCACTTAATCAGGAAAACTAATATCTGGTTAAACTGGAAGCCGACCATAACGAGTCCACTAAGAGAAGGTTAATGATGTATTACGATGAGGAAAAAAATTGCCATGGCAAAGATTAAAAAGACAGAAAACATGTCCGTAGATAGACTGAAAATCATATTCGGCAAAGCTCTTCTTTATGTCTCGTCCATATTCAAATTAAAATTAAGATTAGTTTCTAGTCAAAATTTTTCGTAATTTGTTTTTGTTTTTTCGTAATGAATCTGCCATTGTTTCGGGTGGCCGCTCGAGTGGTGAAATCAAATTGCCTTTTGCCATTGACCGCGATTTTCGTGTGTCAAACGCAATTTTGGCTGCACACCTCGTGCGTACACGTCTTCATCTCTTGTCGTCATGTGGACGTACCCAAGGTATCAAATAAGCTCATGAAATGTTAATTTCACTGTTCCAGATAACACTTACTGATACTCATACCGACACAATTCATTATAAATTCAATGCAAGCACTGATATTCCGGTTGCGATAATTTTAATAACGGTACAAGTCAAAACCGTGTTGTATACAAAGTTTACAATTGCCATTACTGGGACTGGACTGAATGATTTTAGCTGGAAAATTTCTATTGTCTGCAATCACTGCGACTACAAACTCAAACAAACCTCAATAAGTTATTTCGCGTAGTTTAATAGATAAATCTGTAGTTTCGCATTTTAGGTCAAAGATCAAGATACGGCACTTTTTCTTCTAGAATTAACATTATTTCAGGCCATTATTGTCAGCTTTTTTGTCATTGAGGCTCAGAGTTCTTACCAATGTTTTTGTTGTGTTGGTTCCAGTTTGTAAGCATGGCTCGTCGTGGCACGTGTCGGGGGCGCGCGTGGCTCGCGCCGCCTACCGCGCCTTCTCCGCTGAGCGCCTGGACTGCTGGCTCGCCGTGCACGTCGGGCTTGGACATGTCAACGTCACGCTCACCGGTATGATACATGCAATATGCTTGCAATGTGAAACAAACATTTGTAGCTACTGGCAAGCGACATCGTGGCATGCCCAGGCGGAGATGATGGGATTAGCTGGACTCCTTCAACAAGAACTGGTCCTTAGCAACTTTAAATAAAGAGAAATAGAAAGAGAGTAGGGACGTTTTTGCCCTGCAGTGGCACATGTTTTTAATAATAATAAAAACAGCTCGCCATTCTTCTGTAATATTATAAGTTGCAGGCTGCACCTAATCCTATGACCTGATTCAAAGGGATCCAAAATATGGGTTCGGTGAGTAACACTGCTGGGTAAATTCAAATTCATTAGCCACAAAAACTACTTTAAAATGTTTAAAAATGTACTTAGGTAACTCTTACATAGCTCAGTTAAAAAATCGACGGAACATAATAATTATGTTCTGTCGATTTTTTCACTGCTTACTGTAGATCAATGATATTTATTATCATGATCTACAGTAAGCAGTCACTAGAAAAGCAAGGAAATAGACATTTTGTTCTCATCTGCGTCCATGTTAAAGAAATGACGTGAATTCTTGTAAGAACTTTTAAATTGTGTGTGTAATTATCTATTTCCAGCCCTATCCTGGGGCAACACGAGCGTGGGCGACCCGGGCGTGGACTACAACGAGCAGTTTCGTTGGGAGGAGGCCGGCGCCATCCAAGAGTTCTACCTGGACGGCCTGGCGCGAGGTCTACCCTTCCCTCTGCTGTCAGTCGCGGAACATTTCGCTGTGCAGCATGAGGGCTTTGACTGGGGGGCTAAGTACCGCGCCGCGGGATACACCACATCTACGCTGTTATGGTATGGTCATTAGACACTATTATCTTACTTCTTGGTCTGCTTCTTGGAAATAAGTTCGCCCTTCTTTAAAATAACTGACGAAATTTGTGTATACCTACAACAGCTACTATCCACGTCTGCCTACTCGTTCATGGAATACAGGCATGACATAATTTTTAAGTTCATGGTCGTCCAAAACCCTTACAAACTTAACATGATTTAAGAAGAAAATAAGTTCAAATTTCTGCCTCTTCGGAAGTTATCCAAAAATCAATTAATAGCAACAGATTCTAAACAGTTTTTTTTCGTGTTCCAGGACGGCACTAGCTCTGTGGTTACTGATGAACCTGCTACTGGTGGTGGTGCCGCGATACGGCGCATACGCCATGGCCACGCTGGGAGTGGTGCTGTGCGCAGCCGCGGGGGGCTACTGGGCGTCACTCCCACACGCCCCTCTAGTCGTGCGTCTCGACGGAGCCATGCTTTTCTTCTCGCTAGGATGGTGCTTCTGGCTAGTTTTAATAGCAGGTAAGGTTTGTGAAGCTGTATTATTGTAACGACTACTGTTATTGCTAATATATAGCTATCGATCTCGCTGGTATGATTATTTCTTGTGGCTCATTGAAAGTTTCTTGTATAGTAATCACGTAGTTCGTTCGAAAAACAAATATCAATCACAGTTACTAGAGGACGAAAGATATTGGTGCAGTGGTTACTTCAATGATGCTGAACCACGTCAATAATGCTGTTATAAAACGATAATTGTTATAAATTAAAAGAAATCAAATTTCTTTGACACAAAAGGGAGTGTGTCTTTCATCTAGGATATCATTTTGTTGCATCAATTATGTACTAATAATAATGTATTTCGTTCCAGGCTGTGTATGCGTAACAGTGGGTTTAATAATCGCAATACTAGACCTGGTCTGGCCTCACCAGTTCTCCACAGTGCTGGAAGTGGACTACGACACGCCTTACGACAGACACGTGCTCATCGTCGACAGTCGACAGCGTGCCAGGCCGCAGATACAAGCTTCATTACCTACTAGGATACTAAGGTGGGTTATTATAGTCAGAGCTATGCCAGCTGGATTCTGAGATAGCTATTAAATCAAAGTATGCTTGCCTGTTCTATACCAGGTTAGTTAAGACGAGAAGACATTAAATACATCGTAACTTACAGGCTCAGTGTACCTACCTAGTTAGTTAAAATTTCAAGTACCTTAGCAGAATCTGATCGGATAATTATACGCTTCGTTAATGGAGTGGTGATCGTGAACTAACCTAGTTTTCGACTAGTCAAATAATGTATTATTCCGTTTGCAAAGCTCAGCTTCAAGTAATATCCTCAGTACCCAGTAGTTAGCCTATAACCAGCGGGGTAATTGCGTCACACTAACAGTAGGAATGGTTTTCATTTTGATAGTCTAACAACATTCATTGCGTTATTTACATTGTTGAGCAAACAAACTTTTAGAACATATGAAGCAATGGGTTAGCAGTAGCCTTCAAAATTATTCAGATTGTGATTGATAGCGTGTTACGTAATTAGGGAGCTGTTTTTACGTGGCTATCTTATCCCAGCATTGTACGATGATGTAGGTAGACGACGAAGCAACGCTACCTGCATAAAAAACTTAGTTTTTCTGTCCCTTAATTCGTAGCGCTTCTGAACATTGCAGAAGACTGTCATCAAAGACCCGGGAGGAGGGGCAAGTCTCAATGACAGTTGTAAGTGAGAACGAGAGGGGTAGAGACAACCCTGCATACCAACATGAGCAGAGGAAACCAAACTCACCGTGGAGGTACCCGCTCTTCAGGAGACAGATTGACAGGTAAATGAGAGAACTGACAAATGAGTGAAAAGAATATGAATAATTATTTATTCCTATTGCTAAAATTATCTACTAAGTAAATGGGTCAAACCCGTTCAATCAATAAATAGAATTTATTTATAAAAATGTAGGATCATCTTGTTTAAAGCCTTGAGGGACACACGAGAAAATATAGGCATGAGCACCATGTAAACACATCATGTATACACTGAACTCCAATAAACGTTCAGGTATATGGGTTGTCAGTGTCCTCGAACATGTCCAGACGTTCTTCCCTTCAGTTCAAATACAAGAAAGGACTTCACAGATACAGTGACAGTTCAAATACAGGACGATAGGACGTAGGACGATATTATTTACTTATAATTACACCGGCACACACAAAAAAAAAAGTGGAATGTACTTTGGACCGGACCTACCTACCGACATGTATTTTGACCCGCTGAATCCGAATTTCAAGTCTGTTTGGCCCGGTCACCCTCCAGTTTTGAGTAAAATGCAAAAAACCTCAAAAAATGCAATACTAGTTATACGTCATTTTTTATTGATATTTGAATTTTTTTATGTTTTCAAATTCTTAACTTGTATTTTATGCGTGAAAAAATACAAAAAAAAATTTAATCATGTTTTTAGTTTTTTTTTTTCATATTTGTAATTGCAAATTTCCCGATTTTTTTGGTTTTTTGAGATTTTTTTCAATTTTAAAACGTTAACGGGGCAAGAAAACTTCAGATTCAAACTCAGCGGAACAAAATACATGAAAATCATACTCAATCTGAATCCAAAAAAAAAATTATTTCGAAAACTTAAATTTTTCATGATTTATTGCCTTTTTTTGGGTTTTTCGTTTTTTTTTTTCTAATTTGGACGGCTCACCGGGCTAATTAACTTTTAGATTCAGTAATTTGAAATATACCAAAATCATACGTGATCCGGGTCCTCAAAAATTTTTTCATTGCTGTGACTGCAGTTTTTTGCAATTTTTGGCCTTTTTTTGAGGTTTTTTTGCATTTTACTCAAAACTGGAGGGTGACCGGGCCAAACAGACTTGAAATTCGGATTCAGCGGGTCGAAATACATGTCGGTAGGTAGATCCGGTCCAAAGTACATTCCACTTTTTTTTTTTGTGTGCTGGTGTTATTATTTACTACGTTCAGCAGGGTATAATAAAATATTCAATGTTTCAGAGCGGACTCGGCTTCAAGTCTGGGGTCAAGCATAAACGGTAACAGTTCCGGTATCAAGATGTCGCCACTGGCCACAGGTGCTCTCCCGGCGTCGTCACTGCCTTCCATCCCTCCGCATAGGTACATTACGAGTACTTCTCAGTCTTGTCGCTATGTTAAATAAGTGCTGTTTGCTGACATTACTTTGTAAAGTGAGTATTGATGAAGCAAACATGCAAATTCACCCACTGTGAATCGAGAGCGTCAATATTATCCATAGAGGTATCACTAACAGTCAACTTTGTATGAAAAGAATGGGTTATTCCGTTTATCCACCCCAAAAAAATCCACCCTGAGGTGGATACCCGGAAACGCATGTCCGAGAATCCACCGAAGGCCTAGATGGATAAACGGAATTTATAGGCTTAGCGTGGATTCTCGGACATGCGCTGCTGCGTATCTACCTTAGGGTGGATTTTTTGGGGCGGATAAACGGAATGACCGAAAAGAACTCGGTTTTCCACCATTCATTACTAAAAGAAAAAAAACTCAATATTTTCTTTTCTTCTTTTATTTCTTTTCTCTTTGCTTAATAAATTAATAAATTAATTTAGGCTTCCTGTCTTGTGTATTTCTGCTCTTAGCGAACAGAGTGCATAGTAAACGTATAATTTCTTTGTTTTCTAGATACCGACCTCAAATACCAGCGGCAGAGCGAGTGAAGGACATGTGGTGATTAGTGTAATGGTAGCATAATTTAATTACACGCAAATAATAATAGGTGTTTTTGGCGGTACGTCATCTAAAGTTACTGATCTCTAAGGACCTTCAATACACGGTGAATAGACATACCCACGAGTTAAAGCAATGTTTTTAGTGATATAGATGTAGAAAATAATGTAGAAACTCCACAAATACAATCAGTTAAGTAACTTACCATACTTATTGTACTAAAGAATCGGTTACTGGATACTATGAAAATATGAAACGTCTCGTGAAAATGTTTAAAGCTAATAAACTAAATACCTTATTCAAAACTTCATGTTTCATATTTTTAAAGGAAACCAACAACTTGGAGCCAATTGACAATACTTATTGTTTAAAATAAAAGAAAATTGTAAATATGTAAATTATAGTTAGGTATCTAAATTACATATAACGAATCTGTCCAGTGTCATAAATTAAATGCCTAGGAGATAATGTTGTGTACCTCTTGTAAGATATGAGTGAAGTAAATGTATGACTGCATCGACACAAGTGAATGCTTTGTGCCATGTAATGAAACAAAAGACGAAACGTGTGAAATAAGTAAACATTTTTATGAAGGAATCTCGGAATGTCGAAGGTAAAATAACTTGACATGACATTGAGTTCCAATTATTAAAAAAAATCGACAACTATTACAGACATGAACGTAGAGGTTAACGGCGACATATCAATTAAAATAAATGACATCGAATCAATTAAAATAATTCGGTATTTTATTACTAGAACGAAGTCATTTAGGTATACGTTTAGTTCTAAGTTATTTATTTCTTATTTTCAGTTCTAGTTGGATGCATGAATGTGGTGTGTAGCCATTTGTAATAACAATCACAATTATTTCTACGTCACTTTAGTCCTAACTACCTACATCACGTAACATGTTCAATGTTGTGAAGATGTGTTTGCAACAGTGAATGTATTGTACCTATGATATGTATTTTAATTGTAACTATAGTGAGAATACAGAGTGAATGATTTAATCGTATTTATTGTGATCGAAAAAATAATTATACAAATTCGAAACATGGACGCTGTGTATTTATTTGTGAAATATGATTAATAATATATCTCAACCTTTCCCGAAATTCCTATAAAGGAAGGTACCAATCAGCATTGAATGAATGCTTCACGATTTCAGTGTAAATCTCAAGTCGTATAAAAGTCTAATATCGCGAACCCGTCTTGAGCAAGCGTGGTGAGGCATGGAAGGGCCTTTGCCCTGCTTTGGAACAATAAAAGGCTGGTATTATTGTCATTATTATCAAGTTGCCAAGTCGGTAATTATTCCCCAAATTATAAATATCAAGATGAAAATCAAACGCCCTCAGGTTACGAATAAAAATACTAAACTAAATCACAAAATACAATATTTATTCACACACAAAAACATTGTAATACTTACAGAATTGTTGAAATCATGCAAATAGTTGTAAATAGTTAATAAACTTTACTATTCCGTAGTTTCATAGGTAATAGAGATAAAACTTTTGTTTTGAATCTACGTAGATCGTGTAGCTGTTTGAATCTACGTAGATCGTGTAGCTGTTAGAATCTACGTAGATCGCGTAGCTGTTTGAATCTACGTAGATGGTGTAGCTGTTTGAATCTACGTAGATCGTGTAGCTGTTTGAATCTACGTAGATCGTGTAGCTGTTTGAATCTACGTAGATGGTGTAGCTGTTTGAATCTACGTAGATCGTGTAGCTGTTCGAATCTACGTAGATCGTGTAGCTGTTTGAATCTACGTAGATCGTGTAGCTGTTTGAATCTACGTAGATCGTGTAGCTGTTTGAATCTACGTAGATCGTGTAGCTGTTTGAATCTACGTAGACCGTGTAGCTGTTTGAATCTACATCTAGATGTTGTAGCTGTTTGAGTCTACGTAGATCGTGTAGCTGTTTGAATCTACGTAGATCGTGTAGCAGTTTGAATCTACGCAGATCGTGATTTTAATGCTGTCCCGATTTCATTAAATATTTTAGTAAATAATTAAGATTTTAAAAACAATGTTTTCGAACTGAAATAAATGTTTAACTACTTTTGTTGCTGACCGTACCTATCTTATTTGATTCTCTGTTTACATAGTTATTTAATATTTTGACTAATTAGTCAAAATATTATATAAAAAAATAATTCAATATTATTTAGCAATGGCTATAAAATGTTTCTAGCTAGCTTGAAAGGTTTCACAGAAACACTGTCTATGTATTTTAATTTTTAAATATCTGATGTTACTGTTTTCAAATAATTATATTTTGGGCCTAGTATTAATGAAACCGTTTGTAATCGGCCGTATCTCAGACCAGCTGATGAACCCACTTGCAAAAAAAATATATTATCGTGAACGTAATACTACATACAGGCGAATTACGTGACCGTTCAAAAATAATAATTTTCATTAGCATCAATTTGGACAAATATGAGTATATTTCTGCCTATCCCCTTAGAATTGGACTATAATCAACGTTTAGTGATCGAAATATCCTAATACCTATGCCTGTTCTTTGACGAGGTGATCGAGGTTCAGCTGACAAAGGAACGCGCTCCAGTTCACGAAGCCGACGTGAATCTCCAACTCTGCGTCAGCCCACAGCTTACACTATAAAATATCAAACAATAAGTAAGTACAAAACGTATACACGGTGTAAGGGACATCGATGCGCAAACTGTTACAATTCAGTTCAGCACAAGATTCTACCGCGTAGAAATTATATATAGGTACTATGTTGGGGTCGGCTTCCTCCAGTCTAACCCGATGCAGCTGAATACCAACATTGTACATGGAGCTACTGCCTATCTGACCTCCACAACCCAGTTACTGGGTAACACGTTATCCCGTGGTAAGACTGGTTGTCAAATTTTTGGGCTCAAGACTACCTGTATCAACTTTCAAACATTTACGAATGGCAGCCAGGACCAACGGTTTATCGTGTTTTTTGAGGCACGGAGGAGTCTCGATATGAGATGGATGTTCACCCATTCACGAACCATACGCTGCAAGTTTAGCTTAACTTTCCATCGACCCGTATCCGTGTTGTTATTTCGCCACGGGCCACTCTCAGAAGTGCAATACCTCATCGTGAAATTGTGAAAATGCATGGAACAGCTGCGTTGATAAAAAAAACGACTTTCATTTTTTACGCTGGAGGGTCTAGAATCATTTGCTGACTTCATGGTAGTCCCATCGGACTATGAAAGTGAGGGAAAAGAGAGTGCACCTATTTTTGCGCACACACTTGTGTACTATAATATCTCCCGCGTCGAAGGCTAGTTCTCCATTGAGATTGGCCGCCATGACCGAAATACGGTGGAAAAAATCAATGGGCCCTGTAGGGAAACCACTTTCAATCCTTAAGATAGATTATTTTACTTAAAGGAAACATTCCTTTACTTTTACCCAAAACCAATAGGCCCTGAACCTATTGGTTTTTCCCAGCCTGTATATAATTATTTAATTTACTTCTTCCCCTATTGCATTGACAAGAATAATAGGTACATGGAAGGAGAGGCGAAAGTTTACTGGTCCCCCTGCAATTCTTATTGTAATCAGTGTGACAATTATCCTTCATGGGCCAAAAAGATGCAATACATCACATGGTTCAGAAGTATTGCCCTAGTCCTCACGACTTAGAAATTTTCCTTAATCAATATATTTTATCCCCCTTCAAAAATAATCGTTCAAAAGGGATGTGCAGCCAAAATCAATAGTAAAACTATACGTACACTACGATAGTTTGGGCTTTTTCGAGTTTACTCGAACCTTACGGTCATGTTAGGCATTGGGATGACGTCAGAATCGTAGACAAATCGAGAAAAAAAACGTTCTCGCGCTTATCATGTTAGCCCTGCAGAGTAGGTAACCCGACAGCGGGAAAACTTCATACACGCTCAATGATAGGTGCACTACGACAAAGCACATCTGTACAAAACTTAGACGCTTTGGAGAGTCACCTACTCTGTGGCGCGCCGATCGACCCCCGAAAATTACCGAAGGGCGTACCTTTTCTGGATTAACTGTAAGTAGACTGTGGTAAATCCTTACCTCATGGTCCTTAACAGGCGGTGCATGACGCACGACCTTTTCATAGTCAGCCTCAGTGAGGTTGAACACCGGGCGAGTCTTGAAGTCCAGGAACATCATCAAGTCCTCGTACTGGATGTTGCAGTTCTCGTCTTTGCGCAACCTGGCACAAAAATAGAATAGGTGCAACCAAAGTTAAGAATTTGAAAATGACTTGAATAAGTCGATTAAACACGTGCCACGATATTAAGGCAACTAAAACTAAGTCATAAAGAAGCATAGGTAAGTAATATAAGACCTCCACGTAGTCAAAAACTCTCTAAAGCATTACAACTGTAGCTTCATGAAAATAAGCCAGCAGTCTCCTACTGGATATGCTGTCTGTGACTATATCCCTCAAGTATGTTCCTGTTGTATTTATGAATAACGGAGGCAACAGATATGGTTAATTTAAAGGAACTGGAAAAAATCGAATTAGTAGCTTCTGTTTAAAACATAGTCTTCAGAGATCTTCGAGTTCAACACTACTATAGAGTACAGTCACGAGCACAAATATCTTACACTTACGCAAAATTCAAAAGCTAGTTTCTGGTAAGTAATGAACTAATGGTACATATTTATGGTGTTACGAACGGAATAGGTATTATCGAAACCATACTAATCTGAAATAGGTCTTTTCTCAAAGTTGCAAGTGTTATTTAGAAAAACGCTATTGAGTTTTGCGTAACTGTGAGGTATTTATGCTCGTGACTGAACATTATCTACTCACACTTGCAGCATGCAGTGCAAGAGATCGGTGTTGATCGGCAGGCGGTGCGCACGCAGTAGTTGACGCATGCGCTCTAATGAAAGCACACCCGAGCCAGTTGCGTCAGCGTGCATCAGACCTTCGCGAAGGCGCTCCCGGTCGTCCCACAAACCACGCGTCAGCTCCGTGAAGACGAGGGACCTAGTTATCACAATATATATATATATATATATCACACAGCTGTCTATCTACACATTCTGTACACCAAAGTAACGTATTTTAAGCCCCCCACTTTTTCTAATATATATCAATGACCTGACAGAAGTAACTAATGATCCCTGCATACTCTTTGCAGACGATATAGCCGTAATTATTCCTAAAAATAAAAATAAAGAAAACTATAATGAGGAAATAAATAGTACCGTAAGCAAAGTAATAACTTGGATGGAAAAGAATAACCTTAAACCTAACATAGATAAACCCAAATATGTACAATTTCGTAAAAAAAACTGGAATGAAATGGATTTAAACATCACCAAAGATGGACAATTACTGCAATCAGATAGTATGACTTTTCTTGGGATAGATCTAGATGATCTAGGTGTTCCTGGATTAATCATATTGATAAGATATGTGGAAACCTCAGTAAGTTTCTTTATGTTCTATGGCGTTTTTCTAACCTAACAAGTAGACAAGCCACATTACAGGCTTATCATGCATAATGTTGGTTCAACACTGCGGGAGGGTATACTGGTATGGGGAAACTCGGTGCATCTCGAAAGAGCTTTCATCGCACAAAAGAGGTGTATCCGTGCGATTTGTAATGTAGACCCACTTACATCCTGTAAACTACTGTTTAGAAAACTTAGAATACTTAAATTAACTGGTATTTATATTGAGAAAGTATGTAAATTTACCAAATCTCACCCTGAGATGTTTGAAAAACTGGGAGATAAATGTAACTTCAAAACTAGATATCCTAATAGATCTAGAATGAAAACGGAACTATATGAGCGAAGTTGCTATCCTATGTGTATTTGGATTTATAACAAAATTCCTAACCAAATTAGAGAACTTCCATTGGTCGGCTTCACACGGGCTTTACGCAGTTGGTTAATTGAGAATTCCTTCTATACAATAAAAGAATTCCTTCAGTTTAAATTAAAATGATCTAATTGTATAAGTACCAAAAATTTGCATGTCATTATGTTATGATTAAATATGTTAAGCTACTATTATACTATTATACTACCATTGTAAGAACTTTTGTAAACATTATATTATCTGCAAATAAATCTTTGACTTTGACTTTCAAACGATCAGTAAAGACGCTGGGAAACGACTTTTATTTTTGATGTGAAAAATCTCTGTTTACGGCAGTGCGCAATGTAAAGCACGTAAAACATTATGCATACGGGTGCATGCAAGGATTGGTCCTATTTAATGTTAAGTTATAACATTTAAAATTTCACTTCGTGAACAAAAAGTTGGAATTTTTACCGATAACAGCTCCGTAAACAGAAAGTTCCCAGGTATGGTTCGGTCTCGGAGAATGAGGCGTCGGGGAGGCAACCACCTTGGCGCCTAATACGCCGAAATCCGCTTACCGATCAAGGTAGGTGGACCTCTGGGGTCTCAGGCGTACAGAGTGGGGACTCTGTCCGCCCACCGAGTGACCCCAGGGAAGACGGTGGCACAGTGGTCACGTGCTGCCGTGCATAGCGAGGCTCAGGGGAGTCCCCTTTACAGTCTCCCCAGGGATGTGCCTGACAGGCGTTGCACTGAGGGGGGTTCTGGGATTGGTCTTTTAAGAGGTACCGGTACCCCCTCTATGTGCTGATGGTGATCACCGGGGTTGTTTTAATGAGGTAAAAATCCCACACTCCCCGACCTCCGTCACCAGAGGTCGGGTGCATTTTGAAGGTATCCACAACGAAAAAAAAAAAAAGGAATGGTTCGGTTCAAAAAAAATATTACATCAACAACGGGAAGAATATAAGTGACTCTGGGCTTATAAGTGTCTTTTTACACCCGTTAATTATCATGGCTACCTCGCTGATATAGATTAGTATTATAAGATCTTATCACGAACGTACCTGATCATATCCCTTCGCGGAGACAGTTCTTTCCCAGGGTCACCTCGAAAGAATCTTATCAAAGTCACAAACTCGTGTTCGCTCATCTTCTCGCACATTATTTCTTTCAACGCTTGCCTGCAGTAATAAATCGCTGTTTAGATATTGTACATATTTTAGCCCACCATCTCTTGCCTGCGGTTTCACACTCATCTTAAACGAATTATTTCATGTACCCGGATAAAAAACCGGTACTTAACAACTGTTTTAAAACTGCTTTAAAGTTTATACGAAATCGAGGAATAAAATCTTCACAAACTTCAGGGGCCTTTATTACGCAATTGCATAGATAATAAGCCAATGACGGCCCACGTTGATGTTAAATATCCTTTGTTGAATCTTAACACACTTAACCTAAACACACCAATGCTGCTTGGCGGTAGAAATAAGTATGGTGGTGGTACTTACCTACGTCCCCGGACGAGTTCTTCCACTTCGAAGAAGGCCTTTCAGTAAAATTCGATAGACTATAAGGTAAGAAGCTGAACTTACTTGAAACATCTAACAGACATAAGGTCCTTCTGGTCCGGCACTACAGCCTCCATATATTTTGCTACAAAGTTCTTATAGCCATTTTCATGAGAAGCCAGTGTGCGCCGAATCTTGTCCATTATCAAAGCTATGTTCGCCATTGGGTACTAATGGACATAAGCATGAAGATTAAAAAAAAATACCTGCTTATGCTTATTAGGTTAGGTGGGTTCATTGATTTAGATTCTGAACACATTCCATACAAAAAAATTGCCTTCATGATGAAGAAAATCGCTTCACCCAATTGTGAGGAACGTTGTTGAGTTGTCGAGGACCATTTTTTGATGGAATGTGTCCAATATGAGTCCAGTAGAAATAATTTAGTAAGGTCCCTGAATTTGAACAGAACTGATGTAGGCATGATCCATACAATTCTATCCCAACGAAGTGGCGACGATGCGAAGGGTTTGTTCAAATTCATGGCCCATGTCTTGTGAAAGTAAAATTGTTTAGGATACTATGGGACTGACTTACGCTATGAATGTAAAAGCCGCTATAAATAAAGGAAAAAAAAAAGAATGTTATTTTTTGTGTTAGCTTAGAGGTCTAATAGCATTTACAAACATTATAATTTTGTCATTTTCCCAGTTTGTACTGGTCGAATTATATGGAAGACTCTTTTAGAATAAGTAATAAATAATAATAACTGCTACATAATAAATCCTAAAATCCTATGATCTGGAAGCAATATAGGATATTATAAATCGGGGTATGTGGGTTGTTTTGAGGCTCACCTGTGCAGCGTTAAGCTCCATGTACCGCAGAGCATATTCATCAGCGCCGATGAGTCTGAACTGATGCTTGTTGACGACCAGCTCATTACCAATCCACATGTCTTTATCCGTGTAAGCTGGGGGCTCTTTAGGCACAAAGAATTTCACGTCTGGGAGATACATTTTATCGCGCCTGAAGAATGTGCCACCCTGTTGAAAAATGCCCATGACTACATAGTTTGCATACAAATTAGTAGTAAAATAATACTAATGCGGAAATAGAACCATAAATTGTTATTTCATTAGCTGAATTGGACTATTGTTTCATTAGCTAATCAAATTATGTCTGGTCAACATTACAGTGTTCTAGCGCTAAGCATTATTCCTAGGCGCGGCTAGCAGTCGCATATGAACCGCGTAGTAGCCGCATAGCAGCCGCGTAGAAGCCGCGTAGCAGCCTCGTGGCAGCCGCGAAGCTGCCGCGTAGCAACCGCATAGCAGCCGCGTACCAGCCGCGTAGCAGCCGTGTAGCAACCGCGTCGCAGCCGCATAATAGCCGCTCTGGTCTTCGTAACAAGCGCGTAGGCGCTCGTAGATGCCACGTAGTTGCAGGTATCTTACGCTAGACCAACGCCTAATGTGAATTAGGCCGCAATAATCATATCTTACCAGATACCCAGAATTACGCTCGCCGAGTTCGAAAACGGCAATAGTATCATCACACAAAAAATATTTAATGATGAAATAGCGCCGAATGTAGTCGGGGTTGTCGGAAATCAGTCGAGCTGCAAAACGCAGCACGTGGGAATCAAAGCCAACTCTGCAAACAGTCGGAAAATTATTAGATTTTTTATTCGCCACTCTAACGTGACGTACGGACGGGCATTTAAGGCCTAATACCTGTCCTTATTTAGGAATTTGATAAAGTCTCTATGCGGTGCTTTAGGTTCAACAGTGCGGCAGTTTTCAGCCGAGTCTTCATAACTACCGTATCCGTTCCAGGGCGGCAGTTCACGATCAGACATTTGAGCACTGATACATTCCTTACTGTCGTCACGGGGTGGTGCCAACGTGGTGAATGTATCTAAAAATATACTTACAATCAATAGGACCAATTTTTAACCGACTTCAAAAAAGGACGAGGATTTCAATACGGTTGATTTTTTTTTATGTTTCACACCTCAGAACTCCGTCATTTATAGACCGATTTGAAAAATTATTATTCTTTTGTTTGAAAGGGTAAACCTATAGGGTAGTTCCATATAATGGGGTTTGAATTTTGTGGCATATCCGACTCGCCGCCAACATTTTGATTTTTTTTCAAAGCTTCCCCGCACGATGATTGTAGTATATGGCTAGGGGACACTTATACACACAAAAAAGGTCATGTAATATGATACCCTAGTGTCACGTTCCTGATACCTATATTTGGAGGTAAAGATCATCATATGAGAACTAATAAAACCATTAAAAAAAATGCAGTAATTACGTGTGTACCTATACACATTTTGCTGTAATAATAATAATAAACGAGAACCTATTACACAGCGTCTATATTCTGTGTTTTGTTTTAGTTTTCACCAGTTATTTAACGTTACCAAGTAGGTATACTTTGACAAACAAAATACCGTTGCTTTGTGAAATAAAGCGGCTTTCTCGTGCAAATATTTATACTGTCTTCTAATAAATAGTAAAATCACCTGGAGAACCTGGGAGATATTATTCGAATACAATGCAATGCGTATACACATGTAATTACTGCATTTTTTGTGATTTTCATAGTTCTCTTACGGCGATGTTTATCTCCAAATATATCGGAAACGTGAGACTTTTGAGTACCATATTACCTACATGACATGTTTTGTTGTGTGTAGGTATTTGTGTGTTTGTGTATGTGTCCCCTACTCATAGGCATATACTACTTTCACCGTGCGCAGAAACTTTGAAATAAACAAAATGGCGGCGGGTGGATATGCCAGCTTCCATAGAAATAGTTCCAACCCCTTGGTCAAGTTCTGACGAGTGGTTGTTAGTTTCCTTAATACCAATTTTGTCCACTTAGTGTATATTGAAGATTATGATGTCATAATAACTTCATGTCACTATTATTTACTTAGCAAATAAGGTAGGTACCTATACGAATTTGTGTGGGGCAGATACCACAAATAAAAAGTGAAAATAAAAACATTATTACAAAAAAAAAACCGTCTTCCAAAAAATAACTTTACCTACAAAGTGAAAAATAACTTTAATTCCGGAAGTCGGTGGCAAAAACACGAAAATAGAAAACCAAAGAAAACCAGTTTTTTTTTTGTAACTAATATTTAGCATTGCCTATTTGCTGAGTCATTCATGCTCGCAACGAACAGACTGAAATAATGTTTAGTAATTTCCGTCAATTATGATTTCTTGTTGGAAATAGTAGACCGATAGATAAAGCATGCTTTATTGTACATACACCAAAAACAAAACATTGAAAAACAATACACAAAATTATTTGTACAAAATATTGATTTCCCACATCAAACTAACTACTGCATTTCTAGTCAAAGAGAACTGGAAGGAGTACTCTCCTTCCAACCCCCTCCTTCCTTCCTTCGTTTTGCTACTGGGAGGCCTTTGCCCTGCAGTGGGACATTACAGGCCTGTAATAATAATTATATCAAACTTACCAAATCCATACGTGACACGATAATACTCCTTAGTGTAGGGATCACAGTCAGTGAGGACTACGTTGCGTCCGAACACATTGAGTATGGCTCCAATGCTCAGATCTGCGGGACTGTATGACGGTATCGGCGGACCGCCAGTCATTTCTATCTTGGCTGGTTGTTTCTAGAATGTCGTCAAATTAAACTAAGTAGAGAATAAGCACCTATAGTAGATAACTACTCAAAAATAAATTTAATGCTTTTTGGTAGATTCCTTGTATTATTATGACACAGATAGAAAAGATCTAAAGTCAGCAGACATGTAGAATTGCACAGTATGCTTTGAATAAAATGAGTGACCACTGCGGCCATCCAATTCGCAGAAAACGAACGCTCAGATACGCTATTAAGATCGTCTACTAAAGTATATATTCCCTGAAAACCTCTGTGACTTACGCGAGGCAGATGCATTCTCTTTAAAAACATCGGTCCGGCCTCCATGCCAGAATTAGGACCTAACTTTTCTATAATCTCAATAGTATCGTTTGCCAAAAAATAGTGGATCTCCAGGTGATGCAATGTTCCAAATTCTGTATCACGATCATCCCAGTATCCATAAAACCTATAAAAATAGACGCAATTTAAAACAACTTCAAATTAATAGAACATACTCGTAGGTAAACTGGGGTAAATGTTGAAAAGATACAGGACAATCGTTTAGCCTGAATAAAGTAGATTTAGAACTCCAACAACTGATCGTAACTAGGTAAGCTAGGTAACAATAGTGTTATGGCCCTCTAGCGGGCCACCTCGGGCCTGACCAGGTAAAGCTTTTAGGGTGTACTCTGTCTAATACCAAATGGTGTACGATACGCTTGGATTTGCTCTTTTGATATTTTGTCTCAAAAGAGCCGTCTATAAATGATAAAACGACATAATTAACCCCTTCGCAATTTTCCGTTGTTTACTCAGCCAGCTAATAGGGAAGTAGATAATAAATCTTTACCTACCTCAAAACTTGTCTATCAAATTCCAAAAATTGTTTGAAAGGTCTGCTTTTTGGTGGCTTTCTGTGATCCGGTGTTCTCTAAAACATTATATTTCATTGTAATACAGTGTGCATCAGAAATGTGTGGTCATATTTAAGGGTGTGCTACAGACCATCTAACTGAGCAACTTTCTCGATGGGACCAACATCGTAATTGCGAAAAAAAAAACAACCATCCCATACAAAACTTAAATACGGTCTACTCGATCCAAACATATGATGTTGGTCCCATGGAGAAAGTTGTTCCGTTTGATAGTCTGTACCACACCATAACATATGACCACACATTTCGGATACACGCTGTATTGGTAGTTATACGTCATGTTTCATTGAATCATTAGACATGAATACGTAAAGACTTCTTACTTCAATAGCATCTGGATATGGTATAGGATCCGGCACATTAATACCCAAGCGATTTAGAAACACTCTTGTAAAGTTGTCACAATTTAAAATCTGCAGAAGAAGCCATATTTATTAGGAATAGAAAACATGAATCATGAAAACTATTTATTGAAAGGAAGTAACTTTACCTTAAAGTTTTTTCCAAAGAATGTAACTTCCCGCCCAATATTGAGATCAAGTACATCGTAATACAAATCATAGCTATACGGGAGCCGAATTCTTTGACGACTGATCAGTATTCCTAAACAAATAATAGACATTTTTTTTATTTATTCCTCAATTACAAATTCTTTTCCTACAGTCAATACAATATGTGGTAGGTATAGGTATGATATCTGCGCCACCAAATTGTCCCACCAGTAGTGGGTCAAGGTGGAACTTTAAAGTTTTAATGTCTACTTTGTCCCACTTATCGATTTATTATATGTATACTAGAGCTGATAGAATAATCCGGGAAACGCACATAGGCTATTATTTAACATCTCCTACACATTGTTTTGGTCAGAAAATTTGAAAGTACCTAAGTTTAAAGGGAAATATTTACCTTGTGACAATCCACTGTTTTCCGTTTTCGGCTCCATCACCTTGATAGTGCCATCTTCAAGATAGAAAAAGATCTCAACTTTCCGCAATATGCTAGAGCCAGAACGGAATTCGTGCAACGTTTGTTGGAAAAAACCTTGGAAGCGAAGAATCTAATCATAAGAATAAAATTTTTGAAAGAATGTTAAGGGATAGGAAACATTGAATGTGTAAAACGTTAACTTTTGGGGACATGGACAATTTGATGATTATTGATCTTCCCAAAAGTTGACTTCTCCTGCAGGCAATCTGCGCTCCTGGTTATACTATCAAGAACTGATAGGTCAATCATAACAACTTGCAATTGCGAACCGATACCTACTTACACCTCCAAATCGTCACACGGAGCCTCATCAGTGATAGTAGGTACCTAAAGGTGCTTCAGCTAAATACCCGGTCATCATTTACGACCCGACTTTATCCACTGCTGCCTACTGAGTTGGTATAGGCCTCTTTTCCATTGTCTCCACGAACTTGCGCTAGTCTCATTCAGGTTAGGTCTTTCATTGCAAAGAACTATGTCCATGGCGATCTCGCTTCCGGGCGACATTAAATTCCTAATTCCAGTTTTTAGACGCCACTCATATACAGATTTTCTGTTACCTAAATACCTAACCCAGAACAATTGCTAAGTACCTTTGTGAAAGCAACACTTTTGTATAAGATATCTTACGTTCTTATCATACATGATCCAGGCCGGTAGATCTGGCGCTTGCTTGCGACAATACAACGAAGGCACTCTGCTGCCCTCCTCCGCTTTATCGACCAGCATGTTGATTTTATCGATTGTCGTGAATATAGGCCGTACTCCAAAGTTCTTCTTCCCTATCTAAAATGGCAAATTAATATCATAAGAAAGGAACACATTCAAGACCGAGAGATTAGACTCATCAGGATGGACGTCTTAACCCAAATTTCTCTATCTACCCCATGCAAACGCTGCTGATTTCTTGATCAATAAATTGCACAAGCAAGTGCCATTTTACGTTTTAGTCCTACATAAACTAGGTATCTGTATTTTGCTTCAAAGAAAAGTAATGTAATGAGTCAGGATGTGTGTTTTTAATGAATTTGTTACAAGTAGATTGATATACAATATGCCGCAAGTAAGTCCAAGATAGGCAGAAGATAGGGATTTAATATTTTAAAGAAGAAATAATTTAATATAATAACCGGAATCGAATTCAGGGCTTCATAATTGGTAACTGCGCTTGCGACCAGTAAACCAAGCCAATGTAAAATGGTAAGTACATACATATACATAGTCCTCCAGACCGTATTTCGGCCATGGCGGCCAATCTCAACGGAGACTAGCCTTCAGCGCGGCAGATATTATAGTGCACAAGTGTGTGCGCAGACACAGGTGCACTCTCTCTTCCCTCACTTTTATAGTCCGATGGGACGGCAATCCGACACGACTGGAGAGAGATCAGGCGCAGGACCAACGGCTTAGCGTGCTTTCCGAGGCACGATCATACACAATATATATTATTCTATGGTCATACATACACATAGGTACTTATAGTCAGACAACGAACAGTATTATTTTGTAACGTATAACGACGTCTTATGTACGTTACTAGTAAAAGCTAACTTATTCAAATAATATCCCTTTTAAAAGAACTCGTGGTGTCGTTACTTTACGTCCTTGTTACAATGCCATGAGATATGGTACCTACAGCCTATCTACATACTCACCATTGGGTTTGTAGCATAGCCAGGCAAAAGCGGTAGCGCTGGATTTCGAATCGACATGTTTTAAGCTGAAATCAAAGCAACAAATCTAAATAAAACGATAATGTAATTATTTATAAACCTCAGTACAAGCACCTCAAAATGAAAACAATTTAAAATAATAACAATGTGTCGCTACTATGGTAACGCATTACTGTTCTCACGGTTTCACGGAACTTGTAAAAAATAAAAGATACAATCTATTTTTTTACATAAATTATTTATAAATCTGATTCGTATTTCCAACTTTTTTCTAATCTTATATACAAATTAATAGGAAATAGTAATGGAGCTACATAATACAATAATGAATCAGATATTTCAATGGTTTTTTACTTTCAATTTAATATAACCGAAAACACAACCGAAACGCAAAGCTGCAATTTTTATTTTATCTGTGGCTACCATCTGCAGCATTTGACATTGACATTGATAGATTTGACTTTGACAATTTGTGGTTAATACACCTAAATATTTATTTATTTATTTTGTTTATTACAAAATTAAATGCTACATTCTTTGAGGACATCTACATTCTATACAATGATTGATGCAAAGGCTAAAATTAATTCTTTCTTTATCTTTAACTCAAGTTTTGGTCCTAGGGAAGGCGATGTAAGTACAGTACAACTTCATTCCCTACTCCATAGGCTTGTAGTATTAGACAAACATTGGAAACTATTTTAATGGCTTGTAGTAGGTAATGCTTACTACTGTTTATGTGTTTGAATCCGTCTTAATGTTGCTGTTTCTCCTTCGTCACCTTTTGAAACAAAATCTTCCGACAATTAGAAAACAACTTAAGCAAAACCTGATCTTCAGCATACTTGTTAGCATTTGTTGTTTGTTGTCATCTTATTTCTTTGTTGTCTGCCTTGTATTGTGATTAAATATCTATGTTTTTACATTTTCAGGAACTACAAAGGATATTATTCTATCACCCTAGTCAAACGAGTGCTGATGCCCAGAAAATGCAAGTTGGTTTATGTGAAGCTGTTGTCAAATTCATGTCGTAAGTTTGATTGCGAATATTTTTATCTTATTTTATTGATATATCTATGTAAAAGAATGTTCCCTATAAAAATCTAAATTTATTACATAATAACTATGTTCAGCATTGTGAATATCCTAATTTATATTTCTATTTTAGTGGTAAATCACTTTAATCTTTTTTTTTCCAGAACATTCTCATCAGAGCCCTGTGAAGCTTTACAAACTCAGACGAAAAGATATATTTTCTATCAACCAGAAAAAGGATATTGGATGGTATTGGTTGGTTGGACTTTAATAATTACTTAGCCTTAACTTTTATTAAGATTCAAAAAGGATTTTTTATAAAGAGGATAAATTGCTATGTAAACCTACTCTTATTAATAAATTGATATCATTCTGAATGAAGCATTCAACACTACACACTTGGTAGAAAACATCCTAAAACACTGCTAAATAATTATGGTTTTCACCCTCAGACTATTATGAGACTCCCGGTGCCCACAGTTCAAGTATTTTTTTTAATGTATTCTTGATTTTTTAGGTTGTCAGAATACCGTACACAACAAAAGCATTGTCAGCTATTGGAGAAAGTCGAGGAACTGCAGATGTTGTAAGTACCTGGCATATTTATATTTCAATTTATTCTTTTACTTTTAATTCATTGTTTAAAAAAAGAAACTAAGAAAAACTCACTACTTTTGCCTGTTCATTATCCATCTATTTAACTAGTTTGTATTGTCCCACTGCAGAGCAAAGGCCTTCCTCTCCCTTTTCCACACAATTCTGCCTTTTGCTAGTGCTGGCCAGTCCTTTCGGTAGGTAGTAGTCAAGCTCGCCTCGCCATCTTCGTCTCGGCCTGCCGCGATGGCGTCGCGTCGTGTGTTTAGTGAGACCCAATCGGTGGTTCTCTTAGCCCATTTATCATCTGACATGTGGCAGACGTGTCCAGCCCAGTCCCATTTAAGCTTAGCAGCTTTCTGGGTAACAACCGTGATCTTGAGTTTGGCGCGCAGTGTTGTTCCTTATACGGTCCGAAATTTGTAACTACAGGATACTGTGCTCCATGGCTCGCTGGCAAACCTCGAACTTGGACCTCTGCTGAAGTGTCAAAGACCAGGTTTGAGCACCATATGTGAGAATGAGGAGAATACACATGTCCATAATTGTCCATTTGAGACATAGTGGTAGATCTCCTTCTAGAAGATCTTGCATTGTCCAATAGCTCCTCCAGGCGCTCCCGGTGCGTCGAGTAATTTCTGTGTTTATTATGTGTATTTTTTTTTCGGCCGAAAACTGAAAACGATATTCGGTGGGTACGCTACTGTTATTCCCAAATAAATCCATGTCATTATTAGCTATTATTATACCTCATTCAATAACAACTAAGCCACTTTCACAGTATTCAAAGATAGTCTGGTTTTATTGCAGTTTCATTTAAAAAAATCTGTATTTCCAGGTAAATCCATCTGTGATGTATGATTTGATAAAGTCAGCATACAAGATGTTCAGAATGTTCAGAGGACCATTCAAAAACTTCCCTATAGAAGAAATATACACAATATGTGACCAGTTCTTCACACCTGTAAGATTATTAATCAATATTATTTAATATATCAACTCCAGGAAGAAATTAACACACCTAAGCTAATCATCTTATTTATATTATTACCTACTTTTCAGTACATATCTTCAAGGAATCTCTCAAATGATATAACAGATGTTATTCAAGGCATCAACTATTTGCCACTGGATAAGAATTCGTTCTTCAAAGTGCTATGCTTCATTGACTTATTAGAAGTTAACTACCCACACTTCAAGTGTATTTCTTTTATCTACAATGAGCAACTTATTTGGTAAGTTTTTCAAGGACTATAATATTACCTGAATTATTGAGTGCCTCAGCAGTAGTATTTGTGACCGCAAGCACTACTGCAAAGCATGAAGTCCGGATTTTGATTCCTAGGTTGGGCAAAGTGTTATTGGGTTTTCCATCAGGAATTTCTCAGTAGCAGCCTGGAGTCTAGATTTGTGCCCATTTGATGGCAATAAGCTCGCCCCCTCTAACATGGGACTTAGCCTATTGACCGCTTCCAGCACCCAGCTCATAAATCGACAAACAATAAATATCTACGACAAATAGGGTCGTGCAATGAAATAAAAAACAAACAGTTTCTGTCGTATTACGACTCAGGTGGCTCGGCCACTAGAACATTTGTCGTACCTATTAATCCGACTGGGGCGGTCAATAAGTTAAACGTAACTGGCGAAGTATAGATATACACCTCTGCCTAACCCCTCGGAGATTACAGGCGTTATGTTATGTATGTTTAATAAAATACTTATTAACAGATTTTGATAAAAAAATATTATAACTTATAAACAAGAACCTTGTGTTCATCCACAGGAATGGCCTCTCTACTCATGACATGTTAACATTATACCAATATTTGGTACAGTCATTGCTGCCTAAACAAGTAGAAAAGGAGATCCAATGTGGCGCCGTGGCAGCCGCCCAGAGACACGGTCGCTTCATCCATCCCCCTGACGGCATCCATAATCAGGAGGACTTACAAAGATTAGTCAAAGTACACCTCATGAGGGAGGATGACTTGGAAACTAAACAGTATTATTTAGTTGTTTATAGAACTATGAGTGCCACTGTCTGTTTCACTGTTGATGGTAAGTTAATGTTAAGGTACTTCACCACAGAGCACGTTGACGCCTCCGCGGCAGCCGGCGCGGAGATACCATGCTTTGTGTTCTTCACCTACTCGATCTTATTGAACACCTAACTGACTACTAATATTATAAATGGGAAAGTAACTCTGTCTATCTGTCTGTTATCTTTTCACGTGTGTGGCAGAACGGATTTCGATGAAATTTGGCATACAGGTTGGCATACACAAGGTTATTTTTATCCCGGTAATACAATCCCGTGGGATAGTTTCCGAGCTTCACGCGAAGCCGCGGTCAAAAGCTAGTACGTATATTAAGAAGATTGTCTTGCTATATGTATAACAGATTTAAATATTTTCCTTTACAGTTAGTGTGGAACTACAGCTCGAGATGTTCAAATCATTAGATGCATTTATTGGTCCTCAACTATCTACGATAGCTTCGACAATCAGTGAGCAATGCACACTGCATGCGCTGCATACAGCACAGCTTGCTGTATCAGAACACAAGTTTGTGTACTTCAATAGATTGAATTTAGCATTTAAAACCTCTGTAAGTAACAAGAATTTACTTTTAAAGGTGTAACAATTTAAAAAAGTATGAGAAGGTGATGATTTCTAATGGTTTCTGTTTCAGCCAACAATTAACAAATTGCACCCATCTACCACAATAAAGCCTGAAGTTTTAAGTATAATAGCAAACATACATTCCGATAAGAAAAGGTGAGAATAACGTTAAATACAGTATTGCAAAATAATCGCAAAACAGTGTAGTCTCCATATCTAATCTAATTATGACATAATCTATTTTTCTATCAGCAGCCTTGGAAACTATGGAGAAATTATAATCAAAACACCAGATGAATACTGGATTACAGGGAAGTCTTCCAATGAACGAGAGTTTTATGTTATCATTCAAGAGAAAAATGCCAATCTCAAAGAGATAGCAGGTATGTTTTAGTAGTTTGTACCTTACTAAGTACAGGGTCGTTTTGTAGGCGGGCCCATACGTTGGCAAGGCGGGCGTTAAGTGCACACCGCTTGTCCTAGATACACTTTGCTGATATCAGAGCTGCTGCTGCATTTTTTCCTGTTACCTAAATGTCAGCTTTCCAACAAGACAATATTATATACAACAAAAAAAAAAAAACTAGCATTTTGTCCCACTGCAGGACAAAGGCGTCCTTTCATCCTTTCCACTCCTCTCTGTCTTGAGCTACTTGTATTTTTTTAAATATTTTTTAAGTTCTTCTGTGTATGTGTACAACCGCGAAAAGAAAAGTAACTTAACATTACGTGTGGCGGCTGGAGTATTTTACTCATAACTCGTCATAATTACGGTGATGCATTTTTGTTCGCAGATGAAGTAAGACGGATATGTGAAGCCCAAATGAAGGGAATCTTTTTTTACCCGATGTAAACATTGGAATATTATTATATAGTTGGAAATCAATAATGAATTAATCATGCATCATCTCAATCATCTGGCAACAGCGCAGAGGGCGCGAACACATACTGATTGAACAAATGCTATGTATAGAATGTTATCTTGTTACTTTTATCATTTTATGTTATAAAAATAAAACAACTTTAAGTCATATTATAACATGTCTATATTATTTTATTTACTTACATAAAACATTGGTAATGAATACTCATAAAAGCTTAACAATAATCGAATGCTAGTCAAGAGAAACTTTGTCTTCTTTATTCCAAACTTTTTTATACACTTTAACAACAAGTTCTCTATTTTCATATCCCCACGCTAGTAGGACACAAAATAACGATATAGCTCCAATGAATATGTGGAGGATTACAGAATCTGGTGATATTTTGTTTTCTGAAAGTTTACAAACGCAACCAGCAACAAATAGAGTCAACAAAAAGAATTTACCAACATATAAACCATCCAGGGGCTTGTAATCTGTACCCTTGTATTTGTTGCTGATAAAATGAACACTATGAACTATCCTAGCAAACATATTAATACAATTTGATATAATAAAACCAACCGGTCCAAAAATGTATGTTAAAACATATGATAATAAAAGAAAACTTATTGAAAATAGTACCATTAAATAATTGTAACTGTTCAACTGGGCACTAGTCATTGTGGCAAATGCGTAACATTCAGTAACTCCATTAATTGCTAACAAAACGATAGCTAAACAATGACTTCTTAATAACTGTACTGGCAACCCACTTGCAACAAATATCTCCCCACCATACAGTAAAAGTAAAGTTCTGGCATAGCTTTGTCCAAATACCAACACTATTAAACCAATCGAACTGACTGTTTTACAAACGTGTGACAGTACTGTACATGATTCTTGAATTTTATTTTGATCTTGTTTTTGAAGGGGTAATTCTCTGCTCACCATTTGGGTAAAGTAGAAGTAGCTACTGTCTTCAATAGGCCTAAACACAAACCTTGCTGCCAGACTACCCAAGTTGTTGACAACATCATAAGTGGCCTGTTCACTGAAGGTCAACACAGGACTGACTGACATCACATATTTTTCTCCCTCTGTTAGAAATTGTTTAACAACACATTGTTTAGCAAAACTAATTGTGAGAGTGCTTAACTTTTTATTGAAATTTGTGTTTACTGGTCCAACGTATATTGGTAAGAAATCGTTTATTGATGTAAATTGAAAGTCATCCATATTATCATACAGACTATAGAAAACTGAGTCAGGAATTATTTTACTTTTAAGAGCTCCTTTTGCATAGAGTGGCTTATTTTTAATATACCAATAAAAGAATATGTAGTAACAAATCACAATAGTTCCTATACTACCAACTTGTGCCACAGAGAATGCAATGAGTGCAAGAGACCTATCATATATTACAATAGACAAGAATAGTAAAGTTCTTATAAAAATATGCAGAGTATCTAGGGCAACTTTTAATTTGATGAAACAGAATAGTTGTGCCACTAATGCAACATTAGCAGAACATAATTCTAACATACATGAGATGGCTACACTCCAGCAACCAAATCTGTATTGAAATGCATGTTCTGGATAACCCAGAGGTAGCCAGTTTAACCAAATATAAACAAAGACAATGGATAGAAAACTACTCACAGGTACTGACAGCCAGATTTGGTTTATTTTTTGCCTCCAGCTGAACTCATCTTTTTGTCCTAGACAAGCTCTATTGAAAGGTTCTCGGCTGAGGAATAGTATAGTACTCTCCAATAGCAGTAGCCGCACGTTCATAATACCAAGAACTTCATGTCCAACATTCCTGATAACCCATGCATTAATCACAAATGTTACACATCTAAATATCATTTGAAATATAATGTTAAATGATGCATTCTCAAGGCTACTCATTAACAAGTTTCGACCCATGGTGGTTTATTTTTCAATCTTAAACATTTACTGCATTCCCTTCACTTATGTTCTGCTGTATACTGCGCTTCACCACATATATCTTCTTATTGGAAAGACATATAACAAACCAATGGTCATCATATGTTATTGAAATTTTCTTGAACTGTTCATTTGGACCAAAAGCTAATGGGTCGACCCTGAAAATACGAGAACAAGTTAATCTCAGAAATAATATAGCCACGTCGCGACTTTTTACTGGGAATGAGACAGGACGGATAAATCACACGTAATTAGAATGTGCTTACTTATTCGATAAGGAGATGAGATCAGTTATTATTGTAGCAACACGTTCGTCGTTTTCTAATTCTCCGCCAGATTCAAGGACAGCCCCGTCCTCTGTTAAAACCAAGTAACCGATCTGATCAGGAATCTTTTCCATTATCACTGCAATATCAATACATACAATTTGATAACAATAACTAAATAAAAAAAGATGACTTGGAAACGTTTTTACCTCACTCACACATTTACAAAGGTATTAGTTTCGATTGACAGTTGACTGACAGTGACATTGATGTCTGTACTCTGCAGAGTTGCTACACTAAAAACATATTTTGTACTAACTGAGTTTGCACTGGAGAAACATTCACAAAAAAAAAACATGTTGATATATCTGTTTTCTGTCAATGTATCGAGTCGCCTCGCATTCGTATTATACGTAACTGGTTGATCCGAAACTTATTTGACAATTAATATCTCTTGGCATGTTGTATAAACCAGTTTCATTAACAAAATGTTTCTTTATGAATCTTGCAACATATTGTCCACATGTACATGTTTTGGTGTTTTCCATTTTAGTTGGAAAATACTAAACCTTGCACAAAACATAACCAATAGACAAGTTGCTGGCCATAAAGAAACAACAGTGCGAACACTAACGTGTCTAAAGCTTTCTACGAAACATGTCTATTGAATACAAATTCAGCAAAACAAGTTACCTATGTGATTTGTTTCATGTGTTAAGTTTCGAGACATCTACCTGATGATTTTTTTTCTGGTGCAAACACAGTCAAAGTTTCCCTACTGTTTTCCCACTGGCCCGGCTACCACAGTTTTCCCACTGGCCTGGCTACCGGGAGGTCACCATACTGGTGGGGCTTCACCCAAGTCATTATAGGTTAGGCCGCACACTATTATATCAAAATCAACGGCTCTGAAGATTGTTATTTTTTGTCCATTTTCGAAATCTGAAAGTGAGCTCCTGATCATAGAGCTCCTATCTGAAACTATTCAAATACATTTTCAGTGTTCTCTCATCATGCCGCACCTACTAAGCTACTAACTTTTCGCTCTGTATAATGCTTGCTCAAAAACACTGTGGGCTCCCCTGCCTTAATAGTTAGTTAACCGTTTGCTTGCCGTTTGGCACATAGTTCTTGTCTAGTAGTCTAGTAATGCCTTCATCACAGGTACCGAGTAGAGTGCTCGGTACGTGTAAACACATCACCGATTGCTCAGCCGAGCGCTCGGTCGGCCGAATTAAAGGCCGAGACAGTCACTTGGACCCTGTTCTATTTACTTGACTGAATGGCCACCCCCGTGGTTCCCGGCACTGATAGGCTTGCCTTCTGGGCAGATATAAACATGCACTCAGTGCGTACTTACCACTCGGCACACTAACGTCGCTAGCAGCACGCTACCGTTTGCTGCGATTTTTGTGAACCGACTGACTGACTCGGTGCCAAGTTCAAAAACACATGTAAACACCTACTCGTCCACCCAACTCTCTCAGTCTAGTATAATTTTGCTGTTTCGCCCCTCTACTCGGTACGTGTGATCAAGGCAAAACAAAACCCACTCGGCCCTACTATCAATCTTATGGACTCTACTATCAAACAAATCCGGGACATGGGGTCGGTCCTCAATAGCATCACTATTTTTGTTCAAAAAAGTTCATTCGTTTCTTTCATGTATTGAAGAGTATTGATGTAAAAATGCATGTCTTTGTTCTGTCTCCGCACAGTACTATTAGACTTGTGATCTCCGACTAGTTTATAGTTATCTGTGGTAATAGAATTTACGTTATGAGTTTTTATGGGTCTGTGTCACAGAACTTAAATAATATGGAGGTCTGTGTTTATATGTTCTGTGATTATTACACACAGTAACTTGTGAAGAGAAAATCTCTATTTATTTCTGTGAAAAGCATTTTTCTCGAAGTGTTTGTGGGAAAAATCATAAAATAATAGAATCACACTAAACAGGCAAGTACACTCACTTGTAATTTTTAGTAATTATGCAGTCTTTGCATAATTCAATTATGATGGGCAGAATTTGTTACGTACATACATAAACATATGCGCTGTAAAGTAATATTTTGTAGCTCTATGATGCGTTCACTGCAATATTCAATATTTGATAGCCTCGATAGCAACGGTTTTTATTATTTTATCGTACGATAATGAAGATATTGGCTAAAACTTTCCTTTCTATGTGTGAAGAATTAAGAAGGATATGTGCATTATCTAGCCTTCTTATTTCTCAAGATATTTTTTTTAAATAAACCTATCTGTAATACCCCTAGTTTTGTAATGTATATGAAGGAATTCATGTAACTAAAGAAACATGAATTCCTTCATTTCTTTCATAAACCCTGATGTGGTGAAATGGGCCCCCCACCGAATTTGAAGGCAATCAAAATATTGTACATAAATATGATACAGAAATATTATTTATTTAAGATTAGTCAAAAATTACAACAAATAGGTAATAACATTATCACATCACTATAATAAAACTACTGCCTAAGGTAATAAATAAAACCGAATCAATCATTTTTAAATAAATAACATTGATGATTCATACATAACTACACATACACAGCATTTTATTGCTTGCATGTTGTTAGTGGGTCTGATTTCAAATTGATTACTACTATGTTTATACAACCTTGCAAATACTTATGAAAAAAACTGGTACACATACATAAATGTTACACAATAATTTAAAATTTCCGATTACTCTGATTTAAATGTTAAATAGTGTATTGACTTTTGTAGCAATTTTATTTTTGTTTACTATCTATCAAATGTAGATCAAGATTTCATAAACTGGATTGAAGACTCGCACATCAATCTTGAATATCATTTTTATCCAAATACAAAGCAATATAATTAAAAGATTGGTTTGTGGAACTCATATGCCTTGTCTCAGAGAAATGGCTTTTTGTAATTAGCTCATTTTAATATCTGTTTTATAAATATTTTTTGAATTTACATTATTTGGTGTGCAATGAAGAATATTCTGTTTATTATGAAAGACTTTTTAACCAGAATGGAAAATATTGTTACTTAGTTCTAGCCTTTTTTAACACTTTAAAAATAGCCCCGGTACCAGAGTTAGTATAGTGTTAACTATCATATTCATTGGACAATGAACTAATTGAAATATTTGCTAGTCCAACAATTTCTTGAGCTGTACTAACGCAATATTAATTAACAGATTGTGTCTTATCTTCACACTTGTTTTCATTATCGGATAAGCTTTCTTTTTGTGGTGGAAAGTCATCAAATATATTCTCCCGCTCAGGGCGGAGCAGGAGGGTGTGTCACACTTTTACTGACTAAAACCCACCCATGTTCCTTCAGTTACCTGTGCGCCAGGGCCACAGTAACTCTTTTGAACAATCCGCGACCCCGGCAGGCATCGGCCCTATCAGACCCCGTCAATTATGCTGACATCTCTTTAAGGCGCGCGTGGAACCGTCACCGTCCTTACCGGTGGCCAGGAATCGGCTATCGACTCCCGACGCCCAGGGTGTCTCCTCCTGCGGCGAAAAGGGGCGTGAGGGCGCAATGATTGCCTCACCCTCACTCGCTCCGCCTCCTCCTTCGCTAGCATTACTGCTTCGCAGAAGGAGGTGACGGCTTCCCATTCCCTCTCGCTCTGTACCGTGGCCTGGACCAGGGCTGGACGCGAGAGATCGCCGCCCCAAGGACACGGTGGTGCTCCGCCCAAGCCGGGCACACCTCCACCGCGTCCTCCGGTCGATCCACACAACACATGATGACACCCAGCCGTTTCCAGCCGCCTTATCCGGAACAGGAACCTCCCGAAACAGCCATGTCCGGTGAAGACCTGCGTCAGGCGGAAGGTGATGACGCCGTGGCGCCTCTCAAGCCACTTCTCAAAGAGGGGACTTACCGCCGCAATTGTGGCGTGCCCAGCACTGGGTTGCGACAGTCGCACTCTCCATGCCGCCATGAGATCCCGCCGGAGCTTTGTCCGCTGTGCCGCAATTTCTCGCGGCAGCGGAGTTACGCACCGGCGTTTCGCCTCCTCGCGCCATTCCCAAATGTGCGCGAGAACTTTTGCCTCCAGATCCCATGCGGCAATCCGGCAAGGAGGCTCGCCGCCTCGCAGGAGACCGTGCGGTATCCCCGGACCAGCCGGATGGCCATGACCCTCTGGGACGCTTTCAACCGGCGGGCTGGTCGGCGCCTCAATGAACGCGCCCATACCACACGACCCCCGCGTAAAGCCTCCGGCAGGAGGCGTTTGGACCCCCTAGATTGGGCAGGAGACGAGTCCCGGGTACTTTATCGTTGACTCGCCGCCGATGTGAACCCCTCCTACCGTTATTTGGGAACCCGACAGTGGCGTATTTCGAGAACCATGAAAACACATGGCCTCTGACTTGTGCAGGGCCACCTTGAGTCCCAATTGCCGGTTCCTCTCAACGACTGTCGCAACCCCGCGTGTCAATAACGCGGCCGCCGCCTGTTGCGACCTCCACTGCGCCAGGACCAGCGAGTCGTCAGCGTAACAAACGACGATATAAAACGAATACAAATTTATCTATCTTGTTAATTAGACCATCAATATTACATATTATGATAATCGACCTCTCCTGTCTCATTTCCATATTGTATTTTAAGCCGTGAAGGCGTACTGTTATATGTCTGAAATCGTACCTTTTTTTTTAAATCTTTATATTAAGATTATTGTGTTCAAGCCATGTAATAATTCTATTTAATGCCATGTCTATTTCATTTTGGTACTCAGAAAAGTCGTCATTTTTGTTTATAATACTGAGGGTCGCATCGTCAGCGTATAGTATGCAATTGTGGGAAGTTACGCTAAGCAAGTCATTAAAATGTAGCAAGAATAAAAGCTGCTCTAGTACGAGTATCGTCCCTTGGGGAACACCGCAGTTATTTTTACGATACTGAGACCTATATGCGAGCTTTTAATTTCCTGTTTGTTCCGAAATCTCAACACATTGTTGTCGATGAGTAAGGTAGCTTTCGAGCCATCCATTTCAACCCGTTTACCCTTGTGCCATATCGGTCTAATTTATAAATTAACAGTAGTTCACGAAATCAAAAGCCGTGGACATATCTAGAAAAATGGAGACAACTGGTAGTTTATCATTAAGGTTTTTTTCTCGTCTATCCGATGGTGTGGGGTATCGTTGCATAGGCCATTCAAAAATATTACGGGTCGGTGAAAACAATTTTTCGATTCAGGGATCCGTTTGCTTTAAATTGCTAATTTTTGTTAGAGTCAGTGTCGTCGTCCCCCTGCCAGCTAAATGGTTAATTTTGGATAAGATGTGAAAAAAATCAAGGCAGTAGTAGATATATATATATCACGAAATTAAAAGGAAAACTCTCACAGCTAAGTAGGCTTTACAAGTTTACGAGTAATAGTCGACCAACTTATATTTGCGGTTGGAACGTATCGGAGAACATGTTTTTCAACTACAATGTTAAGTTTGTTCTTGGAATAAATTCATCCCAACTACGGAACCCTTCATTGTGCGTGGTCCGACACGTACTTGGCCGGTTTTATTTTATTTTATATATTTATAGAACTAAAAGTAATACCACATAAAACAATATGTTTGGATTTGGTAGAAATTTGGTAAATTTGCAGTAGTTGAAGATCACTAATACAAAAACGTGAAAAATATTTCAAGATAAATTAACATTTGAATTCTCGAGGAAAATGGCTTCACCTAACGACAATATCACTTATCGTAAAACCATGTAGGGCAAGCTCATTAACTAACTTGTCCAACATAACAAATGGTAGCGAGAAAGCCATATTTGATACCACAATAATGAGCATTCCAGATAGTCTACATGATAACAGCGACATAGTGGGCAATCTAAATGAACAAATAAAGAAACTTACTATGCTATTGGCGAGCGCACACAATGAAATAGACAATCTGAACATGGAAAACGTTTGTTTAAAATCAGATCTACAAAAAATGATCAAAACCACTAATACGTACAAGGAAATATGCTCAACACCATGTAGAAAAGCCATTTCACCGTTACTCAATAATAAAACCCCAAACCAAAATAAAGAACGAAGCTGGCGAAGCATTAATGAGAAAATTATAAATAACCCGCAAATTAATTGTTCAAGAACCACGTCCACCATACACAATAAAGAGACTCAAACCACTTTCACACCAAGCATTTTGCACAATAAAGAGATTCAAACAACTTTCACACCGAGCAAACTGAAGGAAGTACCCACCATTTCGACTCTTAATGAAAACATATTAAATGATAATAATGAGTCCGCAAACAGAATAACAAAGCCTGGACAAAAAAACAAATTGTGTATATTAAGCAGCAGCACAACTAAGGGGTCCTTATCCATAATACAAGAAGTTTATTCAAACTACTCTCACTATTGCCGTTACATCAGGACAAACAGCACCGCAGCTGATCTTCTAAGTGACATTGAACTTAAACTAAAAGGTTTTACCAACAACGACTACTGCATACTTGTTATCGGGGAAAATGACATAAAGGAAGAAAAAGGCTATAACAACTTAATAAACAAAATTAGAGCATCCGTACAAAGAGTAAACCAAACAAATATAATTGTCTGTGCAGCCACCTATGTTGCAGGTGCTCCAATATATAATTACAAAGTAGATATGTTTAATAATCTTCTGTATTTAGATGTACAGAGTAATGAATACCCATACTTCTTTGATAGCAACCATGATCTGTCGCTTGAGATGTTCTCTTACAGAACTGGGAAAATAACTAACTACGGAATAAGAAACATACACAGCCAAATTGTATGCAATATACTATACGATTTGGATCTATTTGGCCAGGCAGACAAAACAACAATAACTAATAAGCTGGAAGACAATGGTTCTAATAACCACGACTTTTTTCGTATATAATCATATATTTATAATGCACCACAATGTAAATGGTCTAATGAGTAAATCGGATCTATTGGGTGTACATCTAAATGAACTCTCAGAAGAAGGATCATCAATTGATATCATTTGTATAACAGAACACAACATGAAACATGGTGACGATCAACTTTTACATATTGCGAATTATTCGCTAGCAACGTGCTACACTAGACAAGATAGAAACGGGGGTCGTGCATTCTAATAAAAAACGCACATAAATTTGAAGTTATGAATGTAAAAAAATGGGCCATACCTAATATAATAGAATGTTGTGCAATCAAGCTTTCTTCTCACCCTATCGTAATTATTTGTATTTATAGACCGCCAAATAACAAAAAGGATAAACTATCTATATTTTTTGATAATTTAAATATGATGATAAAAGAAATTTGCCTGAAACGTAATAATAAGATCATACTGTGTGGAGATTTTAATATAGATATTTGTAAAAATAGCAAACCCTCTTCCACTTTTCAAAATATACTGCGTAGCTATAATCTAATTTTGGGTACTCGATCACCAACACGTCTATGCAGTGGGACCTGCATCGACAGCATTATTCACAATATCAGAGGCAGTAGATGTGAGGTTAAAGAATTGGCAATTTCTGATTATACAGCGCAATTACTAAAATGTCGTGTCAGGAAAACTTGTACGCTATCTCATTGGTTTATTCACAAACGCGACTATAGTGATGACAATATCAAAAAATTCAAGGAATGTCTTCAAAATCTAACCTTTCATGATGTTTATATGTGCTCCGATCCCAATAATGCATTTAATGAGTTCCATGACATATATAAATTGTTCTATGACTTGTTTCCCAATTAATAAAATAAAAGTTTCGGTAATAAAAAGAGCTAAATGGATATCAACGGGATTAAAAAAATGTTCCAAACGAAAAAGGGATATACTGTGGGAATATCGAAAGTCACCTAACGCAGAAAACAAAAATAAACTTAAAACCTACACTAATAGATTGAAATACATAAATAATTAAACAAACTCAAAAAGCCCAAAATTATCATACTATACACAATTCTGTAAACAAGAGCAAAGCTACATGGAGTATAATAAATAAAGAGAAAATAAATCATCCAAAAGAAGGAATAGACCACATAGTGATCGACAATAAAGTTATAAAGAGTCCTGAACAAATAGCGGAATCATTTAATGATAATTTTGTAAAACAATTTCAATCTCAGAGTGACATTGACTATAATAATATGTTGACGTATTACACAATTTCTAATTCAATATTTATGATACCCACGGTACCAGGTGACATTATTAAAATAATACATTCTCTGAAAAATACTAACAGCACCGGATATGACGACATAACCACCAAAATAATTAAAGCTACATCTTTCATTATTGCACCCATACTCGAGTCACATTATCAATAATTGCATTGAGAAAGGCATATTTCCAAAAAAAGCTAAAAATTTCTGTAATTAAACCATGTTCAAAAAAGGTAATAGGCAAGATCCAAGCAACTACAGACCTATTGCTCTTATTCCAGTTTTTTCTAAAATACTTGAAAAAATACTACATAAAAGTATATATTCCTTAGAAATCCACAAAATTTTAATCGACGAACAATTTGGTTTTAGGAAAAATAAAAGCATTAATTCCGCTATATATGCGCTAGTTGAACACGTTCTTACTAATGTAGATAATGGAACTCCTGTAGTAGCATTGTTTATGGACATGACGAAGGCCTTTGACTATGTTAGTCACAAAATACTTCTGACCAAATTGGAAAAATATGGCATCAACTTATTAAATCATACCTAATGAATCGGGAACAATTTACATGCATAAAGAAAATCTGCCCCTATACTAAAACAGAAATTACATATACTTCTGAACATCGCAAATGCTTACTCGGGGTACCGCAAGGCGGTGTCCTAGCACCTTTATTATTCATTATATATATTAATGACATGCCTAAAATTATTTCTAATCCGATGATCTTATTTGCGGACGATAGTACAATATTATTTAGAAGCAAATATTATGAGACTTTCGAAAATGACATAAATAATAACTTAAACGACATAATAACCTGGCCTACTGGAAATAACCTTAAAATGAATCTAGAAAAAACAACGTACATTTCATTCGAACAAAGAAACACACAATAAAAAACTTGATATAAGATATGATGACAAAAGTATTCGCGAGACTGATTATACTAAATTCTTAGGTATCTGGATCGTTAAAAAGATGAACTGGAAAACACATATTGAAAATGTATGCAAAAAACTTAGCCAATGTTCCTATGCCCTTTATAACTTAAGGAAAATCTCAAATCAGCCAACATTATTAATGGCGTACCACGGATATGTGTCATCAACATTGCGATACGGACTAATGTTTTGGGGGAACTCGACTGATAGACAAATGGCGTTCAAAGCGCAAAAGAAATGCATAAGGGCAATATGTGACATTCAAAGCACAGACAGTTGTGAGCCGCATTTCCGAAAGCTTCAGCTACTTACTCTTCCCTGTCTCTACATTTACGAAGTAGCAAGCTATGTTAAAGCAAATATGCACCTATATAACCACCCAAACAGTTTACGACACAAAAATAAAATATGCGCAACACCACATAAAAAAGCTATTTTCTATAAAAATCTTTTAGGTATGGCACCCAAAATTTATAATAAACTACCTAAACACAGCATGGAAATTAAAGATCTAATAGATCTATTTAAAACCAAAACACATGAATTTTTAGTTGCGAAATGTTATTATCATATTAATGACTATTTAAATGAAAGATGTTAGTTTGGATTAGTTATTTATTTATTTTGAACATAATTAATATTGATTATTCTGAAATTAATTCTTAGGTATATATTTATTATTAAATTTTATTATTTTTAGAATTGTGATTTATTGAATTTAGTTGACATTATTGATAGTTTTTTTAATTTTTTTATTTGCATACCCATGTAATGGTAAAATATGGAGAACTTTATTTTAAGGAAAATATCATGTATCTCTTACCCATATTTGCAAATAAATAAATGATTTATGTATGATTTATTTATGATTTATACATACACAAATTGAGGAAGCAGAATAAAATAAATTACTTAATTGTGTTTTTTCATATCCTATACAGGAATAAAATGTTAAGGTTTCGTCCCAAACTTGGGAGCGAGCGCAACAGCGAATGGCGCTGTTGCTTTTGTCTCCATGTGCGCACAGGGACCATTCTGCTGGGAACATGGCACCTAGTAAGTATGATGACATGTATTTGTTATTGTTGTTTTGCTGAGCATACCTAGACAATAGGACCCTACTGAGATTGAACAAACAGAATTATATGGTAGGTAGTTTGAACCACATACCTACCTACATGACAGTTTTATGAAGAATAAATAATATAATTAAGTATGCTTTTGCTTGTTTATATGCCCATAATATAGGCATAGCTAGTTTATTACGCTGAATAATAATTACAGTTCTCATGCTCTTTTACCATGACAATCGTAATTATTATTAATTTACATAATGTACCTTTATGTAAATTGGTTTAAGTTTTTATATTATTTTGTTGTACAGCCAACGTGACGAGAAAACAAAATTTGCATGCAAGTTCCAAAGTTCCATGGTAAATCTCATGGGATGGCAAATACGCGCCGTTTTCCCATGAGAGTAGGCAAATACTACATCCTTAAGCTGACACATCTAATCCTTAACATCTATATCGACAACGTTTATATCTATGTACTTTATAGGTAGGTACATTATATTATCAAACACGCACACCGTCTTCAACTCTACGCACACGATCATTACCACACTGTCGTGTGTGACTAAAGTATGTTACGGTTATATTGTTTACCTGCCTACTTCAACCATAAAATATTGCCTCACTGAAACAATGAAATAACCGTGTGGGCATTATGTAGCGGCATGCAGTGGTACCCAATATTTGTCGATGATTGAGCTGTCCATCAGTCATTAATTAATTGGACACGAATCAATCTTGGCCTTTGTAGCTAAGGATTACTTTAAGGAAAGACTCGTAACCAGGAGTTGGAGATTCCAAGACCATTGACTTATGATAACATTCTCCGTAGATGCTGCACCTCATTGCGTTAGGCTTCCTGGCGGCTATCGTTCGCGATCCCCGACTGCTCGACGAATTGGAACGCGACTCTGCTCCCGTTCCGAACTGGAGTGACATGGCTCGAGGCAATGAAGCCATCCCCACGCCTCTGTCCAACGTGGAGCTTCCGCCGAGCTCGATCCCGCAACATGTCGGACAGCCAAGAGATCGAGATCATAGTCTGATTTATCGTAAGTGTACCTTCAAACTGAGTAACGAGAACAGAGTCTGCAGAAGGACGAAAGCTCGCATTATTTTCAAGAATCCTAGATCATAGGCTTCATAGGTACTCCACAAAAACAGCAGCATAATAAGCATATAAAAACTCTATTTGCTTACTACTTGCTGTTCTCTCTTTTAGGGGTATTGATTTTGGCATGTTTGCCAAATACCTAGTAACACTACTTACATCACACCCTAGCATACAGGGCGGTATAAAAATTGTTTAGAAGTGACCGAGATGTTCGACGTAAGATAGCCCGCCTCCAATTGAGTAGAACACCAGTTTGTGACCTTGCAGAATATACACAACAATATAATAATGTGTGCAAAGTTACACGCCTTTTTTAAAACAGAATATTAATCATATAATTACTGATGACTCGCACGTTGTTATTTGCTGTGGTATTTAATGCTTAACCACAATAGGTATTATTAAGAAATATGGCACATGCCTAAGAACGGAAAATAATACACAAGTACATCAATACTATTATAACCGTCCTAAATACGTTCATACTACTTAGGCACCTATAAAGAAATATTATGACTTTATTTGCAGTACTCATCGTCATCATTTTCATTTTGCTTCATCATAAAAAAAAAATTGAATTACAATACCTGACTACAGACAACTCTTGAACTATTATAGTTAATAATAGCTGCATCATTAATATAATTTGCTTGAAATTAGAGTCACGAGAGCACCGGAAACGGGGCACAAAATGAATGAACAATATGCTAATAGATTTCAACCGTGTGTGTGTACTAGATGATGTGGATGTGGGTGCACTGGTTACAGTGTGCACCCTGGCCATCACGTTCATGCTGATCTACGGAGCCGCGCTCGGCAAGCCTGCCCACCTATTGCCGTTCTTCTGCCTCCAGATATTCGACTTTGCGATCACAGTGTAAGTTGTTTCAGTATATCAAATCAGTACAAGTTGACTGCGTCGCTAGTCTAGTTGTCGCAAGCGCGAGTTCTTGGGTTCGATCCCCAGGTCAGTCAGTGTCTTTGAATTTCCCATTAGGAAATTCTCAGTAGCATCATAGAGTCTGGATTTGTCACTTAAATCTAGGTTGTTGTTATTTTATCAATACGTGCCTTACTTTGGTCAGGATTGCCAATGATTACGTAGTATTATGACGCTATTGCTTTTTGGGTGCTAATTAAGGCAGCTTCTTTAAAATGTCATTCTCGTCTTCAAATATATTTAGTTGTCTTAATAATTAATAGGTAAGCGACAAACTTTTAGCGTCTAATAAATGGTTTTCAAGCGAATATATATTGTAAAACGAGCTACTGTTAATATGACGCAGCATGGTGATAATTCTTAAGCAACGTTATGGACCAAGTAATAAATAGGGGCATTATTCATAATGCCCGCGCATTATGAATAATGACAAGCGTAGTCGACGGAGCCCCACTTTGCGGGGCTCCTACTTCTGGGTGGTTTAAAAAAAATAACCACGAAGGGGATGGCGGGGTCTTTTAGACCCCGCCATTCCCTTTTTACCTAACCTGTCCGAGTCGGGGTGCCCTAAGTCCCGAGCTCGCTTAGTAGCTCACTTACAACATTAGTCACTTGAGTTATCAATTCAGAAGTAAATATATTTATCGGTAGCTCTGAGTCATATTAATTTACGTTCGTAAATTGACGCTGGGTTTTTGATATTCTGTTGTAATAGTAAAGATGATGAATTAATATAATTAAAGCTGTTCTATTAACTCGTCGCCTACATATAAAAAAAGACGCTAGGTTGCAGGTGCTAAAGAAAACTTTTGTTGCCGCACATATAATTTCCCTTTTTAAATTCAGATGAGATTATTCGCAAGTGATGTCCACAATCTCATAATTAATTCATCGAAACATATGTGTCACTTATTCATATTCATATGCCCACTGTCGGTATATTGTTTGTATTATACCCGTATGTTTTCCGTGTATTTGCTTGATAAAGCTATCATACTGACTGACGGCCTTGACTGACGGACTGGAAGGCGGAACCGTCAGGTTAGTCTGCAAAATTCAAATTTTCTTACGTTTTTTGCAATTTGCAGGTCAGTATCAGCTTGTATTTTGATCTAAATATAATTGATAAAACATTTATTTATAGAATTAAAATCATAAAAATCAGCAATACAGCTATAAGTTCATATTACCCTATTAAATGACTATTTCATGAAATCATGACATTTGGGGCCAATTCTAACTTAAGGAGTCGTTTTGCTGATTCTAATGATTATAATTCTGTAAAGCCATATTTGTTACGGTCACGAATCATACTTTAATCAACATACAACCTGACACTGACCGGCAAATTGCAAAAAACGTAAGTAAATTTTAATTTCGTGGGCTTCCTTAGCGCATCCCTCTTAAGGCGACAATAAGTGCCAGCGACCTTGAGCGAGTGGGAGGAGCATGCGAAACTTTTAAGCGAATAAAATTGCACAGAGCGTTAGCGTCTACCCGGACATTGGTCAGCGATGCACTGCCGCCCGTCGCACAGTGGGCTGAAATAAGCGTTTCATAGACATTCAAATCAGTTTTTTGAAAGTGTCATTTTTTTTCACATGGAAGGATAGAGGAGACTAATTACATGCATAAAAATATATATTTCTTGAAATGCGTACGTAAACGGAAGTCTGAGTTTTTTTTCTTTAAAAATTTGTGTGGAGACAACATTAAAAAATAAGATAACTCTGCTATCGAACAATTGGCCCTAATTCCCTTCTAGTATTAATCCTTGAGTTATTTTGGATTTTTTGACATACTCGGTATAACGGCCACAGGTTCGCATTTAAAAAAATAATGTAGATACATTTTTTATTATTTTTGGTTTATTTGGCAATTTCGTTGGACCTATTTGGGTTAACATACATGAATATGATCGGAACAATTAACTACAACAGTTTTAATTTAAAAAAGAAAAAAACAACATTATTTTTATTTTTTTATTAATGTGTCAATTTTGGTGGACCAGTTTGACTTAACATTGTCTAATGTATTCCAAATATTATTTATATTAATATACAAAAAATAATTTAAAAAAAACACGTCATATACCTACATCGTTTGTAAAACAGGTTAAAAATGGCGTATTTATTGAATTAATAATACAATGTAACTAGCATCATTTCTTAGAATCAAAAGAAAATAAAACTTAACAACCTTCATAATTATACCGGTTAATTATTACTCATTAGCGGTTAATGGCATACATATTCAAATAAGTGCACTGTATAATATAATCAAATACGTGAAACAGATTAGCTAATGTATACGTATGATTTGAGTAACTATTACCTAATTATATTAGTATTTCGTTGAATCACTATCCAAACATGTTCATGAGGGTAGTTAAGTTCGATTATTGTTAATGGCGTAAACTATAAAAGAGAAGTGCATTCAAATTACAAATCAAATACTCTTTAAGAGTCCCTATCAATTTCGCGGTCTAAAAACAGAAAATTCAAGTTTTTCCAGTGCAAATTTCTCAATAACCTTAAGATATCTGTTTTTTTTTTAATTCACTGTTATTCATCACCTATTTATCTAGTATGTGGACGAATTTAAATTTTGATAGCTACTCAATATAACTTACTAAAAATAAAAATCTAACACACGTTTTTACGTAAGCACGAAACACCAGATTTTTCAATTGCTTTTTTAGCTTACTGGTAGCAAATAACAATTTGAGAAAAATCCTTAATACTGGACATATAGTATATTAGAAAGTGGAGGTTTTTTTTTTTTAAGTTTTATGAATTTGTACTCTAAAAAAAATTTGAACCGCGCTGCAAAAACGCAATAAAATCATGTGCAAAAACGGGGGCGTCGCGATCCCTTACGGGGGCGTCGCGATTTCCCATTTGAGGCATTCAGTCGCGCCCAAGGGCTTCTCGACGACGGACCTGTGTCCCCCGTGACGTTCACCGCTCCCGACGTAACTCGCGAATCGCACGTGATTTTATACTAGGCCTAACCAGTTTTGAGACTTTTGAGTATATTTTTTTATATATGCATTGTGTGACACCTATTAATTATTGTGCAAACACACTGTACATTTGTAATAAATTAATAGTTTTTAAAAAATAATTAATAATTTTTATATTCTATAGGGACGAAAAGGAGAACAAATCACCAGTCAGTTCATGAACATGGTCACTTTTACTAGCAAATGGGTACTGTAATGTGTCTTAGCTATATGAATGTAGTAAAAGGACATGATGTTTTTTATAGGATACCCGGTACCCATATTATAATTTTATCTCTTTCTGTACCTAGTTCTATGTAAATATAAATTTCTTCTATGTCAATTTTATATGACATGTTTACGACCCGAAATTGTTGTCTCCAGAAAAGCACGTTCTATGAATATCTGAAACACCTCGTACTAAACTCTAGTATAAAATCCTTATGTAGATACGTGTAAAATAAAAAAATAATCTTGTATTTATTTTCACGCTGTTGCTCCGCCTACATACAAATAATACAGGAATACAATGACTCGTGTAATTAGTTTCAGACGTACCGTATATATACGTTGGTCACACTTTATAATTATTATAGTTAGCTTTTACTATAGTGAATGCCGTACTAGGTAACGATATTTTTATGGGGTACCTAAACACGTCATAATCACAATAAAATCCATCAAGTAATATGGAACCTAGTACTTATGTATAAACTATGGAGTGCTGGTAATAGAGGTTACGAATCAAGATTATTTTGTTCCCGCTTCCACCGTACGACAACGCACACTGCGATTGTTAGCAATAGTTCGAACGCACACAGACACGCTGCGCTCCGATAGTTACCTAAACTAGTAGCGCGCCGAAATTGATAGGGACTCTTAAGCGTAGAAAGTACAACAGCAATAATGGATAGCATTGTGAAAAACCTTGATTTGTTCGTTATTTTAAAAAGTTCCGAAGGCATCCGTGATTATTAACATTTATTTCAAAATGTAGTTTCTCGGTTGACGCATAGTTTATCAGAAGAAGATTGTGTTACTTTAAAAGAATTTTGCCGAAAATTTACAAGAGCCGTTATAAAACGTTGGCAATCGGCACACCGGAAAATTGATAATTTTCGAAGAGAATACGGAAGCTGGCTCGAGGCTGAGATTGATTGGCCGAGCTGTATCAAAGAAAATCTTCACGAGAATGCAACTAATATAGCTCATGAAGAATGCCCTGGTACATCAGTTTCTGTGGAGCCATCAACATCAACATGTGGAACGATGACGAAGAGAAAAATTACCTCTCGGATGCCTTTTGAAGAATTGGGAACTAAGCAAAAAAAAAACACGGAGTGGTGATCTAATGGACCGTAATTCGACGGAACTTGTATATGCAGCTGTATCCAAATTGAAAGAAGATGGTCAAAACCGTTTTGCATCTATTATTGAATATTTAGCAAAACATCCAGAACCATTCGACCAATTTCAAGACATGATAAAGAAACCACCTCACAGAGAGATTTTTATTGCTCAAAAGGTTCTTGGTTTATTGTTATCCCTCAAACTGTCAAAATGGCAATACATTACATTGAGAGAGTCAGCTATTCGAGAGGGTCTTAATAATGTATACCCTTCTTACTATAGAGTGCAGTAAGAAAAGAAAGACCCAGCTCAATGTGACTCCATTACAGTAACAGACTCCTATGCAAAAATTACGCTGCAGGCTTTGTTGGATTTAACAGTGAAAAGAATCATGAAATTTTTACCGCAAGATCTTCATGAAAAAAAACTAATATTAATATCTAAGTGGGGTTTTCATGGAGCATCCAGCCAGAGTAGATACAAGCAGAAGATGGAATCAACGCAAAACACTGACGATGATGACTCGAGTATTTTCACGACCTCATTGGTACCACTGAAAATGACATGTGAAGAAGAGACAGTATGGGAGAACCCAAAGCTTTGCTCAGTTTCATTATGTCGGCCAGTGCAATTCTTATTTGTTAAGGAGAGCGAAGCAGTAGTGAAAGAAGAAAAAAGAAAAATGGACGCCGAAATATCAGCTATCATAAAATATCACATATAAATATCACCTACTGAATGTGACAGCAATACTGTTCGACACAAGCTTATGCTGACCATGATGGATCTTGGAATTTCTTCTCTACATGCACGCATCAACATGGTGGAATGTCTCCTGCATATTGCGTACAGACTGGATGTTAATGTTTGGTCTTGTAAAACCTAAGCTCAACAGGATTCAAGAGATGCAAGAAAGAACATCATCCAAAATTATGATTTAAGGAAGAAATGAATCTGCTCATCGATATGGTTAAGCAAGGTCACGGAACCACCAATGACGGCAACACTGCAAGAAGATTCTTTGAGTTTCCAGAAAAAACTGCTGCCATCACTGGACTAGACGAAGAACTGATCCGCAGATTTGCAATAATTTTATACATCTGGTGAACATATTAGGGTTGAGAAATTCAAAGAATATACGTACAAGACTGCTGAAAGATATGTGGCATTATATAATTGGTGCTGTATGTCGTCAACAGTACACAAAGTACTGCTTCATGGATCTGACATCATCAACCAGAATAAAATTGTACCAATCGGAAAGCTTTCTGAAGAGGCATCGGAAGCTCGTAACAAAGATTCCAGGAGGTTCCGAGAGCACCACTCTCGGAAGAAAAGCAGAGTGAATTCCAACGCAGATATTTCAAATTTTTTTCTTCTTTCATCTGATCCACTCATTTCATCAGTAAGACCTACGATGGATGCAAAAAAAGTTTTTTCTTTTTTCGAAGAAACATTAACTCTACTGGAGCTACCTGAATCTGATTCTTCAGAGGTTGTAAACGTTTCGCAGATAGAATCTGACTCTGAGTTAGACTCAGATTGATGACCAGTGATCGGAATAGGTAGTGCATATTTACCTAAACTCCGATGAAGTAAGTAACATAGAGTGGATAATACTTCCTTTAAAATCCCAGAATCATAAACATGACGATTAAGTCCCGCGATTTATGAAATTGCAAATTATTTTTTGCACTTTGAATACATTCGTAACAAATTATTATTTCGAAGAATCTTATTACTTATTTAGGGTTCCGTACTAAAACTGTTAAAATAAAGTGCTTTGTTTTACATTGTTGTTGTATTGTTATTGTGTGTATTTAGGTATTTGATTATATTGCTATAAAAAGAGTAATATTAAAAATAAAAAGCAAAATATCTAATCAAAATAATATATATTTACGTACAATTACAAAACTTTCTTGTTAACACTACACAAAGAACCGGAGTAATGTAGTTACCCTTCAAAAGTATACATAGAACAAAAAATAATTCTTTTTTTGGTGTCGCGCCGTCCATTGGGTAAAAATGCTCGTAACTCATAAGTTCATAACATTTAACATAACAAAATTAAGAAGTAGTCTTTTTTATTTATTGATTTTAGTTGATAAAAATAAAAAATAATCAGAAACATCATCATTCATCATCAATCAATCATATTACAGTAGGAAACAATAGTTGCTATCTCTTTCACACAGGTTTTACATTGAGTGAAAGAAATAACAAAAACAATAGGAACCGCCACCGTTGCCCAGGTAAGAATAACCAAATATCTGCAAAACAAAGTGTATGTAGGTATTTATTTGAAGCACAAGTTTTAATTTATTTACCCTGCACCTTAACAAATAAGTACATAAATCAGCCAACTTAATTTTATTTTACCTCCTTAAAACAAAACAACTGAATTCGACACAATTTTAGAACGGAACCCTAAAAACGTAATATGATTCTACAAAGCAATAATTTGTAACTACATATCTATACATAGTTCAATAAATAATTGGTGATTTTTAAATCCCGGGATTAAAACGCCATTATCATCACTCCGGTATTTTAGAGGAGGTTTTATCCACTCTGTTACTTACCTCAAAGTTTAGGTAAATATACTCTACCTATTCCGATCTCTGTTGATGACTGATGAACGAATTACTCTTGTTGTATTTTGTATATTTCAGTGTTTCTAATTTTCATTTCATTTTTGTTTATTTATTTTGAAGCTTCTGTATTTTTCTTTGTGATAAACTATTTATTTTTATTTTTAAATACCACTTTTTTGTGTTAATTTTAATAATTATTTGGATTCTAGACTTAAATCCAAACTGGTCCACCAAAATTGACTCATCTAAAATTTTTAATTATTTTTATTATTTTATTTATATGACTGGTTTTTTTTTTATAAAACTGTTGTAGTTAATTGTTCCGATCATATTCATGTATGTTAAGCCAAATTGGTCCAAGGTAATTGCCAAATAAACCAAAAAAAAAAAAAAAAGTATCTACATTTTTTTTTTAAAAGCGCACCTGAGGCCATGACACCGAGTATGTCAAAAAAACCAAAATAATTCAAGGATAAATCCCCTAGAAGGGAATTAGGGCCAATTGTGAGATAGCAGAGTTATCTTATTTTTTAATGTTGTCTCGATGCAAATTTTTAAAGAAAAAAATCTCAGACTTCCGTTTACGTACCCATTTCATGAAAAATATATTTTCCTCTAGCATTCCATGTGGAAAAAAAATACACTTTCAAAAAAATGATTGGAATGTCTATGAAACGCTGATTTCAGCCCATTGTGCGTCGCCCGCAAGAGCCCCCGCTTCAACGCACATTAAGTTTATTCGCAAAAACAACCCACCTTGATTTATCAAACACAATACAAATAAAAGCCGTTTGGGTAATTAAATTGTCTTTTAGATGATGCAGATTTCATGAAAATACGCCCGATAGTTTTTGCGTGATTATCGTTTTTGTGTTCGCGTTAGACATTACTTTACAAATTAATTACACTTTGTTATAAAAATATAATTTCAAATATTCACATAGCAAATTACGAAGAAAATAGTCTAGTTTATCATATATTTTTTTCACACAAATAAGACTATTCGTTTAGACGTGATGTTCAATTTTAATTCATTAAAAGTCGTATATCTGCGCCTTAAAGAGACTGTGACCTCTGAGTTTGTTTCGTTATTTCTTCTCAGAGTAGTCGGTTAGGAAATACCGAGCTCATCTAGTTTTAAAACATAATTTATTTTTGACGTGTATAATAGGTCTTTACCTATGAAATTGCTGTTTTGTATGAAAAAATTTAAACGAATTTTTTTCATGAATTTTTTATTTGTATTAATCGAAGTAATCACCCATGCAATCAATGCATCTTTGCCATCACAGTGGCAGTTTATTGATGCCCTTCTTAAAGAAATCAGCTGGACGGGAGGCAACAAATTCTTCAAAGGCATTTTGTACTGCCTCTCGGGTATTAAATTTTTTTCCCGCCAAGAAGTTATCCAAATTCTGGAAAAAGTAGTAGTCTGTAGGCGCAAGGTCTGGTGAGTAGGGCGGATGACGGAGAGCTTCCAACCCCAGTTCTTGCAACTTGGAGACCGTCTGCTGTGCAGTATGAGGTCGCGCGTTGTCGTGCAGGAGCAGCGGAGACGAGCGATTGACCAATGCTGGTTGGAGATGCGCCAGCTTCTCCATCATTGTGTTCAGTTCTTCACAGTACACATCTGCAGTAATGCTCACCCCGTTTGGTAAGAAGCTGTGATGAATCACACCGGCGCTAGACCACCAAACAGTGACCATCACTTTTCTAGGGGTAAGTTTTCGTTTAGGGCATTGTTTAGGTGCTGAACCAGGATCCAACCAACTTGCTGAGCGCTTACGGTTATCAAACAGAATCCATTTTTCATCGCAGGTAACAATGCGGTTCAAAATTCCTTCATTTGTGTGTCTGTTGAGCAGTGCAAGGCACGTCTCGACGCGTACTTCGCGCTGGCGATCATTGAGTTCGTGGGGCACCCATTTGTCAAGCTTTTTTACCTTGCCAATTTGACGCAAATGGACCAATATTGTTTTGACGCTAACGTCGAAAGCTGCTGCTAATTCAGCCGTAGATTGTGTATCATCAGCTTCCACAATCGCCTTTAATTCGTCATTGTCGACCAAAGTCTTCGGACGACCGCGAGGTTCATTTTTCAGGTCGAAATTTCCAGAACGGAAGCGAGCAAACCAATAACAGGTGGTGCGTTGGTTTGTAGTGTTAGCTCCGTAAACGTCGTTGATGTTGCGTGCCGCTTGTGCCGCGTTGCTGCCACGACGGTACTCATATTCCATAATTACTCGAATTTTTAACGTATCCATGATGACGAAAAAGATTGAAATGCGATGAAAATGTAACACTAATCAATAAAGAAATGACTACTTTTAGAAAAAAAAATCCATGTTTTTAAAATAAAATTAATTTGAAATTAGAATTCTTAGCCAAACAAAAATTATTTTGATTTGAAATGGCCAGTACTGCAGAACGGCAATTTCATAGGTAAAGACCTAATATATATATGTATATTGGTTTTTTGAATCAATTTACCAAAAGTACATTTAACGTTTTGTATGAAATGTTTACTTTGAAATGTGGAACTATAAATGCTATATCATCCATAGGTACTCATACTATCCATCCATACTAATATTATAAACGCGAAAGTAGTATCTGTCTGTATGCCTTTTCATGGCTAATCCACAGAACCGATCATTTTAAAATTAAACAGTTTGTTAGCTGTTACCTTGAGAAGGACATAGGCTATTTTTTATTGTTGTATTAAAAATTATGAAATACAAAATACACGCTGACGAAGTCGCGGAAAATAGTAACGTATTCCATTAGAAGACAAAACTGTTCCTATCTAAGTCCGTAAGTGTAAATAAAGCAGTAAATGCTAGTTCTACGTATTTTTTTTTTTGTATTTACCGTCTCATTAGCCTTGAACCGTCTTACGTAGCGCGCGACCATAGACGAGACCAGAAACTTATACCCGGTTTTATTTCTGAAAGGCTAGCTAGTTTTTTTGCCGATTAGGTTTTATGAAACCGTGTTTTAAATTCGTAGGATATCGAGATTTTTTTATTAATAGAAGACGCTCCTCGGTATTCCAGCACACTAATTGCGTAACTCACTTTCAATCGCAATCCGAGGGTTTTGATGGAAATTCCTTGTGCTTCATAGGTTTGAAACCTTCGTCACATTTTTTTTTCGTTAACAACCTAAATATGGCAATGATCTTGCGTAAACTGTCAAAATGAAAGGCAAAGCGATTAATGTCATTTTATGTGTGTATTAGCTCGCTGGCCCCACATTAATGCTTTTATTAAACAATTACACAATATCCTTTCCCCATCAGTCTGACCGCAACCGGATACCTTTGCTACCTGCGCTCGATCCACCGGCTGGTCGCGGAGACCCGCCGTGTGCCGTGGCGAGCTCAGCTGCTACAGCTGCCGGCACCTGCCTTGGCGCTCGTCGTACTTTCAGCATTCCTAGTCGCTGTACTACTCAAGGTAAAGTGTCACAACACAACTTACTTTATTCAGGGAAGTCGACCTAAACACTAATTCTAACGTAAAAAGGAAAAAAAAATTGCCAGTCTAGGGTGTTTAGGAACAGTCGCATGTGGTGTCTAGACCAGGATACAGGGTGGCAGGGACATCGACGCGCAAACTGTAACCTTGAATTCAGCACTTGATTCTAGCCCATAGGTTCTCAACGTAGGTGTTTGAGACTTTCAGTGGGCAGTAGAAGACTCAAAGAAAATTAGGGGATGCTGAGATGGGATCTTACGACTATATTGTAATATTACACATTTAAATACAATCGTGGTAATAGCTATTTCAGATTCGTGACAAATGGTAAGTAAAACAAATTGGGGGGCTCTAGAATAAAAATTCTCGAAGTCTCTAGCGTAGAAATTTCACGTAGGTTATCAAAAAACAAAACAGCTGTTTAATAGAAAAGTTTAGTAATACCTAGGCGGCCAAAATGTATAGCTGAGCTAATTTTTTTTAAATAACTGACGAATAATCACAACTCAGGGGGGTTCAGAATCATAACTAAAAAACACAAAAAAAAACAAACAACTACAACAAAAACAAATAAAAACAAACAAACACTAACTAACAAAAATAAAAATAACTTATTTAAAGAGAAAAGTATTTTCAGTAAATACTGTTCTCTTTAGATAAGTTATTTGAAGAATGATAATTTAATAATGCACAATTCAAATTAGACAGTGATTCAGCACTTTTTGAAGGCCGAGTTTAGAAAAGACAGCCTTCGGAACTCCCACCCTTCTGGCCATTTTCTTGTGTCTAAGCTGGCAAGAAGTTCTTTATTTTTCGTATTTTAATCTGCGGTCGGTTATTATAAACATAATCAGATGGTACGTCTTGCACACATCAATAGGTAATTCTCTGTTAAGAAGCATCCCACATGTATCCCCGGTTCAGAATCTCTGTACGAGAAGATATAACGCAAACAACTCCTTAGCAACATAAGTGTGTTGATGAAATGGCTATATTTATCCAAAATGGACTACCTCTCGATGGACGTCTCTACCACTTGGGTAGGCACTGCCCTGCCCGAATGTGCTTGTTTTCATAATTATTTTTACCTTATATTAATGTATTGTGTGACCTTATAAAAAGATTGCCCAAACTGGTCTTATGCTACAGGAAACATATTGATGCAAAATGCGTCAAAGCTCACATGTACGTCACTAGCATTGTTTTTTTTTTTTGTAATTATTATATAAATTTTCCTTTACCTGTAAGATATTACCTATTCCATATTCAAATCCTTGTTTCAAATTTGATGTTATTTCCATTTACATAAATAACAACTTTATATTAGTCTTAATTAAGTTGACTTCAGAATGACTAGTACTATAGAAAAAGTAATAAAAATGTTTGAAGTTGTCATGCAAACTGAACTTAATAGGGTTTATTTATAAACGCTGCTTAAAGTTAAGTCGTTATTAGCGAGTGCTTCATCATAATTTTTTTGATGTTTTAGATCTCTTAACTTTAACCACCGTTAATAAATAAAGGCGTAGGTATGAGTGAGTATTAAAGTATTTTGTCAAAAAAAAAAACGAGTTTGTTTACATGTTCGGAAATAAAAATGCGAGCTCAGAATGCGTAATTCAGTAATCAATCCTAATAACATGTGTTTGGTTTACCTCCAGGTTAAGGTGGGTTTATAATAGATGTAGGTTCCTACCTAAGTTCGAGTGTGTGTAAATTGTCGCTTTCTAGAACTCTGAAATAGCTTTCAGTTTTTCATCACCAAGTTTAAACAATTATCCATTATATACTGCTTGGTGCCTTACTGTAAACCGTTTTCTAGTGCTTAAGTATTATACGTACTACTTGACGACTGGTTCAATTTCTGTATGAATGTCTTATTAACGAAACGCAGTAAACAGATTCAATTACTAATAAAGCTTCGATTTTGTTTTTAATTTACTAAATAGAACTTCTACTAGTATTATAATGTAATAATTATTGTTTTATGGTTAAAATGAACCGGTCGCTAGCCGTAAACCCTAAGGGTTTTCGTTGTGTGGCTATAACCAAATTGTAAAATAGGCCTAGTGTTTTGGAAATAAACAAATAGGTTAATAATAATTTGAATCCTCCCGCAGGGCTACTGCATCAGCGTAGTATGGCGCTGCTACAAGTACTTGACGATGCGCGCGCACGCACTACAGACTCCGTTCGTGATCTCGAGTGATGACGTAGTATCGTCCGGTCAGCTGGCGCCGTACGCGGCCGCGCCGGCACCGGACTACTCCAGCTTGCTGCCGGATTACGAAGAGGCCGTGAAGCAGACACCGCCGCCTTCGTATCGCGCGGCCACGCTCATGGCTGCTGCTGATCCCTCGCTTACAACCGTTGTGAGTATTGGTACTTCATAGGGTATTTGTCAGGTTTTTTTTTATTAGTTTTCTCTCTCGAAACCTAAAACAAAAATAAACCACAGTGAAAAAAACAATTTGTTCGTAAAATAGCGATGTTGTAAGCGTTTTTGTTAGTCGCTAGACAGAGACATCAGACGGCACTGCTAACATCTGACATCACAAAACAGAAGCGCCATAGTAAATTCGCGCCATTCAGTACAATACTCGTTTTACGTGACAAGGATAGAAGAATAACTTCAAAAGCGTGTAACTTTTAACGCTAGTTACACGCTTTTGAAGTTATTAGTTGTTAAAAATTTATGGACAAATAGGATATAATAACATCTTTAAAATAAGTATTAATTCATGCATATTTTTAATCAAATACTGCTGTTGCCCTCGGTTTCACTAGTATCCTATATATCTCTAGTAGCTTAGAAAGACTACGACTTGTACCGGGAAAAAGTGTCGTATGTTTTAACCCATGATATGTTCTGTCTGTGAGCCAAAGATCATCTAAATCCGTTTAGCCGTTAAAGCGTGATTGAGTAACAAACATACAAACTCGCTAGCATCCAAACGTTGTAGTTTATGGTGCACTTCACCCTCAACAAACCTTTTGTGATTTCATGTGTAAGCTATACAAGGACCTTTTGGCGCTCGAATGACGTTGGCATGGGTAAACATCTGTCAATTATTTTGTGAAACATATTGAAAAAACATGATGGCGGCGTTAGTTCCGATTTTGGTCACGCGCCAAAAAAATCTTGTAGCGCTATTACAATTGTCATAATCATAAGTCAACTATTTCACTTTTCAAAACGTATGCAACTTACATATATGAAAATAGTTTCAACATAAACTGACGAAGTTCTTGTAACATTCAACAGCAGGAGAGGGCACAGAACGAGCAAGCACCGCCGCAGCCGACCAACACGATGGTCGTCCTGCCGCAGAACGGCACGCAGGCACGCGTCTGAATCTCATACTACACTCACAGCACCGAGGATTCTTCTCACCACATAAGGGCACTCCTCATTTAAGAGATTGTTTGAGACTTTCAACCACACTTTAATGTAACTGAGTAAATTATCTAAATAAGTTATAATTTTGTGTGAACGCAGCGCTGCAAAATTTACTAAGGTACCTTATGCAAACTTCCTAAAACAAAATATTTTGCTGTGCCCGACAGGGTCCACGATTGGTACCAACTAATGTTTACTTACCACCTAAGCACTTTGTGGAATGAAATAAATGATTGAGTATAACTTATGCGCTGCGCAAACGCGACGTTAGTTGCCATACATACAGTAACGTCATCGACGCGAGCGCAGCAGTTACGCGACGTTAACCAACGCCAAATGTAAAAGCACCCTACGTCGCTCTGTCATCGTGCAACCGCTTGAATTGTAGAGCGCCCTTATTCTACACCAATCATTTTGAACGCTCAATACGGAAGTAACTGCACTTAGTCCGTGTGTCTAAAACTAAAGAAGATATCTTCCAAAGAGCTTTTAATTTTTAGAAGTGCAAGGAAAACGGCCCTCATTATTATGATTAAGTTCATAATCCTCGGTGCTCTCATGTAAAAAAAAAATGTGTCTAACATTATTTCGAACCTTGTCGTCTTTCACTTTCACATAGTTGTATTTATTTTTAGACAAGTCACTGATATGATTTTCGTATTATTTAATTTTATTTTGTAAAATAAATACTGTTATTGTAATTCTTGTGCTTGACTCTTGTGGACTAGTTAGATTTGAGCCGATAAGTTCGTCTCGTCGTAAATGCCACAGATTTAAATCTAGATTTGTCATACCATGAGTATAGTGCCATTGCGTTGATTGTAATAAATTTTATTTTTGTACTTCATGAAATCATTATGTTTATATTCCCTATCCAATCATAAACTTCACTAATAAGTACACATTTCGAGGCACCTAACGAGGTCTCACATTTGCGTAAAAAGCTTGCTGTACTTAGTTTATTTTACTATGTTTGTTTTATTTTGTGATATTTTTATTTTAATAGCGTCTTGAATATCTGTCTCGATATCAAAACTATGCAGATAGACGGACATTAGCATACGGAGCATTATTACTAACATTCCTGAATGTTTCATTCTAAAATCTTTTAAATCTGCGTTTGGCGTCAATTTGCGACATTACGCCGTTCCTAATGATTCGACGGAAGCGCCCTCACATTGACATATTAAACTGTAAAAACCACATAGCCAATATTGATAAGCAGCTGTCAGCTGATGCAGTATACTGTAGTTTAAAACTTTATCTATGTCATAACGATCATTAAAATTTAATACATTGAAGTTACTTGTATTAATGTAGGTAGAAAAAAAGATACACCTGTTTATCTATACTTGAGATTAATAGCAAATACATACGTGTGGTTTGTAACTCAGGGTTAATAGTAATTTGAGCTTGCAATAACCTTCCACACGAGAACTAGAATTATATCTTATTAATATAATACGAGAGTACATTAATAATATGTAATAGTTATTCACGCTGTCTAATTTTTCAAAACTGTATCTTACGCGTGTTCATTTTAGTTCAGCCGTTGAATAAAAATTGGCAGAAATAAAATGCATATCATTCGCTCATTGGTGCCTTATCATATCGCTGGCGAATGTTTGTTGTACCTAATCTCCTTAACGATCATTCTAAATAAATTAGGTACAAACTATGTATTAACTGTATCTGTAGCACCTAGATAAGGTTCGGTGTGACGTCATAGGTTGCTATTCTCGTCGTTGCTTTACGTGGTAACTTGGTAAGACACCGTAAGTAGTTTCGTATTGGCCTAAATTGTAAAAAAAATGTCAGTGTTTCCTAGTATTTTGCTTTTATGTATGTACTTCGTTATTTGAGTCTCGCCCAATGTTGTACGCTGTAAACATAAAGTACCTACCAAGTGTCGAATCTAAAAATGTGTATTACTTAAATAAATAAAAAAAGTCAGGGCGAGTTATTTAAAGAATAAATTGATCGGTGATCATTTGCTCAGTTAATGAACTTTTAAAGCCTTGGTTTGTTTATGAAATTCTAAGTTATTTTGTCCATGTTTAGTACCTAAGTAATTTGCAAATGCACTAACGATAAATTTACGTGTATAACTTATTACTTACTAAATTATATTTACTTAATGTAAAATATTCTTGAAATAAATCATACATAAAATGATGCTGAAATGCTTTTATTTTTTTAACTTAATGAAAACAATCCTTAGTCTCAAATTTATAAAAAAAACATATGGAAGTAAGTAAGGGACACTAGACGCCCCTAGACATTGTGTCTAAACATCCATTGTGTCTTGTTCAGCGTCCTTCAAGACAAAAATCAACACAGAAATTGGTGCCGATTCTCTTGTCACAAAATTCTCTAAACTAGACTAAAAATCATTAAAATTTAGTTTATTCCTGTCAAAAGACGATTTCTCATTCTGAAATAAACTAAAGTGACAAAACTTAACTATATTTTAATTTGACAGCACTAAGTTGGTACTGATTTAATAATTTAGTGAAAATGGCAATTTTGCTATTCTGAATTTGACGTTTTTTACCTAAAATTTTGGTTGTCTTAACTAAATCTGGCTATTTTTAATCGCGATTAAAAAGGTGTGGAATAAAATTAGTTGTCATGAACTATGATTCACCACAACACCTCGACTTCAGGGGCAAAAACACTACGGTTTTTTTTTTTTTTTGCTTATATCTCGAAAACGGTGTGTCCTATCGCAAAAATAATGAAAATTTCGACCCCCTTTATTAAAGCCATGTAACTACACATGTAGGTATTTTTTTTTAAATATTTTCCATCCAAAAAGTGAAAAATTCCATATAAAACACGCCGAGGCTGCCACACATGCGCGCCTCCGGTTCTAAAAAAAATTCACGGGGTAGGGCAAACAAGTAGTACCTACCATGTGGAGTCGCGATTGTCAAATTAAAAATCATTTTGACGCAACTAGCGTCAAAATGATTTTTAAATTTAGAGATATTTTATTGCAGAATAGCTTTAAGATTCTCATAGCCAAAAGTAAGGAATTTTAGTGATAGTTTAGTTAGTTTAGTTCGGTGTACAGTACAAGAGAATCGGCACCATTAACCAACAAATGGTCAAATGCCGGACAACTGATGTGATTGGTTGAGTAAATCTGAATTATCAACAGCCAATTAGATCACTTTACACGATTTGAAATTTGACACGTCGTTGATTTCTGTTCCATAAACTGGGCGTTAATTTTCAAAGATCATACTAGTAATAATGCGTATGCTTCACTAAAGCGGTTTGCCATTTGACCCAATTTATGCACCATCAATTTGTACATAGAAGACGCGACGCACCGGTTGTTACTGCTTGTACCCTGTATCGTTATGAAGATGATGGATTAAAAGTTACCTATCTATCCTATTTCTACCAACAAAGAGTTTGTATAATAGGTAGGTACCTAATGAATTAGGTGATTCTACTACAACCACTCTGTCCATGCGAGGGACTGTCGCCTATTTTATAAAACAAAATATGGAATCCATACAGCTTAGCATCCTTAGCTGGTATGTTTTCTAGGTTGATAACCTTAGTTTGTCAAACTGTATACAAGCGTAGCTTCTAAACAGGCATGCTATTTAGACTCTCCTTGGTTAAATCTTACGTAATTCAGTGTTACGTAAGAACAAGGATAGTTCCTCGAAACTTCCGCGGCGGCTTTAAAGGTCATGTTGAGGGACAAACATGATTTACAAACAATGGGCTGCATCTGCGCGCGCAGCGCGCCGCCGCTCGCCGCCGGCACGGCGGCAGGCTCAGTGATAGCGAGGGTCGCCCTCGGACGACGCCGGCCGTCGGGACGCGCGCCTTCGCCTGCATTCTCTATTTATATCGACGATTCACCCCCCGCCTCACTTCACGCCTGCGCAAAACGCATCTGAAAACTACGAAAGTGAAAATTGCACATCATGATAACGTCCGGTGCGCCGCGCCGCTCAGGACTATTGCAGCAAGCGATCTGCTAATTAGTGAGTTGAGGACACGGAGTGAGGCGGCGTGTAGTGCGCCGCGAGGATGGCCGCGAGGCGCACGGCGACGGACCTCAGCAGCACTGCGGCACTTCTGCGTCACATGTCAGCTGTTTCGCCGGCGAGGGGCGCGCGCTCGTGACGTTTCTGGCGAGTCGCGTGCCGCAGGCCGGCGGCGCGATGGCGTCCACCATGCAGCTCGAGTTCACGCAGGCGATGACCGACTTCAAGACGATGTTCCCGGATATGGACGACGATGTTATTGAAGCCGTACTACGCGCTAACCAGGGCGCGGTTGATGCGACCATTGACCAACTTCTAGCTATGAGTACTGATAACCAGAATGAACGTTTGCGGCTCGAAATGGAGCGCGTGGAAGGCAGCTCACCGTCCCGTCGCAAAGATCGCCGCTCGGGCTGCAGAGCTACAGACAACGGCGATGACAACGACACTACAGCACTTGTGTAAGTCGATTAATATCTAAAGTAACTAACTAGGTACTGTTAAACAATGATATCATCTGAAAGATAATACGAAAACGAATGCAGAGTAAGCATAGAACAATAGATCCTCTCCCCGCTGCGACACAAACAAACCGCGTCAGTTTCTGTTTGTCCGTCAAAACGATTACGTCTTCCGTTCGTAGCAGTGATGTTGTCATCTAAACCGGTACGGTAGGTCAACTGACGATTGAGGCAACAGGTTAGCATGACTAGCAGAAATGTTCATCGAGACTATGATATCGGTGGCCGCAAAGGTGCTCAATATTTTGTACCTAAGTACTAAAAACTTTTTTACAAAAAAACAACCGACTTCCAAAAAAAACACTAAAAGACGTGAAAAATAACTTTAATTTCGGAAGTCGGTGGCCAAAAACGAATATATAAAACCAAAGACACCCAGTGTCTTTGGTTTTATATATTCGTTTTTTTTTTTTTTATTAGGTATTCACTTTTTAGTTGCGGTACCTACCCCACACAAATTTGTATACCACTACTTGGTGTGTAAATAACAGTGACAGGAAATTATTAACACATCATCCAAACTAAGTGTAAAAAATATGCAGTATTAAGGATAACTTAAAAACTACTGGTCAGACCTTGATCAAATTTAAATGGGACCACATGTGAAGTACTACCTATCAAATAAAAAAGATTCATCCAAATCGGTTCACCCAGAAAAAAGTTATGAGCTAACAAAAAAAACATACAAGCGAATTGAGAATCTCCTCCTTTTTGTGAAGTCGGTTAAAAAAATATAGAGCACGTAAGTACCTGCCCTTGCGTTATGCATGCGCAATTATAAGAATAAGAAATTGCCAATATATTTCGTATAATTTCCCCCGATGAGTCCTGATCATACAATGTTACCGTAATCCTTAAATTAAAATAATAACTTACAGCTTTAGTTAGTTTAATTTTAGGTTTAATAAACAAATGGTAATTTAATGATACAGAACATGTCATTGTAACATTGCTTGTAACGACTTTATGAAGAAAAAATGTCTGTAGGCTGCCTAGTTCTACTTTACATTGGTACGTACATAAGTTGTATGAGTCTTTCTCTCCATCTCACCATCCCACTTGGCTCATTGCCAAGTCGAACTGTACTTAGGAGGTCAGTGTGCTAAGGTCAAAAATCCGTCTCTTGAGCTACTGTAATCAAATCGCTGTTATTCTGTAGGATCCTGATATTGACAGTCATTCGTAGGCACTTAGCTGATGCTGATGCATTAACCATCATCCACAGCCCGATTTCACCTACTGCTTTACGCGCGATCTTGTGTCATTCTCATTGAGGGTCTTCCCCACAATCAGTAACTATGGACGTCATTTACCCATTGGTACTTCTTAGTTGAATTTCTCAGTAGCAGCCCGGAGTCTGGATTTGTGCCCGGTGGCAAAAGGCTCGCACCTTATTAAATATATTATGGTACTCAGCTGGCAAAATGTGGAGGTACATGCTTAGGTACACCTCTGCTTAACCCAGGGAATTTCAGGCGTAATGTTATGTTTGTGTACTTCTAAGTTCTACGACATAAACATCTGCTTATAGACTAGATATCCTACCCATAATTATTTCTTATTACAGAGACGTTGACGACGAATCAATTCCTTTAGCCGTAAGAAGAAAATGGGTGCCAAGAATGTTGGGCCCCTTACCTCCGATGTTTCTGCGAATACCGCCCGGGACAGACGCGCGAATAGATCTGAGTCTAGAGATGGATGATGACCGCATTGCCACCTTCCTTCAGAACGAGGAGTTCATGGCGGAGCTGCGCTGGAACCAGGAGTTCATGGCAGCACTAGACAGCGAGCAGGGGCAGAAGACTAAGAGCCATGATGATGAGGCTGCGTTCAAGGAGAGACTGAAGAATATGGGCAAATGTGAGTAATCTTTACACCTATAAACGCATGAATCATCATCGGCAGATTTGCAGTAGAATGCAATTTGAAAGGCAGTCTTTGACATATGGGAAATATATATTTCGCCTATTTAGGTAGGTAGATACCCTAATGAAGTTTATCTTCTAGCCAAGGCTTACGCTAACATGGTTAGAAAACGGCTCGGTGGATGACATATGATGAAAACTAATTCTTTCGCATTTATTATAATAAGTGAGAGTCAAACAACGATGAAATAAATTCTGCCTAAATTGTCTTCGTCATAAAAGCGAACATTACGAGCGATACAATTGTTACCTGTATGAGGCAATCCGAAAACCAACTAAAGACAAATACAAGACCAACGGCACCAACACTTTTATAAATGCACAGTCACCTACACGCATCGAAACTATTTTAATTAGTCAGTACCAAACCTCCGAGTTAAATTTCTTGATTTACTTAAGGCCCAGGGCCATTACCTACATTGATTTACCCTCAAATTGGCCGAATCCGGCAACCAAAACGGTCGTATAGTGGTAAAAACAACTCAAAGTTTGCTTAAAATCTCTGATTAGTCTTTACCTTCAGCTTCCTTATGGCTTGCGGGAATTAAAGAGTAAATGAGCTCGAGTTATTCGTCGTTAAAATGAGACCTAAAGCTAAAATCACTTTATATTTTAATTAAATACAGTAAATAGGTACATACTTCGTATTTTAATTATCACCAACTTCCTACATAGGACCTAAATTGATGGGCGCACGCGCTCTAATGTTTTCTAGTGGCAGCAAGCACGACTGCTAAGCGTTGGGCCTTGGATTCAGTTCCGATGTTGGACAAATTGTTCTTGGCTTTTCCATCAGTAGCAACCCGGAACCTGGATGTCTGCCCGGTTAGCGGCAAATAGGCTCAGCGCTTATTAGGTGTGGTGGTAGCGTGGGTGGTTGACTGCCCACTAACCCAGGGTGCGCTGGGCGTACTTTTAAGGCGCAGATATACGACTTTTAATGATTTCATATTGAACATCACGTCTAAACGAATAGTCTTATTTGTTTGAAAAAAATGTATGATAAACTAGACTATTTTCTTCGTAATTTGATATGTGACTATTTGAAATTATATTTTTATAACATAGTATAATTAATTTGTAAAGTAATGTCTAACGCGAACACAAAAACGATAATCACGCAAAAACTATCGGGCGTATTTTCATGAAATCTGCACCATCTAAAAGACAATTTAATTACCCAAAATTTTTGTATACGGCTTTTATTTGTATTGTGTTTGATTAATCAAGGTGGGTAATTTTGCGAATAAACTTGGTGCGCGTTGAGGCGGGGGCTCTTGCGGACGACGGGCGGCAGTGCATCGCTGACCAATGTCCGGGTAGACGCTAACGCTCTTTGCAATTTATTCGCTTAAAAGTTTTGCATGCTCCTCCCACTCGTTCAAGGTCGCTGGCACTTATTTTCGCCTTAAGTACCTACTGCCTTTCGTGGAGCGCGCGCACATCAGTTTTGTAACGCTAAGCTATTAAGATTACATCCTAATTTCAAAATCCCTTCGCAGCGTCCCGCAAAAAGTTCGCCCAGCTATCGAAGATGTTCAGTCGGGGAGGGTCGCGCCGCTCGGGCAGCGCTCGGGCCCAACCACGAGGCCCCCCTGACAGCCTGCTCCTCCAGGAGGAACACAGCGACGACGACGACCGCCCACAACACCACGTCAAAATATAATCTCACCCTGTACTCTACTACCTGCAAGGTACAGCTTTAAATGAAGAGAGAGCCTTAAAGGAAGTTACAAGGTTACGGATAAGACTGGGTCTGTTTTGTATATTTAGGACAGGAATACGATTGATATTTTTATGTATAAGCACTTTAAGATCAGCCAGCACTAACAGTTAACGTCTTTCAAGGATCGGATGTCGTCGAAGTAAGGTGGCGTCAATGTTGTTAAAATTGCAATAATTATGTAAAATATAAGTTCATGGCTTTTACTGCATCCGTCAACATTGTAAATAGGAACTCGGGGTTCGCTTGGATAGAAGGGCCGTCTTCTCTCATGTTAAAAGGCTAGAGAGCAGACTTTCGATAAAATTCTCGTCAATGTAGCTTTTGTTAGATAAATTACATAAATTCTGCATTCTAAAGTATGAGAATTCACGGAAACCGTCTGTATCGAGCATGATACACAAAATTCCGTAGCCGGCTATGGGTTAAAGACGGCCCTGGCCTTTGTCAGACAGGTTTATAGAAATAGTATTCTTATGGCATTTCTCCTATACTAAGAACTAAAATATTTTCACATACATCTTCCAATAGCTCCATGAAAGTTATGTATGAATAATGGTATAGACATGGCATTCATATACAAGTAAGTATACGAAGTCACATCTAATAGAACATTATAGAGTCAATTTGCATAGAGATGGTAACAGAGTGCTCGACTCGTCGATAACTTAATTATGCACAAACATATATGCGAAAGGACTTAATAAATAATACTGGGCATGGATACGTTTTCAAAGAAAGGCTGATAAATGAAACAAATGTTAGGTAAATAATAAACGAACCACTTCATAGCTAGGTAATGTAAATAACTGTTCTAATAGATAAGTAGTCTGCTTCGTTTCGATCCACGAATTTTAGTGCCGTTAGTTGCTCATTTTGTTTAGGTCATCTCCTTGATCGAAATCTGTAAAGATTCGCTCGTTAGAATATGCACTGACGGTACTTTTGACCATGACAATGTGGCTTTACTGAAACCTGTATAATAGGTGCCTATACTGCGCATTTATTATAATAATAATAATAACTCCACTCCTCATAAGCACCTCAGTACATGTTGCCCCCTTGTCGCTACGACACTATGTGCTAGCGACCGTTTTCGGGGGCCCATTATTGAGTATGCAAGTCACCCCCTGCCATTTCATCCGTTTATTTTATATATAAAACATTGGTTAGGCAGGGGCCATATTCTTCCCATAATCCTAGATAACCAGCTACCCCACTTAAGCTACCCCAATCAATAGTCCAATAACTTTGTTTCCATATTCTGCAATAGTCCGACATCAACCGGGGGTTGTCCTTGGGCGCACTTGCACAGAGCATACAGGGATAATCGTCGGCTGGTGCCTCATTCCATTTAAAATTTTCAGGTTAGTCCTGCATGTGAATAAAGCAGTAGGCTTTAAAGAGAGTAATTTTAACTTTTGCCGAGCATCGCGCGAACCTATGGATCACCATATTCGCTCTGACCGACAGCGCACTTCGCTCCCGTTCAATATCTGCATCATCGTTCAATACGGGAGTAACTAAGTGGCCTAACTACCTACTTAAAAATTTCTACTCTTTCAAAGGGTGTAACCATTCAGCTTTATAGCTGGCATCTCGATAACTTATCTCTGCCCTTATTATGTTGAAGCGAGCTTTACATTTCTGTAATGTTGTGAACCAATTCGTGTTTGCAGAAAAGAAGGAATCAAATAACGTAATGTTACATTTAAGCTTAAGTTATGTAGCTTTTGTAGTGACCTCCAGACCAGATTAATTGCTCTGGTTATCAGTAACATGTCGTAATTTAATTTCCACATTTTCTCCCGAATCTACACCGTCACCACACAAATATTATATTCTGTGTACTACTAAAGTAAAATAATTATATCTTCACAAAATAGATTCGTAAAAAAATATAGTAGGTATTTCGAAACACTGTTGTTACGATCTCATGATTTTTTACATTACGATAACTGCATGCATTTCACTCCTAACCCCTTAGATGAACTTAAGCTTATCTAAGCCTAACCCCAAAATATTTTGAAATGAGCAGCCATTTCATATAAGTATGGTTTCCGTAATACCAAGGCACCTACAGGTTCGAATATTTGTAGTTAACCGGCCTTCGCAGGAAGAATCCTTGGCAGAGTTTGTCTTATTTAAATTATTCAATATATTTCTGAAGTCCGTAAATTATTTGCCTAAATGATTTAATTTCTATGACATCACTATACGGTATCCTTTACATATTTTTTGTAACCTACATTTTTATGCATTGATTTCAGTTGTAAAATAATATAAGTTTCAAGTAATTAAACTGTACTTTTTGTCATGTTGGAATTCAAGAAAATTCGCTGCAGTCATTTTCATTTTAAAATAAGGTAGGTAGGTAGTTACGTATGCATGAAATGCAGTAAGTAGCCTATCTACTTACAATATTTAAAACCAGTCCAAAAACTTTTCTAGTTAGCTAGACTGTATTTTATGGTATTTGCAGTTTATAATGTAAATTACTTAGTTGTTGAAATAGTTGAATAATTTTCGTGAAATTATATTTAAATTCTCTTGATTAACAGCACTACCTACTTACCAGACTGCGATCTGCTGAGAAACTAATTAAACAGGGTCAGATTAAATGAGTTAGCGAAACCCCGCTGACGTGATGGATATCTATATCTAACATGAAAAAACAAATAAAATGGGTTTGATGATATTTTTTGGGGTCAACGACCGTAGGTGTAGGTACTCGAAATATCAGATTAAAAAACCTTTTGTTTTGGTGTAAACTTCACAGACGTGATGGGTATTTAAATACGATAAAACAAAAAATATATATTATCAACTCATACTTCAACCAACCAGCGGTCGTTGACCCAAAAAAAAGAGCATCTCTCTTTTGTGTCTTTTTGTTCAGATATCTTATTAGAAACCTAGCTAATTTAATTTTAACTTGTAAATTATAATTAATGTACTATTTGTTGGGGAGCTACAAATAAAACTTTATCGGAATCAATACAAACTACAAAAAGCACTTTGTGTACGAGCATAGTAAATAACTTTACATGATTAAGCTTTGGTGTCTACAAGAATAACAAGAGTTGGGAAAGTGCAGTTACTCTATGTATCTACTGCTACCTTAATGTATATTTCTGAAGACAATGGTGTGTCTGATTTGTTATGCTTAGGTATTTTAAATAAAATACATTATTTATAAAATTGATTTGTGTTAAAACTTTATTTCAATCACTCACGCTAAAGTCAGTGGAAGGACCCATTCATATTGAAATCGTTAAATATGGATAGTCACTGCAGAAAACAGAGTGGCTGTTATTATCCTTATCCATATACCTTAGTGTCATCAATAGTAAACGAGAGACTCAAAATAATAACCCCTCCGTTCTGACGTAGTCGGGAAAAAACAAAAAACGATACCTACTAGGTATTGTTTAGGTATTCCTACGGGACTACCTACATCAAAATAAAAAGTTAGCTTGAGATATTTGAAACCTAAGGACGGCTATACGGAAATCTGGCAGTAAGGTTCGCGCCGCAAATAGTCCTTAAAATTGAATGTTGGAAATAACTAGTTTCTGATATGTGGCAGAAGGTCTAGGAACCTAGAGGTTCTGAGCACCGATACAAAGAGTGTCACATCTTGATCGCAATCAAAGCAAACTGAAGAAAATGATTCACTAAAGCCCTATTATCACGACGCAAGTTTCTTGCCTGTACCATACCATAAAACTAGAGCAACAAAGGACTTGCTTCATGCAACTTTTATTGTTGCTTTAACCTGTGGTATACCGCCATTGGCAATTTAATCGAACCGTGTAAATAAGTCTTTAGTAATTAGGTCGCTAGGTGGGATCCGGTGCTGGTCTTTGTTAATTTCCTTATTGAATAACGGAAATGATACCTATGCCTTCGGAAGAAATGCCTTTTCATCTAACGGTTAAACGTGCCTTTGATTGAGAATTGAGTTAATAATACCCATCTTCCATCCAGTAATATCTGTTAGAAAACAGGTTACACGTTTGCTAACTAAGCATTATTAATTCACAATAATTTCTATGCGAACATGGCATTAGAGAACCTAGGTACCGCTGGCATAAGGATGCATAGCGAATTATGGCGCGGTTTACACACGATCGCCGATCGACGCCGACGCATAACAAGTCATCAAATAGTTCGACGAAGCAGAACGGGAAAGTCGTAACCATTGAGACGATTGAACGACGTGCATGCGACGGACAGAGACAACGAAAATGGTGAAATTAATAATAGTAAGTTTCACTTACAAACCTAAATTGGACTACCGCTGAGACGAGAGCAGTGAAGATGACCTATTGGATCAATTTCTTTCATTTCCTCATGAATGCAGACACGAGCAGTTTCTCTACTTCATTTCAAAATACCTACTTACTTAAAAAACTTAACGTGTTTTTTGTTGTTTATACGCGTAAAGTGAAAATACAATGGTTAAGAAGATCTTTCAAATACTGATCATGCATTTGTTTCTCTGTCTTGTTACTCTCTTTGGAAGTCCACATGGATGTCCTCCACCCTTGGGGTGGGTGGAGGGGTCTATCAGACTTACTGACTAAAACCACACGGTGTTCTGTTGCTACCTTTAGCCGGGGTGCTGGTGTGCTTGCGCATTTTGTCACGATTCCCCGGCCAGGTGTTGACCCGCATGAATTAATGCGGACCCCGTCACCCTCAGCGGCCGTATACGGCCGCAATTCCTCTAGAGAGAGGCGCGCGCGGAACACGCAATGCCACAATCTCGGGCCTTTCACTATTCAGGTCACAAACTCCCCAACGCTGTTACCTGCAGGGCTCACTCAAAGGCGGCCGGAAATCGTTACGCGCCCTTTGGCACCCGGTGCGTCTGCTACGGATTAAAAGGGAGTTGTATCCTCTCTCTCCCTTTCCGCCGCCTCCTTCGCGACCATCATTTTCTCACAGGAGGAGGCGACGGCTTCCCACGCACTCTCACTTCCGACCATGGATTGGACCATGTCCGGAAGCGAGAGAGTATCCGCAGCACCAAGCGCCGCGATGAGGTCACGGCGCTGCACTGCCCAAGCAGGACATTGGCAATTGCAATGGTGGCAACCGGGTGTCGGTTCCCGGCCTATGCGGCACAGATACTTTCCGAAGCAGCCATGTCCGGACAATACCTGTGTCAGCCGGAAAGTAAGGGCACCATGCGGCGGAGTTCAACCCTGTACACCTCGACATAACGAGGCATCAGGTGCTCGCCCTACTCTAGCACGTCCTGGTGCCACCGATATAGTGACGCTAGGATTTTGGCGTCAAGGTCCAAGGAGACCGTACGGTATCCTTTTATCACCCTGACGGCCATTGCTTTCTGTGGTCTTCTCAGTATTGTAATTTTACGGGCCGTCAGGTCGTCTGCTTAGAGGCGCTCCATAGAGTGCCATGGACCGTACAATCCCGACGTCATGCCTCCGGTAGGAGGTATTTGCCCCCCCCCCCCCAGATTAGGCAGCAAACGCGAGAGTACATTCGTGGTGCCCATCAATCGGGGAGCCAATCGCTGAAAATGCGGCCCGATGTTCCACCGGCTATCTAGGACGAGTCCCAAATACTTCATCGTCGACTCGATACCGATGTGGACACCTCCTACCATGATGTTGGATCCCGAAGGTGGCGCTTTCCGGGGCCCGTGGAAACAAATGGCTTCCAATTTATGCAATGCAACTTGGAGACTCAACCGCCGGATCTTGCCTACGACATGCGCAACCACAGCTGTCGCTAAGACAGTCGCCTGCCGCATCGTCTTCCCCGTGCCATTACCAGCATGTCATGGGCGTAACAGATGACACTGACGCCACGGAGGAGCGCACCCCGCTGCACCCAGTCATATCCGAAGTTCCACAGGAGTGGCCCCAAAACCAAAACCCTATGGAACACTGCACGACATCTCTTGCCGAACCCATCCTTCTCAACCTGGTTACCTGGTTAGATCTGTCCGTCAAATAAGCTCCGATAATACGGCGGAGGTAGTTTGCCACCCTATGATACCGGAGTGCCTCGCCAATGCAACTCCAGGGCGCAGTGTTGAAGGCATTGGCGATGTCCAAAGACACTGTCAAGTGTCAAGACGACCTCACCCCGGACCACTGCTTCCTCCGCTAGGACCCTCACGCGCATAATCGCGTCTATTGTTGAGCGCCCCCGATGGAAACCAAGCTGGTTATCCGCCAGATACGGCCCCTGCACACCTCATCCAACAACACAGTGGGCCGGTAAGTAGATGGAGAGCCCACAGGACGCACTTCCTTTTTCGACAGGACCAGCTTTCCAGTCTTCCACTGGCGTGGAAACTGGCACCCGCTCCAAATATGCGCTCAAGAGTCCCACTAATCCGAGCCCGAGAACCCCGATAGCCCATGTACGGCCAGGATTGCCGTCAGGTGCTGGAGCAGTGTTTTGGCCTGAAGCTATTGTACTGCAGCTCTCAGTTCTACCTGGATCACTTCAGGCGCGTCGTCATCATCATTTTCCGCGTTGCTAAGCATAGTAGGTGGAACTATATGCGGTGGTGTATGCTCCGTTGTGAGGGGAATAAAGCGCTCAACACTCTCCCCAGCAGCTGCGGTTGGAGGCTACGGGACACACCCACGAGCGAAGTTTGCCCCTAACCAAACGGTAAGGACGGATCGGGTTCTAGAATTGCCAGCAATTTATCATGGACCTGCAGTCTAATTACGTAGCACTATCTATCACAATCTGAACCATTTTGAAGCCTATTGCTAATCCATTGCTTAATATGTTCGAAAAATTTGTCTGCGCAACAACGTATATATCGCAATGAATGTTGTTGAACTGTCAAAATGAAACCCATTCCTACTGTTAGTATGTTACGTAATTACCCCACTGGGCCCTTGCCCGCTTTATTTCCAGCTAAAGAGCCTTCTCCGCCACTCTGTACACCTCATAGAGTTCCGCCTCTCTTACCAGTGCTCCTGGTGTTCATAGGCGCCTTTGTCGGTGCCTGGTGTACCTAATGGCGTCGCGCCACCAGGCATGCGATGCGCACCTGCGCAGTCTTGCGACCACCAATATACAATTACCCCGCCAGCGCGCTGGCGCCTGGCAGATGGAGACTGAACTCAACCGACCAATTCTGACCGAAACAACTTAGGTACCTAATGATGTTTCAAGTCAAAATAGTTTCAGGATAAACCTAATTAGATATATTATGTTGCCAACGCAGGCAGCCAAATCAATATAATAATAATAATAAAATATTATGTTTGGCCTCTCCCCAAAAATCAAGCTTCACTCACTAATTTAAATAAATTACCGACTAGCATGCCATTCACTCCCCAGACTCATGAAACATATAGTCTAGGTCTCTACAGGGCGTGGCATAGTTTCCTACGTGGACACTATGCCACGAAACCCTTGAAAGGCCAATAACAATACCAACTTTTTTCTAGTAATTCCTGTTTGTTGTTTGTCTACAGGAATTCAATCAACTCAGCCTATCGCAGTCCACTGCTGGACATAGGCCTCTCCCATGCTGCGCCACAACACCCTGTCCTCCGTCTTCCGCATCCAGTCTGTCCCAGCCACTTTTTTGAGGTCGTCGGTCCATCTAGCCGGGGGGCGTCCCACACTACGCTTGCCGATACGCGGTCGCCACTCCAGGATTCGTCTGCTCCACCGGCCATCGGTCCTCCGACAAATATGGCCAGCCCACTGCCACTTCAGCTTGCTTACTCTGCAAGCTATGTCGGTAACTCTGGTTCTTTTCCGGATAACTTCGTTTCTGATTTTATCCTTCAAAGAAACTACAGGAATTACTAGAAAATAAATCAAACATTGATGTTATTTGTCTCACAGAGCACTTCATGATGTCTGGGCTTGAAGACTCTTGTTTTATTCCCAACTATAACTTGGTATCATGTTACTCTAGAACTAATACAAAAAGAGGCGGTTCTTATATTTTTGTTAAAAAAGGGCATAATTGCAAAGAAATATCAACACTGACAAGCTATTCAGTCTGTTCAGCGTTTGAGTGTTGTGCTATTGAGCTGACAGACTTCAAAATTGTTATAGTCTGTGTATATAGAGTGCCCTTAGCTAGTAGCATTAATGTTTTTTTTGATAAACTGAACAGGGTCCTATCTTTACTTCATAAACAATATCATAAATATAATATTGTTATAGCTGGAGACTTTAATATTAATATTTTAAATAAGAATAAGTTAACAAACGAATTTGAATGTTTACTACTATATTATAATTTAAAATTACCATTAAAAGAACCTACCAGACATGTAAGCAAAACATGTATTGACAATTTTGCCCATAACCTTGGAAAAAAATGTAAGTCAGAAGTAATTGACCTAGCTCTGTCTGACCACACCGCACAATTGTTAAGATGTCAGGTAAGAAATATATGTATAATTAAGTACTGAAAAATCAGGCGACGGGATTTTTGTATGGAAAATCAGGTAAAATTCAAATACTATTTAGGCCAATTGACATTTGCAGATATCTGCCCACCAGAGACTAAAGAGCAGTAACAGCCCTTTTGTGATTTTTCGTTTTATTAGTGATTCTGAAAGCGGGTTTCTTAAGCTTTCTATTGAATTAACTTACTTATTTCTAAGACTATTAGAATGGTTTTTATTTAACAGTTTTCACTTACTGCAAACGAAAAAAATTAACAATTTGGCGTGATTTCCCAACTAAAATACAGTATAAATTATACTGCAGATTAAATTTTAAGGTTTCATAACTAAAATGCAGTAAGCAATATAATTTTACAGTTCTTTAGATAGTTTTATATTTCTGGAAAAAAATTAAAAAAAAAATTAATACGCAGTAAAATTTACCGCCATACAAGCTATTTTTACTGCAAATTAAGAAAATACAATTTATTGTCACGAACTCCCAACTAAAATGCAGTAAAATCAAAGCTTGTCGCATTTTAGTTGTGAATACTTAACATTCTTTTATCATTATAAACTGACTAACACGCAGTAAAATACAGCATTACTGCAGATTAGTTTGGATAGCATAATGACACAGATATGATTATTCCTAGCTAAAGTGCAGTTAATGTTTTAAATACTGCATTTTAATTGGGATCAAGTTTAACAAATTATAGTAGACTGATTATTAATAAGTACAACAAAAGAACTAAGTAAATATTTTTCTGATCTGTTTTGATAATTGTATGATACATACATTTTTATTATTTTAAATCTAGTAGTAAGAATAATAAGAGGCTTCAAAAGCTAAACTAAACCAATGTTATTTTTAAAGCGCGTTAATATACTGTTAAAAATTACTTTTAGAAACTAATTATGTACCTACCTAATAACCAAGGCTTGTAATGCTTTGTGTGTGATGATTGTTTTACTTTAATGTTGATCTCAAGATTATGTCTAGTAGTAAGAATAATAAGAGGCTTCAAAAGCTAAACTAAACCAATGTTATTTTAAAGCGCGTTATACTGTTAAAAATTACTTTTAGAAACTAATTATGTACCTACCTAAGACTTACCAAGGCTTGTAATGCTTTGTGTGTGATGATTGTTTTACTGTAATGTTGATCTCAAGTTTATGTCCACCTTTATAATACTCACCTACATTTACTATCTATATTTTATTGTTAAACATAAAGATACATTATGTTATATATGTTAATATTAAGAGAAAACTGTCAAAGGAGGTTGTGCATTCTGCGCAGGGTCCTTTATTAATTAGATGTTTTTTTTTTATTTTTGATATGTAAATTTTACATAAGTGAGTTGAATTATTGTGATTAAATAATAAGAAATAAACGGTCTTTAAAATGTGAACTAGCTATTTTTCTTACTGCACTAGTAAATTGAACACTTTTTTCTTAAAAAACTAACTAAAATGCAGTATTTTTTTGACCTTACTGCATGTTAGTTGGGTTTCTTGACAAAATAACTGATCCAAACGCAGTAATAGGGCTTTTTGCTGCATTTTACTAAGTTTAAAATGGTATTTTTTACAAAAAAGGCTATGCAGTAATAGGCACCAAAAAGAATAAATGGCCATAATAAATTCAGTTATTAAGATATATTTTTTTTTATTGCTTTAACGTGTGAACCTATGCCTTTACAACCTTTCTGCATTCAATTTTTTTTGCTTATACATTCTGTTGATTTTTTTAAATCAATTCTTAACTTTAAATGCGTTTTACTCGAAATCGCGATTTTGCTGTTACTGCACTTTAGTGTATGGTGGGCAGATATGTACAGTGGGTCTAAAATGGACGATTTGGCAGAATCATATTATGATCTGCGTACAATTAATATCCCGCAATTCATCTGTTTGACAGTTTTGTATGAAGTTTCGTAAAATGGTCCACAAATTATGCATTGCTTTATTGAAGTCTAATGTCAATTAGCAGCTGTCAAACAGATGAATTGCGGGATATTAATTGACTGCGGGACTTGTGATCCAAACATAGCATATGATATTTTCTTTGATAGTTTTGAGTTATTCTATGACCTTTGTTTTCCCTACAAAACTATAACTATACACAACCACAAAAAACTCAAGTGGGTTTCACGTGGTATTAAAATTTGTAGTGCTAAGAAACGTGAACTACTGTGGAAATATAGAAAAACCCCAAGTGCAGATAACAAATCAAAACTGAGGCAATACACCAAAAGACTAAAAAAGATTGTGTCTTTGACCCAACGAGCGCAAAACAATTACAATATTATAAATTCAAGCAATAAAGCAAAAGCTGTATGGCAAACTATTAATGCTGCAAAGCAGAACAGGCCATTAGAATCTATCCCATGTATTAAATTGAATAATGATATCGTGACAAATCCGTATGACATATCGAATGCATTTAATGATTATTTTGTAGATAAGATAACACCCATTAATACTATGCACAAAGACCAGCATAAGCAATAACTAACATCTAGACTTAACTCAATCTTTATGAAGCCATGTCTGCCAGATGATATAAAACAAATCATAAAAGGTTTAAAAAACACTATGAGTGTAGGTTATGACGGTATCTGCACTAAAGTAATTAAGCTAGTAACAGAATGTATCTCGCAACCTCTTAGTTACATTCTAAACCTGTCTATTGAAACGTGTATACCCTGAAAAATTAAAAGTTGCAATTATTAAACCGATTCATAAAAAAGAGAGTAAAGAAAACATGAATAATTATAGACCTATTGCCCTAATATCAATCTTCTCAATTTTTTTTGAAAAATATATTTATAATGAATTTATTAAATATCTTGAAACTTATAACATTTTAGCTAAAGAGCAAAAATGATTTAGACAGAATAAAAGTATCAATCTTGCTATATATGAGTTTTTGGAAATTATAATGTCCAATGTGGACAAGCTAATACCGGCCTGCGCCATCTTTATGGATATGACACAAGCTTTTGACCACGTGGTACATGACCTCTTATTATCTAAGCTTGAGACGTATGTCATAAGAGGCAATATTTTCAAATTAATTGAAACTTACCTTAAAAATCGCACTCAGTATACACAAATTAACAGACTTAATATAAGAACTAAAATGGAGGATACACACCTATCAAGGGGACGTAAAATACAATATGGTGTCCCGCAAGGAAGTGTATTTTGTCCATTATTCTTTATAATATACATTAATGACCTTCCAAATGTGAATTCAAACCCAATGACACTCTTTGCTGACGACAGCACCGTTGCAATTAAGTGTAATGACAGAATATCTTATAAGAATGATATAAGTAGTACCCTAAATGCAATAATTAAATGGCATGACAGACATTAATAATTTGAAGGCAAACATAGGAAAAACTAAAATAATCCACTTCAAACAGCGTGTGAATACAATTATAATAATAATAATAATAATACCATTTATTTCAGGCGACACAGGCCCATAGAAAAATACCTTAACCTAAACATATATATTTTTATAAAAACAAAAGTTGTATTAGTAAAAAGCTTAAGACTATGTTAGTAGCGCTTCACTTTGCACTAGCTTAATTTTATGCTGTCCAGTGGAACTTGTCCGCGGAAGCGACGGAACACCACGTCCTGCGGCCAAAAGTGCTCTTCCATGACGAGGGGTAGATAACAGTTCGGTACACGCACGACGAACGCCTTGAAGTTGACGTTCCGGTGCGATTCCAGTAACTGTACCCTGGGCGTGTACCTCGTCTTTTGGCGCACGTACTCAACGATGTCCTCCGCCTTAGTGGTATAGTGCAGGCGGGAGATGTACACCGGTGTGTTCGGCTTTGCGGCACGCAGGCTCACTTCAGGCTCCGCAGGAGCTTTGCCACAGCGGTTCTGGTTCGTTCGCGATCGGCGCTTGCTCGCACCCACAATACAGGAGAAATTCCTAGTGTGGGGCAATGTTTAAAAAAAAAAAATGGTTTAGTTGCTCCTGTCCTGAGATATTGTGTAATTTTTTGGGGAAATTCGACTGACATTGATTTAATTTTTAAGGCACAAAAAAGGTGCACACGGGCTGTGTTTGAGCTTCAAATAATTGAGACCTGTAAACCGTATTTCCAGGAGTACAAAATTGTAACTCTCCCAAGCCTATATATTTATGAGGTCTTAATGTTTGTTAAGGTCAATCAATACTTATTTGCATTGGCCTCAGAAGTGAATAACAGGCAACAACGTGACGCATTTCGCCTCTGTGTGCGCCAAACCTGTACCACTTTAATGCACAAAAGTGTGTTTCGCATGGCTCCTGTAATTTTCAATAAATTACCTAAAGAAATAAGAGCAATGAATACCGCTCTATTTAAGAAAAATCTAAAGAGCCTTTTAGTTAATAAATGTTACTATAACTTGAACGAACATTTAAACGATAACTTTTCCAAACTCAAGACCTCACAGTGACATCAAGTACTAGAACAATTGTGCATGTATCTTTAAATAATTAATTTGTTAATGTATTGTTATAATTCTGGGAATGACATTGAAATAAATAAATGATTATTATTACTAAATAAATTAGTATTCTTACTAAATAAATTATTATTATTACTAAATAAATTATTAATCTGTATAAATATAACTTTATGAAAGACATTCCATGTAATTTAATATCTTAAATTATTTTATCTAATTTTATATATTTTAATGCCAATCTTTCATAATTTGTATTTTTTTTTTGATTAACTTTATTGTATACATTTTGCAGGCCTTACGGTAGAATCACTTGAAACATGTACATTTAATAACACCATCTTAACAGTGTTTTCTGCAAAAATAAATAATTTGATTTGATTTGAACTTCTAAATCTAAACGAACTTTTTAGCCTGAAACCGCCTGAACCTGAAAAAGCAGCACTTTCCCGTAGACAAAATTCGGACTTCGCTAGGCATCGTTCACAAACCTCTGAGGATTTAATAATAATAATAATAATAAAGGTTTTATTGATTCATAAACGTGTGTTACAATACTTAGGTAAGACACTGGATCCCGCACTAGGATACCCTGTGTCGCAGGATCCAGTCTCTTTCGACAGACAGTAAGGAATATAAACTTTAGTAACAAATGCAACGGTTTACGTATAATTAATTAATTAAACTTAGGACTAAAAGGTAACAAAATGTATGTGTGAATGTGATGGGTGTAAGTATGTATGTGATGAGTGAGTGTGATGAGTGTGTGTGTATGTGATGAGTGTAAGTATGTATGTGATGAGTGTGTGTGTATGTGATGAGTGTAAGTATGCATGTGATGGGTGTAAGTGTGTATGAGATGATGAAAACTTTATCAGTTGAATGTTAAAAGATTTTCCGTTTCAGCATAATTAAAACCAAGCAGCCAATCCTGAACCTGCTTTTTGCACCCAAACTTAGTCAAGCGGAAGATTTTAAGTTTATTGTTCACTTTTTCATACAGGTATGGACCCATACGCGAGAAAGCCTTAGTGCCAAATTTGAGTTTGCAGAAAACTCAGTTCCACTTAGGTTTTCTACGAGTGCGCTGAGCTGCTACCTCTGTGGCAGCTGCTGTTTTATGAAATTTAATTAGAACTGATAAAACGTAAAGTTGACGCACCGTAAGCACTCTCGTTTCTCGATATAACCTAGCAGTGGGGTATCGGATTCCTAATCTATGAGAGACCTTAAGGATAGCTCTTTGTGCACGTTCAACAGTAATTAGATAACTTTTACCAGCAAAACCCCAAGATATTATGCAGTAACCAAGCACAGACTGACATAAAGCCAGGTAAGTCATCTTAAGAGTATCTTTGTCAGCTATAGATCGTAGTCTTTTAAATATGTACATAAGCTTCCTTACGCGCGAAGTAACCGATTGGATTTGCTTTACCCATGTCAGGTGTTGGTCTATGCAAAAACCAAGATACTTGATACTATTAGCATGTTCAAAAACGGGGCAGCTGCAGCAGCCGCTGCCGCTACCGGTGCAGCCGCATTTGTGAGATTTTAGTGCAAGTTGTTTAGAGGCAGCTGTTTTTATGCTCACTGAAAAATTAACTACCTTGGTTTTCTGAACATTAAGGGTGAGCAGATTGTGTTGCAGCCAACTAGTAACCTTTTGCAGTCCAGCCTCTGCGGCACTGTAAGTTTCCTTCCAAGAGTCGCCGTGGAAAATAATAGCTGTATCATCAGCGTACGCAGAGATTTGGAGCCTGGTGTAATCAAAATTTTCTGACTATGGGTAACATTCTACGTAGGTACTGCAGTCAGGTATTCAAAGATTAGATTAGACCATCCATTAAAAATATCAAAACAAGGGCCCAGTTCTATAACTTCGTAAATATTACTCCGGAGTCAACGCCCCAGGGCTACGCCGCAGGCTATGACTCAAGTTCGGAAAAACCATGGTACGTGATAGGGAGGTAGGTACCTACATACGTGAACCGACGCTCACGTTACTAAAAGTATTGTCTTAAGAAATGTGCATGGGTAATGATCTCTCGGTCACTGGTCAGCCTATTATAACCAACATTTTTGTATTCATGAGACTCATTAACTTAACAAATGAGTACCTACTCAGTTAATTTTAATATTTTTAAACATCCGTGGAATTCTTGTTGATTGTTGTGTTCCACCAGGATTCGGAACATTTCGTCAAGCAGGCTCTGAGTTAGTTTTAACCAGTATTAAATACAATTACTTTCAAATGATCTTGTAACACGCTAAAGAAAGTCACATTACTCATACGTAGATGTCTTCAGCACTGTTGGTGGTACGCCACTATGATAACATACATTTTTCATTCTAATGGTCGGCCAAGTGAATGAATATCGAGGTACTTTGTTAAATAATTCTCATACACACACAGGGTATAATTATTGGTAAAAAATTACAAGAGTTTCTCATCCGGAAAATACTGAGCAAAACTCTGAACATATAAAGACTTTCATGAAGTTGCCATGAATAAAACATACCCGTCTGTTAGTTGGCGTTATGTAGAGTCAGTTTCGTTTTAGCCCTCTAAATGCTTATCCCGCACGTAGGAGTTACAAATGTTACAATAGGTAATCATCTGTTTATTTATTCACATCTCATGACGCAACTTAAAAGCTTATCGTCAGTTGTCGTCAAAATAAGCGTCAAAACGGCGAAACGTCTAATGACGGCAAGACGCGCTACCTGTCTGACCACTTGATTAGGGAACGTACATACATAAATTGCATGTCGTGAGGAACGAACGCGCGACGCACGCGCATGCAAGCGAAACACTATCAGTGAACAGTTAAAACAATTTAAAAATAAGCTGGATTCCTTCTAAAACGGTGGCAGCTCTTAATGCTACCATGAATTAATTAGCGATTCGTTTCTAAATAGTCTTGCTCTAAGCAAAATTCGACGTATGGACGTATGAAATCATCAGCACGCCCGCAGCGCCTCGCTCCGCGCGCCTTTGCACAAGACACAGTGTATAGCCTCCGGAAAAGATGCGTCTGCGCATCGAGCACGTGCACTCGTCACGCATCACGGACACCCAGAAATTCGCTTAGTTTGTCCTGAGACTCCATGCCACTCGCACGCATGGAGGCCCGGTGCTTTTCCCGCGCAAGTGACTATGAAAAAGCAACCTGATATTTATGACGTGGGCCTGGCCGTTGTGTTCTCGATAGCAGATCTAATAAGAGGTAGCAGCACTGAAGAAATATTTTCGTGAGTATCTTCTTTTAAGGGCCGGTTAGGGCTTTGACCGTCGTCGTCGGCGCATCGGCTTCTCGGGGCTAAAAGAGTTAGTCGATCTATACTGAACCTGTTGTTCACCTTGTTACGATCGACGAACTTCTTTTGCTGGAATAATTCGCACTTTGAATTTTTTGTGCGTTAGCCATGTTGTCGGAACTTAATAATAATGTTACGTGCCCATCATCTATATTAAGGAAACGTATCTTAATTATTTCTAATAATTATCATAGATGTTTGTGATGTTATTTCTAATAATTATCATAGATGTTTTTAAAGCAATTTCATTATTCACATTTTCATTTGTGTCACTTTTTTTCAATAGTTAACTTACAATTTATTAATGCCTGCCTTCTCAAACAGTTTTTAACAACCAGCTACATAAACAAATACTGAATTAAATAGGTAGACTGCCCATAAATGTTTCTGATCAGAACAAGTTCTACTGGATGTTATTTATCGTCAACATGCAAGATACTATTTTCGTGTCGTACTTTATTATTTTGATAGACCTGAATGCTTTCGTCTGGACGAGCTCATCATTTTGCTTTAAGGGCCCACAATTACGATCTGCATTAAAATCGCCAATTGATTCAAGGTAAAACTTTTATAAAAACGTAGCGTGGAAAGAAGGATCATTATATATTTACATTATGTATGCAATCGACATTATCCCGGCCCGAGCCGGTGGTGCATCCGTTGTCCTTATACGCATAGTACCTAGTTGCTAGCTGAACAACTTTACTTTCATTTACATAATGCGAACGATATATTATATATTATAAGGTTGTGAGCTATATTTTATGATGCGTGCAAAAAAGTGCGTTATGAACATGAACGACGGAAAAAACGATTAGAGCTTCATCTCATCTCTTGATATGATTTGGTCAGGACTGACTCCAAAAATTGATGATAAGTAGGTACTAGGTATATTATCGACAAAATGCAATAAAGCTTAAAACAACTTGGTGTATTGTTTTACCTCAAGTTTTACAGACAAATTGCAATTTATTATAATCCCAGGAAGACCGAATAAGTGGAGAACCGACCCCAGTTGCAGTCATTACGTTACGGGCGCTCTTAAGCCAGTATATCAATAAAAGGTAGATCAGATTAGAATCGTTACTGTAGGAAGCTAACCCTGGGAAAGGAAAGTAGTACCTACCTAATGGATTTTTGAGCTGACAGTGGTTTCTGGATATCAAAACAATGTTTAACCATCAATAAAACAGTATAGTTAATTCGAATTCACTTCAGTTCAAGATAATGAGCCCTCAATAAACTTGGCTAACTCGATGTTAAAATATTACCTACGGTAGTTGTTTGCTAATTTCATTATGTAAGACGATTAACTAGTTCACACACAAATTACAAAACATTACCTACTTACTTGATGTAATATTATAAACTTAAGTTATGCTTTACCTACTTGTTTCCTTGGTTCAGTTAAATCTTTATCGTTGGTGTTGTCTATCATTGCCTCGTATGATGTCCACGTTTTATCATTAGTGTCAATTTTTTCATCTTCGTTTCTTCGGCTTTGAAGTAAAGTCATTCTGGTCTTAATTTTTTCTTACTCTTTATCTCTGCTCTCCCAGCGAATGTACCAACACCCTTGTAAGATAAATAAAATAAAATTTATACATATTATCTGTATACTCACTGTCCTCTTTCTAACACTAGGTACCTAGTTCACCACCACTTACCATGTGTGCTGTCGTTCGTTTTGTCTAAACTCCATAATCAGACAAACTCGAAAGTAATGTCATCTATAGAAGCTTATATGCCTTTCCTTATAAACTCTTCTTCACATCACGTTTTTCTTACGAATATATGAATGAATGTAGTTGATATAATTGCAAAACTACACACACCACGGGATCAGCTAGCGACATCGCGTTTATGTCCGATGCCCCGGTCTACATGTCATTGCTTCTGCATCGTTATGTTTATTTCTTGTCGCTCTTTTTATTTATGTACAGAGAGGAAATCAAAATTATATAAAAACCAGCTAAATATATCTGCCAGCCATTCGAAAGCAAAGCATTAATCTCTATAGGTTGTTATACCCACCGCAGCGAAGTGACTGAAAGTGATCATTAATAATTCGTATTCGCAACTTAATAGTAAGGCCCACGACAGCATGTAAATTATCTTCATCTGGTAGTTAAATAAATTGCGTTAGAAATTATATATTATGGGGTCACAACCTCTGTACAACAAAAGCATATCTCCTAAGACTTCCTTATCCGCAAAACGATCTCGTAATAGCCCTCGCAAAGGCTCTGGGCAATGAAAATCAAAATAAATGTCCAGCCACAAAATAGCTCAGCGGACATAAATCAAAGAGTTTACGACGACGCGACACCTCGCCGTGTAATCCTGCGGGATGGCCGATGGGCCTAGAGCCTCGGGATACGCAAAATGTGCCTTTTGTAATGGGAAAAATAATGCCCTCATGGAGCAATAAATCATTGTAATTGAGAGCATACTTACATTACCTATAACTCTTAGATAGAAGACGGCCTACGCAAACATTCATAGGTATTGAACTAGGCAGTAATGTTCTGGCTGATAAACTGTGTGTGATTCAAGTTGAATGGAAGTGTTCTAATAAAGTCTCAACTTCATATATATTTTACTTTCGTACAATAAGGCATTAAATTGATTTGATTAGCTCACCATTCGCTCTTTTCAAGCTCCATACCAAACGTGAGTATGGTCACAGCAATCACGAAAATGTCGGCAGGTTAGTATCTTCATTTGAACATGCGTCAATCACAGTACCTATGGTGTCACAATGTATAGATTACACTCTTTTAATAGCGAACTGTCACGAAATATTTGAAAGAGAAAACCGTATGATGTTCACAGTACTTACGTGTCTTCAATTCTGGACTCGGAAATATATCTTACCTACTTCTACATTAATTATAGATACAATGAAAGAAGATGAGAGATTATTATTATTATTATGTAAGAGATAGTGAAACAATGAAGTCGAAAGATAACATTAGGTGCCGACTTCTACTATCCTCCTCCTCCTTTAGTCATATTCCTCAATGATGTGGGAGATCCACGTATTGCAGACTCCACTCTTCACAAGTATCTACATCCGATAACGTAAGTACATAGGTACTTCGATCTCCATAATTATGCGTTGAACAAAATGGGACACAGAATGCAATCCTGAAGCACTCCTTTTTCAAAATTCAGGAGTTTAGATGTTGTTATGTCAACCCTAACAGATTCATGGCCGTTGAGATAAATGGCCCTAGAATAAGGAGATCCAAGTGCTCTGGCACTTCCACTACAATTAAAATCCTTTACAACCAGTTCCAGTTGACAGAATTATAAGCCTTCGAGTAATCTATAAAGCACTATAATTGATGATTCATTAATATATTTCCACAACACTCCGGTTAAGATCCGCGCAAGTATTAAATATTTTGCTTACTAAAACCGAAGGAACTTAATTCAAACTCCATTATTTTTCCTTATCCTACTCTCTCTACCTAATATCTTATTATAATAATCCAGCCAATTTGAAACAAGACCAAACTAAAAAAAAAAGGGATGCCCTGCTCACCTTGACTGCTCAGACTGGACATGTAATGTCGACCAAGGTTAAGAGACATTCTCTTTTTAGGCTGCCTATTTTCCTTAGCACAAGGATCTTAAGAACACTGATACAAAAGGATACGGGAAGAAAATTTATTATTTTTAAGTCCGTTCTTGTTTGTGGATCAAAATAAGGACAGCGGCTAAAGTCAATGTCACTAGAAATAACATGAACACTAAAAAAATGTATGGCCCTCGACTTTTCATCACCTATTTTTCTGTGAGACTTAAAATACCTAAGTGTTGTCACGATCACCATCATCATATTAGCAACAATTACTGCTTCTGTAAGAGTGTGAAGGGGCCTCTTCCTAATGCACCTGCTGTATAGTCTGCAGTAAGTACTCTGCAAAGATTACGTCGAAGTCACCAGATTCGTCCAGGAATCCATGTCACACCTTTTCATCCCTAACGTGGGTGTAGTCAAGTCTTGTAAAATATGAGATGACATACCAATAGGTATGTCATCTCTATGTGGTCACCCCAGCTTGTCATAAGAAGATTGCATGCATGAAGATCACGGTTTTCACTAGCTTGCCATAAGCAGTTATCACTAATTAGAAAATATTTAATGATAATCACTACAATAGAATATCACTCATAATTTACTGACAGGGACAGGTACATGTCCTATGGTAATACGCATTATATACCTGTGCCTGTCATATACATAGGTATATGTACTTACATTTCAATCATCGTATGCACGCACTGCAACTGCAACGGTTTCTGCTCTTCAATTTCACCCAGAACGATAGTTAGGTACCTGCCTCATGCCTGCACATCGTTACAATGCGCTCACATTTATTGCAGATACGTACATAACAAAATTCTGATGCGGTAATTTAAGGTGACCGTACAATTACGTATCATATATGTAATTGAAAGATATTGGTGCCGATTTTCTTGTAGGTACACCGAACTAAACTAACCAAATTATACAAACATTCCTTACTTTTGGCTATGAGAATCTTAGGGCAATAGCTCTAAGATTCGCGATTGTCGAATTAAATTTTAGAATTATTAAAATTTAAATTTTTATTATTAATTTCTTTTTTTCTTTTTGTGACATTATCTTGCTTCTACAAGAAGCAATCTCTAAAATTTAAAAATAATTTTGACGCAACTAAAATTTAATTCGACAATCGCGACTCCACGTGGTACTTGGTTGCCCTACCCCGTGTGTTTTTTTTTAAAGCTGTGGGCGCGTCTGGTGGCATATTGGGGGTCGAAATTTTCATTATTTTTGCGATAGGACACACCATCTACAAGATAAAAGCAAAAAAAAAGATACAGTACTGTTTTTGCACCTGAAGTCGAGGTGTTGTGATGAATTTTAGTTGCTGACAACAAATTTTATTCCAAACCTTTTTAATCGTGATTAACAATAGTTAGATTTAGTTATACAACCAAAATTTTTGGTGATAAACGTCAAATTCAGAATAGCAAATTTGCCATTTTCCCTAAATTACTAACTCAGTGCTATCTTAGTACTGTCAAAATAAAATATAGTTAAGTTGTGTCACTTTAGTCTATTTCAGAATGGGAAATCGTCGTTTGACTGGAATAAACTAAATTTGAGTGGTTTTTAGTCTAGTTTAGAGAATTTTGTGACAAGAGACAATCGGCACCAATAGCAGACAAAAAGTGTTCATGACACGAAAAACCAAGTTAATTATTATCCGTGGCTAGTAATGCATAAAAACTACAATAAAGTGTATATAGTCAATAAATTTAATCGAAATATACGTTGTAGGAATGTCCGCAGAAATGTTTTTTAATTCCACAAAGTGTTTTAATCAAGCTTGTAATTCCGTATCGGTTTCTTGTGATTTATAAGCATACATGAAGTTTCAATGACTTATGTCTTGAAATGTTCATGTGGCGTGTATAACCGGACTTCTATGAAAAAGATTGACAGAGTACTTATTCAAACAAGATAACTCACAACAACACATAGGGCATAGAACTCACCCAAAATAGAGCTTCATAATCGCCGCACTGAGCAAGTGGGTTACACTTGTAGGTCTCTGGTGACCGTGACGTTTATCTACGTCTAACTTGCTGAAAATTTTGGTAATGAACAGCAGTTTTGCACCTAATTATGGTTGTCTCAAAATCAATAAAATTGAAGTGACTTTTGTAATGTCAAAATTACAGCTTTTTACTACATGGTATGAAAGTATACAGGATGAAATTTTAACCAGTGCGCAAACTGTGGCTATGAATTCAGCATAATTATCATTCTAGACTATCTAGGCACCTAGCATAGATATTTCTCGTCGGGTATCAAAAAAAAATCTGCTGTTTCATAGAAAAGGGCAATGCTACGCGGTCAAAATTAATGGAACGACATTTTATTTTATTACCAACAAAAAAAACCTACGCTAGGAGGTCTAGACTCATGTTGAATTTATGCCACAGTTTACACCCTGGTTAAAATTCATTGCTGTATATACGGTACTTATAAGAATACTTTTTTTTTTTTGCTTTCTGTCTGTTTGTTCCGGCTAATCTCCGAAACGGCTGGACTGATTTTGACAGGACTTTCACTGGCAGATAGCTAATTTTATAAGGAGTAACTTTTGGCTGGCTACTTTATGTCCCGGTGGCACGTTCCGGTGCGATAATTTTCGATATCCACGCGGGTGAAGCTGCGGTCAGCAGCTAGTCTTCAATAAAATTGCGAAAATCTAAAAAATGCCAAGTTTTGCTACTTAACACTTCAAGAAGGCGTTAGGTGTTAAGCTAATAGGTATGCGTTGTATCATCCAGTCATCACATCACAATGAATGAGCGATGCAAGTGAAATATCAGTTAAATAATTGTCTGTAACGGAGGAATGTGACGTCGCAGATGCGAGCAAAACTCAGCAGTGTTGGTGTCTCCGCCACACAATCAGTTCAGGCGAGTTTCACTCCGAGTATTCGTGCTGTTACTTTTACAACGCGCTGGCGCACACGAACAACGCTCTGTTTCCCTAAGTCTCATTGTTTCTACTTTGCGCACTGTCAATGGAAAACTTTGACTTTCCACTGTGTCACCGTGAACAGCAATGATACAATTTAGCCAATTTACATAGTTCCTTACTCGTGATGTACCTAATTACTTTGGAAGCTGGAACAGCACCCTAATTACCTACGTAACACACTATCTACCACAGTCTGAATCATTTTGAAGCCTATTGCTAATCCATTGCTTCATATGTTCGAAAACTTTGTCTGCTCAACAACGTAAATAACGCAATGAATGTTGTTGAATTGTCAAAACTTTTTTACAAAAAAACAACCGACTTCCAAAAAAAACACTAAAAGACGTGAAAAATAACTTTAATTTCGGAAGTCGGTGCCTTTGGTTTTGTATTTTCGTGTTTGGCCACCGACTTCCGAAATTAAAGTTATTTTTCACGTCTTTTAGTGTTTTTTTTTGGAAGTCGGTTGTTTTTTTGTAAAAAAGTTTTTATTTTTCACTTTTTAGTTGCGGTACCTACTCCACACAAATTCGTATACCACTACTTGGTGTGTAAATAACAGTGACAGGAAATTATTAACACATCATCCATATAAACTAAGTGGAAAAAATCTGCAGTATTAAGGATAACTCCAAAACTACTGGTCAGACCTTGATCAAATTTAAATGGGACCACATGTGAAGCACCACCTATCAAATAAAAAAAGAATCATCCAAATCGGTTCACCCAGAAAAAAGTTATGAGCTAACACACATAAAAAAAAAAAAAAAAAAAAAAAAAAAAAAAAAAACATACAGACGAATTGAGAACCTCCTCCTTTTTGTGAAGTCGGTTAAAAATGAAACCCATTCCTATTATTAGTGTGTTGCGTAATTACCCCGTTGGCTTCATTCAAAAGTACTTAGGTTGGCACAGTACGTTAGGTACCTGTAAATATTATGTGTACGTCCCTTATTAAACAAAAGAACAATGCAGAGCTAACAAATAGATTAATGTTTTCATGTTGGTGCACTATTTGGAAACACTCAGTTCAGTATCTACGCTGTAAGTTTAGTCTAGTGCGCTAATACCTGCCCGTTTAGATGACTATCTATATTTATTGAGGAGATAGATCGATTACGAAAGCGCTCGCGGCTCGTCCACACTGGCTGAATAAAACAAAGTATAAGGCAATCATTGGATACGGTTCGCGCGGAGATTTGGAGGTGATTTAAGATAACACTATTCAGTCCCGTTGGCTGCAGAGATCGTTTGCTCCTACGATTGTCGGATGGGCCGAGAGCCGAGTCCACACACCGTTACTTTCGCACCAAATCTGCCTACAATACGTTGTTCAGTGTACTTTGATTCGGATAATAAGTTTAAAGTCACGATCCGGTCCGCAAAGCTGTCTAGGTAATCTCTCGGCTGAATTAGAGGCTTCCTTGTAAGGAAAGATGCATATATTTTATATTGAAGGTATCGCGGAGATGAATTGCGGTCACCGTGGATTTATTTTCTTAGGGTGCATGTTAGGAGATAATACTGTTATTGTAGTTGCAGATCACGGAGCTATTGTTTACTTTGAGCTTTATAAAACGAGTTAGCGTCTGAAGTTCAGCTTAATCTGTTCAGTTCAGAGCCTGATTTAGCTTCAACTTCAACTTACCTACTTGGATTACCTGGATGTAGCAGAATAGTGGTCGATCAAGACAAATTAATCTCTTAAGTTATCTCTCATGTGAATGAGTTGAGATTCTAGCATTTCCAGCCAAGTGCGGGGACGAATAAAATAAATAAATAAAAGTCTACCCACAAGTTAAGAAGAAGCTATATTATAAAAACCTACACTTTTGTGGAATCAAGTTACCTAGGTGCTTTCTTCTGGTAACGTTAGTCAACTTAAGTGAGCATCTTTAGGCAAACTTTAATTGGTTACGTCTGTTGTCGTTTTCATTTTTTTATTTGTATACAGATTTTCATGCTTAACGTTAAACCAATAAATTCAACAGCATAATCGTTCACGCTTTCGCTAGCGTAAAGACTCCTATAGTGGCAGCTAAGACAATAGACTTTACTTGCACATGATAATGCTCAGTATACATACAATAATAAAACATATTAGATTTGGTTAGAAATTGCCTCTAATAAGTGACTACTAAACGGCTATTAAACAAATAGTAGATTTGTTATACATGGGGCTAAAATGACCATTATACACGAGGTAGTTTTGCTCCCGAGCCTTAGCGATGGAGTAAATACAAACCGAGTTTTTTCACTAGAATTGCGAGAAAAATAAAATCCAATGCAATATTAAATAGTTTACCTTTTTTTAACACGGCGCTAAAAAACCATTATAACTCAGTTTTTATTCGTGTATAATGGTCATTTTAGCCCCTTGTATAACAATCTACTATTTCGTTTTTGCAGGCTCGTTGGTGATTGGAATAAAATTTTAAAAAATAACTTTTTCCTCTAGAGGAAAATATGCAATTTTATCCCCGCTCGGTACGCACTGTTTGAGCAAGAGGAGTGAAAAAATCATTGCACATTTGGTACTTACCTAACTTAGGTAGAAAAAAACCTTAAAAAAACCCCGTGATGTCAAATAGGATTTCTTTTAACTTTCTTACCACTGACGGTGTTCTTCCACCATGTATCTATATCTTAAAGGCCCGACAGAGAGTAGGGGCGTATATGGGTGCCCAGGGGGGTAGGTACATTGGCACCCTCCTGGTTTTAAATAAAATATACAATAATAAAAAATATATAATAATAGCTCTTCTGTCCGTGACTTCGCCCACTTGAAATTTCTTGTTCCCCCGACCCACCCCGTCGTATCGCATTACCTGCCCGGGCTATATCACTTCGTTTTCGCTTAGCGTCCTTTCTGACTCTTTTTCTTTTTGCTCCGCGCCTAAGGGTGTTAGCGTGATGTTAAATAGCTATAGGCTTCCTCAAGAATTGGGCTATCAAATGCAAAAATAATCTTTCAAATCCAAGTGGTAGGGGAGTTGGAGGAATTGGGAGTCACTTAAGGAAAATTCGTTATTATAATCACTAATGATCAGTCTTATAATTTGTTCACATTTACTTAATTTTTAAAACTAATCAGGTATCGACTTACATAAGTCTTTTTTGGCTAGAATTACCATAATCATAATTATAATTAAAAAAGAAAAAGTAGCTTTGACTCCGATTACCCACATGTAAGGGAAATGAAAGTCAGTTCATGGGGGAATAAGCGTCAATATTATAAAACAAAGAAAGTAACAAAATTATTATCTCTTTTAACAAACAAATAAGAATTAACGAAATTAAAAGTTAGAAATGATAATCAACGGAATTATTAATTCAAAGATACTAATAATTTAATCGAGTTAAATGCAAAAATCACAGCGATAGCGACTAGGGTCATCATATCCTATACATGCCTCATGAGCCCATCCAGCACAGAGACGGCAGCGATACCAGATTTCTCTTGGTTTTTCCCTCTTCGAGGCATATCGTGCACACAGACTGATCACGCTCTTTCTGGGAGTTTTGCTGGATGTTTAGCGGGATTTCAAGATTTTCTAAGTCACAATCACCACTCTCATCATAAGGAACGTTTTCTCTCTCTCCCAAGAAGTCAGAGAACCCACTCTTTTTTGACTTTTTGTTGCCAGGTTTTTTTCGGTTTCCTGGACGGTGGTAATACCTGTCTCGTCAATGTTGTAAATATCTTGAGGTGAGACCGAAGTTTTGGTCATGACTTCTTCCAAGTTCCTAAAAAAATTACTCACTTAGGTTTTATTACAACCTGTAAACCTGTGAAATCCTTGGATCCAGTCCCAGCCAGCTATTCTAGTAACTCTGTTGAAGTTATGAGATAGCTTTAAATTTTCAGCCCATTAAAATGTTATTTTTCTTAGTTGATTTGTCGTCAAACTATGAAACATATTACTTAATTGTAAAAAACGCTCTGTAAATATATTTTCTTGCTCTTCATTAAAAACGGCATGCCTTCCTAACTTTGGAGGTTTGAATTCATCTTTCTTTATCCTTCTTTGTAATGTGCTGAAAGGAATACCGGTTTCCTCGGCAACTTTGGGTATTGATACGCCTTGTCCAATGCCTGCAGCAGCTGCCTGCAGGTCACCTGTAGTCCAACTCGCTTGTCTGGTCCTTCTTGTCCAGTTCCTTGGCATATGAAATTAACAGAAAAGATTTATCATAATAAAAGATGATGCGGGGAATGGGGGTCGGTTGACTCTCATTACCCCAATGACGGTTTGTTTACTAAATTTGAATTATTACACAAAAAACATCAGAAAAACTAATAACCTCCATTAATAAACATAAGTTTACTTCCAGTACTACACCTTAAGATTATTTGATACGCAAAATTAACAACAACGTTTTCGATCGAAATTTCGTAAATTTTACAACGGCTCTTCCCCTGTGCCACTTGTGTCGCTCCCGGTGATGCGTTGGAGCGTGACTGGCGGGCCTGCGTATTGGCCAGTGCGGGAGGGGTGCAGAGCTAAACCCCGTGCGACATAGCCTTATTATGTAAAGCTTAAGGTTCAATTCATTTTGAAGTGACCCTCATTGCCCACTGACTCCCATTCCCCCCGGCTCCCCTAGTTCCAGAAATCACCCCCTACATACAAACTTACAAACAAACAAATTTTACCTCTATATTATATTAGTATAGATAAATAATAGAGAACCCAACCTATCAGAGGCGGCGTGCAATAATTCTCGAAGTCGCTCCGCTCGCTTTTGCATCCTTCATCTAAGTAGCTTTTCGGCGTAAGTCGACAAAGTTCGTCATATTCTGTATGAATGGACAAAAGCAAAATTTGAGCTCGCTCTTGCATCTTACATTCTCTTATTTCTTGCGTAACTTACCATAGTTACTCTTACTTTTGTAAATAGATAAGTACATATATGTTTTATGTATGTATTTATTGTATTAAATGGAACATTAGACTATCCGCAGTATAGTCTCTCCTTCACCCTTTAATCCATCCAAAGATATACGTAGTCTTCAAAAGACGACTTTTAGCGCTATGACCGCTCATTGTGTAACCCTTTGTAAAATTTCTACATTTATATTTGTATTTTTTATGGAGTAGGTAAGTACCTACTTAGGTAGATAAGTTCTCAAAATACGCGCTTGGACATAAGTTGCGGACACCAGTCCGTTATACTATACCTACTATAATTATGTTCTAGGTTATAACTAGGCTAAGTTATACTAGGTTGTTATTGTGGTTGTAACAGAGATATTTTATCTATTTATCTGTCCTAATAATTGTATCCGAGGTGGTAGCCTAAAAATTTCAATCCTGCTGGCTTCCATAGGAGTGCATGTAGGTACCTACATACCTTCGTAACACTGCACTACCTACCCTTTCGTGGCAGGCGTGAAATATATTTTTATAACAGTCTACATTAGTATTAAACATACTAAAAAAAACACTCGACCAAGATACCGTTCTAAATGTTTACTCGTTAAACTATTAATTTAGTCCCTTTCTAGGTAATGTAGTACCTACTTAATAAGCTTGGTTGTAATGGTTTACAGAAATATATAATTAATGTCCATGCATAACTTCTTTTGAAAAATAATAAATAGCGCACATAAAGATGCTCTGCTTTGAACTAAAACAGAACAATAACTTAAGAAGGGTCTAGACATTCGTGATCACGTTCTCCCTGTATATGCAAGTGGGCATTCAGAATGTTACGTCGGCTTTTTCAATCTTAACGACCTAAAATAAAACGACAAAGAATACTAAATCGGTTAAGTTAGGGCTTCTAGGAGGTGCAAGGCGACTGTCGAACCGGTTTGGCCGGGAGATTCTTTGTTTGGTTGTCTCAGAGTCGAAACGTCGCGACTCAAGTCGAGACAGATCATCGCTATGTGACTGACACCGCATCTATCTGTTGCAGAGATAAGAAGACGAGAGCGGATGTGTCTGCAGCGAGAGTCAGGCAGCTGAGGGCCCAGGCGGCCTGATGGCGAGCGGAGCGGCGCGCGCGCTGCTCGTCGCGGCGGCGCTGGCGGCGCTCACAGGGGCGCACGCGGCGCGCTTCGGAGATCGCCTCGCGCCGCGCGTGCCAGCTGCGTACTCGCCCCGCAATGCCCCCTCCGCACACCACTACGTCGAGAATGAATATGACGACGTCTACGAACAGGACTACGAGGAACAGAACCTCTCCGTCGAGGAAGAGGAGACGCCGGAGCCGGAACCTCCCCCGCGCCGCCCCGCGCGCACTGAAGCTCATCGACTGGAAATGAGCACTGAATACTTCGTCATACCGGAACGACTTTCATCGCCACCGCCACCTTCGACATCAACAACTGTCACACCGGAACCACAACCGAATTTGACAATCGTATTAGCACCGGCCCCGCAAATTTTGGGCGCCCTGAGACCAGAGTCTTGGGCAGTCCCTATATTAGCTCTCGCTTGTGTTAGTATGGTGACCCTTGGCGGATTTGAAGCGTTTGTGATATGGGGAGCGAGTCGCAAGGCGCCGAGCCATCGCCACCTGCTTCTTGGACAGACGCTACTGTTTGGATTGTTCTCATGCGCCGCTACCGCTGCATTGTTTGCAACCACGCCGACTGCGTTCACATGTGGTGCAGTCCGATTCGGAACGGGTGTCGCGTATGTAATCGTATTCGCTTCACTCCTAGTGAAGTGTGTTTTTTTGCTTAGTTTAAATGGTGGAGTATACTTACCTGCAGCGTACCAAGGACTCCTATTATTTTTCGCTGTAATGATACAAGTAGCGATCGGTGCACAGTGGCTCGGCGGCTCTCCTCCGCGAGTTATGAGCGGCGGCGGCCGGTGCGACGTGCACATGTCAGACATGCTGCTGTCGCTATGCTACGCCGCCTTCCTGATCGCCGTGGTGTGCGGAGTAGCGCTGCGATCGCGCGGCATCCGCGACAACTACCGCGAGGCGACGCACATCGCGGGCGCAGGTGGCGCCACTGCCGCCGTGTGGGTGTGCTGGGTGGCGGCGGCGCTGGGCGCACCCGAGCGGCACCGCGACGCATGCGTGGCGGCGGGCCTGCTCGCCACGTGCGCGGTAGTGTTCGCGCTCATGTTCGCGCCGAAGGGCCGGCGCCTGGCGGCGCTGGGCCGTGAAGGCCGCTGGGATGCGGACCGTGACGAGGGCCTCAGTTCGTTGGGGGCCGGTGGCTCCGGCTACTCGCCCTCGTTCTTCCACTTCAAGCCGGTCAAGTACGGCATGGTGTCGGCGGCGGCGCCGGTGCCCGTGCCGCCCCCGGTGCTGGACCGTAAGGAACCGCCCGCTCAGCCAGCCGGTTAGTTAAGTATCTAAAGTGCGCTACTAGTGAGGACTAGCGCTTCCACGCACAGATTGACCGCAGATCACGACATTCTTTTCGCAGATCCGTACGGGGGCCTGTTCGCGAACTCGCCGCACCCGCACTCACGCGTCCTGTACACTCCGCCGCACTACACCATGCACCCCCTTATGCTAAACTATCACTACAATTACCCGCCCTATCCTTACTTGCTGCCGCCAGGTAATTAACTACTCATATACCTACACTCGCTTGTAATTAAATGCACTCTAACTACACACGTCCTACCTTTTCACTGACAAACAAGATAATTATGACAGTTCGGTTAGATAAGATTATTTCGATTTTCTTCAGTTTACGGTTTTTATCTTGTCATATCCCGGATTCAGGTCCTCATGTACGAGACTACACTTACAGTTACTACTGCAGGTAAGCTAAGCATACTGATTGTAACGTGTTGTGTGCAGGCGTGATGGTGCGTGGGGAGGAGGGCAGCGTGTACACGAGCGTGGAGCCCACCTTCAGCAGCAACCCCAACGTGTACTTCCAGCGCACGGAGCCGTTGCACGTCGGCATGATGTACTGAGCCTCTGACAAACCACAAGTTCCAAAGCGAACACTGGGATTTGCAGCGCGACGCCATTGTCACTTGCTAAACGGCAATCTGTGACACACCTACGAATATTGTGACGAAACGTTCCCACTGCTGCGTAAAGTTCTCCCGCGCATATTTCAAATAGCCTACAGAATTATATAATTTAATTAAATAAATTATTTCAAAATTCTAAATGACACAATCTTAAGCGTTTTTATGCCCCAATATGTGAATGCAGTTATGTTCTAGTCAAACAATCAGATATTATGTGATGCATAGTGAACAAATTAATAATATTGTTCATTCAACATCTAAACTCGTATGTGCTTTATACAGCAGTGGTAACAACTGATGTGTCATTAAGGATTATGTGAAAAGACTTTTATGAACTTTGTGCGGAACGAAAGCTGTTTGTGATTTTAAACTATACTAAACCCACCCTAAAGAATATGAAGAACAGCTGTTAGAATAACTTTAGATAACTTACTACTAAGAATAGAGAAAAACCATATAATTGTAAGTTTTCCTTATGCAAATTTGTAAATAAAACTAAAGACTGTTTTCGTTTATTTTATTATATTTAAATTATAAAATTATTCTATATTTATTCAATGTAAACACATAAATAACTGCAAAGTTTAGTAAACATGTCTCATCAGAACAGAGACAGTCATGCTTAACTTTCGTAACAATTTCACTCACTCACAATGTTGCCACTTTCAGTTCTTCAGACAAAACTAGATGTAGTTCATTTTGTTCTGTTGGCGACACTATTCACAGGCAGTTCATTACTTGGTTCCAGTGGAGAGCAGGGCCAGGAGTCCTGAGGCAACCGAGAGTGACACGATGTAGTTTCTGTGATCAGAGAGTTAAGGAATCTTTTTGGACAAAACACATAATATAAATATTGAACTATCAGAAACGAATTTCAAACGTTCTTCTGACAACCAACGTATTTAATGCATATCTGGCTAACCTTGATGAAATAACTCACTGTTAAATTAACAATTTAATTTCAGTACTATTACAATTATTTTTGACCACCTCAAACTCTAGACATTTTAAAATATATCTAAATCAAAATACTGAATTGAAACAATGAATTAGTGCCAAATAGTCCACAGCTGGACTTACGACTCCTGAAAAGGTTGTGTTTGTAGTTGTATGTTGTTTGTAAAAGGATACACAGTGGGTGTGAAAGAGCGCAGGATGTAGAAGCTGCTGAGGATGACGATGGTCAGGAACAGAGCATTGTTGTAGAAGATGGAATAGGTGGTAGCCTCGTAGTCAGCTACTTCATTCTTTTTCCATAGGATCCTGAAATTAGAATAAATAGTTTTGTAAACAAAACTAAAAAATAAAAAAGAGACATTTCCCAGATACTTGTAATCTACAATTTTAGAGCTTCTAAATATGATTCTGATAAAGTAAGTTTTCTTACAGTCTAAAATTCTAAATTATAAAAATATATTTTATAAGTAATCAGTACACATGGTAAGCAGGCTGAAATCAATTAAAGAGAATATGGGAGAGACAACCATGGTTGTTACTCAGTATTCATCCTATAACCGCCACCTGATTATGAAATAAATAAAAAGTCTAATAATAATCAATTAGGTTAATTTACATTGATTATTATTACTCTCATTACATTCGAACCAGAATATAACTTCTAAAGGTGATCAGATCAATGTTTTTTCATCAACATATTGGGTTGATAATATCAAGCAAAATCAAGTATTTTACCACTGGTGAGCTATCTGTTAACCTAAAGATCAGTTAATACAAGCTGAGAATTCAAACAAGAAAGTCATCCAGACTTCTAACTGCTGAGTCTCAGTAAGTATACTTCCTAAACAACAACAGAAGTGATCAGATTACCTCTCATCCTTCTCCTTCCTGCTCATCTTCTTGTCGTCAGCCAGCTTGCGAGCCATCTCGCGCGCAACGGCGTCTTCTCTGCGAACCGCCACACGGTGCTTCAGCTGGAACTTGGTGTTCCTGTAGGCCAGGGCCAGCAGCCAGGTGCTCGCTGTCGTTACCATCGCAAACCACGCCAGGGATGAGCTCACCTCCAGGGCATGCACCCTCCAGAACAACCCTGCAATAGTGACACATATGAAATGTCAAACGGTACTTTCACTACACCGTAACCTAATATTTATGTATAAAACTATAGGTTTTAATAACTTAGCAACGTCGGAATAGTATTAAAGTAATACTCACATATGGGAATTGCAGATACGATGAAAGCATTCCCGTAAAAGAGGGCTGAAGATTTCGTCGACACATTCCGGCTGAAATCTTGAAGCAGTAATTCTTCCTCTTTCGTGAAAGCCTTGTTTGCCTTGCCTGACATAATTATTTATTTAATATTGATCTTTAATTCACTAATACTTAGCACGAACTACGTGTAGTAAAAATACAAAGATAGCTCGATATTATGCCACCACTTCAGCTGGTCTGGCTTGTGCGCTGGCGAGCGAAAGTCAAACGTCAAATGACATGTAAGCAACGTGTCAAAAATATTACCATCTTTCAAAAATATTGTAGGTTGAATAAATGTTATTATCAAACATAAATAAGTTCTATTATAGTCCGGTCATTTTAGACAATTGAAATAAAGAAAATTCCGACAGAGCCAAATCTTCGTAGAGACCTTAGGTTTACCACAAGGAATAAAGTGTCAAAAGTCCCCATCAGTCCCATGTGAGCTTAGGGACTTATTCGGGGCCCAAGGTCAAAATTTTAGGTTTTTTGGATTTTTCTCGAAAACAGTAAGTTTTATCGAAAAAGTACTTCAGAGCAAAGTTGTAGATCTTAAAATTCTCTATAAAAATGGTCCCTATGATTTTTTCTCTAAGACCCACTATTTCCCAGATATTGCGCTTGTAAGAATCATGTTCTACATAGTATGCACACATATGCCACGTATGTACATATTTAGGTACTCAAGCAAGCAAAAATGCCTACTCGTGTCTCTTTTATGTATACATTATACTATTCTAAGAAAATTTACTCTAAAATGACCGCCGGTCCCTTACCGAATTCTCTCTACTTGAATAACATCTGGCCTTGAAAAACATCTGCCTATTCTTTTGTCCATGTGGTGTCGTTCACGTATACCTGCTTCGTATAACTGCCTCACGTATACCTACCTACCTAAAAAAATGATTTGATTGACTGCGCAAAAGTATTTACAGAAATTAATTCTTCACCTCAAATACTAATTACTAAAGGAATTCGGTTTCTTCTTGCGGTTTATGGAGCTCCAAAAAAAATTGATTGCATAGATACGTACAGATATTTAACATTTGTAAAAAATACACGAAACAAAAAGCAAGTACAGCTATCTTGTCTTCCTCCAACATCGGCATCTGCTAGTCAACATTTGTTTCGAGTATACCATCAAGTTCAGACATGGCAAGGCAATGAACTGAACCCTGAAGACTGGGGTTGGAAATTGATAAATAATACTTTGGAACCGATTCGAACTTTACTGCCCCCTGCTCCAGAAAAACTTCTTAACACTATTTTTTGCAATTGCAAGAAAGGTTGTAGTGCCAAATGTGGCTGTAAAAAAGTAGGGTTGCAGTGTTCTCCAGCGTGTACCAATTGCCAAGGTGTCTCTTGCTCAAATGTTCAATTAAATACAAGAGAGGAAGATGCATGTGATTTTGATGAAGAGACAACTGATTCATCTTCATTTGAACAATTTCTAAGCGTTCATCAACAGGAAGGAGAAGAAGAAATTGAAGAAAACATGATTGTTGAAGTTGAATATGAAGAGTATGAGTCAGATTAAAGTAATAAAAAAAAGTTAGAACGACAGTTAAACTCAGTAACCCATATCAATAACCTTCATACTATTAAATAATTATTGTTCCTGAAAATAACGTCATAAAGGTTCGTGGAATAGGCCTACCGGGGATACCACGTTAAAAAAAACGCGCCGAGTACCCTACCTCACAGGTGGTGTGGAAATGTGTGCATATTATGTAGAACGTGATTCTTACAAGCGCAATATCTGGGAAATAGTGGGTCTTAGAGAAAAAATCATAGGGACCATTTTTATAGAGAATTTTAAGATCTACAACTTTGCTCTGAAGTACTTTTTCGATAAAACTTACCGTTTTCGAGAAAAATCCAAAAAACCTATAATTTTGACCTTGGGCCCCGAATAAGTCCCTAAGCTCACATGGGACTGATGGGGACTTTTGACACTTTATTCCTTGTGGTAAACCTAAGGTCTCTACGAAGATTTGGCTCTGTCGGAATTTTCTTTATTTGATCACTATTTTTATGTCTAAAATGACCGGACTATTATACAAAGTTACAAAATAACACCGTAAGTTTCACTTAAGGCGTTATTTTGTGATGGGATGAAATCTTTGGAAGAAATAAAAGGGATGAAATATTTCCGCATAACATTGGATGACCCACACCGCCCACACCGACCAAGTTCAGGGTGTCTGGCGGCAGATTTATATTTTCAAAATTAAATTTAAAAAAATACTCATTGACATATGTTTTAATTAAAATATTAAACGATAAATTCTGTGCGCCCACTTGTCTAAAATATTATGTTATAATATTTTGATTTGATTCGGTATTTGAATGTTATATTTTGTATTCATCGATTAGAGTCCAAATCAATGGAGATAAAAACTGCCACGTACTCTCTTCAGAGGACAAAGATGTGATAAAATGACAGATTGTTGGCAGATTTCTAAAGATTTTTTTCTACTATCTGGCATTATGTTTATACTTCTGTCGAAGAAATCCGTTTTTATGGTGGTCATGCTACGCGAGCAGTGGTCTTTAGCTCGTCTTTTAATAGTGCTGCACTCTAAGTAGCATACATATTTATCTAGTTTTCGTTTAATTTGTGATGTACACGAAAGTAAACACTAAACAAAATAATGGCGGTTTGTGGACGGACAACAGTGCTGCTCCCTATAACGATGCCCCAATAATCGTTATTTTTTAAATTATTGTAGAATTGCCAGTTTGACAATCGGTGCTGTCGATAATGTCAATTATAGAATTTTCTGTTTTTACGGGGGTATGTTTCGGCGTTTTAAAAGCCATAGAATATATTCGTGTTTTAAAGCTTAAAAAATATATTATTTTTACTGATTCTCAAAGTGCTCTTCTAGCCATCAATAAATCCCCATTCGAATACAAATCGCAGTTGCCCATAATTTATTTAATAAAAGAATTTGCCTTCAATGGGGTTAAAAACTGAAAGCTCGTCATAGCACAGCACTGTTTAATGTCTTCAAATCGCCATTGTTGTGTATGTTTACTAGATACATAACAATGGCGAGTGATCTATCTATTTACTCCGTAATGTCTCACTGCTGGGAAAAGGCCTCCCTTCCCCACACTCGTCTGTTCACTATCATTGCAGGCCAGTGCTTTCGGTAGGATTCAGTGCAATGTAGTATTAATATTAGGCAGTAGGTAGTTTGGTTTAAGGGAATTAAATACAATGCAGCATAGCGAATGCTGGTTAGATGCTATTTCGATATATTTTGGTTGATATATCTTATTACACAAACACCCGTACTATAAATACCCACAAGTGCCTGCAATTAAAATACACTTACACTTTTTATAAAACAGAGAAGTTGTATGAAAAAGAGCATCACCTGTATACGCATTTCTCTGATAAAAGTCTTCTGGTTTAAATGGATAGCACATAGCCTCGTCGTATTATTGGGTTTCCAATTTTTTCTTCGGAAACCTCTCTCCCACAGTTTTCTTCTTTTATCATCTTTGGGAAATACATGAGTTCCCGGATTTTTGCAGTCAACAGCTGCGCAAGAGGGCTTGTTAAATAAATAGGATTAAAAGAAGTTGCTTGTTTACAGAAAAAATATGGATATTGACAGCTAACTGTCAAGTTAATGTATGGATATTGACAGCTAACTGTCAAGTTCTAAGACGCACAATGGTAGCGACATCTGTAGTGAGCAATTGGCAGTTTTTATCCTCATTTGCATGGATCCCGGCCCATGCTGGAATCCATGGCAATGAAGTGGCTGATACACTCGCCGGTGATGCGGTGCAGTGTGGGGACTTAGTTCCGTATACAAATTTTTGCTGTGACCTCGTGACGTTACAGACTTCTCTTTGGGACACCTGGAAGGTAGCTTGGGATATCGGAAGAAAATCGATGGGTCGTTATTTTGCACTTATACAACCCGACGTTCCGGAAAACCGTGGTTTAGCAGGGCAAAGTTTGGCAAGATGGAGACCTCCATTCTAATACGGATGAGCCTGGGTCATGTCTGCTCTCCAGCCCATCTTGCCAACTTCATATTATCGACGACCCCATTTGCCTGTGTGGCGCAGACGTAGGCGACTTAGATCCCTTTTTTTATCCTGTCCTTTATATGACCGTTCATCTTATCTCAGAAACCTCTTGGCTCTTCATACTCCTTTTCCTACCTCAACACTTTTTTTACTTTGTACAAATAGCTTTCCTGTATATAAGTATAAATGCATAGTCTCATTCATTACTTTAAATAATATTAAGTTGTGATGAAACCGGCCTATCCTAAATCCCGTTAGAATTTTTAATAATAATATTTTCATTTCCTCGTCTTTGTTTTCTTCGTACTAAACAAACTAAACGTGACATTGGCTGAATGCACAAACCGTGCAAAGCCAAAAGAAGAAGAAAAAAAAAAATATGTCAAATATTGAATTTCAAAAATAAAACGTTTATTTTCTTGCCGCTTGTCGCTATCCGCTGTATTGTTGTGGAAATAAAACTTTTATTCAATAACCTCAGTTATTTTTTCGAATGGAGGAAGAATTATTGCTCTGATACAAAATGAGCTACTTTGAATTTGCTATTCCAATACAGAAGGACGAATTACTAGAATCTCACGCAGGACAATATCATGTTGAAGACGTCGTACAACCCCGCGTACTTTTGTCCAAATTACAAGGTAATATAATGTCTGTTTTTATATCAATTTACTTATCCGTTCGTACTCGATAAGAACTAATAAAGCTTCCTATTTATAGATGCCGCGCGGGCTTTTAATGCTGAAGGAGTGGAATACATATTGGAACACTTTGATATTTACTTTTCCATCATAGTTCATGGAAATAAACTTGAATGGAATGTTATAAATAAAGGTAAACTTATCTTAACAGTTAATCTAAACATTATTTAATATTTACAACTTCATTTTATTTCATTATCAATTAACAGCAAACCGTTTACTTAACAAGTTTTAAACAACTTTAGGTTTTGAACACATCATACGAGCGAGCAAAAGTCTCTGCAATCACCTAGAGCCTATAGTACAAGAGCAAGAGATAGATTCTGAGGTCAGAACCAAGAATTTGAACATTTTGAAAATGATGATGTATCTGTTCACTCAGATTATGAAGACTAAGGACACTAAACTTGCTGCTGATGTGAGTGGAATTATATTTTACAGTTCAAAACAATGTTATTTTATAAGAATACTGAATAAATCAATTGTACTTCAGAAATATCTGGGTTCTTAGGTCTGCCAGATTTATTGTGTTCTTCCATCAGGAATTTATGAGTAGCAGTCTGGACTATGGATTTCTTGCTTTTAACTGGCAATTGGTGTGCATAGGACCTCTTTAGTTATTCAGATTTCTTTTGGTTAGAAAATAATTAAATAAAAGTTTTGAATTTTAAAGTTATTTTTATTTAGTTTTCGTTTTAGTCATCAGTACCTAATGTTACAACATCGAAAAGTTTGTGTATGCTGACATTTACTATTTCTAACAGAACTCCACAAAGCTAACACTAGGCAAAAAGGGCAAGAAGGCAACAGATGATGAAGAGTTCTGTGGTTGGACCGAGTCAGACAAACAAGCTGCCTTGGTAACACTCAACTTGGTGCTTCAGCAACCCTTGTCTAAGCTGTGGGACCCGCCCTTGGCTGAAGATAACTTTGTTTCGTAAGTAATTTCTTAGGGTACTTACACTGTGCATTTCATCTCATATATCAATAAGAAAAAGATTTAGACAATTAATTTAATTTGCTTGCTAGATTGTAGTTTCAATTCAGTCAGCTGCAATTATTATGTATCATAACTATTTTAGGAAATAGTAATACATAATTGCAAAAAATATGTAGTAATACATAAGTGCAGGTGACAGAATACTCTCAGTTTATCTAATTAAAATTTTCCAGTTAGATTTAATTCACTTTGCCAATCTTTAACTTATTTCCAGAATGGTTGCTGAACCTTGCTATAAGGCATTAGAAGAACAAATAATAAAGAACAAATCTGTCCGAGAGACTGTGTTTCAAGTGCTTGGTGTGCTGATCAAGAAATACAACCATGGCACCTCCTGTCTAATAAAGTTGGTTCAGGTAATTTTATCTATCATCTTTTTAATTATTTAGGTATGTAACTGACCTTCAGGCAAAGTGCAGTGCCGGTTTTAATAGTACAGGCGTCCTGAGCGAAATTTTGGCGGCGCTCCTCTCCTCTCTCGAGGAGCAGAAAGGGGCGAAAATTTTCAGCACTGCCTAGGTTTTCTTATGTCCATTCATAAAGAAATAGGAGTTATTTTGTCGGCTTATGCAGCAAAGGTTTGACAATTCAGAGAATATTGGGTGCAAGAGCAAGCGAAGAGATCTCAACAATTGTTTTGGTTTTCTAAATGCAAATGAACTAAAACAAAAGTACTCTGGAGGTGCCAGAGGTAAAGGGGCGCCAGGCGCCCTTTCACCTCTGGCACCGTGGGCAATCGCCCAGCGGCGCCCTAACAACACACTGGCACAGTGTATACCACAGCCCCATAAGTCTCGTGGTCGCAATTGCGACTGCTGAGCGTGAGGTCATCGGTTCGATTCCCGGGTCGATCAAAGTGCTATTGGGTTTTTCCATTAGGAATTTCTTAGTAACATCTTGGAGTTTGTAAGCTGGGGGTGTGATACATGCCTCATTGCGCATGTTAAGCCGTTGTTCCTGCGTCTGATCTCTCTCTGGTCATGTCGGATTGTGTGCCATCCCATTGGACTCCGTTGAGATTGGCCGCCTTTGCCGGAATACGGTCTGGAAGACTTAAAAGCCACTTATGAGAAAGGATAAATCTCAATAAATAGTTTTAAACCTATAAATTCACTCTCAGGTAATGTGTTGCTTCACCTCTTAGTCAAACATGCCAATTATACAGTCATAGTGTAGATAATTATGTAGTATTTGTTATGTTATCTTTATTTCAGATCCTACAAATGGTGGAACATTCAGTGTCACCAATATGTGCAGGAGTAGTGCAGCTGACCAAAGAATTTTCACTTGGAACGTTTGGACCACAAATGGTATTATAACCTGTTTTTTTTTTAATAATGCATATTTTACCTGCTAAATTGTTTTTTTTTTCAAATTTAATGTTTAGCATTGATTTTAATAACAAATTACAATTCATATTTTTAGGTGCGTGAAATAGCAGAAGCATTAGCGTCATCTGAGGATGAGAATGCCGGTGCTGGCACCGAGCAGGGAGCTGCGAGGAACTGTGGCGCATTCCTACTGGAGCTCACTAAGGAGCTGCCCAAGGAGATGACAAACGCTATTGCAACCATACAGCCATATCTGGAGAGTGATGAGGTATATTTTTGTACAATTTTTTCCATAACTATGTTTTGGCTGCAAGTCGCGAAAACTTACGCTCAGACTCTGCACCCTCAAGTATGTTCATTGCGATTGTAAACTTTATCAGCTAAGTAATAATGTTCAAATTTCTCTAATTCTAATACCAGCGCAGCCCATTTCGATCCGGACTTTCATTAATCGGTATACTGTTTCTGAAAATGTTGTTTATCATTATATTGTGTTTCTAAATGATAAAATTCTGTTTATATAATTATAACTATTTTAGTCGTACACGCTCCGCATCAGTGTGCTGGGCATGATGTGCGAGGTGCTGAGCGTGGAGCTGCGCGGCGAGGGACTGACGGACGCTCAGCGCACGCAGCGCGACGACTTCCTCGACGACCTGTACGAGCACCTGCACGACTTGTCCGCGTATGTACGACACAAGGTACGACATACATACAGCAGCGCAGCGACCCAAACAAATTATTGAAATTTCTTTATTATATGTAAATTTTATGGTAACGAATTATACACATAAACCTTCCGAAAAAAAATCTCTAAATGATGGCGCAAACCGCATCAAAATCCGTTGCGTAGTTCAGAAGAACAACACGGTCACACAGACAGACATGAAATGCAACTTTTTACGCCTTTTACCCATGCGGGTAGGCAAACTACAGAACGCCACCTGCTACGATCCTTACATATGTACTTCTTTTGCTTCGTTTACGCGCCGGTTGCGATTACTACACTACTGACTTTTCCGAAGAACATCACCATTAGGGACACTTGGTCATAAATGAACATCGGATTATATGCTTTATCAAAATGCCAAAATATGCACAAAAAAGGGCGAAATATATGCACTATCAAAATACTATTTATTGACCGAACGAGTGCGAGCGAAGCGTCTACGTTTCAGCTTGGGAAAAATGCATTAGTATGTCCGGATGTCCGACTGTTCACCTCTACAGGTCGCATTTCCCAACCGATTGTAGTGAAATTTTGTGAGCGGGTTATATCGAATTTTTTGTCGATTCATTTTTCGAAAATTTTCAAAATGGTGGAGAAATGGGAAAATTCAGCCATTTCGCTCTGCGCGCGCTTTTTGTGTTAAGGTGAACATTTATTCAGTTTTAAGCTATGTAAAGACAGACTCGCGAGGTCTACAATTCCGGGAGCCACTAGTATATATATTAATAATCAGTTGTAATTCTTGTGACAATATACAATTAAATATTTTTCTAGATTTTCTAAAGCAAACTTGTGACGTCTGTCACATTAATTTATTGGCTGAAAATTACCTCTCTACGTGGCGTATTTCCATTCTATACAATGCCAGAACGCAATCATAGGAAACTGCTCGCGTATACATTGTAATTCTATTATTAAATCTGCGATTACAATGTATACACAAATTTTGCGTACTGGTCGTGTATAGTTCGCAACGTGGACGCGCGCCTCCTGTTTTCATCACTTACGCCTGAAAAGATTTTTAAAGATTTATAGTGTAATAAAATCATTGTAAGTGACAGGAAAAACCTATTAGGGCCTCCTATTTCTGAATGGCAATAATAATAAGGCGTAGTCAACGGAGCCCCGCGAACGGGGCTCCTACATCTGGGTGGTTTAAAAAAAAATAACCACGAAAAACCCGCCCGCGTATTTTTGCATATGCAAACATGCAAATACTTATACTTAATCCGATATCTAGTCATATGGTACTTGTCTACACCTCCTATGACTGCCTATTAGTCATTTAGCGTCTGTATCGTCATAGCGTGTGTGCCCAAATTGTTGTTCCGTTCGACGTTCGTGACTGATAGTCGTTGACTATTCACATATACGGATACTACTCCTTTGAGTCGTTCTCCTCGATGGTGATCGTCGTAAAGACATATTTTCTTTTGACACTGGACCGCCGTTTGATTTTGTTTTCTAGCCACATGTATAGCTTTTTGTTATGGCTAACGTAATACCGCGACACGATTTAATTGATGACAGAGACATTTTATTATTATTATTATTTAGCAGTACCTTCCATTGGAAAATTCTGGAAGTACGGTCTTTTATGCTCCATTTACACGATGCAAATTTCTTGCTTATAGCATACATGCAATTGAGGCAATAAATGACTTGCGTCGTCTAAACACTGTTTCGATGGTGCAACAGTGCAACTATTATGGTTGCTTCAACGTTGGTATGCCACAGGCAATTACATCGTACCGTGTAAATCAGGCTTTAAAGTCTTAAGCATATTCTGATATCGAACATATATCAACGAATGTAACATTAAAACAGGTGCTTCAGTTCTGGTGTCGACTTCAGAGAGAGAACTGTGTGCCGGTTAGTCGGCAACGCACTGTGCTTGAGCGAACCATCGGACGGCTCAGGGACAAGGCTGCGCTCGTCAGGAAAGCCGCCATACAACTACTTAAGGTATAGTTCCAAATTCATCGTCAGCTGTTTTCCTCAACCTAGGTTGACTTTCCTACCATATAAGTACCCTAACCCATCGAGAGTCATAGTGTAGGATACACTGCCACTAAACCATGGGCCATCACTATTGCCAGAACCATCATCATCATTCTGTTGCCTTTATTCCAATTTATTTGGGGTGGGTGGGCTATTAGTCATCCCGGTAGTTACCCCTCCTGTTGCTACAACCAATCTCAGTAAAGAAAAAGAACAATCTGAAATGGCGCGAATCCTTTATGCGACATTCAAGATTAAATTTATATACTCGGCCTGCCGTTTAGGCTATCAAATGTAATAAATCCATTTTTTTTTCGTTACATTCCTCTCATAACATGACATCACGCCACTAATCCTCGAAACATTAGGCTGAGGTGTACACCCACATTTAGCCAGTTATGTTTAAGTCCCAAGTAATAGGGAATGAGCCTATTGCCATCTTCCGTTTGTCTCTCTATTTAATATTCATGTTACTTTCTAGATATTCTTGGAATGCAATCCATTTTCTGCACAACTGAAACTAGAAGTGCTGGAAGAACAATTGAAAACTGAAACAAAAATCTTAGAAGATCTACAAAAAAAGTTGAATTCGGGCCCCGACCCTGAGTTGGTCAAAAAATGGGAGAGTATAGAGGCTGACGTCATTACTACAATAAAGAAAGGAATAGATATACTCACACAAGATGAGCCAGAATTATCCCAAGCGTCGCTGGAAAACTTGTATGATGCGATCCGCAAACATTTACGTGAAAAGAACTATTACAAGGCGTACCTAGTTGTAAAGCACACTGAGAGACAGTACCCTGATGCTAAATTACTTCGATGTGACATGGAGAAAAGTGACCAGGTAAGAACTGAATGAAAAGAAAGAAAAGAGAAAGGAGAGAAAGGAGCAATAATCGTTATTTTAACTAGCACGAAATTAACAAATACTGATCAGCAAAAAGTAAATTATCACATTAAATGACGCTTACCGTCTTAGATTCACTTTGTTGCTTCATCTGTTGTTATAGGTAGGTACGAGTACTTCACTTTCTCCGTCAAGTTATGACTAGTTTTATTTTTATTTTTTTGATCTTTATTTATTTTTTATTATTATAACCATTCATGGATGTTTTTTATTTAGTTTTTATTCAATGAATCCACAGTATTTATTTCACTAACTGTCGCGTCGGTGTATTGTCCGTCGCGCTCGCCTGTGGCGCTTTGCGAGTGCACCGTGCACTGATCAATGTAGTTAATCTCTAAGAACAGGTTTTGCTGAGATAATTTCTTGTAGTTTTTTTATTCTATTTTTTTTGTTTTTGTTTTTTGTTACTATATTTGATACAAAGTAAGTTTGTACTAGTTTATTCATTTATTTATAAGTATAAAAATATATATTAGGTTTGTTGAAACTGTTTGTACTCCCCGTCACTAGTCCCTAAGGGTTCATTAGAAAACCAGCGTCAGACAGCACCTGTCTGACATTAATGCTGAAATGAACCTTTTTGGCGCAGCCGTGAGGCACACACTGTTATCACTTTTTATTTTTTATTATTTGTGTTTTGTGTTTCGCGTACTGTGTCCAAATAAACTTTATTCTTTCTTTCTTTCTTTTAACTACAGAAATATTTGTTTGTAGGAGCTCTACCTGATGGATTGAAACCGAATCAGTGGCAAGCTTGCAAAAACCTATGTATTCGAATAGTTATGTATTGTATTTATATAAATAGTACACCACAGACAATCTGTATAATATTGTTTCTCCTTATCTATCAAGTCCACCCAAGGGTTGTTTGTAAAACTAAAAGATCACTTTTAGCGATAAGATCACCCTATGTAAGTCTTAAAAAAAACCGGCCAAGTGCGAGTCGGACTCGCGCATTTTTGAGTTTCAGTTCTAAGTATGGGGAACTCCCAAAATTTATTGTTTTATTTTTTTATTTTTGTGTGAAAATCTTAATGCGGTTCACAGAAGACATCTACTTACCAAGTTTCAACCGTATAGTTCTTATAGTTTCGGAAAAAAGTGGCTGTGACATACGGACGGACAGACAGACAGACATGACGAATCCATAAGGGTTCCGTTTTTTGCCATTTGGCTACGGAACCCTAAAAATTGGTATACAGTCAGTGCCCTGCATAACCCAACCCCTATTCCCCTCTTCATCTTTGGAAGAGGGGTCAGGTAATACAGAGCACTGACGGTACAATAAAGAGTATTCTATCTATCTAAAAATTAAATTTCTTACTCATTACAGATTGCATACTTCGTAGCATTACTTCGCAACATATTCATAATACCAGACCGAACCATATCTCTAACACAGCAATGTGAACAAGAACTTGCCATGTACAAACGGTTAGAAGAAAAAGAAAACATAGTAGCGTTTCTGCAAGAGTCCGTTCACTTCAGTCGCATGGTCTCCGAAGCGGTGCCGCTTATAAACTCCTTGCTGATGTCGAAGCAAGCCGGTGACGTCAGCGAGGCGATAGATTTCTTTACGACGGCGCATCATTTTAATATTGAGTCTGCGAAAATGGGCGTCGCAAATATGTTGCTGCTTGTGTGGTCGCCGGATCAGGTAGGCTTGTTTAGTTGTTTGGCAAATTATTAGCAACAAAGTTCAGTTTTTAGGGTTCCGTATCTCGAAAGGAAAAAACAGATCCCTTTATTCTCACTTCTTTGTCCTTCTGGCTGTCAAGACCATTTTTCTCAGAAACATGTTGAGGTATCAAGTTGAAATTGATATCAAATACAAATATGTATGTACTTAGATCTAGAGTCCTTCAAAGCTGTTAAAAATCAAGCTTCTAAGTCAACACAATAAAAAAATACGGCCATTTATGCCGCATATTTTGACACTCGCAAATAAATTAAAACCTAGTGTACTTCCCGTTGCCTAGAATAATGAAAGGCAAGAAGCAAGGTAAAGGTAAATATCCGGAAACCGATAATTTGTTGTTATATAAATTTACATTTGCAGTTGGAGAATTGACTGTTACGCATATTGATGTATGGAAGAATATTTTCTCAACTACAAAGTTAAGTTTGCTCTTCAATGTGGCCTACCTAAATGTCCTTTCTTTGGTATTATTCGTCGAATTCTTGAGCTCCTTAAGTTCTGAGTTGAGCTGTATGATTACTGACAAAAGCGTGCACTGACTTGACAGCTGCACTCCAATCTGCGTGGTTCATTCCTCAAAAGACCATTTCAGACCCAATCTACATGGTCTTCACATGATCTGCCCAAGATTATGTCTGGACTTTAGAAGAAACTGTGACCTCTGAGTTTGTTTCGGCCTTTCTTCTCAGAGTAGTCAAATAGGAAACGCCGACCTCATCTAGTTTAAAAAATATGGTTGACGTGTACAATGTTTGTACAAACCTACTTACAGAAATAAAATCATTTATCAATCCGGAATTGGAAATTCATAGGCGGTGACGCATGCATTTTTTTTATATTCTCTGGTTCTAGTTCCAATTTTTGGTTTTAAATCAACCACTGAAAATATTCAGGAAAAACGCGAGGCGGTAGAGCGTGCGTACCGCGACATGTACCTGGAGTGCGACACAAAGGCCGAGCGCGCGCGGTGCTTCGCCATCGCCAAGAAGCTGGTGGCGCTGATGATGCACATCGACCGCGGCAGCGCGCTCGCGCTCGAACATCTTGTGGACAAGTGGGTAAACAAGGGAGACATCAGTCCCGGTATTATACAGGTATGCATACATATTTGATAGAAACGCATTAGTCTAAGAGCCCGTGACGGCCAGACCCTCGTTAATTCATAAAAGCTACAAGTTTATGTATGTCCCCTATACAGGTAAGAATGAATCCCGCCTATGAAACTTGGGTCGCGGTGGCTTCGGCAGGTAACATGTAATAAAGGTCTATAAAACTTTGTCTCAAATTTGTTATAGTATAAAGGTCTGTTTTCATATATTTTATTTGTCCCGCCTGCTAGGCAACCTTAAACTATAACAAATTGTAATAACACTTACGTTTTAGTATAAAAGGTGAATTTTATATAAGTTATTTGGGGAACTATCAAATGATGTTTCCTCAGTAGCCAGACAGTTTTGAAAGTTCTTTGTTCTTTCATCTTGCCAGACGCGTCAAAAGTTTGCTGGAAGCGCGAGCGCGAGAGAAACATGTAAGCGGTTGCGAGTAAAATAGCGTGTTTGGTCCATTGCGATCTTTTACTGCGCATCATTTGACAATTTATATTTGATGTAAATTATTTCTTAGTTTTATCAATAAAATTCATTATACAATGTGGAGACAACATTACGACAATAAATGAAAACAATGGCAATACTAATGCATAAGAGTGTTTTGGAGCTATCAAATAAATCCCAGCATCGAAATTAAAAAAGTGATTTTTTCAAACCGCGACCCAAGTTTCATAGGCGGGATTCATTCTTACCTGTATAGGAGACGTACATAGAGAAACTTGTAGCTTTTATGAATTAACGAAGGTCTGGTCGTCACGGGCTCTTACTCTATATAGCCGTATGGCCCATCGAGTACAAAAAAGTTTTTCTTTGTAGAGTGTGGTCTCTTGTCACTCATGTGACTGTCTCCTTCTAAAGATCGATGTGTCATATCGCCGGCTACTTATTCTTACTATACACATATTTGAACTTTTTTATATTCTACTAGCTTCTGCCCACGACTTCGTGTTTCTTTTTTGTACACCTTCGCGCAAGTGATGCTAGCAATAAGTTGACAAAGTTTTATCGCAATTAGATTAACGGTATGCAGCTCAGAAAATATGAACAAACAAACATTGATTTTTATATATTAAGATATTCGATTACTACATGTTTAATCATTTTGCTTGTTTCATAAACTTGACATTTTATAACAAATGCAGTGTTTATGTTTGGATAGTACAGCACTCTGGTCTCAAATAAAAACTTATTATTTTGATTCACAGGTTTTTTGGGAGATGTTCCTAAAGAAAATTGATGGAACTACAGACATGGACAGCTACGCCGCACTCACACTCCTAGTGATGGTCGCTAAAGCGAAACCCTCCGTAGTAGTCGCAAACCTCGACGTCATTCAAACGCATGGGCTAACTGCAGATTACAACTCCAGGAACTTGAGCATTCAACTATTGATACCATTAACGAAAAAGAGTCAAAGATATCCTGTCGAACACGCAATTTTCACCTCTATTTTCGACAGTCTGATGGAAACGTTCTCTAAGTTCGATAGATTCACCGCCTTCGCTGCTAACTCTATAGATCTCATTTACGCAATCTGTGATACCCCGGAAATTGTAAGTGGGAAGATTCTTGCAGAAATGTACAGAAGGCTTAAAGTGACTATGTTGAATGATAGTGGCAATGAGGAGGAGGTCAGCATGCCTGTGGAGCTGTTGACTCGCTTCGTGTTCGTGTTGGGACAAGTGGCGCTACAGCAGCTCATATACCTTGATATAAATGTGTACAGCGAGCTCAGGAGAAGGAATCAGGTAATTATTCACTTTTAAACAAACATACTAATAAAATATCAGATTTTGCTACTTTCTCATAGCAAAACACAAAATATTTCTTCATAGGTACAAAAATCGGAACGAAATAAATAACTAATTTTATAGGAATACTTAACCAGAACATCACAATTCAAGGATTTGTTGTCACCAGGTCCGCGAAGAACGCAAGGTGGAAGAGAAACGCAAGAAGAAAGCGGGCGCATTCGCGACGCCGGGCAAGCGCGGGCGCATGGACGACCTGCGCCGACAGACGCTCATGAACGTCAGCAACGCCAGCGCTTCCTCGCGGCAGCAGCGGAGTGCCAGCGTCACCTCCAATAAGGGACCCTCGGTACGAGCATGATTTTTATTAAATTGCTTTATTTAATATGTCATCGAATTATATATTTATGGTGAGGTTTTTCGATGGAACTGCAGAGCGAAGCGAAAATATGAGATCTAGCTTATGCCCGCAACTTTGTCCGCGTGTCATTTCTTGTTCCCCCGACCCACCCCGTCGCATCGCAGCGCTTCGCCGCGCTATTACTTCGTTTTCGCTTAGCGTTCTTTCTGACTTTATTTGTTTTTGCTCGGCTCCTTAGGCTTCTAGCGTGATTTTAAATAGCCTATAGCCTTCCTCAAGAACTATCAAATGCAAAAAGAATTTTTCAAATCTGACCCGTAGTTTCAGAGATTACCCCTTTACATACAAACTGACAAACAAACAAATGTTACCTCTTTATAATATTAGTTTATATATGGTAAATTTCGATTTTGGTTTATTAATTGCATAGACTTTTTTTATATTTTTTATTGTTAGTTCATAAATCAGGCAATACAGATAACTTACATACGAGGGCTGCACTAAAAGTATCGGGAATGGAATATTTCCACTGTTCCTGTCATATTAAAATCTTTTTAATTGAAATCTCCTTGGTTTTAAAAATCGAATACTATTTATTTATTTAAAAAAAGATTCTCGGTCTTGTCACAAGGTTTTGTCAAACTTGTTTAGTCGTTGAGAAAATGGGATTGACTCGAGAAAATTCAAGAGCGATGATTTATTATGACTTTCGAAGTGGTTTAACACAAAAACAGTGTTTTGACCGGATGATTTCTGCATTTGGTGTTTGGTGGTGTAAAATGTAGTCATACCGCATACCTATCAATTAATGTTAGCAACTTACTACTTATATTTATTTGTATAACTTCACCAGCACGCACCTGAGGCAAAATGCATTTCTTCTAGATTTAAGCAATTACTTTGTATCTCATTGTAAGTGAACCTATTTATTGTTCTTATGAGAATAAATTCTTTTAAACCTAAGCCCCATCCAAAACCACAATTTATCGCTGGTTTGCCGAATTTCAACGTGGACGTGTCAAGCTCAGTGATGATCCCCGTCAAGGTCGTCCAAAAACTGCAGTCACCCAAGAAAACGTTGATGCTGTGCGTAAGCTGATTGAGGAAGATCGACATGTGACATACCGCGAAATTCAGGCAACTTTAGACATTGGCATGAGTCAAATACAAATAATCTTGCATGAACAATTAGGTGTAAAAAGTTGTTTTCCCGATGGATACCGCATTCGCTCTGTGAAGAGCAAAAAGCGGCTCGCGTTACTTGGTCCGTCAGAACTCTCGAAAGATTCCACGCAGGATCCTCAAATGCTGTATACAACATCGTATCAGGTGACGAATCCTGGATATACGCGTACGAACCCGAAACAAAAAAACCAGTCACGAGTTTGGGTGTTCGAAAATGAGTTAAAGCCAACAAAAATTGTTCGTTCACGGAGTGTTGCAAAAAAAATGGTGGCCACGTTTGTCTCCAAAACCGGCCATGTTACGACTATTCCTCTTGAGGGACAAAGAACGGTTAATGCAGAATGGTATGCTAGCATTTGTTTGCCACAGGTCGTTTCTGAACTCCGTAAAGAGAACTGCAACCGCCACATCATCCTCTATCACGACAATGCGAGTTCTCACACCGCGCACAGAACAAAAGAGTTTTTAGAGCAAGAAAACATAGAATTATTAGACCATCCGCCGTACAGCCCCGACCTAAGCCCTAATGATTTCTATACTTTCCTTAAAATAAAGAATAAATTGCGTGGACAGAGATTTTCATCACCTGAAGAAGCTGTGGACGCCTACAAAACGGCCATTTTGGAGACCCCAACTTCCGAATGGAATGGTTGCTTCAATGATTGGTTCCATCGTATGGAAAAATGTGTCAAATTTCGCGGAGAATAATTCGAAAAGCAATAAATACATTTTTAAATAGTAATGTTGTGTCACTTCCTTGATTCCCGAAATTTTCAGTGCCGCCCTCGTACTAGGTAAACTTAAAGAAACACAACACAGCATGTACAATGTATGAGCCAGTGAAAATTAATTATAAATAATATGCTGCCATTGGACTAATTATTATTAGTCAAATGGTTTCACAGGGTCATCTTAATATTAATATTGACTGATACTAAGGTCCCGGAGAAAATATCAAAATGCTGCCTCACACCCTTTTAGCTGGACAACATTCTATTAAATGGAGCATGTTGTTATATTTCTTCTGCAATGAGGCATCACAAATGTGTGCCTATTGCATAAACGACTGCTCTGGCGTGGAACAGCATTTTGAACTCTCTCCAGCAAACCTTTACAATCTATGTGGGCGTTGCTTAACTGAAACAATTATACAATATCTGTAGCTTTTATTCTAGAGCATAAACTATTTTAACTTTGATTCATAGGATTTGAGGTTTCTACATTGGTTATTTACATAAGGTAGTTGGTACAGAAAGCGTTTATGAACTTGCTCTAATTTAAGGCCTAATGTGCGAGCCCTGTGATACTCCTGATAGTATAACGTTTATCTGAGATTTAAAACCTTGAACAACTACCATTTGTGTCCGATATTTCTAATAGGACTCCAACCATCGCTGTAATGACCAGTGATCGGAGTAGGTAGATTGATTTTTAGTACTTGTATCATAAATGCACACAGAAAGAATAACATGGATAAGCCATTTTTCCGGAAAGTAATTCCGGTATTTCCGGATTCAATTAAATATTGTTAATGTTGGTAGTGATATTATTACTACTCAATTCAAAATTTAAAGGAAGGTATCAAAACTAAATTAATTCATTATTTATCTGTTGAATAATAAAAAAAACAATCGAATTCCGATCGAAGCTTTAATATTTATTTTTTATTTTTAGCCTAGGATAGCTAGATAGCTAGATCTTTTATAGATAGATATAAATTGTTGCACTTAAATTTAAATATTTTCATAGTGGTCATGGTAATTTACATTAAGGGTAGAATAAATGACGGGGCCCCATAGAGGGCCAATGCCTGCTGGGGTCGTGAGACTGTTTTAAGAATGCACCACGACTCTGAAACGTAAAGGGCATACGAAGGAACAGGTTGATTTTAGTCAGTGAAGTCTGACAGTCCCTCCCGTTTCACTCTGGGCGAGAGGACTCATTTCATGATTTTAGCACCAAAAAAAAGGGGTAGAATAAATAAAAAAGATAAAAATCAACATTGTTTATTGTTAAATATGTACATTTTACATTTATTCACATTTTTAATCTTCATCGATTACAATGTTAGCATCCTGGTAATCCTGATCTTTACAATTAAAATATATAACTATGAGTTTCTCTATATTTTCTATTTTCAACCTATTTCTTTTAACATCTAAAGTCCATTTATAAATGGAAAAAGACCGTTCTACATCTGACGATGTCAAAGGAGCAAATTTAAAAAAAGGTATTAAATTATGTGCTTCATTTTTTTCAATGGCCTCACTATTTTCTCTAAGTGTGTCTAAATCTGGGTTTCGTTCCATAACACGCTCTATTTTATTTTTTATATTTTCTGAATTGCACTGATTTATAGCATCTCTGACGTTGTCAAATGCTAAAAGTGAATCTGTCAACGATAAATTATGCTTTTGCAATTCTTTTAAAGACAAATGAATTATAAAATAATTGTCTTTAATGTAATTTAAATCTTCTTTTAAATTTTCTTTTTCTATAATATTTTTTGCCTCTCGAATAGATACCGCATCAGAGCTGCTTAAACAAGATAGTACTTCTTTTATTTTTTCAAAGTTTTGAGCGTAATAAAATGCTGCCTCTAAACTTATTTTTGAAAAACTTATTTTGAATCAAATGCAGGGATTTTTTAATAATCACAAATTACTGCATAACAAACAGTTCGGTTTTACGAGGGGTCGTTCGACTACTGATGCCGGAGTTGAACTTTTAGGACATGTTTATGATGCATGGGAGGACAAATGCGATGCTTTGGGAATCTTTTGCGATTTGTCCAAGGCATTCGATTGTGTTCTTCATGAAACATTGATCAGGAAACTGCACCACTACGGAATCCGAAACGCCTCTCTGGATCTTCTTACTTCTTACTTAAGTGATAGGATTCAGAGAGTTGATGTTAATGGAAAAAGATCACCCGGATCGGTAGTAAGAATGGGGGTCCCCCAGGGCTCAATTCTTGGGCCATTTTTGTTTCTTATTTATATAAATGACTTGCCTTACCTCATAAAGGATAAACATGATATAGTGTTATTTGCAGACGACACTTCACTTTTATTTAAACTGAAATGTCAGCAGCTGATTACTGACAATGTAAATAGCGCCCTTGCAATAGTAGTTAACTGGTTTAATGTTAATAACCTACTTCTTAACGAGAAAAAAACTAAATGTATTAAGTTTACGATACCTCATGTTAGACAAGTAGAAACTAGTGTTCTCATAAAGGGTGAAGTGCTGAAACCCGAAAATACCACAGTTTTCTTAGGCATAACTTTGGATACCAAGCTTCAATGGGGCCCCCACATAGATAAATTGTCAAAAAAGCTTAGCTCTGCAGCATACGCCGTTAGAAAAATTCGTGGTTTAACTGATTTAGAGACAGCCCGTTTAGTATACTTTAGTTATTTTCATAGTGTGATGTCGTACGGTATTCTGTTGTGGGGAAATGCCGCCGATATCCCGACAATTTTCGTTTTACAAAAAAGGGCAATTCGTTCTATCTATAAATTAAGTCCCAGACACTCCCTCAGAGATAAATTTAAAGAGATTAATATAATTACTGTGCCTTCTCAGTATATTTATGAAAATCTTTTGTATGCACATAAAAATATTAATCTGTTTAAAAAATACAGTGATATCCACAATATAAATACTAGAAACAAACACAAATTTATTGTTCCTACAACCAGGCTCAAGAAAATAGGTGGCTCGTTTAGATGCCAATGTATACGTTTTTATAATAAACTTCCTAGCCACATTCAAGATCTAAGCTTTAATAAATTCAAATCTTTTATAAAACGGGAACTATGCCAGAAAGCCTATTATACTGTGAAAGACTATATTGAAGACAAAAAGGCTTGGGATTGAGCTGCTCCAATAAATTTACACGGTGAATGTTGATTTTAATTTGCTAGCTATTTTAGACATGAGTATTTACTGTAAAAGTATTATATTATTTTTTCATTATTGAGAATATGAGGACTATGTGGGTCATTGTTTCAGTTATATTCTCGATCTGGCAGTTTAAGTAGTTTATGCGGCCTACCCAAATGTCCTTTCTTTGGTATTGTTCGTCGAATCGTTGAGCTCCTTAAGTTCTGAGTTGAGCTGCACGGTTACTGACAAATGCGTGCACTGACTGGACAGGTCCACTTAATCTGTGTGGTTCTTTCCTCAAAAGACCATTTCAGACACCAATCTACATGGTTCTCAAACATTATGTCCGATTTTTTTATATACACATTGACATTGTTGAATTTTATATACACAATGACATGAGTATTTACTTGTAAAGTAGTATGTTATTTTAATTATTGTGAATGTGAGGATTATGTGGGTCATTGCTTTTTTTTTTCGCAGTTAATTTTTATCATGGTCTGGCAGATTGAGTAATTTATGTGGCCTACCCAAATGTCCTTTCTTTGGTATTGTTCGTCGAATCGTTGAGCTCCTTAAGTTCTGACTTCCTGAGTTGAGCTGCACGATTACTGACAAATGCGTGCACTGACTGGACGGGTCCACTCAATCTGTGTGGTTCTTTCCTCAAAAGACCATTTCAGATACCAATCTACATGGTCTTCACATGATCTGACCAAGATTATGTCTGGACTTTAAAAGAGACTGTGACCTCTGAGTTTGTTTCGGCCTTTCTTCTCAGAGTAGTCAGATAGGAAACGCCGACCTCATCTAGTTTAAAAATATGATTGACGTGTAAAAGTGTTTGTACAAACCTACTTACAGAAATAAAACCATTTCTCATTTATCATTTAACCAAGTGCCCCATCTTGTAACAACTGGTTGGGGAGGTAGCGGCAAATCTGGATATTTTTCTTTTAAAATTTTGACTCTACTTGGGGCTTTCAAAAATACCTTTTTAACATTTGCTATTAAAATGTTAACATCGTGATATTCTAACCTAATTTGCTCAGATACGCGATGAAGAGAGTGCGCCAAACATGTTACGTGTTTCATTTCAGGTAAGTATTGTTTTAAATTTCGTCCTGCAGACAGCATATATGCAACGCTATCAGTGCAGAGGACAAGAATGTTACCTACATTCGATTCAAAAGAATCTTCCCAAAAGTTTTCCAAACATTCCAACACAAATTGCGTGATTGTTTGTCCATTAACTACAGTTAGCATTTTACATGCTACCAAATAAGGTCTAGTCAAATTGCTAGGATGTAATGGTTTTATTAAAAAATGGACTATATAGCGACCTAAAAAGTCTGCCGTTTCATCTAATGATATCCATAGTTTCTCATTTTTATAATTCTGCCGAATCGAATTGATTTTATTCTTAAAAAACTTGTCCAAGTAAACTTTCCGTAACTGTGATTCATCTGGCAGAGTACGATTATTAGGACACGTACAACAACAGGTACTACACATATATTTTTTAAAGAAATCTTGAAAAGTAGTATTTTTCATCTGAGACCACGGAATATTGCACAAAATGAGAAATTTCATAAGATCGAAATAAAATTCCTCTTCGGGCCGCTTATACTTTCCCTGGTGTACTGCTCCTTCGATATGTCTTTTAACGTTTCCTTTATTTATGGTTTTCAAATGACTTTCACATTTTGAACAGTATATTGTACCACTAGCGTGATCGTAAAGTAGTTCGGGATGACCGGATATCCATTTTTCTACAGTTTCAGCCTTGACGTTTGCCATATCTGAACTCTGTTGAAGAGATGGAACCTCGTATATCACCTAAAACAAAGACATGAAAAAATTACATTTTATTTAGTAGTTGTTGTTTTTAAACGGTTTTATTTAGCTTACTCCGTTTGTTTTATATTTCGTGGATCAAATTTAGTCATTGAAATTTCACCCTCTTCCTGTCAACCGATTGATCTAAAATTTGGTATTCGCCTTTGATTCTGGTGACAATACAATTATGTATATTCAAAATTATTATCAATCCAAAATGGCTGCCGCTACAAGATGGCGGACAACTTAGTTTTTTTTCAATCCCGTCAATATGGGTATCAAATGAAAGGGCTTGTTAAGTAGAATATGGTGCACTATACAAAATTAATATTCAAGATGGCCGCCGCTACAAAATGTCGGATGATGTTGTTTTTTAGTACCCAAAAAACAAAAGAAACCTGAATAAGGCACTCAAATTATATACGGATTCCAGTAAAATGTCGGTTAATAGTGGAGTTAGCTGAATTGCGACTACATTACTAGAATATCATAATTTTGTTTCGCACTAAGCTCACTGGTTCATACTCTATTAAAGATTTAACAATATTAAGACTCATGGTATGTTCAGCGGGTTAAGCAAACAAACACAATACTAAAAATATTCTTATAGTACATCCAAACATGCTTTATACTCCTTGTAACTAGTAAAATATTACTTACCAAAGCTTGGTTTAAATATGTAGATCCAATTCAATAGTGAAAAATCTGAGTCCGTATATTCGAGCCAAATCGTGGTTTAGAGCAGATTCCAGAAGTCAGTATGTACACAAGCCAGGGTCAAGAAACGTTTTCACAACACAGTAACAAACAAAGATGCGCACTCTACGAACCGAAGTAAACGAGTGAACTACCTGGCATGTCGTCGGGGGGCGTACGCATTGTTCTGATAACCGGTTATTGTACCACCCATGATCCTTTGTTCTGATTGGTCGTTGGGTTTTGTCAAATCGTGACAAAAAAAAAAAAATAGGAAGAATAATAAAGAATAAAATTGCTCATTTTATTACAATTCCTACCTTTTTTTTGAGGATGGCAAATCATCAAATGACTCCTTCCACTCTGGCAGAATACAATTCCTACATAAGTTCCGGTTTTTTTTTAATAATCCACCAATTCCGGAGGAATGTCCATAGTAATATATACGTTTCGGATCAATGACCCCAGTTCAATCTACCTACTCCGATCACTGGTAATGACCAATGAATACCCATGTCTGTTATCTTATTGAGAAGAATATTGTGATCAATAAGATCAAACACTTTACTGAAATAAGCGTACACAGCGTGTACCTCTTTCCCTAGCGAATATACATAATTATGCGCCAATTAGTTCGCTGTTGCTAGTATCGCCTTATTCTAAATCGTTCAATATTCGTGCGAACAGGTGAACACAACAATGACAGAGGAAGAGACAGGGCTCGAAGGCGCCGTTGCCGACGATGCCGACGCAGAATACGTGCGCGGAGTGTGCGAGCGAGACATCGTGGGCGCCGGCACTAGCCTGGCGCGCTACGTGCCGCTGCTGCGCTGGCTCCTGTCCAACCCCGCGCGCGCCACGCCGCCGCTGCAGGCCGCAGCCGCGCTCAGCTTCACTAGGTAATGTGAGCGAGCAGGACGGGTACAGTGTGCGAGCGAGACATCGTGGGCGCCGGCACTAGCCTGGCGCGCTACGTGCCGCTGCTGCGCTGGCTCCTGTCCAACCCTGCGCGCGCCACGCCGCCGCTGCAGGCCGCAGCCGCGCTCAGCTTCACTAGGTAATGTGAGCGAGCAGGACGGGTACAGTGTGCGAGCGAGACATCGTGGGCGCCGGCACTAGCCTGGCGCGCTACGTGCCGCTGCTGCGCTGGCTCCTGTCCAACCCCGCGCGCGCCACGCCGCCGCTGCAGGCCGCAGCCGCGCTCAGCTTCACTAGGTAATGTGAGCGAGCAGGACGGGTACAGTGTGCGAGCGAGACATCGTGGGCGCCGGCACTAGCCTGGCGCGCTACGTGCCGCTGCTGCGCTGGCTCCTGTCCAACCCCGCGCGCGCCACGCCGCCGCTGCAGGCCGCAGCCGCGCTCAGCTTCACTAGGTAATGTGAGCGAGCAGGACGGGTACAGTGTGCGAGCGAGACATCGTGGGCGCCGGCACTAGCCTGGCGCGCTACGTGCCGCTGCTGCGCTGGCTCCTGTCCAACCCCGCGCGCGCCACGCCGCCGCTGCAGGCCGCAGCCGCGCTCAGCTTCACTAGGTAATGTGAGCGAGCAGGACGGGTACAGTGTGCGAGCGAGACATCGTGGGCGCCGGCACTAGCCTGGCGCGCTACGTGCCGCTGCTGCGCTGGCTCCTGTCCAACCCCGCGCGCGCCACGCCGCCGCTGCAGGCCGCAGCCGCGCTCAGCTTCACGAGGTAATGTGAGCGAGCAGGACGGGTACAGTGTGCGAGCGAGACATCGTGGGCGCCGGCACTAGCCTGGCGCGCTACGTGCCGCTGCTGCGCTGGCTCCTGTCCAACCCCGCGCGCGCCACGCCGCCGCTGCAGGCCGCAGCCGCGCTCAGCTTCACTAGGTAATGTGAGCGAGCAGGACGGGTACAGTGTGCGAGCGAGATATCATAGCATAGCATAATCTACCTATAGACCCACTGAAATCCACCACCTTTTTCAGACGTAATGTGCGCCTGCTCATTCACTACTACACTACTACTATATTACTATTACTTTTGTGGCAACCGTCCTCGGTTGCCACAGAAGCAGTTATTTTAACGCTACTAATGGTTAGTCCGTCATATCCGTTGATATTTGACACCATCTGATCTCTTGTTCCGTCGTTTAATATGATTGCTTTGTTGCAAATTGTAGGTTTATGTTGGTTTCCAATGGAGTTTGCGAAGACGGTCTTCAGCTGATGGTGACAGTCCTCAAGAAGTCCAAGAATGTGTCCCTGAGGACCAATTTGACTATCGCTTTCGCCGACCTTACCTTGCGATTCCCCAACCTTACACAACCCTGGACTCATCATATTTATCACATGTGAGTATAAATACTGTTAAAACATGTAGCATAAAAATGTCTTGTATTAATCTACTCTGGTCTCTGGCCCTTTATCTCATGTCCAGGGAATCAAACTCCCGTAAAGCATTTCTATCTCATTCAAATCTTAAAATTCTTTTACATGTTGAAGGAACTAAGCTAGGGCCTGTTTCTCCACCTGAATAATGTCATAAAAATGCTGTTTTCTTTTTATCGTTATCTTGTCGTTAGTGCTATTAGGTGACTGTGAAGCCGGCTCAAAAATTCGTAAACTTACTAACATCTATCTATAATAATACTATAAAATTTCAGATTAAGTGACGAAGAATTAGAAGTCCGACAATGCGCTGTTAAAATGCTCTCCTTCTTGGTTCTTCACGAGATGGTCCGAGTAAAAGGACAGATAGCTGATATGGCACTATGTTGTGCGGACAAAGATGCGCGAGTCGCTTCTATGACGAAAATATTCTTCAAACAACTGTCGCAGAAAGGCAACGCGCTGTATAACGTCATGCCAGACATTATATCCAGGCTCAGCGACCCCGAGTTGAACGTCGGTGAAGAACAATACAGAGTTATTATGAAGTGAGTGTTACTTGGTCAGTAAAATGTTCAAGTTCAAGTAATATGTTACAAGTGCTTGCAAGGTGATGGTAGCAGAAGTGACATAGGGAGCTATTTTAGTCACTTGAACGATTTTCAGCAGCTTTCCTTTAACCAACCACTCAAAACAATAACGTTTTTTCTCATTCTAGATATATAACATCGCTTATACAAAAAGACCGTCAAATGGAAGCCTTAGTAGAGAAGCTATGCCAAAGATTCAAGTTATCGACAGAAGAGCGACAGTGGCGCGACCTTGCGTACTGCCTGTCCCTATTCACGTACAACGAGAGGTCTCTACGCAAACTCATCGAGAATCTCGACTGTTACAAAGATAAACTGCACTGTAATGGAGTCATGGACTGCTTTAACACTATAATGAATAACACATCTAGAATGGCCAAAAATGAAATTAAGGTTGGTCGAAAAGAAACACTGATCAATGGTTCTTTACCCTATCGATTTGTGGTAAAATCTATAGGATGTTATTTATATTGTGAAATATTAACAAACAAAACTCTTACAGACCCTGGTCACGGAGTTGGGCGACAAGATAGAAGAATGTTTCGCCGTTCGAGACGGTGAGGAAGGTAACACGGAGGAGAACAGTGAGGAAGGCGCCGCGACTGCCTCCCCGCCGCGCAGGAACGAGCCCGTGCGAGCCACGCCACGACCTTCTAGCCCTGACGAGGTAAAGTAGTTCCCAAGGTCCCGTTTGTAGAGTCTACTTTTGTTAAAACTTAAAGCCTACTAAAGTAACTCTAGTACGAATACCTCTGTTAAACAAACTTCATAAAAATATTTAAAATATTTTTTAGCAGAATGAACCGCCGAGCAACGAAAATACTCCACAAAGTGTGAGAAAGTCGAATCGTAGAGCGGCGACGAGGAACCATAAAACATCAGTGAACGCTTCGGATGACTCTGATAAACTTTAATACAATTTTCACATAACACAATCAGAAAAATAGACCAAACTTAAAACATGAACTACCAAATAAATATTTATAGATAGAATACTCTTGATAGCTTCATTGTAAGTAATTCATTTTGTTACAGATGAAGACTCAGGAAAAGGATGACGAAGAAGAATTTAAAAAACCTGCAGCTAAGAAAAAGACACGGAGAAGAAAATGATAATAGTAATTAATTAATAAAATGTGTAAATGCTATAGAACACCAGACCCGGATTTAGAATTTTTTCGAGGCGGGGCAAAAACTGCAGTCTGCCGCCCCCCGCCCCGCCAATCCTTAAACCTTTTACATGAAGCCTTATTTATTTAAATATACATGGATATGAAACATTTATTTTAATAAAGATAGGACAGCATATTTGAAAAATATCGTGAGATTATAGCATACAGACTAGCTTCTGTCCGCGACTTCGTTCGCGTGCAATTTTGGCCCCCGACCCACCGCGTCGCTGGGTATCACTCGTCCACGATATTACTTCCTTTACGTTTAACGTTCTTCTGACTTTTTTTACCGCTCGGTTTCTAAGGGTCGTAGTGTGATGTTAACCTTTCTCAAGAATTGGGCTATCTAATGCATAAAAGATGTTTTCAAATACGACTGTTAGTTCCAGAGATTAGAGAGTTCGAACAAAAAAAAAAAAACTTCAGCTTTATTATTGGTAGAAGATTGGATTATTTTTACTCTTTGAGCTGCTCTTTTGTTCTGCAAAAAAATCAATGGCCTTGTCATAATTAATCTGATTGTCTTGTCATGATTTTGGATTGGTAAGATCGCGACTCTCGACTTTGCAGAAAAGCTTAACACCAATCAAGACAATCTAGAATGCACAAGCGAGCGCAAAAAATTTAGCTCTTTGCCTCTGATAAGATAGATTTTCAAAGTCCTTAATCGACTTATATAGAATTTTTTTAAGAATTAATAGTCGCTAGGCTCTGAGAGCGAGCAAAGCGAGCTCGAATATTTTGCCAGAAACATATTAGTAAAATTTTATCGATAATGCTCCAATCCAACAGCTGCGCCAGTGCTGTGGTAAAAAATTAAAGGAAATCGTGTCGCTTTTGCACTTACAGACGTCGGAAAGGCCGGGACGCCCGGCGCCCCCGCTACGCGAAGCAATATTTCTAAAATAAAGGATTTGTTCCTTAGACTATTGGCCACAGAGGTGACAGAGGCACCCATCCACCTCTGATTCGCCGCGGCGTAGATCTGTTGCAAGAGATAGAAAGCTACCCTTTTTATATCGCCAAATAAAAGTGGAGCATGTGCTTTAAAAATGGAGAGTTCCTGGCAAAATTCGACTAGGTACTCCGCCAGCAACCCGCTCACACCGTTTGACGCCTTATGCGCACGCTAATCATGTAGTGATTTCCTCAGTGCGCCACGCGCAGTGAGAAAGCATTTCACTTATAGCAGAGTTGGGGTGCGCTGGCCGATAGGTGGTGCACTTGTCTGCCACGCTTGAATTTGCCGCCCCCCTAAAGTTAGCGACAGGGGCATGGGCCCCGGCTTCAGTGGCGTATTTTAAGATTTAGCGCCCTGGGCCTGTAAGGTTTGCCGCCCCATAAATGAACGAAAAAAAGCTTTTTTTTTTTTTAATTAAGTACTTATAAAATAAAATATAGCAGTGTGTTGGTGTGAATGAAAAAACTAAAAAGGCCATACAAAGAAATAAACACTTATTAATTATTCGTAGATATTTACATGATTTTTCCGTGGGACAGATTGGTTAACAAATTCTTCAATGACATTGGTGTCGATTCTCTTGTCACAAATGACTCTAAACTAGACTAAAAATCACCAAAATTTTGTTTATTCTTGTCAAACGACGATTTCCCATTCTGAAATAGGAAAAGCGACACAACTTAACTATGTTTTAGTTTGACAGCACTAAGATGGCAAATAATTATTAATTTAGTGAAAATGGCAATTTTGCTATTCCGAATTTTTGACGTTTATCAATTAAAATTTTGATTGTCTCACTAAATCTGAATATTTATAATCGCGATTAAAAAGGTGCGGAATAAAATTAGTTGTCATGAACTAAAATTCACACAAACACCTCGACTTCAGGTGGAAAAACAGTACTGTATCTATTTTTTCTTTTATTTTGCTTATATCTCGAAAATGGTGTAGGTTGTCGCGATTATCCCAAAAATAATGAAAAATTTCGACCCCCTTTAGTAGACTCCTAAATCCCTAAAACTCAACATGTAGGTAGGTAATAATTTTTAATATTTTCCATATAATTATTTATAAAACACATAAAAAACACGTCGAGGCTGCCCCTCGGTGCGCTATAAAAAAAAATCACAGAGTAGGGCAAACAAGTTCCACGGGGAGTCGCGATTGACAAATTCGATTTTAATTGTGTCAAAATTATATTTAAATTTAGTTTTTTTTTTTTGCTGAATTGGTCTAAGATTCTTAGAGCCAAAAGTAAGGAATTTTAGTGACAGTTTAGTTTGGTGTACAAGTAAGTCAGCTTCTATACTAAGAATAGCTAAACTGTTTAAACGTTCTTCGCTTAAACGGGAACGTAAATAATTTTGTTTTTATAAATGTACGGAAAACGGACGTTCCGGACTGCAATTTGTCACCGTAGTGCACAGAAATAAGCGTAATGCTATTTCGGTCTATGGAAATCCCTCCTTCAAACCCGTTTTTTAAATAAGTTGCCTTAAACTCATCTTTATTTTAATGACACGTCAAGAATTGATTTTAAAAGAACACATTATTCTTGCAGATCATCGGCCAGAACAATCGGGTATACTTCTTGGAGTTTTATGGCATTCACTCTTCTGTTTCCGACATTGTATATAATTATTTAGCATAAAAATGCACAATTGGCGGTTTCCTACCGCTTCCTTAGCTCGCCCAACAATTGGTCGCATATGTGGAAGAAGGTCCCTGAAATGGTCACGTCCTTGTAACAACACTTCTCCCTCGCGACACTCATCGTCTCGTTTCTTTCTCTTGATAATTCTCTTGTGACTGTTTCTATATTCTTCTGAGGATTTTCGTTTACCAGCCTCGTCAAAAGTATCAAAAGAATCCTGCTGATTTTCTACAAAAATAATGAGTGACTGGTTATGCCTGGATACTACGGACTATGTCTGTGTCGACACCTTGTAAAATTTTAGAAACTATATTAATTGTTTTTAATACAGATCCCCAAAATTCCGGTAATATGGCCATTTCTAGGGAATTTAGTTGAGCCAATAGACCTTTTTTTTATTTGGGGTATCAGCAAATGACTTCTCCCGCTCTGGGCGGAGCGGGAGGGTGTGTAAGACTGTCGTGACGTGTCTTACTGACTAAAACCCATCTGTGTTCCTTCGGTTGCCTGTGCGCCAGGGTCACGGTAACATCGGCCCTATCGGACCCCGTCAATGATGCTGACATCTCTTTGAGGCGCGCGTGTAACAAGACGCGCCGTCGACCCGCGCCTGGTCCTTACCGGACGCCGAGCTGCCCATTGCTCGCCGTCCGCAAGCCTGCGCCTACGGTGGCCGGGAATCGGCTATCGATTCCCGACGCCCAGGATGTCTCCTCCTGCGGTGACTAGGGGCGTGGGGGAGCAACGATTGCCTCTCTCTCACGCGCTCCACCTTCGCGAGCATTACTGCTTCGCAGAAGGAGGTGACGGCTGCCCATTCACTCCCGCCCCGTACCATAGCCAGGACCAGGGGAGGACGCGAGAGATCGCCGCCACGAGAACGCGGCGGTGCTCCGCCCAAGCCGGGCAGACCTCCACCGTATGCTCCACCATATCCTCTGGTCGATCCACACAATGGTAACACCCACTCGTTTTCTCCCGCCTTATCCGAAACAGGAACCTCCAGAAACAGCCATGTCCGGTGAGGACCTGCATCAGGCGGAAGGTAGGGACGCCGTGGCGCCTCTCAAGCCACTCCTCAAAGAGGGGACTTACCGCCGCAATTGTGGCTTGCCCAGGAGCCAATAGCCTTGCAGCTTAATTTTTAACTAAAGCTTTTTGAAAGTCAGTCACTTATTATAGCTTCAAGAACCGCTATTATTTGGCTCCAATCTTTATTAAGGCTGGTACAAGCATCGTCCCCCGCTAACCATCGGTCTCGCCTATGAACGAAAACGACAAGCGCAACGTCAGAACAACCCGACTAGTCCCGAGTCGTGACGGAGTCAGACGGACACCCCACCGCCCCGCCGCCACACAGTGGTCTGAAAATCAAGCTCCATACTCATAGAAACTTAACGTCAGAAATTAATAAATAAAAATATGTTTTGTGTTTAGTATACCTCCCTTTGTTTTACTAATATAGTATGAAGAGTACGAGTAGCTCCATGCGTGAGATTTATTTTTTATTTTTTTTGTGTGGATTAAAACACTTAGTGCTTTTTTTCAAAACTGAATAGAACTGATGGGCTGGTACTCACATGAGCTATTGCAACATACACGGCGATCAAGATGACATACAATTTTTGTGCCTTTCGGTGCCGCTTTGCATGTAGCAAGCTTTGGAAATTTTGAATTTACAGTTGGTGATCTTTCAAATCTTTGACATAATTAAATGAAGTAACCAACCACATAACTGATATTGTCGTTAGTTAATAAGCGGCACCGGTTGTTAAGACCCTTGTCTTCAAACGCATTTCTCAGAGCTTCCCATGCTTCCCTAGCCGTTTTCGCTTTGCGCACATGAACTAAGCAATGGGGCCTGAGCATTAAGCAAATCTTTGCTCGAGCTCGCTGATCCCTTCTCATACCTTGTACATCCGTGGCTTCAGGTGTAACCAAAGAGATTTAAGATAGATATAATAGAGAGGCTATGCGAAGAAATGTCATAGAAAAACTGTGATCCCGTGTCTCAGTGATGCCATCTAGCATAATATAGCAAAATTAGAGCGGCTACTGGGAACATTTTCATACAAACTGATCTCGAGCGTCAGTAACACCATCTAGCATGGAATAGCAAACATACGAATTAAAGAACAATGGGATTTTTTTTTATGGATCGTGGGCCCAGTGATGTAGATGAAAAATGAAAATCCAAATAAGCTTAACATTTTATTCTATGGCAGCATTGCTCCAATGAATCAAATAAAAAAGTTACAGCGGTTCCTAAAGTCCAATAATTACCGTTACAAATAAATGCTAATATTATGGCCTCAAGATGCATATAATTATGCATTCCGACTGGCAACATGTAGATACAATTATTATATCTACACGTTGCCAGTCGGAATGCATTTTTCTCTTTTATATGAATCCTACTTATTGAATATGTCCCGCTCGCTCCTGTACTATAGATAAAGACCGCTACCTGCACTCGCGCTGACCGGGTTTCAACAATACCAGTGCGTGTTCTCTCTTGCTCAATCCTGAGTATTCCTTTTTTTGTATATTTCTAATAGTTCACTTAAGCTATTAATAATTCATTAAACAACGAAAATGTATAAACATTATTTATTGGCATCGTTAGGTCATAATATTAGCATTTGTAACGGTAATTATTGAACTTTTGAACTTGAACTTTTAGACTTTTTTAAGCTCCGCAGCATACGCTGTTAGATTTTTTTTTTAATTTAACCGGCACAGAGACAGCCCGTTTAGTGTACTTTAGCTATTTTCATAGTGTTATGTCGTACGGTATTCTGTTATTGGGAAATACCGCCGACATTCAGACTATTTTTATTTGGCAGAAAAGAGCTGTTCGATCAATTTATAAATTAAGTCCGAGACAATCTCTCAGAGAGAAATTTAAGGAGATTAATGTAATGACTGTGCCTTCTCAATATATTTATGAAAATCTTTTACATGCTCATAAAAATATAAAATTGTTTAAAAATACAGTGATATCCATAATATAAATAGTAGGAATAAACACAAATTTGTTGTACCTACAACAAGGCTCAAAAAATAGGTGGCTCGTTCAGGTGTCAATGTATACGCTTTTATAATAGACTTCCAAGCCACGTTCAAGATCTAAGCCTTAATAAATTCAAATCATTAACTAAACGTAAGTTGTGCCAGAAAGCCTTTTATACCGTTAAGGATATTGAGGGCAAAAAGGAGTTGCTCCAATTTTTGCATACTGAATGTTTTTTTTAATACCATTACCATTTCAGACACAAATCTACATGGTCTGCACATGATCTGACCAAGATTATGTCTGGACTTTAAAAGAGACTGTGACCTCTGAGTTTGTTTCGGCCTTTCTTCTCAGAGTAGTCAGTTATGAAACGCCGACCTCATCTAGTTTTAAAAATATGATTGACGTGTAAAAGTGTTTGTACAAACCTACTTACAGAAATAAGATCATTTATCATTTACCACTGTAACTTTATTATTTGATTCATTAGAGCAATGCTGCAATAGAATAAAATGTTGGGCTGAGGCAGGGTTCCCACTACGCCGGACCGGCAGATCTGCCGCGCCGGTAAATCTGCCGGAAGGGCTAGTGGCTGTACAATTTATATGAAGCTATTCACATTATCCCGGGTCCGGCATTTTTGCCGAGCCCGGCATTTTTACCGAGCGTTTTGTCACTACGAATTGCCGGTAGAACGACCGGGCCCGGAATAATGTGAACGAGTTTGTGCCGGTATCTGTCCCCCGCTCGCCCCGCTCGTGCTCCCCTCGCCCCGCCCGTGTTCCACTCACGTCATTCGGCTCACATTTTCTGGTTAAAGTAGACGTTTAGCATGGATATTCAAGCAGAAACTTTAATTACGCTTGTCCAAGAGAGACCTGTTCTGTGGGATAAGACTGAAGACGTCTATAAAGACAAAAACTTAAAGTTAGCAGCATGGCGTGAAGTATGTTTAATACTGAAACCAAACTTCGATGAACTGGATGAAAAAGAAAGAAAACAGTACGGTGAGGTTTTAATGTTTTATTGATAAAATGTAAATGCATTGATAAATTTTATTTTATAGCTGCTGCCTGCCACGGAACGGAACCAATATCCGAAACAAAATAATTAGTAAATGATGTCCGTATAGCGTTGGCATTAGGGCCACCTCGACTCGACACATTCCGATTCATGGGTGTCGTTTCTTGTTCTTGTCTATGTTCTATATTTTGGTAACTTTCAAAATTTATACCATCTTTTTCTCTTACAAAATTATGTAAGACTGTACAAGCTTTAATTACTTGAATTGCTGTGTCTACGTTCAGATCTATAGCTCGATGGATTATTCGCCACTTATTTGCCAGAATACCAAAAGCGCACTCAACATACCTTCTTGCTCGACTTAGTCTATAGTTAAAAATCTTTTTATCAGTATTCAAATGTGTACCTCCATATGGACGTAGGAGATTAGGTGTTAAAGCAAAGCCTTCATCGCCAACAAGTATAAACGGTAATTCTTCGTGCAAGTTTTCATGAAGCGGTCTAGGCTTTGGTACATTTAAAGTACCATCATTGATCTTTTGCCAAAATGTACTATCCTTTAATATTGTAGAATCGCATTCCTTGCCATATGAGCCCACACTAATAAAAATAAATCGGTACTCTGAATCGACAACTGCCATTAATACAAAAGAATAATACTCCTTGTAATTAAAGAACATAGAACCACTCTTGGCTGGTTTAAAAATTCTGATATGTTTGCCATCTACTGCTCCAAGACAGTGAGGAAAGTTGGCTTTTCTTTCGAATCCTGAAGCGATGTCCTCCCATTCTCTCTCAGTATCAGGCAGCTTAAGGAAATCTGTCTTTAGGTTTTCCCAAATGACGTGGGTCATTTCTTTTATTAGTTTACTTATTGTCGAAACGCCTACTCTGTATGAGTAATGTATTTCTTTGAATGAACATCCTGAAGCTAAATATCTGAAAAAAAGTATTTTTTGTTAATACATTATTACTTTATACGTCACCAAGGAAGAAATTGTATTGTTTTATGATATTTTTTTATTGATTTCAGGAAAACAGGTTTCAATTAAATGGAATAATATACGAGATTCGTGGCTTAAGACAGTAAAGAAACAAAAAGATGAGTCTAAATCTGGATCTTCGGCCAAAAAGACACGAAATTATTTATATCACGAGCAATTAATGTTTTTGAAAAAAGTCTCCGAACCTCGACCACCACATGAGTCAGTTTCAAAAAAAGCAAGAACCGAGACTGAAGTAGGCATGGAATCAGATTTTCGTTCACCTTTAATTAAAGATAAAAGAAAAATTGATAATAAAGAGGTAAATGACAGGATGGTAAAGTTTTTGGACTCCAGAATAAACCCAGAAAAGGAAAACCATCATCTGTCTTTCTTCAAAGGCATTATACCAATGTTGAACACTTTAACTATCGAAGAGACTTTAGAAATTTCAAGCTAGCCTCATGACAATGTTGCAAAAAATTAAAAGTAGGAATTATGAGAGACCGAATCATGGACATTGGCGTGATTCATATATTATAATCAGATGACCGGACCAGATCAGTATTCTGGATACTACACACATAATAGCGTCAATCAACAGGCAACACCTACGCAAGATCAACACCACCCTGGATACTCTACGCAATATAATAGTAGCAATCAACAGGCAACAACATCTATACCATCAACTTCATCTCAGACATCGAATCCGATTCCAGCTTCGCCATCAGCATCTAGTAATCATTCCATACATTCCCAAAACTCAGATTACTTAGATTTTGAAGGGATTTAAGGTTGAGTACAAATAAATACCTACTTAAATAAGTTATTTGCATTTTTAATTCATAATGATTATCAAATACATACACCCTCCCACACACACACATTATATATATTCACATTCATCAAACAAACATACATAGCAAACATTCATTCATTCATTCAGTCTTAAGTAGGTACCTACGTCAAAACTATTATTACGCAATCTAGTGCATAAAATAATCTTACCTTAGACATATGGCTAATCTTTGTTCTGGGCAAATACATTCTCTGAAACTTGTATCTCGTACTCTTATGTCTAGTCGTCGCAGTAAATCGTCAAAAGTGGTTGCTGTCATTCGAAAATAATTGAAGAACTTTGATTCGTCTCTTCTAAGTCACCCATTAATGTTTCAAATGTTCCAAGTGAAAATCTTTCCCGTAAAATAGGGTGTACCCAATGTTTTCTTTTATTTTGCCTTCTATTAAGATACCACAACACAACAATTTCGTCGTCCATTGTGCGCGCAGGTCCAAATTCAACTGAGTACTTGACTGTCTGAATTTCTTCCGGGATCCGATGTAATGTGAACACTCTGTCCGGTGTCCGGTTTCCGGCAGATCTGCCGGTCCGGCGTAGTGGGAACCCTGCCTGATTCAGATCTTCATTTTAAGACGGGTAAGAAAGTGCTACAACACTGGGCCCATTGTGCCCGTTCTTCTTTAATAAAATATCCTGTGGTAGTGATGTTACCATTTAGATATCAAGGTATCGATAATAATGATAAAAGTTACAAGACATTTTTTTTTCACATTTTATTATATTCAAACAAATGCCAAAAAATTTGGAAAGCAATAAAATGATCAGTAGTTTCAATGTTTACAAGTTATTTATTTATAAAATTTATTTACATACAAATGACTAAATTATAATTATTATCGTCTAATGACTCAGTGTCAGACTGCTGATCACGAGGTCGTGGGTTTGATTCCCACAGGACACAAATATTTATGTGATGAATATAAGTTTTTGTTAGTCTGGGTGATTCTTATGTATTATAAGTATTTACAAAAAAAAAAACGTATAAATATTATATCCATTTTATAGTACCCATAGTACAACTCTGCTTAGCGAGTCTAAAACAAAAAAAAAACAATTCAGAAATAAAAATAAAAATAAGCCAAGCTGCAATAAGCAAACAGATGACCAGTCCTTACTGACGGCATCCGTTCACGAATATGATGTATCGATCAGCACCATTCAGCTATACCAATTTGAAGGGAACTTAATGATCCGACACACACGCTACCACCAGCGAGACATTAGAGTGAGCATGACAAACTCTCAGCCGCCAGGGCACATTCAAGTCAATGAAAGACGAACCTAGTAAAATAGTAAATCGTAGCTAAATTTGCTACATGTGCTATGCAATTATGCATTATTAAGAGATTGGATTTATATAATGCAAAGATAGTTTTTACAATCTTCAGCAGCTCCAACAGTATTTTCGAATGCTAATCAATTAATTTATGCGCCCCTCTGGAGCAGGACCAGCGTTGAGCCAAGCATCTTTGTCAGCGATTTAATCCCCCAACTTAAAATATCCTTGGCTGCATAGTGTGCATTATAAACAAGGTTTAAATTTCGTTTCATTCAGTTGGAGTATGTGGGAGGTATTTTATTGTAACATTTGAAACAGTACCCCATGAAGGATGAGTCTGCTTTAGCCAGTGTGAAACCTGGTTGAACCAATTAGTCCCTATTTTTAGTCAAATAGTTGTGTCTTTCACCTCTTTTACTGAAAATATTTAACGATGTGTGGTTAGTACCATCATTAACGAAGAACCTCTTCTCACCGCTTGCAGCACAAGACAGAATGCAGAACAGCATCTTCAGTTCTACGACTAGAGAGTGCAAGCTAGAAATTGGAGGCACAACTAGAGTTGTTGGAAAGAGAGTCCAATATGGAGGACTTTACAGGTTGAACATGAAGACGCTCATGCCAATTAAACCATGGCCCTTAGAGGTCAACGCTGTGACTGGCTCTAATATGCTACAGCTATATCATGAGCGATTTACACATCAAGACAAGAAACATGTGATCCGCCTCGTGAAGAGAGAGCTTGGGGTACAGTTGAGTCCTGACAACATCAAATGTGAAGGCTGCATTTATGGGAAGTCACACAGAAAACCATTCGGAAAAAGGGAAAGAGCAAGAGCTATAGGAGAGCTGATTCACACCGATGTTTGCGGTCCCTTCGTAGATAGCATCTCAAAATACAAATATTACGTACTCTTCAAGGATGACTACTGTGGCTACCGCATGGTCTACTTTATCAGAAATAAGTTTGAAGTTAAGAATAAACTTCTTCAAATGCTGCAAGAAGTTAAGACTGCAGGATATAAAATCAAGACGATTCTTAGCGATAACGGAAGTGAGTTCGACAACAGAGAAGTACGAGATATTTTACAGAAATATGGCATTCAACAACGGCTGACAATGCCTTACACTCCAGAGCAGAATGGATGTAGTGAGCGCGAAAACCGTACCTTAGTTGAAGCTGCGAGATCCATGATGCATGCAAGAGGAGAACTACCGCAAGTACTCTGGGCAGAACTTGTCAACACTGCCGCGTATGTACTTAACAGGACAGGTCCATCAAGAGTTGAGGGTAAGGTACCTTACGAGCTCTGGCATACAAAAAAACCCAAGATATGTCACTTGAGAGTAATCGGAAGTGAATGCTTTGCTCACGTTCCAAAACAAAAACGGAAGAAGCTCAATAAAAAGGCAATAAAAGGCAAGCTTATAGGCTATGAAAACGATGAAGGGTATCGTATTTGGGACGGAAACAAAACGCTAAGGTCGAGGGACATAACCTTCCAAACTGACGTCGAGTTCCGGATCTGTACAGGCATTCCTACAACTTCAAGTTCAGAGAGGGATAATCAAACGTTTACGCAAGAAGCTGTGCCTGAACGTGCTGTAGAGCAGGAAATTAATCATGAACATGCTCTAGAGGGAGATGGAGAAAATGATGATCGAGAGGATGAGAGTGCTAACGAAGAGTTCGTTGACGCTGACGACGAGTTAGAGATAGTCGAACTACCGTTGTTGGACGCGAGATCTCGATACAACTTACGCGATCGAACTTACCTCTCACGTCCTAAGAAGTTCGAAGAGTACGTGTTTTTCGTAAGCACAGAATATTTTCCCGAGACATATAAAGAAGCTATTGAAAGGGATGACAGCGCAGAGTGGGTCAAAGCAATGACGAGTGAAATGAACTCTCTAAAGCAAAATGATGTATGGACACTCTGTAAGCTACCTAAAGATAGAAAGGCACTCCCTTGCAAGTGGGTCTTTCGTATCAAGCGAAACCCAGACAGTAGTATCGACAAATATAAGGCAAGGTTAGTAGTAAAAGGTTTCAAGCAACGGAAAGGAATCGATTATGAACAGACTTATAGTCCAGTTGCTAGGATGGCCACCATCAGAGCCTTATTAAGTGTCGCAGGCAAAGAAAAAATATATTTTACGCAGTTTGACGTTTCTACAGCATTCCTCAACGGCAAGCTAAAGGAAGAAATTTACATGCAGCAGCCGGATGGATTCAGTGACGGAACTTCAAATGTTTGTCGACTCAAAAGTAGTTTATACGGACTCAAGCAGGCACCTAGATGCTGGAACTCATGCTTTGAGGAGACTTTATTAGAAAAAGGTTTTCAGCAAAATGTAGCTGATTGTTGCCTATTCACGAAGAAAATAGGTGACAAGAAAATCTTGATAAGTCTGTATGTAGACGATGGCCTTGTAGCCGCTACAGATGAAGATTTGGCAAACCAATTCCTTAAATAATTAGGGGATACTCTGAAGATCACAAGCAAGCCAGTGTCTTATTACCTTGGACTTGAGATAGCACAGTCGAAAGATGGCTCCATTACAATCAAACAAGAGTTGTACGCCAAAAAGGTACTAGAACGTTTTAGGATGTCAGAATGTAATCCAGTTTCAACGCCAATAGAAACGACTTCTCAACTAGGGAAAGTTAACAATCAAAATGAAGAGAAGAAGTTCCCATACAGAGAGGCAGTAGGTGTTTTAGCGTACTTAATGACAGGAACGCGACCTGATATAGCGTATGCAGTTGGATTAGTTTCGAGAAATCTGGAAAACCCGACACATGAAGATTGGCTACGTGTTAAGCGGATTATGCGCTACATAAAAGGGACTTATTCTTTTGGTATAATGTATAAACCAGACCATGATTTAAACCTAATACAAGGTTATAGTGATGCGGATCATGGAGGAGACCAGCAAACAGGACGCTCTACAACAGGAGTTGCATGTCTCTTTGCTGGAGGAATAGTGTCATGGCTAAGCCAACGACAATCTTCAGTTGCGATTTTTACTACCGAAGCTGAAATAGTAGCAGCAAGTGAAGGCGCTCGTGAACTTGTGTGGCTCCAGAGAGTATTCAGCTCACTTACTAACATGGATGGAGTACCCACATTAAAAGTAGACAATGAAGCCGCCATACGTCTTGCATACAATCCTGAGTTTCATAAGCGAACCAAGCACATCCGAGTGAGACATTTCTTCGTAAGAGAAACTGTACAAGAAGGACTTGTGGATGTACAAAAGACCAGCACTGCTACTCAATTGGCAGATATTATGACAAAGGCAGTTCCTAGGCCAAGACTTGTAATAATTCGAGATGCCCTGGGTATAAAATGCCATACACTTAATTAATGAGGGAAAGTGTTAAAGGTTGCATAGCACCAAGTGTATGTTAAGAACTTTTTGTAGTAAATATTTGAAATGCTATGTGACATATGAAAAAGAAACATTAGACAGTTCTGTTAAGTCGATTTATCTGCAACAGTTTTCATAGATATATGGACAAGGTACCGTCATGATTTTAGTATCTTTAAACAGTTCTCTTAGAGAATCCAGCCTGCGGAGGCAATATATATTGCTCTGATGGCTCTTTTCTGCAAAATAAAAATAGACTAGATTTCTGCAGCCCGTCCCCATAGTAAAAAAATACCGTAAGACATGATACTATGAAAGTAACTGAAATATACTAGCCGCGCGGTATCTACATTAGTAAATTCACGTCATTTTTTTCGGTTTTTTCTTCGAGCATAATTTTGACGAAGCAGTTGGAAGCCAATTTTCTTCTCTATGGTCTATTTAAACAAACCGTATCCACTTTTCACGTTCTACTTTATTTACATTCGAAAACCTAAAATATCAGAAAACTACTTGAACGAATAATAGTTGTTCCTTTATTGCATCTAAATTAAATTACATAATTATGTTCAAACCGTATTATATTTTAAGAGTTATCTAATATTTACCTCATTAAATATTATCGATAAGCAACATCACCTCTCTACAAGGCTAGTAAAGCTATTCCGCAATAGAGGGCGTTTATTCAAAAATTAGCAAATGTTCTAGATCTTTAGATGAAAATTATTTAATTCTAATTACTGAGTAATTTAAAAAAATAAGTACGTAAATAAACTGAAGTTAGGTCTAGTCGTTTTACCATAACGAGATTTGCAATATCGTAATGCGTAAATCAGCATATTTTCTTAAAAAATATTTTTATTTTGGTGGACACGTGGACACAAATGCGACTTGACAGTCTTGAGTAGTCTTGACATGCAGGTATATAGTGTTCTGTGACGAAACTAGACTAAGCGACTTTTGTCCACTAGGACAAATGTATCGGATTACGATTTTGTTCGTTATGTCCCGTCTATTGTTATAATAATTTAATGTCTTTGGGTGTAACACTCGTGTACTCCCAAAGATTGTCGTGTATTAGATATAGCTCCATCAAGAATTTCCAAGTTGCATAGTTGCTATTACCGTCGAGTTTTTCGATTGATGGCATGCCACTACTGCTTGAAATTCCAGTTTCATGTGTCTGGGAACTCCCGTTACCATTTCCGCTGTCCGACATTTCTGCGATTTTTATGATCATTTACATTCTGGGCCCATAACCTGTTCATATTTTTATCACGCTAGTAATAAATAACTCTTTGTTGTCTTCAAAATTTATTGTTGACACATCAAGAAGAAAAAACAGGAAGACAAGCGAAAGTATAAAACGAGAGTAGAACATGTCAAAAGGAATACAGTCAATATCAAAAGAAGAAATTATTAAAGAGGTAGAAAAACTAAGACACGAAACTCTTTTCTTCCTAACACATTCACTTTAAGTTCTGCTTCAGACGTATCTAATTTGCTTAAAATGCAAAATTGGCGGTTTCCGACCACTTCCTTATCACACCCAACAATTGGTCGCTTTGGAAGAAGGTATTAACCCTGAAATGGTCACGTCCTTAAAACAACACTTCTCCTTCGCGACACTCATCGTCTCGTTTCTTTCTCTTAATAATTCTCTAGTGACTGTCTCTGTATTTTTCTGAGGATTTTCTTTTACCAGCCATGTCAAAAGTATCAAACGATTCCCCTTGATTTTCTACAAAAATAATGAGTGACTGGTAATGCCTGGATACTACGGACTACGTCTATGTCGACACCTAGTAAACTTTTGGAAATGGTTTTAATACATTACCCCAAAATTCCGGTAATATAGCCGTTTCTAGGGAATTTAGTTGAGCCCATAGCCCTCCAGCTTCATTTTTAACTAGTTATTGAAGGTCAGAGTCACTTTTTATAGCTTCAAGAACCGCTACTATTTGGCTGCTAATCTTTATTAAGGCTGGTACAAGCATCGTCCCTCGCTGACCATGGCTCTCGTCTCGCCTATGAACGAAAACGACAAGCACAACGTCATAACATCCCGACTAGTCCCGATTCGCGACGACATCCGACGGACATCCCGCCGCGCCGCCGCCCCGCCGCCGTTCAGTAATACGATAGCCCCGCGTCTGGATGTCTATCAAACTTACGACCTAATTGAGTTTTAGTTTTTGTTAATTAGGTAGGCTTTTTTAAATTCCTTCAGGCATATAAAATCTAAAAGAAAGGCGCACAAACTAATACTACTACCGCCCCGGGCCATGGCCCTTTTGGCCCTAGGGTAAATACGCCCCTGACTACATCCAACCATTTTTGCTTCATTTCTTCTTATAATGGAAAGCTGTAACCAACATGAAAATAATGCTATTTCAATCATGCGATACATACACTCGGCGTCACAAAAATCGCACCTCTTTAAGAATTCCCTTCAAAGTCATTTTAACCCTATTAATCAATGGTAGACATATGACTGTAAGGTATCATTGGAAAGGCAATTCATTTAAATTTCAGAATAAATCAATGGATTTGGTTTTTTGTTTACCAGGGAATAAAAAAAAGCAAGCAAATGCAAATGATTAAAAAGCTAAATTTTATTTTATCAAAAAATTACAAAGAAGTCCTTAAAAACAACTTAAAACCTAGTGTTACCCCCTCTAGCCCTGATGACTGCTTCCATGCGTCCTCTCATGGACCGAATTAATGTGACAACAGTCTCTTGAGGAATGTTGTCCCATTCTGCAACGACGGCATCTTGGAGGTCTTGGAGAGTGGTAGGGGCAGGATCACGTGCCCGTACTCGCCGTTTCAGTTCATCCCAAAGATGCTCAATAGGGTTCAGGTCTGGACTTCGCGCCGGCCAGCGCATAACAGGGATTCCAACTTCTTGCAGGTAGTCTCTTACAATTAAAGCGGTGTGACAGCGGGCGTTATCGTGCATTAACGTGAACCCACTGCCAACAAAACCAGCATAAGGGACAACCTGCTCCTCTAAAATCTCTGTTATGTACCGAGCAGCAGTCAGCGACCCTTGCCCGCGAGCACTTCCAGCCCGAGAAACGCACACAAGGTTCGTTTTACCCTCGATTGACATGCCGCCCCAGAACATGCACGAGCCACCCCCGTATTGCACTGTCTCTTGAATACAGGCTTGCGCGAATCGTTCCCCTTGCCTCCTATACACTCTTCGACGCCTGTTGTTGCAGAAAAGACACACCCTCGTCTCATCCGAGAAGAGCACAGCCCTCCATTGGTCTATTGTCCAATCCACATGGTCACGGGCAAATTGCAACCGGTCTCTCCTATGCTGTGCAGTTAATTTTGGCCCTGTAGCAGCCCTATGAGCTGCAATTTTCTTCTCCCGCATTCTTCTTCTAATCGTGGAGACGCTTACAGAAGTTCTGCGAGCTGATCGCAGTTGTTGTTGCAGCTCAACAGCATTGGAGAACCGATTACGTAAAGACGTCGAAACAATGAAGCGATCGTCTCTTTCGGATGTGCACCGTTGTCTTCCAGATCCACGTCTTCGGATATAGCCACCAGTCTCTTGGAAGCGTTGGAACACTCGTCGAACGGCAAAACGACTCAAGTTCAGTTGCCGAGCAACATCACATTGCCGCATCCCTGATTGCAGTAGTGCAATGACTTGAGCGGCTTCATCTGCAGTGGTATCCATCTTCTGGGGTATTTTTCTTGCTGTAGCTGTTCACGTGTGTTCACTTTAAAGGTTGAATAGCGAATGACTCACATTTTTTTTTTTTTTTTTTTCCTATTGGGCAGCTCGTAGTTTTGACCACTAAGGTCCTGGCTACTTAACCGGGCAAACCTGTGGGTGCCTTAAGCTACTAACTTAAAGCCTCCAGCCAGGGGCGAACAATACTTAAATTTAAGTGACCGCACGCTAAGGGCACCCCCTGTGGGGTACGAACCTCGGCTTAGGGCGTCACTGAGGGGAGGGCAGCAAGATGGGACAGGCTGGATCTAAATTATATTATTATTATACTGGGGAATTTAAAGCTACAGGCTCAGCTACGGCGCGGGCTGGCGCGTCGTCGAGCAAGGGTCGGGGGGGGGGACAATTACGTCGGGGGCGTCGCGTAGGACCTCGGCGGCGAGGTCGGAACGATGGCGGTCTGTGTTTGTGCACTGTACTGGTGGCCCTACTGCTCTCCTGGAGGAGGGTTATGGGGTCATCGGGGTCGGTCAGGGCATGCCTTGGACGGCGGGTACGACTAATGCGGGAGGGGGCATATCTGGCAGCCTCGACAACCAGAGGGTTGCGATGTGAGGCCGCGGAGTCGAAGAAGCGCTTGGAAATGCGCTTCATGAACTGACGGATAGTGGGGATTTTAAGGTCGAGATGGAGGATCTCGTTCCGAACGAACCAAGGGGAGCCGGTTGCCCTACGGAGGAACCGGTTTTGGAGGGTCTGCATCCTATGGATGTGGTGGGGTTTCGAGTGTGCGAAAACCACACTCGCGTAGGTCATGATGGGACGAATGCACGCTGTGTAAATGCGCAATTTGCACTTGAGTGACAATTTGCTGCGTGCATTCAATAGGAAGTGGAGTCTACCGAGAGCGAAAGCGGCGCGCGAACGCGCCTGCTTTATGTGCTCGCCGAAAGAGAGTCTGTGGTCCAGAGTGACACCCAAGTATTTGGCTCGCTTCTCCCAAGGGATAGGCTTGCCGAACATGGTGATCGGACGGGTGACTCACATTTAACCCGGGTCGCCCGTTTTATACCCTTGTAGGGAGGTGCAATTAGTGGCCGTTGTAATGCGTATTTTGACAACATTTTTTTTTAACGTTACGTGCTAATGAGATCTGTTGTGTTTAGGAATTCTAACTGTTGTTAATTTAAAGGTCGTTAAACATACTTTCAATTGATACCAATATTAATAAGGTTTAATGTATTCGTTACTGGCGGGACATGTTTTAAACTTATTTTCGAAGAGGTGCGATTTTTGTAACGCCGAGTGTAGGTGCAAAATGTATTTATTATACGCATTATATTAATAGTTTTAATCAGAAATACACTAAAGCATTAGTTTCTTCCGTCTACAAAACTTCTAGAGCATGGTCATACTACTTATTGTTATTAAGCAAAATCTTTGTAATTCCTTACCTATGAATGAAATGCGACAACCAGCATAATTATGATTCACTTTTACATTTCTTGATACAACACTTTTTCACCATTTTGACCATAAACATTACAAAAGAACCGTAGCTAAAAGTTTAAATTCGATGAGCGTCCACAAAATAACAGAAAAAGTCATTCGCATGTCAGATTTCAATTACAAGAGTAATTTTATGATAACTACCAAAACAATATTATTTTCATTATTTTATTTAAATTTAATTATTTACTACTATGTTTAAAATGTAAACCTATAAATAAAATTATTTAAAACTAATCTAAAAGCTAAAAATATTTATAGGTAACTTATTTTACTTGCAGTTGGTGAAATATTTTCTACCATCTATAACATTTTTATTTTCTAACAATTGAGATAACTGGACAATCGGCCTCGGCTTGACTATCTCTCTCGGCTCGTTTTGCCTCGGCTTCTTATCCGAGGCAAAACGAGCCGAGCCTAACAAAAGTAAACCTAAAATGTACGTATCAGTTGTGGTTCATTTTTGTGTGATACGATTTTTGGTGAGCTCAGTCCAGTTTGTATATTTGGTACATGGTCACCGGCGACTAATGTCGCAGCGTGTGTATCTAACATCATATGACTTCTCAATGGACAAGCGTGACACTCGGCTGTCAAAGTCCAACAACTGACTGACAGTTGTCACTGTTGACAGTTACTGTCACAGAAACTTGTTTACTTTATTATTAAAAAGCATGAGAAATTATGAAAATATTACAGATAAATTCACCGGTATTAGAATAAGTTTTTTTTTTATAATACTCTTAAGTGTTCTAATGATTCGATCTAGCGTTATTATGATAACCACTCACATTAAATGTCGTGGAGGGTTTTACCCCCGTTCTAACATTGAAAGATTCCCTGTGCCTTACGAAAAGGTCAGCTGGTCTTCAGAATATGAGGAATATCAACCACATAATCATACTGCGTCATCCATACATGGACAGCCATGGGCAGATCCTAACATTGGTAAGAAATTGTATGTTGTAACTACCTATGCCTTACTTCAAATCAGATTCTTACATATGAAAAGCTTTCATAATTTATTCTTACGTGTTTAGGAGAGCCTGGTTTCAAACCACAATGGAACAGTGTGGATGGTAAAGTGAGCAGAACCAGCTATATGGGCCAATACAAAATAGAGAATGGATACCCTCTAAATCCTATAGGAAGAACCGGTATATGTGGTCGAGGGGTTCTTGGGAGATGGGGACCAAACCATGCTGCTGACCCAGTTGTTACTCGCTGGAAGAGACTTGAGAATGGTGAAGTTGAAAAGGACAAATCTAGTAATAAGTAAACTCCTTTACTAATGTGATGAACTATTTATGTTAAACTATCAGGGGGCCTAAACAAAATCCCTTTTCGGTAAGTGTTAACAACGACGGAAAATCAAATTGTATGGAGTTGACATTTGATTAACATGTGACATTACATGTCCTTTCCACAGGTAATGTCTTTGCTATACAGGCGTATTAGCGTCTGGCGATAACACTATCAGAAAAGTTTTTGTCTAGGCCCCCAGATAACTACTTGCTTTACAAGAAATACTTATTTCAGGCCTATTCTGCAATGCGTAGCAGTGAAAAGAAGGGACACTGGAGAATGGGCACTGCCAGGTGGAATGGTAGACCCTGGTGAGAAAGTAAGTGCAACAGCGGTTAGGGAGTTTCAGGAAGAAGCCATGAACTCTTTAGTATTGGATGAAGGTCAGCAGTATTTATTATATATATCTAAACATGAGTGTAATCAAAATGTACCTACTATTTATTGAAACTATGTGGTGCACATAATATAGAGAATTCTATCTATTTCCAGTTGAAAAACAAGCTTGGTTCCAAAGATATGAAAAATTCTTCAATGAAGGAGATGTAGTGTATAAGGGATACATTGATGATCATCGAAATACAGACAATGCTTGGATGGAGAGTATAGCATACAATTTTCATGACAACAATGGCTCCACTGTTGGTGCATTAAAATTACATGCCGGTGATGATGCGGTTGGGGTGCGCTGGGTGGACATTACTCCAGATATAAAGTTATATGCAAGTCACAAAGATATTGTGATGGCAGTGTTTGATAAATGTTTGTCCAACTTTTCTCAATTAAACTAATAAAATAATTTATTTCACTTTGTGGGTGATTGATTATTTCAATGTTGCACTATCTAATGTTGTTGTCCCCACATACTGATACTAGTTTGATACAGGAAATAATTAATAAAACTTTGATTTATCAAAACAACTAGATTTTCTTTATTTTTCTTGTAAGCATACAGAAATAATAAGGTTCGTATTACTCTATAACCTCACATACTATTATTTGAACATTATCATACGACCTATTGCACCCCCAAGCAACTAAAACTTAAATGCAATAAATATTTACGAATTGTTAACTCATTTGCTTCAGTCAGCATTTACAAAAAAAAACATGGCCAGCTATATTTTTTTACTAACCATCTGCTTTGACCACATTTTTTAAACACAGCAATAGGTAATCATTGTGAATAGTCTTGTCAAATTAGACATAAAAATAACAAAAACTCGGAGCTGAATTTTGCTGGAGACTGGGTACACCAGTAGAAAAAAGTGCCAATAGTCCCCATCGATCCCATGTGTGCTAAAAAACTTATTCAAGTTTTTGGATTATTCTCGAAAACGGTAAGTTTTATCAAAAATATAGGTCAGACAAAAATTGTAGATCATGAAATTATGTAAAAAAAAAGATCCTTGTATTTTTAACCGACTTCACAAAAAGGAGGAGGTTCTCAATTCGTCTGTATGTTTTTTTTTTTTTTATATGTGTTAGTTCGGATCTTTTTTCTGGGTGAACCGATTTGGATGATTCTTTTTTTATTTGATAGGTGGTGCTTCACATGTGGTCCCATTTAAATTTGATCAAAGTCTGACCAGTAGTTTTTGAGTTATCCTTAATACTGCATATTTTTTCCACTTAGTTTATATGGATGATGTGTTAATAATTTCCTGTAACTGTTATTTACACACCAAGTAGTGGTATACGAATTTGAGTGGGGTAGGTACCGCAACTAAAAAGTCAAAATAAAAACTTTTTTTACAAAAAAGCAACCGACTTCCAAAAAAACACTAAAAGACGTGAAAAATAACTTTAATTTCGGAAGTCGGTGGCCAAAAACGAAAATACAAAACCAAAGACACCGACATCCGAAATTAAAGTTATTTTTCACGTCTTTTAGCGATTTTTTTTGGAAGTCTGTTGTTTTTTTGTAAAAAGGTTTTTTTTTCCTAACAATCACCATTCCTAAGATATCGTGATTCTAAAAGTTGAAGGTCTTACATTCTACATTATATGCACACAAATGCCACGTAAATATATACTCAGGCGCTTAATATACATAAATAATAATGCCTATCTGTTTCTTATATGTATAGAATATACAATTCTGAGAATATACACTCAAAAGAAACTCAGTCACCTAGCCAGTCCCTTCTACCATCATGGCCTTGTTCAACATCTGCCTACTCTATTGTCCACCTTTCGAAACAACCTGAACCGGAAGGTGTGGGTCTACGCAAAAAATTCGAAAAAAAAAAAATCTAAGAGGCTGGAACGCGTGGTCCGCTGTCACTTTTTCGTGGTGAGTTTCGTGCGTTCGGACAATCTACGGTATAAACAAGTACTATCTTGTCTTCCTCCAACATCAGCTTCTGCTCATCAACACTTGTACCGAGTGTACTATCAAGCTCAGACATGGCTAGGCAATCAACTGAACCCCGAAGACTGGGGCTGGAATTAACAGATAATACTTTGGAACCGATTCTGACGATACTGCTACCTGCTCCGGAAAAACTCCTAAACACATTTTTTTGCAATTGCAAAAAAGGTTGTAGTACTAAATGTGGCTGTAGAAGACTAGCCTCGAATGTTCAATTGATTCCAATAGACGAAGATTAATGTGATATTGATGAAGAGACAGCTGATTCATCTTCAATTGGACAATTTATGAACATTCAGCAAGAAGAAGAAATCGAAGAAGAAATGACGGTTGAAGTCGAATTAGAACAGTATGAATCATATTAAAATATTTACAGAAATCAGAACTACAGTTTAAATGAATCTCATATATTAATATCAAAATCAATAATCATCATGGAATAAATATAATATTTTCGCATAAAACTCCGTCATAACAGATCGTGGAGTAGGCCTATCGGGGAAACCACGTTAAAAAAAAAACGCGGCAAGTACACTACCTCACAGGTGGTGTGGAAATGTGTGCATATAATGTAGAATGTAACACCTTCAACTTTTAGAATCGCTATATCTTAGGAATGGCGATTGTTAAGGAAAAGAAGTATCAGAACTTTTTTTGTAGATAATTTTAAGATCTACAATTTTTCTCTGGGCTATATTTTTGATAAAACTTACTGTTTTAGAGAAAAATCTAAATAACCGAAAATTTTGACCATTGCCTTGAAATTTTTTTTAGCACACATGGTATCGATGGGGACTTTTGGCACTTTATTTCTACTGGTGTAACCAAGGTCTCCAGCAAAATTCAGCTCTGTCGGAGTTTTTGTTATTTGAAATGTCTATTTTGACCGGACTAGAATATACTCAGCTAAGTTGGTAATTATTATTTAAAAAAAAAAAATGATTTCCTTTACAATACAAGGTGTAAAAAAAACCCATCACATAGCCATTATCTGCACATTCTAACATTGTACATCAAACTAAGTAACGGGTGCATGCGAAATTTAAAACTTGTTTTCGTGAAAAATGTTGGAACTTTGACCTTGCAATAATCTCAAATAAAAACAAAATATCGCAATGGTAGGGAATACAAGTTAATGCTCCCGCACACAGGCACGACGCGACAGGAAGACGCAACTCTTGTAGAAACATTTCTATGACGTTTTTATAGAAATTGTTCTACTAGAGTCGTATCGCGCTGCCGCGTCGCGCCTCGGGTGCCTTTAGTGAGTCGGCTTCTTCAAGCATCTTTTTACATTTGTCATATTTTGTAAGTTTTGCCCTTTATTGTTGGCATAACATCACACCCGTTTTCCCCGAAGCGTTAGCAGAGGTGTAACAATATTACACCCACATTTCATCAGTTATATTCAAGTCCCATGTATTTAGGAGCGAGCCTATTGCCATCAACCGGGCACAATTCCAGACTCCGGGCTGTTACTCAAAAATTCCCGATGGATGTATCTGCCACATTTCAAATGAACCTACACCATGCCTCTTTACATATAAATTCATTCCAATGACTAGTTTCACTATTTGCGAAAATCGCGTCGTGCTGAATAATATTTAATTTTATGAATAAATGATTTCTTTTCTAGAATCGTATCGCAAATACGATTCTATAGTTCGATCAGGCTATATGAAATAAGAATAAGTGTTATGTTATGAACTTATGTATGATATATAGAAATAAACTCGAATGAATATATGTACAGTCTTATACGCCAAATTCAGTAAAGAACTTGATTTGTTTTAGTAAAATTAGTAAACAACTACCTATATAGTGATAACAACGAAATACAGAAACTATATTTATGTATTAATCGTTCTAAATTAAGGATTGGTCATCCACTACACCATACCTAATAGGAAGTGCCCTAAAACTACTAATATAATAAAAATATGTTAATCCAGTTCAAAGCAACAAACAATTGCTCGTCAAATATAAAGAAAGCAACATAACATAAGCAACAACAAGACCCTAGCCTAACGGATACTAAGATTTCCCATTCCCCTCTACCCGTTAACCAACTCACACATTGGAAAATGAAGCAACTCATACAGTTATGTCTACATCACATAAGTACAAAAATATTATTCCTTATCCCGGTCATTTACATAATCACAAAGATTTGTACACCTATAATATGGGAAAACTTTACATTCCATAATTTTCTATTTTAAATGACCACGCTATTCCGATATGTTTCACAAAGTATGCAAATACTCTCATAAAAGTTAGTGATTGTGGATTTGCATATTCGTACATGTGAGAAGGACTGGCCTTAAAAATTTAAGTATAAACGTAACATAGAACCCTACTAATTATTTCTAATGTTCAGATTATTATTTCCACTGTCACAATTCCTTTTCAAATTACTTCTTGTACATATCTAAGCAACCAAAACATTCTTAAACAATCACTATTTAAAAGTATTACCACGATAATAATTACTTGGACCGAGCAATCGGAACGTACATATTCAGCATATAGAAATCATATAATTCGCTTTTCTCAAATTTTCTAAAAAATTTGGGGTTAAATCTAGTTCGATGTCGAATCGAATGCTTCCAAACTGGAGCTAGCGACCTTTCAACCTGATGACAATATAAAGATTAACATGAAATATACAATTTTGATTGCCAATGGGTATGCCTTGATTGACCATCAAATAGGTACGACTTTCGCGCTTTAATTTATAAATATGTCTGAACTGAACATTCAAATTGACGTTTTCACTGCTGAATATTCAAGCTTCGTAATGTTTAACGGTCTCACTTTCGAAATAGTCTTTGTCGAAGTAACTTCATCGAATCATTCTCATTATTTCATTTTCTCCACTATTTACTGCATGTTTTGCAAATTTACGTAGAGCTACAAATGTATAAGTTAGTTATCACAAGTGGTCCAATATCACAGCGGCACGTGAAAGTCGCGGAGATGCTACGAGGCCATCCCGACAGGCGCCAGCGAACTGTACGCGCGGTAACAGTTCACATCGTTCATCAGGCGCTGGATGTTCTGCGTGAAGGTTGGTAAGTCCTGTGAACAATCAATGCTGCACCTATAAATATACGTAGAATTGTTTTCTTGCAATGATATTGCTATCCCGGCCCGTCTTGAGTGTTCAGCTGGGGGTTTATTTCAAATAAGTGTTGTGTTTAAATGTTATTCATTATCATCATTGAAGCCGAAAACGTCCACTGTTCGTATCCAACGGATTCCCGCAACCGCAAACGACGACAACAATGACCGATCATTGATGCTAAAAATCTACCAGACTTATTAAATTAATTGGCGAAACAGACTTGATAGCTACGAGTCAGTGATTACCGTGTCTGGCGGGAACTGTGCCAGAAGGTGCTGGTGCTCGGGCGCGAGGCCGGGCAGCGAGGCCAGGAAGTGCGGCAGGAAGGCGGCGCGGAAGGCGGCGAAGTCCACGAGCGCCATGGCGTGCACGGCCGCCGTCACCTCGTCGCGCGCCAGCGCCCGCCAGCCGCCCTCCGCCAGCCCCAGCAACAGCACGGACAGGAACTCGCCCAGAAACTCCGTGCGGAACATCACCTGAACCACAGTACAAATATTAGTATTAACATAAATTACAGTACTTCAACTAAAATAAAAAGGTCGGAATCAGCTTACACACACAAGCAAACGCGTTTACGCGAATTCTAAGCATGCGTCAGGTTACTCGTGAGTAAGTCGGGTCAAGAGTCAAGACTAGCGGTTATGTTTTATGTTACCTACTGCATTTTTTATATAAAATTAGCCGTCCACTAATGTCTCAAAATAATTTCTTGACTTTGCCTTGTTGTTTTTAAATTATTTTCTGTGGCAATCCGTGATCAGTTTTATACTTTTAGCGGATGAGTTGGAGGTAAACGTTGGCGGGAAAAGCGTGACTCTGGCGAGCCATCTACTCCGTATTTCGTTCTTAGGTCCACACAGGTGTGGGTGGACTACACGATGTCTTTCCTTTTAAGTATTTTACTGTAACTACTTGTTTCCAGTGCGGCAGCCAGATCGTTGGGGTGCCTTTCCAGTCTTTCCTGGTATATTTTTGTGATGTTCTTGATCTCGGCCATGACGGTATTCATTGATAACTCCTTGTGTATTTCAGCATTGGTTACAAGCCAAGTGTAACGCCACTAATTGATCTCAAAATAGCGTCCTGCTGTATGATGCTAATTATTGAGTTACAGGCACTGCCCCAAAGTTGAATTCCATAAAGCCACACTGGCTTCAAGATAATTTTATACAGGCTGGCAGACATCGACGCGCAACCTGTTACCATGAACTCAATACATGAAGCTGGATGTATGTTTTTTTTTGTCCAGCTTCATGTATTGAGTCCATGGTAACACGTAGCGCCTCGATGTACCTGCCACCCTGTATATTAAAAGTTTGCTGTCGGTACTCAGTTTACTGTTTCGTCCCAAGATCCAGTGTAAGTTCTTGTAACGAATATTAAGTTCGTGTCTCTTGGTCTTAAGACGTTTCTTCCACGTTAGACACCGGTTGACATGTAACCCTAGGTATCGTATTCTTTCGTGGTGAGATAGTGTGACATTCTCGAGATGTATAGATGGACAGTCACCTTTTCGCACCGTAAAATAAATGTGACGTGGACCTATTTGCTTACGTTCACCTTTGTAGCCATATGTATATTTTGTCAAGACACCCTTGCAGCATGTATGAGGCCATAGCAGGATCAATGTGGCTTGCCAGTATTACGGTGTCATCACCAAATGTTGCTGAAGTAACCTCATCAGCCTGCGGGAGATCTGCAGTGTATACTGTGTACAACACCGGTCCTAGTAACGACTCCTGTGGTACTCCAGCAGTTATATTACAGAATAGCGACATCACATCTGCTTCTGTTACTTGAAATATTCTTTCCGACAAATTGGATTTCATTAGTGAGTAGTACTGGTGGGGAAGGTTGATATTCAGCTTGTATAACAGAACCTTATGCCAAACCTTATCGAAGGCCTATTGGATGTCCAGAAACACTGAGGAGCAGTATAACTTTTCTTCTAAACTTTTCCTTATCTTGTCGTAGACTCGATGGACTTGTTCAGTAGTAGAATGCTTCTGTCTGAAGCCAAAATGGTGGTCGGGAATATTTTTCTCAAAGACTTTTTCGAGGTGACGTGAAAACGCGTCTTCCTTTTCCTGAGATGTTCGCGCCCATCCTGATGCAGTTTTTATAGATTTTTGTGAATGTCCACAATTAATAGTTCGTTGATGCAGTGGTTGCTAAAGACTCCAGTTGGTCTTCCAATGTCTTATTGTTCAAATTGTGTGTAGGGTTTCATTCAGGTTTCCGGAGGCAATATTAAATAGTTTTATCCACTGGTACCCTACTTTGATGCCAATTCTTCGAAGTCGGTGTTTATCGAATAGAGCATTTTTAATGTCTAGTGGATAGTTACTATTATAAAGTGGCCGCATTTTTGTTTACATTACATAACTTTTCAGTTTTGCAAAAATTTGGTTGACATTTTGACAACCCTAACACCAGCGTTTGATTTCAAAAAAATAACCTAGTTGAGATAGTGGTCATCTTTAAACTGTGCCAGAACATAGGCTTTCATTGTTACATTTTCGAGTCGCATTTATGGCAAAAGATGCAACCAAGAAATAAAAACCAGTACTTAAACCGCTTGTCACTAGTAAAATAACACAAAAACTACGAAAACTGGCTTACCGCTACGAAATAAAGAAGCTGTGTGGCTCCTGACACTTGTATGACTCACCTTGTGGTACAGCTTGCACTTGGTGTTGAGCGTGTCGAGCGTGTCTATGTTGAGCCTCAACAGCTCGATGTCGGGCTGCAGCAGCGCGCGGCCCAGTGCGGCGAGCGCGCCGCGCAGCTCGTCCGTGCGAGCGTTACTCTCAGCTTCTTCGCATTTGTTCGGGAAGAAGTACCGCCAACGGTGGATTAGCACGCTGTTACGTAAAGTTCGGTTTGGTCAGTTAAGATGGTCACTAGGGGCTGTCGTATACGAGCAAATCGAGCAGTTAATCGTCGCACAACGTAAACTGACCGCTCGAACAGTCTTTAAAAACTGCTTGAGTGGTCGCTTTTATATATTTATTAAAACTTTATGCCCAAGTAAAAAAATACTGTACAAAGGCGGACTTAATGCCGGAGGCATTTTCTACCAGTCAATCTTAGGGTGCTGCAGAGACAAAACACTGCGAGTGAACATGAGGTACTTATAAATAACTCGAAAACTACTATAAAATACAAGAATAAACGCCGCCGCCGCCTGCACGCGCAGGGTGCCGTGCTTACCTGGCGAGGAGCCGGTAGGCGGCGCGCGCCAGGTCGGGCGCGTCAACGGAGGCGCGCGGCAGCACGTGGCGCGTGAGCAGCGTCAGCACGGCGCGCACCAGCATGCCGCCGCCACCCGCTTCCACGCCCAGCCGCACGCACTCCACCAGCCGCTCCAAGCCGCTCTCACCGCCGCCCCTGCACACGTCGATACATACTTATACAGTCACGAGTGTACAAGCCGACACGAGTGCTATTCTTGTGCCGGACAGTTCGGCAATAATATCTGATTTCATAATCCACTCATTAATATCTGTTCTCCAGTCAAAAAGAAATCTAATAAGGACGTTCACTTCTCAAGCTTTTAAGAAAATATTAAAGTTCTATGTGAACGTAAGTTTTATTTCGTATTTTTTAGTTCACTAAAAGCTTGTTTTAAAAAAGATTTTTACTTACATTTTATATAAACTAATTAAACAGAATTGGCATGAAATCCAATTTCACTAAAAACATTTTTTTTTCCTCAATTAAGAAGTAATCTAGCAAGTGTCATACCATTTTGGAATTCTGACTAAACGCGCCATCTTTTAAAGTCACTTGCCAAAATAGCGTAGTACACTCGGTTAAAGTTGGGTGATGTCATTATTTTGAATTCAATGTTGGGCTAAAATCTCACATTATAATTAAAACTGAGGCAGTTGTGTTTTAATTTTAAACTGTAATTTAAAAACGGGTTATTCATGATTATACACTCGGCGTCACAAAAATCGCACCTCTTCGAAAATAAGTTTAAAACATGTCCCGCCAGTAACGAATACATTAAACCTTATTAATATTGGTATCAATTGAAAGTATGTTTAACGACCTTTAAATTAACAACAGTTAGAATTCCTAAACACAACAGATCTCATTAGCACGTAACGTTAAAAAAAATGTTGTCAAAATACGCATTACAACGGCCACTAATTGCACCTCCCTACAAGGGTATAAAACGGGCGACCCGGGTTAAATGTGAGTCATTCGCTATTCAACCTTTAAAGTGAACACACGTGAACAGCTACAGCAAGAAAAATACCCCAGAAGATGGATACCACTGCAGATGAAGCCGCTCAAGTCATTGCACTACTGCAATCAGGGATGCGGCAATGTGATGTTGCTCGGCAACTGAACTTGAGTCGTTTTGCCGTTCGACGAGTGTTCCAACGCTTCCAAGAGACTGGTGGCTATATCCGAAGACGTGGATCTGGAAGACAACGGTGCACATCCGAAAGAGACGATCGCTTCATTGTTTCGACGTCTTTACGTAATCGGTTCTCCAATGCTGTTGAGCTGCAACAACAACTGCGATCAGCTCGCAGAACTTCTGTAAGCGTCTCCACGATTAGAAGAAGAATGCGGGAGAAGAAAATTGCAGCTCATAGGGCTGCTACAGGGCCAAAATTAACTGCACAGCATAGGAGAGACCGGTTGCAATTTGCCCGTGACCATGTGGATTGGACAATAGACCAATGGAGGGCTGTGCTCTTCTCGGATGAGACGAGGGTGTGTCTTTTCTGCAACGACAGGCGTCGAAGAGTGTATAGGAGGCAAGGGGAACGATTCGCGCAAGCCTGTATTCAAGAGACAGTGCAATACGGGGGTGGCTCGTGCATGTTCTGGGGCGGCATGTCAATCGAGGGTAAAACGAACCTTGTGTGCGTTTCTCGGGCTGGAAGTGCTCGCGGGCAAGGGTCGCTGACTGCTGCTCGGTACATAACAGAGATCTTAGAGGAGCAGGTTGTCCCTTATGCTGGTTTTGTTGGCAGTGGGTTCACGTTAATGCACGATAACGCCCGCTGTCACACCGCTTTAATTGTAAGAGACTACCTGCAAGAAGTTGGAATCCCTGTTATGCGCTGGCCGGCGCGAAGTCCAGACCTGAACCCTATTGAGCATCTTTGGGATGAACTGAAACGGCGAGTACGGGCACGTGATCCTGCCCCTACCACTCTCCAAGACCTCCAAGATGCCGTCGTTGCAGAATGGGACAACATTCCTCAAGAGACTGTTGTCACATTAATTCGGTCCATGAGAGGACGCATGGAAGCAGTCATCAGGGCTAGAGGGGGTAACACTAGGTTTTAAGTTGTTTTTAAGGACTTCTTTGTAATTTTTGCTGATAAAATAAAATTTAGCTTTTTAATCATTTGCATTTGCTTGCTTTTTTTTATTCCCTGGTAAACAAAAAACCAAATCCATTGATTTATTCTGAAATTTAAATGAATTGCCTTTCCAATGATACCTTACAGTCATATGTCTACCATTGATTAATAGGGTTAAAATGACTTTGAAGGGAATTCTTAAAGAGGTGCGATTTTTGTGACGCCGAGTGTATAACAGAAAAAAAAATCGAAGAAAAGTTAATAATAGGTCTTTACCTATGAAATTGCCGTTTTGTATGAAAAAATTTAAACGAATTTTTTTCATGAATTTTTTATTTGTATTAATCGAAGTAATCACCCATGCAATCAATGCATCTTTGCCATCGCAGTGGCAGTTTATTGATGCCCTTCTTAAAGAAATCAGCTGGACGGGAGGCAACAAATTCTTCAAAGGCATTTTGTACTGCCTCTCGGGTATTAATTTTTTTTCCCGCCAAGAAGTTATCCAAATTCTGGAAAAAGTAGTAGTCTGTAGGCGCAAGGTCTGGTGAGTAGGGCGGATGACGGAGAGCTTCCAACCCCAGTTCTTGCAACTTGGAGACCGTCTGCTGTGCAGTATGAGGTCGCGCGTTGTCGTGCAGGAGCAGCGGAGACGAGCGATTGACCAATGCTGGTTGGAGATGCGCCAGCTTCTCCATCATTGTGTTCAGTTCTTCACAGTACACATCTGCAGTAATGCTCACCCCGTTTGGTAAGAAGCTGTGATGAATCACACCGGCGCTAGACCACCAAACAGTGACCATCACTTTTCTAGGGGTAAGTTTTCGTTTAGGGCATTGTTTAGGTGCTGAACCAGGATCCAACCAACTTGCTGAGCGCTTACGGTTATCAAACAGAATCCATTTTTCATCGCAGGTAACAATGCGGTTCAAAATTCCTTCATTTGTGTGTCTGTTGAGCAGTGCAAGGCACGTCTCGACGCGTACTTCGCGCTGGCGATCATTGAGTTCGTGGGGCACCCATTTGTCAAGCTTTTTTACCTTGCCAATTTGACGCAAATGGACCAATATTGTTTTGACGCTAACGTCGAAAGCTGCTGCTAATTCAGCCGTAGATTGTGTATCATCAGCTTCCACAATCGCCTTTAATTCGTCATTGTCGACCAAAGTCTTCGGACGACCGCGAGGTTCATTTTTCAGGTCGAAATTTCCAGAACGGAAGCGAGCAAACCAATAACAGGTGGTGCGTTGGTTTGTAGTGTTAGCTCCGTAAACGTCGTTGATGTTGCGTGCCGCTTGTGCCGCGTTGCTGCCACGACGGTACTCATATTCCATAATTACTCGAATTTTTAACGTATCCATGATGACGAAAAAGATTGAAATGCGATGAAAATGTAACACTAATCAATAAAGAAATGACTACTTTTAGAAAAAAAAAAACATGTTTTTAAAATAAAATTAATTTGAAATTAGAATTCTTAGCCAAACAAAAATTATTTTGATTTGAAATGGCCAGTACTGCAGAACGGCAATTTCATAGGTAAAGACCTAATATTTGTATTCACAGGACTTGAGATCATCACAGGGTGTCAGTTTTTCAGATTGATGTTTTGATACTTATAATTTGTAAAGTACATGGCCAAGATGTCTCTTTTAAATATTTTTCTGATAACTGTCACGACTTACGGCCTATCACCCGTTTCCGGCTTGACGTTGATTTCTGGGACATCCTGTATGTACAAGTAGCGGCACAAATTTGTGACATCGAAGTAACACCAAAATTATCTGAAGAGTCACCCAACGCCAAAATATAAAATGCCACATTGCCTTCAAAAAAGCGTGTCACGTCTCAGAATGCATAAATATCTGTGCTGCGGGGGAATTTATTGTGTCACTTCTTCTGAGCTAAAGCAGTAGGAAGTGATGAAGGGCGGGCGTTTTGGGGGACTGTCACGTAATTTTGACGTTCGAAAAGTGCTGATTCTCAACCTAGTTTGAATAAATGACTTATGATTTAATTTATAGGTAATTTCTTGCGTTACAAATATCTGCCGATTCTGTCAAGAAGAATGTGACACCAGCAGAATGTGATAAATATTATCATATTATCAATTCATATTATTTTATCTTTGTATACCAGCGAAGTAATTGCGTAACACACTAGCAACAGTAGGAATGGCTTTCATTTTGACAGTTCAACAACATTCATTGCGTTATTTACGTTGTTGAGCAGACAAATTTTTCGAACTTAGAAGCAATGAATTAGCAATAGGCTTCAAAATGATTCAGATTGTGATAGATAATGTGTTACGTAATTCGGGTACTGGTGCGGCAGCATAAAAATCGGACAGTATAATGTTTCGAGTCGTTATTTTCTATATGGCAATCAGTGCCGATCATATTGCAAGAATATGTGACATCCCACTACTAATCTTTCATTTAAAGGGTGAAATACATACCTCTGCGCAACCTCCAAGAACACGTCGATGGCGTTGTAGGCAAAGTTGCCGAGTTGTGGTAGCAGTGCGGTGAACAGTGCGAGGAAGAAGTCTGTGATCTCCGCTTCAGCTGTCGCGTAGGAAGGCTCGCATAGCATTCGTAACGCAGTCTCTGCCGAGCTCTGAATACCTTCCGCTATCGCCTGGTGAAGGTGTGTTAATTTAGGCTACGTCATAAGGCAATTTGTGACTCTTACTTACATATGACAGGCATTATCATCACCCTTCTGCCCCTATACCAAATTATTGAGGTTCAGTACACCATATTTTCTTCCATACAGCTCTATTAACCAACCATCATATCAGTAGTCATTCCCTTTTCAGTCATATCATCTTTCACACAATCCATCCATCACTTCTTTGGGGAAGACTTTGCGCTTCCAAACGGGTTAAAACGGTTGATCAATTGAAAAATGAACTATAATAGCAATATATTCGTTGGGCAATCGACACTGTTGTCGATAGCCTACGTTACTGGATCTGTACAAGCACATCACTAACTTGCCGCAAGATGAAGCGGCCATACCACGCGATGAATCCGCACGAATTAGGTATCGTTTCGTGATTTTTACATTGCTTGTCCAGTCAATAAGCGACATACTTAGGTAGTGGTTAAGGAGCAATGTATTTACTCCAAAAATAGTACAGACGTTGCGATATTTGAAAACAAAAATAACGTAGTAAAGCAAGAAATATTTTATGATTTGTTGTTCTCATTATTTTAAAGACAAATATATTAAAATACTTGTACTTAAAAATGGGAAGTGATTCCATGATTGACAAAGTTTTGTTTTGGCTTCGGTTTTTACAAGAAACCACTGAACAACACAGCATTCTTATATTTTGTCATGATCACGGTCGAAAGCGCACTAGTTCGCGGAGACGGCCATTTGCCTGTGAAATGAGCAGTTTGAACATTACGCGTGGACACAGACATGCCCCCTTACCACTACTCCTGTTTTTTTTAATTTCTATGCATGTTCCTCATACCTCCGCATCGCATAACAACGATGAATATCTACTTGAGGACGCTATCAGATTTTTCTACAAATACCGCTGTTTTACAGGTACCAATTATTTAATTGGTACCTGAAAAACAGCAGGCAACTGGTTCATTTGAATAGGAATCACAACTGCGAGGCAACCACGGTGTCAACTTAAAGATACTATATTCATCTCATCACACACACACGTATACACACTCTAAAACTCGCTCGCATACATCACTACTTACAATACTACTTATTTTTTTTTATACTTAGTTTTTTTTTTCTTTTTCTTTTGTCTTTGTTTTTGTTTAACAATTACATAACCATTATAATGTTAAGTGGAGGTGCGGAGTCACCTAACACAAGCATCCTTTTGCATAAAAGGTGATCTCCAACTCATGTGTGTAAAATAATTTTATGTAATTACACTAAACATTTTTATATATTTATGTATAGCCTCCTACAACATTTTCACATAAATACGTTTTTCACCACCACAACAATCGCAGAAAATGAAAATAAAATGGGGTATGAAAAGGAACCAGTATAGCTAGATCAACTGCATATTTCAACTTCAAAATAATCAGAAATTGTGACTAATATACTCCTCTATACGCATAATTAATATTTTGCACCTAAATAAATAACTTTTTCATTTATGAGAAAAATGAGTACCGCTTCCAAATTTCGTCATAAAATTTCTACTCGCGGTATGTCATTCTGCGCTGCGCTCAGACGCGCCCTAGGAAGCACGAGTGTATCGCTTTCTCGCAAAAAAATAAATTTGATCAAAATAATAATAAAGTGAATGCTGTATACTGTGGTTGAAAAAGTTGATACTTTTCGAACTAAAAGTACGAGTACAAAACTTATTACCAGACATTGGTTTTGAAATAAATTAATCAAATTCAAAATGGCGGAAAAAACTTTATTTTTCTTAATCCGATTTGGTAGTCATTATTGGGGATTTTGGAGGTAGTGATGATTGCAATCAGTTTTAGAAATACATGATGGCGGATGAATTTTTTAATGAAAAATTGATATGGCTATCAATTTTTAGTATGGTAATTACGCATATTTGTCGTCCATTTTTTCATTCAACATGGCGGATATATATTTTTTTATAAAAAAAAATAGACATAGTTATAAATATTACACACAAACACGGCAGCTGTTGTTTTTTTTATAAAAACCATCATGGTCAATTTTGGAGGATGTGATTACCAATGTATCCTCCTTTTTTATTTAATTTATTTACACATTTATAATTTTTTAAGATGGCGGGTGCAATGTTTTGATGAAAAGTTGACATGGGTATCAATTTTGGGGGTTTTGGTAGATTGATCTATTGTATTATTATCAGTGATCGGAGTAGGTAGATTGAACTGGGGTCATTGATCCGAAACGTATATATTACTATGGACATTCCTCCGGAATTGGTGGATTATTAAAAAAAAACCGGAACTTATGTAGGAATTGTATTTTGCCAGAGTGGAAGGAGTCATTTGATGATTTGCCATCCTCAAAAAAAAGGTAGGAATTGTAATAAAATGAGCAATTTTATTCTTTATTATTCTTCCTATTTTTTTTTTGTCACGATTTGACAAAACCCAACGACCAATCAGAACAAAGGATCATGGGTGGTACAATAACCGGTTATCAGAACAATGCGTACGCCCGCCGGAAATACTAAATCCGGAAATACCGGAATTACTTTCCGGAAAAATGGCTTATCCATGTTATTCTTTCTGTGTGCATTTATGATACAAGTACTAAAAATCAATCTACCTACTCCGATCACTGATTATTATAGATAATATTTAACGTCAATAGATTTTTTTATGTAAATCGAATAGGTTGTACTTAACTTTTCAAATTTTTGGAGTGAAGTTAATTATTAACTTCCAGAAACTACGAAAATTTAAAGATGTCGTTCATTTGGAATGATTGACAGCCTTTAAAAAAAATAGCCTTACACAAAATTTTAGCTTTTACTCAGTTTTGTGTTTATTAAAAATTCTGAACCCGCGCTTTAATCTCAAAGATGGGCGGATTCACGCGTCACACATTTTTTCCTTAGTTTTCATAAGGAAATTAATATCCTGTTTATTTTAAAACGATCACAACGATAGTCTAGGGTTATCGGTCGGTTATAATGTGGTCGGTCGGGTAAATTGTGTAATGTCATGCTCCAAAAATGGTAGGTAAAAATAATATTTATAGTATTTTATTTTTTATCAGAGCGCAATTAATTAAAAACTGGACACGTGCGGGTAAAGACCCGCACGTGTCCGGTTTTGTTCTTTATGGCTTGAACATTTTTTGTACCTACAAATTCTACATAATTCCAAAAATAATGATGATCATGCTTATAATACTTAGTTACTGTTACCAAATGCAATATAGTAAAGATACTACTAACTTTACTCAACAATGCTAGTAAAATCTAAAAAAATTAAACCTTCAAGTACCAAGATTAGTTAGTAATGTATAAAATAGAATGGATGGCGGTTTCAATGTGTGCGTGCGCGTAATGTTGTGTGTTGCGACTCAGATGCTTAAACTTAAGTGATTCAAAAATGTGATAGCGTCCTTAATAAAAATCTTAAATTCAATGACAGGCCACGCACAGCCTAAACCGCTGGGTCTAGGAGTATGAAATTTTCAACCGCTAAAGGATTTAAATTGGGGCTGAAAGTTTGTAATTTTTGCCGATGGGAAATCGGGCACACGGCGTGTTATTTATAACTATCAGAGTCCAGTACGATTCAACAGTGAGCACATACCTTCTTAGCCTGCGTAGGCGCGTCAGAGAAGGCGTGCAGCAGCGCCGTGAGCGGCGGCAGCGCGTGCGCCGGGCCCGCCGCGCCCAGCGCGCCGCCCCACGCCGCTAGCAGCGCACGCGCCGCCACGCCCGGCCCGCCCGCCCCGCCCGCCACGCCCGCGCCTCGCAGTGCCAGCGACACCAGCGCCTCACGAACCACCGCTGCCGTCTGACATACACAATATGGCTCATTCATTACCAGTGATCGGAATAGGTAGAGCATTTACACCTAAAGTTCTAAAAAGAACAGTGACCAAGTGGAGACGCCTTACGACAAAATATTTTTTCGGGACTAATGTCCCGGGTTTCAGAACATTACTTAAGTACAACTAAAATTAATAAAGTAAAACAACTATCGATTTCGTTACCTGTTTCTGTTTAAAAAAAAAAGAATATGCACGATTTTTATTGTTTTAAAAAAATAAAGGTAATCTCCTTATCTTCGTTTGAACGAGGTAAGTAAGCGCGGAAGTTAAAGTAATTTACATACCAGCTTTAATAATCTTATAACTAACAAGGTAAAGGTAAAAAAAAAACATGCACAGTTATTCATCACCTATCCATCACCTACGTAGGTCGACGAATTAAAATTTTGATAGCTACTCAATATAAAGTACTAAAAATAAAAATCTAACGCACGTTTTTACGTAAGCACGAAACACCAGATTTTTCAATTACTTTTTTAGCTTACTTGTAGCAAATAACAATCTGAGAAAAATCCTTAATACTGGACATATAGTATATTAGTAAGTGGACGATTTATTATAGGAAATTATAAATATTAATTAGATTAGGATGGGCTAAAAACAAAATAATGTTTCGTTAGAGTAAAATTTGATATCTTCAATATTAACTTATTTTTCCTCCATGCCCCGCTCGTTTTTCCACCTTGTATACATATAAATTTGTTAGCTTTATAATACGACAAGTTGGCCCGCTATACAATACTCTCATGGTCTGCTGTCTTATAGCGAGGGAAATAAAGATAAACAGTAGTCTCGAAGCGTGCGTATCTACAGACCTCCCCGGCGTTCTGTAGTAGGTAAATAATACAGGAATACAATGACACGTGTAGTACATAATTATATATGCAGGTCACACTCTATATTATAGGTTGCTTTTACTTTAGTGAATGCCGTACTAGGTAACGATATCTTTATAGGGTACCTAAACATAACACGACATAATCACAATAAAATCCATCCAGTAATAAGGAACCTAGTACTTAAGTAAAAAGTATGGAGTGCTGATAACAGAGGTTACGTATCAATATTATTTTGATCCCGCTTCACCGTGCGGCAACGCACACTGCGATTGTTAGCAATAGTTCGAACGCACACAGAAACACTGTGCTTCGATAGTTACCTGGTCTAGTAGTACGCCGAAATTGATAGGGACTCTTTTAAGTGATGTCCCGAAACCCGGAACAACACACACACATAACATCACGCCTGTATTCCTCGAAGGGTTAGGCAGAGGCGTACCACCCACACCCACCCCCACAGCCACACCCACATCACCCACACCACCCACATTTCGCCAGTAATGTTTTAATCCGCTCGCCCGCAACAAATATACCGAAAAAGAAAGTCGTAAGGAAGTCTCCACTTTTTTTGTCTCTGTTCTTTGAACTTTAGGTATGTTGGTTGTGATAAGGTTCACTTTGCTTTGTAAGGATTTTAATAAGAAAAGACGTGTGTTGTACTACAAGTGTATTGAGCTACTAGTTTCTGTTTGAAGAAATGCCTATTAAATATATTCTAATGACCTATATCTAGTTATAAGTAAGTAGGTATGCACGTTGAACGCAATACGTCACAACTACTCACAACATACCGCCCACCAAAAGGCCTGTAGGTCTTTTAAGAAACAATGATTAAAATTGATACATAATTATGAGATTACCACTACACAACGTTATATAAATCTGTAGGTGGGGGTCTGTGATATTAATATTTAACATGCATAAAACAATTATCAACAAAGTTAATAGGTACTGCATTTCTTCAGAGCATATTTTAAACATTGTGAATCAACAAACAATGTTATCTTTCCTTAAATCATTAAATAAGATCTAGGTTCCATTGAGAGGCAATGGACATAATTTTGTAACTGTTCTTTTTGTTACGGAACTACCACTTTTGACACTATACACCCTCGTTAGACCGTCCGGACCCGGGTGTTTCTCGACGATTCGTCCCAAGGACCATTTTCCAGGTGGCAAGTTATCAGTTTTTATCAAGATGACATCTCCAATCTTAAATTCTTCTTCCCTTTTATGCCACTTAGGACGCTGTTGCAATCTGGATAAATACTCATCCTGCCATCGCCGCCAGAAGTCGTGAACAAGTTTCTGTGTGTGTTGCCAGCGAGACAAGCTGGACAGCCTTATGTCTTTCATATCGGGTGATGGGACAACAATAGGTGCCTCTCCAATTAAGAAATGTCCTGGCGTGAGTGGGTTCGTATTGTCTGGATCAGTGTCGTTAATGGGACATAACGGACGAGAATTCAAGCAGGCTTCTACTTGGCAGAGTATCGTCGTCATCTCTTCATATGTCAGGTGAGTTGTTATAATTCTTTTCAAGTGGTATTTTATAGATTTAACACCGGCCTCCCATAATCCACCAAAAGAAGGACTGTAAGCGGGAATGAAATGCCATTGAGTACCTTCTGTGGCTAGTGTTTCTGCAATTTCTCCAGTAAACCTTAAGCTTGCTTCATTCCAGGCATCTCGGAGCTCTTTTTCAGCTCCTACGAAGTTACGTCCTTGATCGCTCCACAGGTGATTACATTTGCCTCTCCTGGCAACAAAACGTCTAAAAGCGCCGATAAACGCTTCTGAAGTAAGATTACTTACAAGCTCTATATGGATTGCCTTCGTGGACATACAGATGAATATAGAAACGTAGGCCTTTGTTGTCCTGTTTCCTCGGCCCTTAGATAACAAAATCTGAAAGGGCCCCGCGAAGTCTACACCACTTTTCAAGAAGGGCCTGGATGGAGTCACTCTCTCATCGGGCAAATCTCCCATAATTTGAGCTCTAGTAGTAGCACTAAGTCTAGCGCAAATGAGGCATTTGTGAACATGTTTCTTAGCCATTGATTTTGCCTTTAAAATCCAGTATTTTGAACGTAGATAACATAACATCAGTTGAATTCCTCCGTGAAGTGTCTTAAAGTGTGCTTCGGCTATAATCAGAGGTGTCAATGTGTTTTTATTTCCGAGAATAATTGGATGTTTTCGTTCATCAGGTAAGTTTGCGTGTCTGAGGCGGCCACCCACCCTGAGGATATGTTTATCATCAAGATAAGGGTTCAGGGATCGCAACGGACTTCTCCTTTTCACTGGTTTATTTGTCTTCAATCTTTCTATTTCTTCCATGTATTCTTCTTCTTGAGCTCTTTTTATACAAATTGTCAATGCATCTTCTAATTCTTGTGTAGTTATTTGTTTATTTATGTTCACATTGACTTTGTAGTTCAAGAATCTTTTGCAGTAACAAACAACCTTGAGTAATTCTGGTAAGTTGTTAAAATCTTCAAATTGTGTAGTTATAGATTTCTCTTGTTCTTCTGTGCTGAGGTGAGTACTAACCCTTTTTGTTTTAATTTCCATGTCTGTTGTCATAACTTCCTGTTTATTAATCTTTATTTCTTTTTCAGATAACCAACCTGGGCCTCTCCACCACAAGTCACAGTTCTTCAGTTCGGACAGCAACATCCCTCGAGAAGCTAAATCTGCGGGATTATCACTCGACTGTACGTGATACCAGCGCTTGTTATTTATGTTTTCTATAATTTCGACGACGCGGTTGGCAACAAACGTTTTCCATCGATTGGGATCACCACATAGCCACGCTATAACTATAGAGGAATCTGTCCATGCATACATATCTGAAGTTGGAATTTTCATTGCTAGTCCAATTTGTTTCATAAGCTTGGAGAGAAGTAATGCACCACACAACTCTAGTCTTGGTAAGGATATTGTTTTCAGGGGTGCTACTCTTGTTTTAGCAGCAATGAGTTTTATTTCAACCTTGTTATTTGTTTCAATTCTTATGTATACTGCTGCAGCGTAAGCTCGTATCGAAGCGTCACTGAATCCGTGTATTTGTATATTGGTTTTGTTTGTTTCCGTTGTACCAAGCCATCTGTTCACTTGTACATCGTTCACACTAGCAAAATCTGATCTTATCTGATTCCATTCTTCACATAACGTTTCACTTACGTTCTGATCCCAATTCACTTTTTCAAGCCACAGTTTCTGTAACAGTATTTTTGCCATCACTGTACTCGGTGAAAGCCAACCAAGTGGATCGAAAAGCCTTTGTATATCAGATAAAATACTTCGCTTTGTTACATTAGTATTTTCAGATGTTGGTAAAGTCAGGTTGTATTGAAATGTGTCTATTTTCAGGTTCCACACAATTCCCAATGCCTTTATAGTTCCATCAAGATTCATATCTACATGTGCGTTGGATGATCTGTTTTCTTCATCTATAGATTTTATAAAATTTATATCGTTTGATGACCATTTCGTGAGTTGAAAACCGCCCTTTTGCAGTATGTTTGTGACAGTTTTGGCTAGAGAAATAGCAGTTTCAGTGTCATCAGCTCCATCAAGCCAGTCATCTACGTAAAAATTACCCTTGATGGATTGCACAGCGAGTGGTTGATCCTTTCCTTCATCATCAGCTGTTTGGTGGAGTGTTCTAACAGCTAAATACGGTGCAGATGCTGTACCGAATGTGACCCTTAGCAGTCGGTATTCGTGGAAATCATCACCCTCATCGGATCTCCATATAACTCGCTGGAAGTCTGCGTCTTCACGAGTCACCAATATTTGGCGATACATTTGTTTGATATCGGCCATGAAGCAGACACGCTTCATTCTCCATTTCATTAGATGGTTCCTCAAATCATCTTGCAGCTGCGGACCTACCAATAATTCTTCATTTAGTGAAATGTTGTTTGTGCCTTTGCAGGAAGCATCAAAGACAACGCGTGTTCGAGAGGTCTCCTTGTCAGAACGAACTACAGCGTGGTGAGGTAAGTAAACTGATATTGTTTCTTTTTCTCTTTCAGGTATTTTCTCCATATGTCCTTGTTCTATGTAATCATCTATGACTTTTGTGTATTCTTTTTTCAGGTCTGATGACTTCTTAAACTTCCGCTCGAGTTGCAAGAATCTTTGTTTGGCTATCTCCTTTGTATTTCCTTCAGGTGTTTGTAACTTTGTACTCGTGCTCATTTCATTTAGTTGTGGACTGTAAGTTTTGAATGGTAATTTGACTATGTACCTTCCTTCCTCATTTCTAGTTGTTGTTTTCTCGTAGATATCTTCACAAATCTTATCTTCTTTTGTTAAATGTCTGTCCTTGTCTATCTCTATTTCCCATATCGATTTCAACATTTCGTCTACATCAACTTGGTGATGCATCACAAGGTAGGTGTGGTTTTGTGGTTTTTCAAAGATATCTCCGAAAATAATCCAACCCAGGTTTGTTTTTTGTGCAATTGGAGTGCCTGGTGGACCTTTTATTAAATCTGGCTGTATAATCAGTGCGTATTCCTTGACTCCTAATAGCAGATCTACAGAACCAGGTGTTAAGTAACTCGGATCAGCCAAATTAAGCCCGTCAATGTGAGGCCATGATTGATTGACAATTGTTTTGGTGGGTATCTTAGTGGTCAGTTGTTTCGACATCACGTAGGCTTGGATCGGTAAACTATAGTTATGGTCCCACTGTGATCTTATATTAAGCTGTACCACGTGTTTGATCTTTGTTCTCGAAGATCCCACTCCTACAACACTTCCCTTGAATGGTTGTCGCTTGAGTTTCAATAGTTGAGTAGCTTTCTCGCTTATAAATGTAGCTTGAGAACCCTGGTCTATCAGCGCGCGTAGTGAAATGATTTGACCCTCTGCATTTGTTGCTTTCACTACAGCAGTCGCTAATAGTGCTAATCCATGTCTAGTTGTATGATGCGACGCGATCACTGTGTTCACTTGAACTGCATCCTTCTCTTCTGCTACATGCTGTGAAGCCAACGGTTGTGAGGTGCTCGGTGTAGCCGCTGGTTCTGTGTTCTTAGTCGCATGTAGTAAAGAATGATGACGTCGGTGACATTTCTGACAGGACACTGGTAGTTTACATCTCTTTACAGAGTGTCCAAGTGCTAGACAGTTAAAACATAAATGTTTGTTCTTGACATATTCAGTTCGCTCATCTAGTTTCATATCAATAAATTTCTTGCAGTGACACAACGTGTGGTTTTCTTTGCACATGATGCATGTCTTCTCTGTACTTGGTGTGGCAACATGATAAGAACGTTCTTTGACTTGCTTCTCTCTTGTATTATTGTTGGCTGTAAAGCCTGTAACTAACTCCAAGGTGCGGAACTTGGACTCCATGAAATTCTTTAATTCGCTCCAAGTAGGCAATGCTTCGCTGTCTTTCTTATAGGCATACTCTTCCCAGCCTTTATGTGTCTCTGGGTCAAACTTCTGAACGAGCAGAAATATTATTACATGATCCCAAGAGCCTGTAGTTATTTTTAAATTTTCCATGTTATTTAGGCATTCTGTAGTTGTATCCAACAAGCCTTTTAATTGGACGGCTGATTGCGAAGTCATCTTCCTCTGGTAAAATAATCTTTTCATGATGCAGTTTAGTATTATGCGTCTGTTACCATACCTTTTATTCAAAACATCCCATGCAGTTGCGTAATTACTGGATGTCACTTGTATATGGGTCAATAAAGCCTCAGCTTCTCCACTCACACTTGTTTTTAAATAATGTAATCTTTGTACATCACTGAGGTTATTATTTTCGTGCACCAAAGAAATAAACAAATCCTTGAAAGTCGGCCATCCTTCATAATTTCCATTAAACTTAGGTAATTCAATTTTTGGTAAATGCACTATATTTTGCGCTGCGTAGGTTACGTTCATACTTGAATTTCTCGACTCCCTCGATGTCGATTCCGCTAACGACGTAAGCATATCTTTCAAATCCCCTTGTAATGAGCTGTATAATTCTTCATAAATAAAGAATTCTTCGTTCAAAAAGTATGGCAAAATTCCTTTTTGTTCTTTGGGTGTTATCTTTACTAACCCGTCATGTGCGTTCTTGAATGACATCCAATACTCATCAATAATTTTCACACGTGCTTCTATATAACCTTTTGTCAGTCTTCCCTTTGGACACTTTTTTAAGTTTGTTTGCGTTTTTTGAAGTAGATTAGCACCATCTTCCAAGACAGCGAGATATTGTTGTTGTTCTTTCGTTGTACTCATTTTGTTTCACTATATTTACTTTTAACAAATCTTCAATAAAACTGTTCGTAACACTTGGTAATCTTCCGTACTAGCGCTAATTACTCAGTTGCAAACATATTCATAGGCATCTAAAACAGCGAGGTGTTTTTTCTACGAATCCTTATCGCTGTGGAATGCGGTTCCTTGTTCAAGCGGCCAGATGTTTACCGCTCCGTAGTTCTTGCGTTCGGCTCGAATACGACCATATGTTGGTTGTGATAAGGTTCACTTTGCTTTGTAAGGATTTTAATAAGAAAAGACGTGTGTTGTACTACAAGTGTATTGAGCTACTAGTTTCTGTTTGAAGAAATGCCTATTAAATATATTCTAATGACCTATATCTAGTTATAAGTAAGTAGGTATGCACGTTGAACGCAATACGTCACAACTACTCACAACAAGGTATATTAGGTCTACGTATTCTGATCACTGTTCATTACACACCAAATAAAAGGGCTGACTTATTGCAATCAGCGATCTCTGCTAGACAAACTCAGCTACATTATGCTGTGACATTATCAGCGGTGACAACTGATGGACCAATTGATTGCTTTCAATGGCATAGTTACTTCCAACGATTGTCTTTCTTACCATTCCGTGTTTTTACTAAATAATTATTTTTAAAATGTAGCCGAAAAGACGGTCCAAAATGGTATGGTAATGGTATGGCTCTAACATGATCAAATAAGATATTTTGTGAGATAATCCTACCTTAGACGGGAGGTACTGCAGAGATCTCTGTGCATGTTCATACAAATCTCCAGAGAGTACTACAGGATCGCAGTTAAATTTCACGTTTTTTGCGAGACTCAAGAGAAGATGCGCTGCGGCATGGCACAGTAACGGCGGCTCCTACAAAAAAGGCACGATAAAAAACTAGATCCAAACATAAACTTATAAAACAAAAATGTGGATACAAATGTGCAAAGGTTGAAACTGACCGGTATTTCGTGTGGAAGTAAGAACGGTACCGCAGAAGAGAACAGTCCCTCCATCGTTTGGACTGGGACGCCGCAATCGTTCGCGTAGCAACACCAAGCGCCCATACACGCGAACATCTCCGCGTGCCTGCGGAACACACAGCACGTGAGAACTGACAAGTAACTAACAACGCTTCTCTAATGTCGCGCCCAGCGCCGGCCAGCGGCCCCCCATGCGCTCCACTAGCGTCGCGCGGCTGTACTGTACTGTGCACGTGTGTACTTACACCTGCACGTGCGCGTGCGCGAGGTGCGCGGCACGGTGCGGGCGGGTGAGCGCGGCGCCGGCCAGCGCGCCCCCATGCGCTCCACTAGCGTCGCGCGGCTGTACTGTACTGTGCGCGTGTGTACTTACACCTGCACGTGCGCGTGCGCGAGGTGCGCGGCGCCGGCCAGTGCGCCCCCATGCGCTCCACTAGCGTCGCGCGGCTGTACTGTACTGTGCGCGTGTGTACTTACACCTGCACGTGCGCGTGCGCAAGGTGCGCGAGCGGCGCGGCGCGGTGCGGGCGGGTGAGCGCGGCACCGGCCAGCGCGCCTGCCATGCGCTCCACTAGCGTTGCACCGAGCACCCAGCCCGTCGCGCGCCTACTGCTCTCCGTCTCTGAACAACAGTATAATATACCATGTTAAATCAAACGCATTTTTTTATATTCAATCAGGCAAATAAATAGTGAGGGGTGTACCGGCAAGTAAAGCAGGCGCGAGGCGTCCCAGCACGCGGGTGAGCGTGGCAAGGTCGAGTAGCGCGGCCAGTAGTCGCTCGCCCTCGCCGCCCCGAGAGGCCGCGCGCGCGTGCACGCCCGCGAGGCACTGCCAGCGCTCCAACTGCGAATACACACACATTGAAGCCTCGTATACACGAGGAAAGTTTCTCGACATTCGAGAAGCGGAAATGTCCTTGCGATTCTCGTAGGCGAAAATCGCCAAGTTTAAGTATTGACCCAATAGTTTTTTTTTTTTTTAACTGAGACAGCAGTGGAAAATTCAAATCCATAAGTGATACGATATATATAAGAGGAAAAAAATCTGAACAGCAGAAATGGGTCGAATATAAAAAAAAAAATTCTTAAGATTTGGTCGATTTTAATCATTTGTATGTACGAGTTGTCCATACACAACAACTCGCACTTGACCGAAGAATTAAGTATCCCAATATACTTTTCCACCTCTTTTTGTCTACTTACCACTGTAGTGAAGACGTCAAGCGGCGCTAGCTCCGCGACGCGAGCTATGCATTCTATGCAATGTTTCAGGAATGTGTGCCACTCTGTCTGGCCCTGAAATACATTCAAAATAAATAAGTTTATCTAATGATTCAATCATGGCAGCTATTTTGAAGATTCTTATGATGTAATATATCAGGCAAACTTAAAATGGCACAGTGACAAAATGTACAATGGCAAAATGGCTTATCATATAATAGTTAGATTATGCCCCTAATCACTAAGCCATAAAATAATGAGAATATCCACTAACGTCATCATCTCGAATGTCGTTGTCGAGGTGTTGTAATTGAGCTTTATTGTGTTGAAACTGTATTTTATTCAACACTCCATTCACGAGCGCCTGTAACGCTTCCCAATATCTGAAATAACACAACACATGTTACATACTTAGAAATATTGGTACGGCTGCTAATTTCATTGCCAAATTGAAACGTTAATAATTACGTACTTTGGTGTGTCTTCTGGCTTCAAAATATCGATAAATTGTATCCATATATCTAAACAGTTTACAAAAATAGCACACGTGGGCACCTGAAAACATTATTTGATTAGATCAACATTGTAACACGAAATCACTGAATATTTTCATAGCTTTTGAGAATAAAACATACCTGGAATGTATATTGGAATAGATATGACAAAAATTCGATGGCATCAAACTCTGGCTCCGCCTCCAACCTCTTGAAATGCAATGATACAAATAGTTTTAGGAATTCTGCTAACTTGTTAAGGTAACTGAAATGGACACAATGTTCAATGATCACTAATGAGAATTTATAATGTTGATTAGTGACACAAAAATATCGTAGGTATAAGGCGTTCCCAAAGCTATCAACAGTCACAACAGTTCGGTCTTGGCTTGAGACGACTCTGTTACTAACACGCACGGATCGGAATTTTTCTGTATCTCCATCTCTTTCTGTCACTTAGAAGCGTCATCTGCTAAAGCGAGAATACCGCTCGCTAGCATCCCATCTCATTTCATTCGAATAGAAAGCCCTTTTATGCGCGAATGGACTTCTGGCTCTACTAATTTTCTACATGCACTTTTAAGTGAGGAAAGGGAATAGAAGTATAGGTAAACCCTGATCTCTGCGTTATTTACGTGTAAATTCACGTCAGCCTTGTCAAAATGTTTAAAGAGTCATGTAAATGCATAGATATGCTGTAGGAGACAAAATCTAATAACACAGATCACCAAACACAATTTTTTCAACAAAAGACACGGCGTGGTCTCATATCTGAAGAACGGTAAGAAAAGGAGAGGTAGCGAGTGGGGTACTAGTGGGGTGGAGTAGTTTTTAAAGGTTTCTCTCTCCTACTATTTTGCTGTGCCCGACAGGGTCCATAATGATCCCGTTAAAGTTAAGTTACCACTTATGTACACATTGTGGAATGCCATAAATGATTCAGTATTCAATATTAAAGACGGGCAAAGATCGTCACTCACTGGACGCCTGAAGGAGTACATCGCCGTTGAGGTAGACCGCGGCGAAGGTGGTGTGATGGTCTGATTATGTTTGCGGGGCCAACATGGCCAGAGATCTGACGAAATAGAGAGGTTTGGAAAGGGAAAAGGTATAGCCTTTGTCCAGCAGAGAGATACAACATATACAAGAAAAAATGAGTATGTAAGTACTAACTCGTGGTGAGCATGCATGATGGCGTGCTGCGTGTGCGTGAGGTGCCGCAGCAGGCGCAGCGCGCAGTGCTGCAGGCGCAGCGCCGTGGCGGCCGACGACGGCGGCGCGTACCGCCGGTACAGCAGCTCGCACACGCCGCCCAGCCCGCACAGCGCCGCCTCCACGCTCTGTGCACACACACACCTTCAGCCTCACTACCTCTAAGGAGCGTAGCGCCAGTGTAGCCCGCGAAATTCAAATGTTTCTTACGTTTTTGCCTATTTGCAGGCCACTATAATGTTGTATGATTCGAGACCATAACAAATAATGTATTTACAGAATTTTAATCATTTGAACCATCAATTCAAATCTCTCATTCAGAATTATTGACCTCAAATGTCATTGTTTCATGACATAGTAATTCAATAGGGTAATTTGAACATAGAGAGTTGTATTGAATTTTGCAGGCTACCTTAGCGCTTCCCCCTTAAAGTGGCTCTGCATTACATGAGACTGCAGAGTTAAGCTTAATTTAGGATAAGCTGATATATTTGTAGCACAACATGACATACCTGTGATTGTGTTGCTATGCTGCCCCAATAGAACACTGTGGTGACTAATGATGGCGGCACGTGAGAAGATAATGGCAACCACGAGAAAAGATGTTGAAGAGTCATAAGACACTTTACCACTATCTCCATATTCAGAGCCCTGGAACAAGTAACACAAAGTTGATAATACTAATTATATGTATTTATTTTAACTTTCACGTCAGTGGCATACAATTTTAATTGCAATGAATGGGCGCGGTCATGAAATGCAAAATTATATAATATCTTAGTAAAATAAGGATTTTACTAAGACATCTACATCATTTTTACAGTTATTACATGAAGCAAGTAGATTGACAGAAGCCCTGTCCATGTTTACAGTATTTCTAAGGATAGTTTGGATCTAAGTACCATTTTATTAATATTACATTTTTGACTTACTTATCTGTAGTACTGACATCATGTGCATTCGCTAAAAGGTCTGGTAGTGCAGACGTTTGTGGAGCACCATTTGTTGGTGATGGAGGCGGATTGGACTGTCCTTCCTTCTGGGCATTCTTTTCCAAAATATCTGAAATAAATACTAATACTGAAAACAGTTGTAGGCAGTAACACTCAGTGCAACAACAAAAAAAAAATACTAAGAAAATTATGATTTAAAACTTTACTTGTTAAGATTACTCTTAGATCTTAATTGGTCATCTTACCACTAAGAGCACTTAACAGCTGCGGCATCCCCTTGAGCATGAGACGTTCAAGCTGGTTCCTACGCGAGGATGGCAGTAGGACGCCAGTGTCACGCGCCGCCCCAAGCTCTTCGCTCGCAGCCTGCGCTATGACCAGGCCCAATAGACAACGAGGCCCATCACTTCTGATCAACTGTAAAACAAAACACAAAATTGTATTTATTAAATAGGAACAACAAATTGCTATGTTATGATATATTACAAACAGAAATTATCATTAACTTAGGCAATAATGTAGCCCACAGCGCGGTTCACAGATGTCATCTTATGTGTATACTAGCTTCTGCCCGCGACTTCGTCCGACCCACCACACTATTACTTTCGCTTAGCGTTCTTTCTGAATTTTCGTTTTTCTCGGCTCCTACGGGTCGTAACGTGATGTTATATAGCCTAAGGCCTTCCTCGATAAATGGACTATCCAACACAAAAATATTTTTTTAATTCCAGCCCGTACTTCCTGAGATTAGCGTGTTCAACCAAACAAACAAACTCTCAGCTTTATAATATTAGTTTAGATCTTATGCAGCTCTGGCAATTACTCTGTATAAAAGAATTTGATTCTTATTAAGATCAAGACTTAGACCATTTATTGGTCTGAGGATCAAGATTACTAGTAGGTAAACAAAATGCAGCAACTTGTTGCTTGCATCCTTGACATACACACACATACATACATACACGTATTACACGTATATTGTACATATGTTAAACATATTTCCAGCAGCACAATTTGCTACAACAAAATAGCGCAACTTTCTTTACCATAAATAGGGCCTCGCATTTTTATCTTCTTCTTATGGTAGCTATGCCTAGTGATCAAGATATGAAATGAAAATCCATATTGCCTTTAAAGGTTAAGCCTGAATAAAACTTTTTTTTTCTCCTTTCATGCAGTTTTAAATTGCCTGGAACTGATGAGAATAGGGTTCACTCAGACATAGCTGTTATTCTTATCATTTATAATATACATAAAAGGATGTAGTATATCACCGTTCTCACTCTGCATATCATTAAAGATTTAATTTATTCTGAACATCCATGAGTTTTTCTCCTTTATTTAGTTATTGTTGTAAATTTCCATATACATTTTTTTTATATATTCACTATAATAGGTAATACGGACTGGTGTCCGCAATTACACGTCAATGCGCGTATTTTGCGTACGGGAGGGAAAATCGATTATTAAATTAACCCCAGCTCCTCGAGGAAGCCCAGCAACGCCTTGGTGTTACTGACAACCTCACGTATGGTACCAGGGGTACCGAAGTATTTTACCCTGTATGTGGTGACCATCGGGCAGTTTAGAAGCACATGAGCTGCTGTCTCGTCGTCCTCCATGCAGGCCCTGCACCGTGGACTGTCTGTCACTCCTTATAAATACCTATGTGTAAGATAAGTTACCTCAACAATATTACTGAAGAAGTCATCATACACGTGTGGCCAGTCATAGCGGGCGATAGACACCATTAACGCTGCAAGCTTGTTTCTGATAAAATATACCATAACTTCATGTTTGGCCAACAATTCATTCCATAATGTCAGTCTAACTTCTGTTTTCTCGTTGTCTGACAGACTGATCCACTGCCGGTTGATGATATTCTACAAGATATTAACAGATTATATAGAGTTACATCAATCATTATCAATAAGAAATATAATTCCTTAATATTAAACTCACTCAAAGTTTTTCAAAGTATGTTGACATACCTAACAATTTTGAGGAAGCTAAATAATTTAGATGTAATTAGACAATGAGGATACTTTTGTTTATGCTACAATATATTATTATTCAATAAATATGAGTGTAAAATGTAAATTTAACATTACCTCTAATGTAGTCAATGTGAACATCAAAACATACTGATTTTGTGATTTTTGGAGAAACAACAAACAATGCTTCCAAGAATCACTTCGATTAGAGAAATTCTCAAGCATACTCTCTATCTCTCTTTTTCTGAAGTTACTTGTAGCTGGTGCAAAGAACTCCGACATAAGTACGTCTAATGAGGCTAAGGCCTCATCTATCTCATGATCAGCCTGCAAATAAACCCTCAATTAGATTAAGTGGCAAGTAATACAGATAAGGTTGTTATAACTGTTGATTATTAAATTTGTCCTTTATTTGGTTCTACTCACCATCATTTTGTAAATAAAAAGGTTTTTTTACATAATATTTCAATAACCTTTTTAAGTAAAAATTACAATAAGCATTATTTTGTAGGAATGGGTAATACTTAATTAGCACAATAATTAGAGAGTTATAACAATAAATTGTAGGTACCAAATGTAATTCCCTATAGTAAAAGGACAAAAAAATATTAAACTGACATTTCTGATAACCAGTATAACCACTCTTTCATCTTTGACATTTCGAACGGTTGATTTCAGCATCGGCAACAATTTCATTGAACAATCTGTGGAATCTGTGGTAGAAAAAGTGTTGCCAAACCTACCAAAACTAAAAAACAGCAAATCAACCACAAACAATAGGAAATAGAAATAGTAATTTAAGAACACTAATTCTACTGTCTAGCTTAAGATAAAGAACAAAAAAGATTGAAAATGCAAAAATGCATACCTCAGCACTTACTTTTTATAAATTTTGGATTAAACGCCAGAATCAGTAGACGGTAGACCTTGCTTGTGCCCAGACGAAAAGTAAAAAACAAGCTTTTGGATTTTTGCTTCAGATGGCTCATATAGTACAAAAAAACTGTAGAAAAATGGACAAAAAAAAACAGGGATACCATTGAAAAAGCAATAGATCTACTGTTAAAACAGTTAGGTTGGCAGCACTGGGTAGAGAACATAATACACAACATGCTACGACTACGAGTCATTTCATTACACACTATGATTACACACTAGCTGTGCCCGCGACTTCGTTCGCATGCGTGTCGGAAAACAATAATGTGTATTATTAGTATAATTACCTATTATGTCCTCTAATTCATTATATACATACAAATTATATGTTTAAATATTAGAATATAAAAACATTTAAAATATAAAAAATAGTAGCCCAACGGTATCGGGAACAGGGTCCATTAATATATTCATTATTAGTAGGGTAAACCAGAGAGTGATTGCCCACGAACAGTGATTGTCCACTCTAAGCAAAACATTATTTTGTGTAAGCTATTTGTTAGATATTTCGATAAGAGTTCGTTATGTGACGCTATTATTAATTGGTAAAAGATAACAATATTCACAACTAGCAACACTTAAAAAAAACAGTAATGGTAGATTTTATCAAGACGAATGCAGGTGCACCTACTACTCAAAAAGGCAAGTTTTTTTATTTTTTTCTTTCGGGAGTGACTTACATAAGAGTTATTTTTGAATGTTGTGTAATAAATATATTAGTATTGTAACATATTTACGGTAAAACTTAAGAGTGTTTTCTTTGTTTCTAATTGAAAGCTGTTAGTTTTAAACTCGTAACTGTCATTTTAGACGTGGGTAATTACTGAACCTGAATTTGAATATTATCAGTTATTGCCCATCGTGATTTTTGTTATTGCCCTGTGGCAATGTCTATAGTTATTGCCCGGACAATAACTGTAATGCATAATTAGCATTGAAAACCCTTGGACAATACTTTGTTAATTTAAATTATTTTGCAACCCTTATGCTAAGATGGGTTTTGAAATTCTTATTGTTAACGTTTCAGTATGCCGAAGACACCAAAGATTCAATATAGTAAAGAAAATTAACAAAAAGCAATGAATTGCGATTGATTATACCCGATAATTCTGACATTCATTTATTTTTATGCCACAACTGTTTTAATATAGAAGAAGAAGGTTCACCCTTGTTTGGTATAACAACTTTTGATGTAATGTTACTAATTCGAACAAAGTTTAAGAAAATAATCAATTTGTTTAATATCGATTAACATAATTTTCATTTCATCGAATATTTGTTTGCCATAACAACATTTGCGCTATTGATCAAAAGGTATAATGTTCATTTGATGTAGTGTTCAGGTGGTATAACATGTATTTCATCGAATATTCAATTGGTGTGTATTCTTCTGTTGGGAGTTGAACACAACGTAGGTACTATGCCAATAATTACGGGTGCGATATAAAAAACGTCATTATGGTTAACACCCCGACTCAGTCACCCTTGTTTGGTATAACAACGTTTTGTCGAAAATCACTCCGGCTAATTTTAGTTACATTAAAGTCATTTCGTATAATTATTCATTTGACCGAATAATTAATTGGTAGATTTTTATTTAGCATATTTATTTATTTGAAATAATATCATTTGACCGAGTTTTGGTGTGAGTTTTGGTGTGAGTGGCTGGCCGTACACCAATTCAGCTGAAGAGGCTTGTAGATCTTCCTTCCAGGCGCTCCTCATACCCGGAGAACAAGAAGAAGTTACTCTGACCATTGGCCGTTGTTGTGGCACATTAGCGCGGCTTTCAGCTGTCTCTCCACTAGGCCGTTGCACTGAGGGTTATAAGCTGTCGTAGGACAATGGTAGGTAGGCGCCTATATACGAGTATGATCTATGATATGCACCGGAACAGCTGCGAGTCGAATTGTTTTCCTCGGTTATTTTCTTTGGACATCCGAAGCGAGCGACCCAGCTAGAAATGAAAGCGCTAGCGCAAGTCTCCGCCGTGATGTCCCCTAGAGGGTAGGCTTCTGGTCATCGAGTATACGTATCTTGGTAAGGCAGTACCTGAAACCAGAAGAAGGTGGCATAGGGCCTATTATGTCAAGGTGGACGTGGGATAAATGGTTGGAAGGGAAGGGAGTGAGGAAAGTGGAGAGTGAGTATGGCGGGTAACTTTGTTACGTTGGCAATCAGTGCATTGTTGAGACCATGTTCTGCAGTCACGACGTATCTTAGGCCACACAAATCGTTCTGACACTAGATTGGCTGTAGCGTTGGGGCCTGGGTGAGAGCAGAGCAGTGGTGGCCCAGTGGTATCGGCCCCGACTTACGACTTGTAGGTCGTGGGTTCGAACCCAGACAGGCGCTTTACTTTGTGTAAATAATTTCATCACCACTGCTCTCAAAACGGTGAAGGAAAACATCGTGAGGAAACCGGCATGTCCTAGAACCAAAAATTCGAAGACATGTGATATCTACCAACCCGCACTGGGCCCGCGTGGTAGATTACAGCCCATTCCCTCTTAAAGAGAGGAGGCCTGTGTCCCAGCAGTGGGAACATTATAGGCTGATTATGTTGTGGCCTGGGTGACTGAGATTGTGTAGGTTGTTGAAGATTGCTTTTCGGAAAGTTGATGTGATGAATGGCCTAGGACGTGTAGTAGATTGGTCACAGTATATGTAGGTATCCATAGTTTTCACTTTCTCCCACTGTAATGCCATGTTGGGTTGTAAAAAAAACTAACTCTTGATCGTTTTTTTTTTAGCCTTTTCCTCGTTTATATAAATGACTTGTGCGAGTTATATGTTGAGAATGGTAAAGTCTTCACCTATGCTGATGACACAGCATTGATATTTCATGGGGACACTTGGGACGAGGTTCGACAGCTCGCCGAATCAGGCTTACACAAAGTCGGACACTGGCTTAGAGCTAACATTTTAACTCTAAACATCTCAAAAACGACATATGTATAATTCCACTTTTCTAAAATCCAACCACCAGACACAAATATTAAGTTACATACATGCAACTTACCTCACCTAAACAGAGACTGCTCATGTCTGTCTTTACACAGAGTTACACAGGTCAAACATCTAGGCGTACTGGTGGATGAAAAACTTAGCTGGAGGCAACATATTGATCTCACTTCTACTCGAATCCGGAAACTAATTTGGGCTTTCAAAAAGCTGAGACATGTGGCAGACTTTGAATTGTTACGCAGGGTATACTATGCACTGGCGGTATCAGTCATGAGCTACTGTATCGTGGTTTGGGGTGGTGCATGTAAGACCTTCATGTTACACCTAGAAAGAGCTCAAAGGTCCTTGCTAAAAGTTATGACATTTAAACCCTACTTCTTTCCTACTGCGACATTATATGAGTTGTGCGAAGTACTCACTGTGAGGCAAACTTATATTCTGCAGGTTGTTGTCAAACAACACAGTAACACACCATATAGTGACAAACACAAAAATAAACGAACCATACCTGACGTCTGTTTGCCTGTGCGATGCCACACAGCGTCTGCTAGACGACAGCGTGCCCACCAGGCCTACTTATATAATAAGTTAAATACGATGCTAAATATAAATCCACTAACAATCCATGAAACAAGACAAACAATGAAAACTTGGTTGCTTTCACATGATTATGAAAAAACCGAACATCTACTGCAGCGGATGTAAAGCATTTATGGTATATCCACACTCTAAATCACTTACACAGCCATAACCTCTCACACATACACACCCTCTTACACAAGCACACTCTCACCCTAGACACCCCTTCACACTACTCTCACACGCACACTCTCACCCTTACACAGCCCTTCACACCACTCACACTCACAGTTATAGCCTCATTTTCATTGTTTTTCGAATTCATACTCTGATACAGCATAATTTTTACTCTATTTTTATTTTTATTTTGTCAAATGTAATTTTAATTATTATTGTTGTTTTTTGTTTTGTTTTTGTTTTTATCAAATTTATTTCAATCATAATTTAATTTGAACATGTAAATAATTATCAATTTTAATGTTAATCATTCATAACTTAAATTAATGTGTCAATTTGCTATTAATGTTGCAAAAGTCTGGTTGTTCCTATTAATTAATTAATGTATACTGTATTTTAAATTTTATTTAAATGTCAAATGTAATTTTAAACTATTTTTATAATATATTAAATTATTTCAATCATAATATAATTTGAATATGTAAATAGCTGTCAATTTTAATATTAATCATTCAAAACTTAAATTCATGTGTCAATTTATTTATTAATGTTGTAAAAGTCTAACTGTTTCTATTAATTATTGCATACAATAAAAATTATGTATTAAATTAAGGAAGAAGAAACTGACTCCTGAAATACAGGTATTATATACCTAGCTCTGGAGTCGGGCTTCAAAATAATTGTAATTTAGTTATTCAAGTAAATTATTATTATTATCGGGAGCGTTATTTTTTCTCAGCTTTTAGGCTGGTTTTAGCGACATTTACGGGCCAAAGCCAAGTAAATGCAGCGTGTGGTGAATTTTATGGTGAGAATGTACTTTCGTCTAACTGCATGAACTTCCTAACGATTCTGCATGTGTTTAGGATGGCTGCTTTCTGCAGATTAATGTAAAGGGATTCTTCTAGGTCTATTAATTTTAGGCTTCGGAGGAGATGGTTGGGAATAACACCTGTCGTAGAGAGAACGACAGGAACAACATAAACTTTATCTTGTCTCCAAATTCTTGTAACTTCTTCTTTGAGGTCAACGTATTTGCTTATTTTTTCAGCGATTGTTTTTTGTAGGTTATGGGTGTTGGGAACTGCAATGTCTATGAGGTAAGTGGTTTTTCTTATTTTATCCTGTAGGGTTATGTCTGGTCTATTAAAGTGGATGGTCCTATCTGTAAGTATGGCGCGATCGTAGTACAGTTTAATATGTGTGTCATTTTCTAGGATAGTTTGTGGCGTGTACTTATAATAGGGAGTGTTAGTGTTTTGAATGAGGAGACTGTGTTTGAGTGCTAGTTTTTGATGGATAATGTTTGCTACCTGGTTGTGCCTGTGAGTGTAGTCAGTCTTGAGTGAGGGTTATGCATGCTCCTGTTACGTGTTGTATGGTTTCTGATTGAATATGGCACCTGCGGCATTTGTCGTTTGTGATGGTAGGGTCTTTAATGATAAATTTTCTGTAGTTTTTGGTGTTGATTATTTGATCTTGTATAGCTATGATAAAGCCTTCGGTTTCAGGGAAAAGGTTTCCTATTTTAAGCCACTTATTTGATGCTAATTTGTTTATGTGGGACTGCTCTAGGTCATGGGGGTGTCTACCGTGAAGGACTTTCTTTTTCCAGTTTTCAATTTTTTGGTTTTGCGGGTCGGTGATGTTTATGTCTTGTATATTTTGTTCATTTAAGTTAAGCGGGGTGTAGTTAAAATCATTTGAGGTAATAGCTTTGTGAATATTACTTGTGAGAAATTTTGTGTAGAAAAATGTTTTTAACCTAGTAATTTGTTTCTGTCAAAGGTGCTGTATGTCGATTAGGCCTCTCCCTCCATTTTGTCTTTTGATGGTGAGTCGTTCGATCGCAGATTTAGGATGTAGGTTGTTGTGTTTTGTGAGTGTTGTGCGTGTAGTTCTTTCTAACTGCTCGATGTCAGTTTTTGACCATTTTATTACTCCGAATGAGTAGGTCAATATTGGTATGGCAAAGGTATTCAAGGCTTTTATAAGATGCTTTCCAGATAGTTGTGTTTTGCAAATTGCGTTAATTCTTCTTCGATATTCTGTATTTAGTGTCTGTTTAATTGACGTGTGGTCGAGTCCTTTAAGTTGCTTGTATCCTAAATATTTGTATATATCTGTTGGTTCCATAGCTGCTATTGTGTCGGTGTCACTGACTGCATAGTTGCCGGGTTTTACTTTTCCTTTTATAATATGCAAAGTCCTACACTTATCTAATCCAAATTGCATATTAATATCCTGACTAAATGTTGTGGTCACTTCTATAAGAGATTTCATTTCTTTTTCTGTTTTAGCGTACAATTTAATGTCATCCATATATATGAGATGCGAGACAATAATTTCTTCGGTATTGTTTTTAAAATTATATCCAGCCCGGCACCGATTGAGTAAGTGAGACAAGGGGTTTAGAGCGAGACAAAACCAAAGAGGGCTCAAGGAATCTCCCTGGTAGATACCCTTCCTAATATTTATCTGTCGAGTTATGAGAGTGCTGAGTCGATTATTTATCTGAAGTGTGGTTTTCCACCGTGTCATTACAATGCGCAAGAAATCAATTATTTTGGAATTAATTTTATATATTTCTAGGATTTGTATTAGCCAAGAGTGTGGGATGCTATCGAAAGCTTTTTGGTAATCTATATAAGTACAGTGTAGGTTTCTATTTTTTGTGGTGGCATGTTTATGGATAGTAGAGTCTATAATTAACTGTTCTTTGCATCCCATGTGGCCTCTCCTACATCCCTTCTGTTCCTCTGCTATCATATTGTGGTGTTCAATGTGTGAGGTGATTTTATTAGTGAGTGCTGATGTTAGTATTTTATAAATTGTGGGTAGGCATGTGATTGGTCTGTATTGGGAAGGTTCTGATGTGTATTTAGTTTTAGGTAGCATGTAAGTTATTCCTGTGGCAATGAATTCGGGTATGTTTTGTTCTCCTAATACTATATCTGTTAATTTTTTTGCTATGGATTTGTGTAGTATCGTTAATTTTTTATACCAGAAATTTTGTATTTTGTCTATACCAGGTGACTTCCAATTATGTAATCTAGCTGTTAAATAAGTAATTTCAGACTCTGTTATCTCCTTAAATTCCATTTCATCTATTGCTCTCCATTTTGTTGCTTCTTCTGTAATCCAAGTTGCTTTATCATTGTGATGTACGTGCTCTTTATTATTATTATTATAATTATAGGAAATTATAAACATTAATTAGATTAGGATGGGCTAAAAACGAAAGAATGTTTCGTTTGAGTAAAATTTGCTATCTTCTATATTAAAGTACTTTTCCTCCATGTCCCGCTCGTTTTTTCCACCTTGTATACATAATATAAATTTGTTAGCTTTATAATACGACAAGTTGGCTCGCCATACTATTACTATACTCTCAATGTCTGCGGTCTCATAGCGAGGGAAATAAAGATGAACAGGAATCTCGAAGCGTACCGTTATCTAAAAACCACCCCGGGGCGTTCTGTAGTAGGTAAATAATACAGGAATACAATGACACGTGTAATTAGTTTCAGACGTACCTTATATACAGGGTGTTTGGCAGAACGTTGAACATACGAAAATGGTGGGTAGGTGGGGTCATCTGCTACTTACTCAGCCCTAATTTATTTGGCCCTGGCCGACTGGGTATTTTTAAAAAAAAAAAAAAAGTTTTTTTCTTGTTTCACCACTTTCCTAACTTTAAAGTGTATTTTTTTTATTAAAAATGGGCAATAAAATAGGCAATTTTTTTTTTTTTAATCTTTGATGTTGGCAGATTCTTATAAAATTATTGCTTTGTTCAGATGTTAGCTAGAAAAAAAGTTATGAGTCCTCAAACTTACAGAAAGATGTAAAAAATACTTGAATGTTAATTTCAACTTGCATTTAAAAAAAAACAAAAAATGATTGAGGAGTTCCAATTCTAGCAAAACATCCCTAGTGTGTGAGCTTTCTAATGGTATGTAATTTGCTTTTATAAAAAAAAAACTTTAAGAGTTATTTAATAATTTTATCAAGCAGGAAATTTTTGACGAAACTCTACCTTTACGGAAAGTTAAATGTTTTGCGAAATTTAATACTGCAAAGTTGGTAAAAATTATGGATCGACGGCTTGCCAGTAGCAGTGGTGCAAATTGACATTCACTATTCCCTTGAGATGGTTACACAAAGCAGGTAGAAATTTTGTTTCACTCTTGCGCAGTCATAGCGTATTTTTGCTCTCTTTCGCTCTCGTGGCACCGTGACGCCTCAGAATGAATTCTTTTCTTTTATTCAGTCGAGACTTAACTGCCTCTGCGATCTCACGTGCCCGTTACGCTTACGTTTGTTTTTGTTCACTTCGTTTTCTTTTATTGTTATCACTAGTTAAGTTTAAGTTTAAGTTTGTTAAGTTTTTTGTTATTACTGTTACCTGTTGTTATTGGTAAAGAAATGGCTGCTTTTACCAGTGAGGAATACGCGGACATGTTGTTAGCGTATGGAAGCGCTAATACAAATTCGCGTGAAGCGCGAAGAATTTATCAAGAGCGTTATCCCAACCGCCGAGTACCCAGTCATCAGACGTTTGCGAGTACTTACCGACGTTTACGACAAACCGGTAACCTGAACTTACAAGAACCACGAGTGAACGCAGCACGACCCGATGCTACCATTGACGAACAAGTTCTTGCCGAGTTTGACGCGGATCCTACCAAAAGCATTAGACAGATAGCTTCAATACTTGGCTTAAGCATATGGAAAGTGTGGTCTGTTCTCCGGCAAGATGGTAGACATGCTTTTCACTACACTCCAGTGCAAGGTAAGATTAAGCCGTTTATGCACTGCATCTGATACGATTTTGTGGAATGTAGTAAATTATGAGACAGTTCAATTGATCGTTCCATTTAACCTTGATTTCGTCACTTTCTTTATTAGTTGTTTTGCCTCATGTTGTTTTTAGCGCATTCAATTCTAATTTCAAATTAAATTCAATAAACTATTCCTATTCGGCCGCATTCACGTAACAATCAGGCGGCCAGCGCTTACAGGATTCGGATTTCGGATTCGGTTTGCGCAGGTGGTCAGCGTAGGTAAACTTGCCAGCACTTATGGGTCCTTTTTAGAACAAAATTGGAAAGTCGCACGCCCTTTTGTGAATTTGGTCTTACGTCTTTATGGCTAAGCCATAAAGCCAATTAGTGTACTTAAAAATTGAAGATGAAAAATTTGGATAATTGTAGAGTTTGAACTCGGAGGAAGAAAAGATTCAGTATTGAAATCAATTCTTAGACATGTTTTGTTTGTTCTAGGTCTCGATGACAGTGATTTTGGGAGACGTGTGCAATTTTGTCGCCATTTGCTGCATACCGATGTGGACGACGTTAACTTTTTAAAAAGTATTTTGTGGACAGACGAGTCCAAATTTGACAAAGAAGGGATTGTCAATTATCACAATATTCACCATTGGGCACTTAAAAATCAAAACCCACACGTGAAGAGACAAAGAGGCTTCCAGAGGAGATTCAGTGTGAATGTCTGGGCAGGAGTGATTGGCGATAAGCTAATAGGGCCTCATTATTTGCCCGACAACATCAACGCGAACAACTACTTGGATTTTTTGATAAATGATTTACCACCATTAGTGGAAGAAGTGTTCCAAGTAGACATAAACAGGCCTATTGTCTTTCAACACGATGGTTGCCCAGCTCACTTTAGTCTAGTTGTACGTGAGCATTTGGATAATTGTTTCCCAAATTCGTGGATTGGCAGGGGAGGACCAATTCCCTGGCCTCCGCGATCGCCCGACCTCACTCCGCTCGATTTTCACGTGTGGGGAAGGGCAAAGGAACTAGTTTACACTACAGAAGTAGAAAGTCGGGAAGATTTGATAAATCGAATTAATGCTGCTTTCGAAGTTATGCGACAGGAGATGCTGCTGCGCACAACAACTGTAGAAATCAGACGTAGATGCCGCACCTGTATTGCGAATGAAGGGCGTCAATTTGAACATCTATGATTTATTATTTAAATAAATTATTTAAAATTATTTAATTGTTTCATTAACGCACCTAACTGGTACAGCATAATTTCAATCGATCATTTAATTTTTACCAACTTTGCAGTATTAAATTTCGCAAAACATTTAACTTTCCGTAAAGGTAGAGTTTAGTCAAAAATTTCCTACTTGATAAAATTATGAAATAACTCTTAAAGTTTTTTTTTTATAAAAGCAAATTACATACCATTAGAAAGCTCACACACTAGGGATGTTTTCCTAGAATTGGAACTCCTCAATCATTTTTTTTTTTTTTTAAATGCAAGTTGAAATTAACATTCAAGTATTTTTTACATCTTTCTGTAAGTTTGAGGACTCATAACTTTTTTTCTAGCTAACATCTGAACAAAGCAATAATTTTATAAGAATCTGCCAACATCAAAGATTAAAAAAAAAAATATTGCCTGTTTTATTGCCCATTTTTAATAAAAAAAATACACTTTAAAGTTAGGAAAGTGGTGAAACAAGAAAAAAACTTTTTTTTTTTTTTAAAAATACCCAGTCGGCCAGGGCCAAATAAATTAGGGCTGAGTAAGTAGCAGATGACCCCACCTACCCACCATTTTCGTATGTTCAACGTTCTGCCAAACACCCTGTATACGTCGGTCACACTTTATAATTATTAAAGTTTGCTTTTACTATAGTGAATGCCGTATTAGGTAACGATATCTTTATGGGGTACCTAAACATAACACGTCATAATCACAATAAAATCCATCCAGTAATAAGGAACCTGTTAGATACGGTACACAAGTAAAACAACGACGGCTGTGAACGCACTAACGCTTTATTATGAACACGCGAGCGCTAGCCCGCGGAGGTGGCGCGGGATGCGGGGCGCGGGGCGCTGCGCGGCACCGCCTGCGCAGGCAGTCCGTGTGGCCGCGCATCGCTACACTTACATACATTTATAACATCTCCCAACCTTATTGTAAACAACATTAATAATACTACATACATGCATTATCTATACATAGTTAAAATTAGGTTAGTACTACGTAACACCATGAGTCCATAACTAGCAAGTTATACAACATTATGCAATCCACTGGTCACTTGCCTAACGCAAGGCTTCTGTAGTCCACCTTTGGAAGCTGGCGCAAAGCCCTATCGGAACGACTGGGGCCTGGCGGCACAGACGTGTGCGGCGAGGCCGGCGCCGCTAGCGGCGTACTTACACCCTGCCTCCCCTCCCCCGCGGCGTCAGCTTGAGACGCGGGTTGGGAGCACGGTAGTGTCGCTGATGATATGTCATCGTCACAATCATCCTCTATTTCGCCAGTATCCCAACTTTGTTGTACATTGGCGTTGCCCTTATATAACACAATCTGATTTTTATGTTTTTTCACTACACTCCCTGTTAAATTATCGTTAATCAAATAAACAACTTTACCAATCTTGTCTATTATTACACCTCTGCACCATGTGAACTTCTCTTTATTGGCAAATTTTTTGTATAACACTTCGTTTCCGTTTTTAAAATTTTGTGTATTTTTGCCGCCATTGTATTTACACTGCAAAAACTGTTTTGATTTTACTGTGCTGTCCAGTGACGCGTTTGAGGGTGACGACAGCGGTTTTGGTGACAATAGATCCAACCTTGATCGTAGTTTGTGTCCAAAAACTAATTGAGCCGGAGAGAACCCTGTCACTGAATGTACCGAATTCCGGTAATCAAAAAGATATTTTAACAGTTTGACCCTAGTGTCTTTTTGGCTGTTACTAGATAAAATACACGATTTTATACCCTTTTTTGCGATCTTCACATAACTTTCGGCCTGGCCATTGCTCGCAGGATTATAGGGCGGTGACGTCACGTGCTCAATCCCGTTAATTGAACAAAACCGTTTAAAATCTTGTGACGTGAAAGCCGTGCCATTATCGCTTACAATTGTATTTGGTAACCCGAACCTTGAAACAAACTCGTATAGTTTTTCTACCGCAGCTGATGAGGTCGTTGAACCACACATATCGTAAACTTCCACCCATTTCGTGTATGCATCTACTACAATTAAATAATGTCTATTATCTAACGGGCCTAAGAAATCTATATGCAGCCGTTAGAATGGTTGGGGTGGGTATTGCCAGGGCGCAAGCGGGGCGCGCGGAGGGGTAGGTCGTAAATGTATGCAAACGCTACAAGAGTTGATCATAGTTTCTATTTCTTTATCAATACCCGGAACCCAGAAACGGGAACGAGCTTCGGCCTTTGTTTTTACAATTCCCAGGTGGGAAGTATGAAGTTCCTGTAATATTTTAATTTTTAGACTTCCTGGTAAAATTAATTTATGCCCTCTCATAACACAGCCGTCTTCATAAGATAATTGATTCCTGCATGCGTGGAACGGTTTTAAATTCACATCAGACACGCTTCTAGGCCAACCCTTAAAAATAAAATCAATCACCTTCATCAAATTAATATCTCGTCTAGTTTCCTTGCGTAATTCGTCCCGCGTAACCGGCATGTGTCCGTCTATTACGAAGTGAACGTACGACGCGCGGTCAATTGGGGCTGCCGCGGCGGCAGCGTGCTGAGCGCTGCTGTCCGCGCGTTCGCCGTCCGCGGTCATTGACCGCGACCGCTTATCGTCGTCTGGAAGACTTGCGCGGGACAAGTAATCCGCGCTGTTATTTTCGCTACGAACGAATTCGATTTTATAATTATATGCGCTGAGGAATAGTGCGTATCTTTGTAATCGGTTTGCCGAAACCTCCGGTATACCTTTGTGCGGTCCAAAAATTGAAATTAAAGGCTTGTGATCGGTGCGAAGGATGAACGGGTCTGACTTACCATACAAGTACTGATGGAATCTTCGAACTCCAAAAATAATTGCCGTTGCCTCTTTCTGAATCTGAGAATAACGTTTTTCAGCTGAGTTTAGAGTGCGGGACGCAAACGAAATAGGACGCTCGCATCCATCCTTATCACTTTGCGATAATATCGCACCTAAGCCATTAGGTGAAGCGTCCACCGTGAGGATTAACTTAGCATTTTGGTCAAAATGCGCTAACACCTGATCCGACGTTAAATGTTTTTTTATTTCGTCGAATGCTCTTTGATGTTCGTCGGCCCAGTGCCATTTAATACCCTTCCTTAAAAGATCATACAAGGGACTTAAAATTTCGGACGCCTTAGGTACGAAATTGCGGTAATAATTTACTAATCCTAAAAATGATTGAAGTTTGCCTACATCTGTGGGCACTGGGGATTTCTCAATTGCTATTACTTTATCTGATGATTTTTTTAAACCGTCTTTGTTTATTACATACCCTAAGTAATTAATTTCATTCTTAAAAAATTCGCACTTTTCTTTTTGCAAGGTTAGTCCTGCATCTTGCAGCCTCTGTAACACTGCCGTTAACCGTTGTAAATGTAATCCCGGTCCATCGGCTGTGATAAGGACATCGTCTAAAAGACATAACACACCGTCCATACCAGACAATAAGTTTTCCATTGCGCGCTGAAAAATAGACGGTGCGCTGGTTAAACCAAAAACCATACGTGTATACTGAAACAATCCGCGGTGAGTATTTATGCATGTAATCTTTTGTGAGTTTTCGTCTAAAACAAATTGATTATAGGCCATGGACAGATCTAACTTTGAGAACTGTTGACCTGCATGCAATTTTGAAAACAGCTCGTGTACTGTAGGCAACGGGTATTGTTCTACAAGTAGTTGTTTATTTATGGTTACAGAATAGTCTGCACACAGCCTTACACTTCCATTGCGTTTTAATACTGGCACTATGGGTGATGCATACTCCGAGTGATCAACTTGTTTAAGAATACCTAAGTTTACAAGGCGGACTATCTCTTTATCTACCTTGTCTCGCAATGCAAAAGCGATGGGACGTGCTTTGAAAAATATTGGCTCTGCATCATCTTTTAAACGTAATTTCACCTCGAATTTATTGAATTTACCTAATTTATCTGAAAATACGTCTCTAAATCTAATATGCAAATCATCGATTGTTTTTGCTTCATTATTTATGAAATTACAGGGTGCTAATTTTAACTTAAATAACGATAAAAAATCTCTTCCGAGCAATGGCGGGCTTTCGCTGCGTACCACGTAAGCATCTAGTGTGTGTGTGCTCAGCCTATATGTGACAGGTAGGCGAGTTATACCGAGACACGCAATACTACCGCCTGTATAGGTAAATAGCCTTTTTTTAGGTGGTAACAAGGGCAACCTGCTAAAACATTTGTTGTATAGACTCTCGGAAATTACAGTTACTGCAGATCCACTATCAATCTCAAAATTTATTTGTGAGCCGTTTATGGACACGATTTCTGTCATGGGTTCTCCCCGCTCTGAAGTGATGTTACAACATAAGAGCTCACCATCGTCGTCCTCCTCACTCACGTCACTGGTCACAACACACTTTACTTTGCACATTCTACGTAAGTGACCCTTTGTATTACACTTCCTACACGTAAAGTTCGCGAATCGGCACTGAGACGATGTATGGTTCTTTCGACCGCACACGGAACACTTCTCCATTACCGGTTCCTTATTAGAACCCGCACTCTTGCCCTGCACCTTGAACACTGAATGTTCTTGCTGTGTGATCGACGCCGCCGTGGGTGCGCCGCTGCCAGCAGCGGCGCCTGCCCGCGCGCACCTAACGCTCTGCGCCAACTCCACTGCCTTTGCCAGGGTCAAGGTATCTGTGTCCTTTGTGAACAGTTTGTCCCTCTCGGGACCCGCCAACATGCCCATCACAAAACGGTCTCGCAAAGCCTCCTCTACGTTGGCGAACTTGCAATGTTTCGTGAGGCCACGTAGTCTTGCCGCCCACTGCGCATGCGTCTCACCCGTTTGCTGCGTTGCCGCGTAAAATGCGTACCGCTCCCCGAATCCACACTTTGTCGGGGAAAAGTGAGTGTCAAGGAGCTCATAAATGTCTTCTACTGGCACCTCCTCCAGCTGTTTTGGCAAAGCCAAGTCGGCTGTGAGCTGGTAGGTGCCGTCCGCGAGTGCGCTCAATAAGATTGCTCGCCGTCTTGAACCCGTTGCGTCGTTTTTTTCCGAAATCTCGTTTGCCACGAACCATTGCCGCAGGCGACTTTTGTACGCCTGCCATTCGTGTACTGTGTGGTCAAAATTACTTAATATGCCGAAGCTAAACTGAGCCATAGTGATAAAGCGTGGGTCGCTCTCGTCGCCACTGTTAGATACGGTACACAAGTAAAACAACGACGGCTGTGAACGCACTAACGCTTTATTATGAACACGCGAGCGCTAGCCCGCGGAGGTGGCGCGGGATGCGGGGCGCGGGGCGCTGCGCGGCACCGTCTGCGCAGGCAGTCCGTGTGGCCGCGCATCGCTACACTTACATACATTTATAACAGAACCCAGTACTAAGTATAAACTATGCAGTGCTGATAATAGAGGTTACGAATCAAGTTTAATTTGTTCCCGCTTCACCGTACGACAACGCACACTGCGATTGTTAACAATAGTTCGAACGCACACAGACACGCTGCGCTCCGATAGTTACCTAATCTAATAGCGCGCCGAAATTGATAGGGACTCCTAAGACTTTTAATTTTATATAAATGTTATGGGCCAAGTGATTAATGAGAGTATTATTAATAATGTTATCACTTGGATCTTATCATACCTATAAACTTTTTTATAATGACTAAGATCAGGTATGTATTTTTGTAAATGATTTTGATGTTTTATTATCTAAAAATAAATGTGTTACAAATACTTACATTATAAATAAAGGTTTCATTTTATTGAAAACATTCAACATGCAAAATAGTATAATTAGAGTAAATATTTTTTTTGTATTTGAATACAATAAAATTTATTCATAGTTTTTGTGCAATCAGTACTCGTAATATCTCACTTATTACCAGATTCGTTGGTCAACCAGTGTTGCCAACTTGACGGATTTCCCGTCAGTTATGGCGGAATGGACGAATGGAAAACGGGAAACAGTATGGTCTGACGGGTGACGGATTTTTTGACGGATTCATACGTTTTATTATTTATACATGCATTTAAATAGTTAGTCATGTTGCGAAACTAAGTATACACATATTACAATAACAATAACATTCATTTGATCCAATCGTACTTCCCCGTAACATGGCATGGCTTACAGTTTCGAGTTAATATAAACACAACGAAATGTAAACAGTCACTGTGATAAGGTTGTTTATAAAAACGAATAGTATTTTGATGATTTCGCTGGATTTCGAAGACACGAGTAGGTACCGAAGGTCATATCGAAACTCGAAAGAGATGATGAGTTTGATTTAATATAAATTACCCCAATTTAATGTATAAGGTCGTTTATTATGTCAAACAATAAACTTTTCATAACATACATTCTTAAGTTTTTATTTACGAACCTTTATAATTACTAGAAATGTTTTGACGGATTATATTGACGGAAAACTGAAAATGTTTGACGGATTTTGACGGAATTTCTTAGTTAAGTTGGCGGAATTGAAAAATTATTGTTGGCAACACTGTGGTCAACTAATCATATCCAGCCGACCGCGCAAGACAACGCACGTGTCATTTTCATAGAGTACGTCAGTGCAGCGCCATACTAATAATAATGAGCGAATAATGAAATGACGACACTAGTCGAGCAACAAATTAGTGGATTTGTTTTGTTTTACGGCCGTCTCATTACGCACACATGCATTGTGAGTCTTGGTGGCGCTTTGTAAATACTTTCACAAACACTTTCAAACGTTTTGAATTTTGGAGGGGCGGGCCATGTTAGCGTAGTTAATCTCTAAGTATATTACGCAGAAATTGTATTGTAATGTTTATAATAAATATTAAATTACTTATTTTCTTTTATCGATATCAATCGATGAAATCAACATCCGACCAGACTACATCACTAATTGAGTAGCGAAGAACTTTCGACAACAAAATAATGAATACATTCAAACCAAGATAAACTTTATTTGAATGAAATAAGGTTGCTTTTAACTAGACGTTCTATCAAATTATAAGTGAATTGAAATTAACGTAGATTTTATTAGAAAACAAATAAAATCGTACTTATCGATGGTACGAAACGACTCCATTTTTAATTTTTTTTCTCCTACTATCATTTTTGCACTCCAAAATGGAACAATGCGAGATAGCTACGGAAAAATAAATTTATCGCGAGACTAGCGACTCGACGCGATGTTAGAACACGACTGGGATCGAGTAAGCGTGACTACGCTTATTTATGGCACGCGTGCCACACCTACTTTGCACTTTCACTGTTTTTTCTGTTCCGTGGGTCGACCTGTATGGTAACTAATTATGTAATGGAATCTAAGGTAACTAATTTAACCATCTTCCAAGGGTCTTAGCGTGATGAAAATTGGCAGCTGTATGTAGTTCTGATGACAATACAATAATATGGTACTGTCGAACTGATCTGATGATGGAGCCGGAAGATATGAACTGGAACTTCATGATGGAAAATCGTATCATAACTGTTTTGGATTTCTTAGAAAAGTTATGTAATGAACTTTGACCACGATTAGGTTTCAAGGTCTGATGATGAAGCCGGAAGATAGGCACTGGCATTCCATGATGGAATATCGTATCATAGTCGTGTTTGCACTTGTGAGAAAGGCCACGTAATGGACTTTGAACACAATCAGATTTCAAGGTTATGACAAACCTATTATATATTGAACAGTATAAATATTGACATAGGTGCCTGTATAAAATATATATAGACCTGTACATGGAGAGTGTAAATAGAATAATATTGATATATCTATATACGATGTATATTGACGTGTAAATAGGGTAGTAGGTTGTTAAAGATCCCACATAAGCCAAGGTGAGAAACGTGCCGAGGGCTGAATGGCATGAGGGTGGTTAATAATATCATGTCGCTAGCGTCACCTCAGGGAACCGGGCGAAACCCTTTTGTAAATAGCCTTGTCCCTCTACACGGACCTCGGGGGGGATTGACCGTTTAACTGTTCACTACTCGTGGGAATAATATGGCAAAACATGTATAAAAAAATACATGTATAAATGTTAAAAATATTTCGTTATCAAAGACCAAAAAGTATAAAATAAATTAATAGTCTAAAAAAACACTAGAAAAACACGCTTTTATAAATGCACGTAAAAACAAAAAATAAATTATGGATCGTTCAAGTAGTCTCTATTTCTGGGCTGAAGTGTAAACTATGTGCTTTTAATTATAATATTTGATTGTAAAAGCGTGGGGCGCTGGAACAGGAAAGACTTTCTTGTTAACAAATACTAATACTAACTTCCTGGCGGAAGCTGCATGAGGTCGCACAAGAGCATAACGTTTATGCCGCCAAAGGATTACCAAAGGGAAGCAAAGATATCTCGTCCACGAACAAGAACTCTACATTTTGCCACTGTTGACGCATTACCTACCAGTACTTAATTTCCTGAAAAAAGAGGCGTTAAAAATGTCGGTGAATGTCGTCTCTCGTCGCTGCTGGCGCATGTTTTGTCTGAGTTCGACAAACTGGTACTTTGAACAGACTGTTTAATGTAGAGCCACCTACTAGTCGTGCTGCAACTCCAGTTAGAGCGCCAATCTGTGTAACCTGCTTCCCGTAACATCGCCTAACTTGATTTCTCAGCAAGTTATACAAAAAGTCTTTCCTGTTCCAGCGCCCAACGCTTTTACAATCAAATATTATAATTAAAAGCACATAGTTTACACTTCAGCCCAGAAATAGAGACAACTTGAACGATCCATAATTTATTTTTTGTTTTTAAATGCATTTTAAGCGTGTTTTTCTAGTGTTTTTAAACTATTAATTTTTATTCTGTGGTCATGTTTTGACATGACAGTTTGACAGCCAAAGTCACATAATTTGTGTATTTATTGTTTCGCGCGTTTTCGTTTCATGTCACGCGGCTACAATAATCGAAAATTCGCTGCTTGTTTTACATATAATATGTATTTTTGTGTTACTGGACTTTTCCCTCGTGTTTAAGTATTTACTTGTAAGTATTTTGCACATGTTTTTAAATACTAGTACTATTGTAAGAGTGAAAATTCCTATTCTCGATAGGGCTTGGCAATTAGCATTTGGTTTCAAAGAAATGCTTGACTGTTGTTGTTAGACATTATGTATCTACATTACCTATCGTAGCTGCCTATTGCCTTACGTTGTTTTATCATAGCATACTTCGAAATTACTAATGGAATCTTTATCCATCAATGTATGTTGAAAACGTTTATTCTTTGTATTCCAGAGTTATTTTGTCGTCTGGGTTAAGCTGAATATGAATGCAATAACCTCTAAAAGAAGTTGGCCTGGTGATATGGATGAAACTCGAGATAGTGAGTATAATTTGTACTTGGTTTGTACTCAGGAAAAGTTGTGAAACTTAAATCTATTATTTGAACTTTATAAGGTCTAGAACATTTTGGTTTATTCTATGTTTCAATTTTCTCATTCCAACTAAGCTTAACACTTTGAAATGAAGAAAATGCGACTGTCTATATTATTGTTTCAGATGGCAAATCATCAAAAGGAAAAACAGGTGGTAGCAGGGAAAATTCAAACAGCAGGAAAAAGGCAAAACCAAACAATAAGAATGACACAGATACTAAACCATGGTATTCATTTATTTCATTTATTCTTTATACTTTGGGCACTAAAGAGGGGATTTTCTTAAGTTTTTTGGTAATTGCATGTTATATAGGCTGGGGTATGACTATTTCATGAAACATGACAATTTCCAACAAATATCTAAGAGAATTGTTGATGATTTCTATGATTATCAGATAATACTCTACTACTGCATAATATGATATTTCGATCAACATGTAGAGGTATGAGGAACAGGGTCTAAAGCTCACTCATACTCTATGGAATAGGGAGGATCTTTCGACCAGACGGGTGTTGTGTCTGGTGGGCAACTGCCCAACGGTTGATGTCTGGATTTTGTATAAATATGCTAGATAAACTCCGCTTGCGCATTGCAGGATTTTGCGTGACGTCAGTGTGACGCGTAGCTCACATGTGGCGTTGTAGATGCCACTACAAACATACCAACCTAATGCAAAGGTGCAATTTGCAAAAGACAGTGTTAAGCTAGTACTCATCAACTAAGATCTGTGCTTTGTTCCTCTTCTGCTGGTTAGGCTACCTGCCTTGACTATCTTGTAAGTTGCAGGGTTGCAGGCTATGTATGCTACTAAGCACTTTATGATGTCAAAATCATAAGATCGTAACAATTTTTTTTTTCTATCCAGCCCACCTAGAAAACCATTGGAATTAGAGACAGACCCTCTCATACTACAAAGACGACAAAAACAGATTGATTATGGAAAAAACACAGTGGGATATGACAACTATATAAGCCATGTGAAGATGTAAGTTTAGTTTGTTTTTAGTTTCCTCATTTTAAATGTGTTTCTTTTAACAACTAATAATTTTGTTAATAACTCTCTTTTACAGTGATGAACGTACAAAAGATCATCCAAAAACACCTGACAAGTTTGCCAAATACAGCAGAAGGTCATGGGATACTCTAATTAAACTGTGGAGGAAAAAACTACATGAGTATGACACTAATGCAACTTCTGATAATGACAATGAAGATGCCCAAGATAGCGACAATGGACTGGAACATCTTTTGTCAGAATTCGACTAAACTTTAAGTGAAGAAAAGTCACTTTTACTCGTATAAATATTTACTTTAGTATTAATGTAGCTGTAAGTGTAAAAGCTAATGATTATAAATGTGAATTCTAATAATGATTAGATGATTTCAATTAAAATGTAATTAAAGAAAATGAGTCCTATGAGTAATATGAGAATTTCATATTAGCAATTTTATGTACATTACAAATACACTTATTTAATTACGATCAGACGGGGTGAATAGGGATGCAGGGGTGAATCGAGATGAAACTTTGAAGGGGATTTTAACTTTAAATTTTATACTTTGTTGCCAAAAAGACTCATGTATTTACTGTACCGATTATGTGTGTTTTATGTATTGTGTTTATTAACGATTAAGTGCCCTTGTTGGTAACAAACTATATTATTTCAATGTTAAAATCCTTTTTAAAGTTTCGTCCCGAGTCACCCCTGGATCCCTATTCACCCCATTTGACGGTATACAACCATAGTATAGTAAGTTATAGTCATAATGTTGAGTGTCTGATCTTGACCGCTTGCATTTCTGCCGTAAGGATTGTTAATATTAAAACACCTAGGTGGTTTCAGTATGGTGTTTGGAGTGTTGACCATGGTCAATCAATAAAAGGTCAAATTAAATTAACTAGCAAAACTCTGTAGACGAATTACCACTATCTAAACAAAAAAAACAAATAGATTTTATGTTCCCTTTTTGGGGTCAATCACTGCTGGTATTGCAGTTAGTAGTTACTCAGAGTATTAAGGGGGTTGTGCTAAGGTAGCCTGCGAAATTCAAATTTACTAACGTTTTTTTGCAATTTGCAGGTCAGTTTCAGGTGGTATGTTGATTAAATATGATTCACAATCGTAACAAATATTGATTTACAAAATTAATCAGTAATATAACTCCTGACCTGAAGTTAGAATTAGCCTCAAATGTCATGATTTCATGAAAATGTAGTCATTCAAGTTACAAATATATTTATGATAAGAATTCTATAAATAAATGTTTGATCCAGCGGTGAATCACATTTAGATCAACATACAACCTGATACTGACCTACAAATTGCAAAAAAAATAAGAAAAATAGAATTTCGCGGGGTACCCAGTTTTTTTGTATTATCGTATTTGAAAAATAACTGATTTTTAAACCGATATTTTATTTAATTAACAACACAAGCTATGGTTTTTGAACCTATTTTTTTTGTTTTGTTTTATCTTGTTTAGATATCGTTAGCCGTGACTTCGTCGGCGGAGTTTCGCTAGCTAATTTAATTTGGCCCTGTATTTCTATAGACAATTCGCTTATTCTATATTATCTAGTCTACAGAATAATACAAATATTTAGGGAATGTATTGGTTTGTAGACACACATGATTCTTGGCCGCTCTGAACTTAACGTCGCGTCGTGCGACGGTTTGCGTAGGTAGATTACGCAGCCCCGGATCTAGGGGGGGGACCGGGGCCCGCGCCCTGGGTGCCAACATCGGGGGGTGGCAAATTCAAGCCACCGCAACTTGACGATAAATGAAATGCACAGCACCTCTGCGGGTGGCCCACTGAGGAAATCACTACGTGATTAGCGTATGCATGGGTCGTCAAACGGGTGTGTGCAGGAGGCGCAGTTGAATTTTGCCAGGACCTCTCCGGTTACGCCTGTAAGTGCAAAGGCGACACGATTTCCTCTAATTTTTAACCACAGCACTGGCGCACCTGTTGGAATGAGCTTTATAGATCGATAACATTTTACTAATATGTCGCTGGCAAAATATTCGAGCTAGTTTCGATCGCTCTTACAGCCTAGCGAATCTTAGCTCTGGAAACTTTAGCACCTACCTTAAAAATCTAACATAACTGAGGCAGATTGCTATAAATTTTCGCGCTCGCTTCGCTCGCTCGTGCATTCTACACTGTCTTAAATTGCTGTTAAGCTTTTCTGCATCTTAGTAATCGAAAATCATGACAAGACACTAACATTAAAATTATGACAAGGCCATCGTTTATTTTTTGCAGAATAAAAGACTCGAAGGTGGTTTAATTCTAATCTATGTTGACGAATACTAATTATAATGCTGAAGAGTTTTTGTTTTTTTTGTTTGAACACTCTAATCTTTGGAACTAGCAGTCAAATTTGAAAAAAAAAAATGCATTATTTTGAAGAGATAGCCCAATTCTTGAGGAGGTTATAAGCTATTTAACATCACGCTACGACCCATAAAAGCCGCGCATACAGAAAAAAAGTTGAAAAGAATGCTAAGCGAAAATGAAGTAATAGCGCAGACGAGCGATGGGCAGCGATGTGGTGAGTCGGGGCCAGAAATGTCACGTGGACGAAGTTGCGGGCTGAAGCTAGTTTGCTATAATCTAAAGATTTATTTCAAACTATCCTGAAATATTCGACATGTCCACGTAGATGTAAAAAAAAATAAGGCTTCATGGAAAAGGTTAAAGGATTGGCGGGGCGGGGAGTGGGAGACGGCAGATTTAGCCCCGCTTCGAAAAAATCTAGATCCGGGGCTGAGATCATTTCACAATGCACGTACATTTTGCAATAGATTTATTTAGACGTTCACGCGGGTAATCTATTATACCTGCGCGAACCTATTTGCCAATGCGCAGAAATGAGTGCAAAACAAAATTATAGTTTATATTTTAAATATCTTTTGGCTCTTCTCATTGACTATCTGTCACTATCGTTATGTATTGTTTTCTACTTTAAATACAGCAATATCAGACATATATTTATGTATATATTTAACTATTCTATCTCTCATACTCGAAAAACAGTATGTTATCCCTTTTCACAATCTCTTTGTTTTAATTAAATAACATTATCTCTGAAATAACTAATATGTTGTGATCAACACTAATTTTAAGATGAATAAAAGCAAGTTATTATGACTACACTTCATTTATTTAAAATATTCAAATGCATCCTGAATACACACTTGACACATGTATATAAAAGTACATCACTTTGCTGATCTGTGCAGGTAAAATTAGTTGATTGGCAATTCAATCTTATTGAGAATGTCTCTAGCTTGTTTCACTACTGCACTGTTTTTACCCTCAGCTGCTAAACCTTGTAATTTTTCTAAGTATTCTTCAATGTTCTGCTCTGTCGCCCCAGTCGGCCCACCTAGGTCAAAATTAATAATAACATCAGTATCATATTTATATCGCCTTAATAATTAAGAGACAGTTTCTAAGGCCTGCTTGCACCACAAATCAATAAATACATTTAGGACTAAACCTATTTAAAACATCATTCTATCTACTGCAAACGATTGACAGAAATAGAATAATGTTTTAAATTCGTTTAGTACTTTATACAAACATCTAAGTATGTAATGTCCGACCGAAACTGGCATTCGTGAGGTGTCGGTTTTAATAGAATACGAACGACTACCAGATAAGACAGAATACATAGATTGAATAATATGCACATAACCCAAAAAAAATGTGTTTACTTACAAAAGGGGTTTGAAGATTTTTGTGTGGAAGGTGGCCCTAACGTCCGTCGGCCGGCAATTTTTTTTATTTTTGTCATAAACGCTGTGCGTAACGAAATTTATATATTTATACAGGACATTTAAACAAACAAAAAATGTAATATAACTTAATATCCTAATATAAAGCGTCAGGGGTTTCGGAGTTATTCACCGAAATATAAGTCGAAAACGGAACCATGAAGAGACAACGATTTTTTTCCCTCCATGTAAGTATATTGAACTATGAAAACCTAATTGCATCATGTATAATTATGTAAAATATGACTGTCAACCAGAAAAAGTACCTTATGGTCGTTGGCACTTACGACATTGTGCTTATTATAAGCTAAGTAAACTTGTACGATTTGTATTTCTGAACGTCTTAAGCGCCAATGACCATGGTACTTTTTCTTGTGGAGTGGCACATGTTCTAGTTATGAGCGAAAGAGATAAAAATATATGTATACCCCCGAATGAGCACGTGGTTTTTGAAAGTTGTTGTTCGTTGTAACTAGCGTTGCCGGAGAGAAATATTTCGAAGTATTCCCGATGTATTATTCGCGAAACATTCGGAAGTATTGAGTAATATTTGGAATTATTCCCCGAGAAAAATTACAAGGAAAATATCTAGCTAAGTACATGTTAGAATAGTTAGAATGAACCGCTGTGAGTCACGAGGCGGTGTGCCACAGTTGCTTAGTGACTTCACGCTGATCGACATCGGGTAAGTAGGCTACTTATTGGATCATCTGGTAGAGTTCGACTATTGACCGCTAGATGGCGACGCAATTACCATTGCAAATTACATATGTGCCGCGTTAGTGATTCGTGTATTCATGCTCACGAATCTTCCTTCCTTCCTCCCTTCCTAACTGGTCACTGCAGCAGCAGAAAGCGCACGCAGGCGAGCACTACCGACGAAAGTTGTATAGTTACAGCTTTTACTTTTACCCGCTAGATGGCGTTAATGCCGGTGACTATACATTAGTACGCATTCGGCGTTCATTCATAAAAATTAGTTTAATACTTTGGAAGACTTCCGAATATTTCTTTCATCTACATAGATATGTACTTACGCAATAGGTTTTTATGTGCGGTCTAGTAAGTGTGAAAGTGATAGAGAGGTACCTAAATACATAGTTGGATACTAACATAAGTATTTATGATAGTTTATGATATACTAGGGAGGTACCTACCTAACAGAAAGGTAATTCTAATTAAGTAGGTATTATATTATTTCAAGTGTCTCTTTATGTACCTACTTAAGTATTTAAACTACATATTGATTAACTTCGGTTGAACACTATTCTACAAATAAATATATTTTTTTACGACTAAGTAGCAATTTGTTTTACCAAAATATTTAAAGTACTTACCTACGTATCTAGGCCTACTTTAAACTAGGGATACGTACTTTTTCCATTAAATATTAAAGCAAAAACATTTTTACGAAGTAAACTAAACTTGTAAATAACATCCGCACAAAATCGGCCCATTCTAAACTCAATCATAGTAAAAATAAAATAATAAGTAGTAACCAGTAGATAACTACTTACAGGGAAATATTCCCGCATAGTAGGTACGTAGGAATCGAATAATACTTCGTTGATTTTATGAATGAACAACGGGTGCTCGACGGGTGTGCTATTGTCACAGTGCTGGCGAGCGCTGGCGTCGCTGAACGACTAACGAGGGAAATTCTCTACTTACAGTCTACTCTTGCCCGCTAGATGGCGTTTATTCAAGTAACGGCATAGCGAAATATCTGATACGTATCGGCGAGTCTCCTCAAGCTACCTACGCATACATTCATAACTACTGGGAATAATTTAATTTAATAAAACGTAGGTTACCTACTACATCCTTACAATATTTATTTTACTCTGCATTTTTGCTGCGGTAGTATTCCTTCCAATCGAAGTATTCTTTTGAATATTTCCGAATTATTGCGAATACTTCCGAAGTTTTGCAACGCTAGTTGTAACGAAACGAAAAAAAAGTATAAGAACCAAATAACTATTGATGTCGTTAAATATATAGCCTTTATCGATGGTTGTGGTACGACATTTAAGGACAGTTAGAATTATATTGACTATCATCAATAGCGATCTGTCTTTTACCGAAGATAGGTTATTGGGTTCGGCCGTAATCAACATGGTTAGTACAAAATAAATAAATAAATTCGTTCTAACAGTTGTTATTTTTATCTTTGAACTAGCACTTTGCCCGCGACTTCGTCCGCGTGGATTTCGTACTTTCCTCTAAAATAAATAATATCCCCTCCACTCTAATAGAAAGGAAGTTTACGAAAATGTATGTTTACGATCTTTATCATTTATCTAGATAAAATAAATATTCGGGCCAATTTTTCAGTTTATATGTAGATCGAAGGAATAAGAATTTTACAAGTAGCTAGTAAGTTTCCATTGTATGATTTAACATTATTCATATCCATTTTCGAGTTAATTGAAGCAAGCAGTAATTCAAGCTTTTTTACCCTTTTCACCCTACTAAGAGTTAATTTTTAACCGACTTTAAAAACAGGAGGAGGTTCTCAATTCGTTTTATTTTTTGTGTTTTAGCTCAGAACTTTTTTCTGGGTGAACCGATTTGTATGATTCTTTATTTGTTGGAAAGGAGATATTCCAAGGGTGGTCCCATGATAAGGAAACCAGGATCTGATGATGGCATACCAGAGAAATCGAGGGGTACCTTTGAAAATCGTAGGGGCGACTAGTGCGTTTGTTAATTTTTTCATTAAGTATTTTAAAGCACTACAATTTGATGAAGGTCTGGTGTCGATCTGATGATGGAGCCGAAAGACAGTTAAGGGAACTCCTCAACGGTTTACAGTAGCTACCTTGTGTTTGGACTTAATTCATTTATATTGATGAGAACATTGCACCCATATGGGTTATAAGTGCCATTACAGGTCTGATGATGGAGACCATAGACAGTCGAGGGATTCCTCAACGATTTACAGCAGTTACCTTTTATTGGGCTTACTTCATACGGTTCAATATGCCAAAATATTCAGTTCGCTGAAAAATAATAACTAATTAAGATTGAAGTTTTACACAGGACAACCACTACCTACTAGTCATGCTGATGCATCAATTTGAGTCTGAATTTAAGTTGTGTAATTGCGTCATCTCTAGCAATGCTCTTTCGTTGGTTGCTAAAATTAAAATTTAATTTATGCAATGCAATGGAGCTGATGGTGGCTTCACCATCAGCTCCAGTTCTTCTGGTTTTTATCAAGAGAAGTCCTCAACAATAAACTCCTCAATTCCTTGCATCGGGAAAAGAGATATTTTGTAAAAGGTGACATTAGGCTATTGTAACTTAGATAAATTATAATCTAACGCACTAAAAAGTGAAAAATAAAAACTTTTTAACAAAAAAAACTACAGACTTCCAAAAAAAAATACTACAAAGTGAAAAATAACTTTAATTTCGGAAGTCGGTGACAAAAAACTAAAATACAGATCCAAAGACACCGATTTCCGAAATTAAAGTTATTTTACACATTGTGTTGCTTTTTTTGGAAGTCGGCAGTTTTTTAATAAATCCTAATACACATACTTTTTATTTTTTGTTATAAGTATAGTGCCGAGTTTCGAGTTAATCCGAAAGCACGTTAAATGTTTTCCTTACTTATTAACTTTGTCACCCCACAAATCATCGGTGAGGGTTTTTTTTTTATTAAAAGTGACAGTCTTTATTATTTACTGGGGCAAATATTGCCAAATTTCAAATTTATTAACCAAAGAAATAAGATTTTTCATATTAGCTGTATCCTGTCTTTTCATCCCTACAGGGATGCAATTTTGATAAATCGTTTGGAAAGTTTCCATACCTTGACTTAAACATTATTTATACCAATGTTTTAGACAGTCAAGCCACGTAGTAAAATCCTCCCCTTAAAAAAATAATTAGGTACCCCTTTTGCCCCGTGAGGGGTCGATTTTTGAAAGACCCAAAACTTATCATCGTTTCTTTTCTGTCAAAAGTATTAATACTGAGTTTCAAGTCACATAATCGGACCGCGCGTTATAATTATTAAGCAAGCATTCGTGCTCAGTTTCAAGTTTGTTAACCAAATGAATAAGATTTTCATATAAACTGTATCATCTCTTTTTACCTGTGTGGGTGGAATTTTGATAAATCGTTTGGGATGTTTCCATAACTTGACTCAAAGATTATTTATACCAATTTTCGAGTTCACCAAGCCACGCAGTAAAATCCTCCCCTGTAAAATTGACTACCCCTTTTCACTCCGTCAGGGATAGATTTTCCAAAAATCCTGATATAGTTTATTCTTTATTTTTGGTCTTAGTATAAATACTGAGTTTTGAGTTAATCGAACTGCGCGTTAAAATTCTTCCATAATAACTTTGACACCCCCCCAATCCCCCTTTTAGGAGTAATTTAGAAAAACTAAAAATGACAAAGATCATAAGTAGTTTACTTAGATAAGTATTCGTGCCAAGTTTTAAGTTTTATAACTCAAGGAATAAGATTTTTCCATACAAACATTGACACCTTCTCATCCCCCTTTTGGGGGTAATTTAGAAAATCGATTGATGATAAAGTTCATAATTTATTTGGGTAAGTATTCGTACCAAGTTTCAAGTTTATTACCTCAAGGAATCAGATTTTTCATACAAACAAAATCCCCCCTTTTCACCCCCTTAAAGATCTAATTTCCAAAAACCCCTTCTTAGTGCTCCCCTACATTATAAATGGAAGCCGTGTGCAAAATATCACATTCCTAGACCCAGTATTTTCGGCTGTGCGTTGATATGTCAGTCAGTCAGTTTCTCCTTTTAGACAATAGATATCTCAGAAACGTGACGCTTTATGATGTTATGTTATACTTATCACGTTTTATTTTTGCATAAATGTCCCCTATCAAAATATATGCCATTTATTGTGCACCCCGATTTAGAAAAAAAAAATGGCGTTCTGATGTGAGGGCCAACACCTTCAAACCCCTTTAAGTCATTTAGTTTCATAACAGACATGCTGCTTTTAGTACCAGTGAGTAGGGATTTATTTGCTTTCCGGAAGATTGACAAAAGCTTATAAAGGCAATCCCAGATGCATCTTAGCGACACTGCCTTCGGTCGCGGTAGTGAAATAGCGGAGAGATTATATGCGTTGTCGCTATACCGAGCTTCCGAAAAGCGATTAAATCGCTGATTATTCGCGGGGCTTAGAGCTCAATCGCTACGCAGCTTCTGAAAAACTACAAAATCGCTTATCATAGATGCTAGCAGTAACATGTCTGCTAAGGTCCTTATTTAAGTTAGGCCTGATTTTTCAATCGTCATTTATACATTTTGGTAGTATGTATTTATTACCTACCTATGGACACAAAATCTTTCATTTTTTTTTTTCTTGACTTAATGAACTGATAATTATGCTCATTATGCAATCATATTGAGCCCTTAATCAAACTATTTGTTACAAACCTACGAAAAATCCTAGGTCTCAGAAAATAATGTCAATTTTACTATATTTTAACTTAACTTCATAAGTTTCGGTTTAGGCCGAAACTAGTAGAAGGACCCGAATATTCGGTTACGGTTTCGGCTAAAAATCGTGTTTCGGTCGGACACTAGTGAATTGTAGGATCCTGAGAGTTTGTAACAATGACTAGATAAAAAACTAAACGAGAGTGTGTTAGTGGGACACCCGGTTGGAACGAAGTTGCTTTAGCTTATGCATACTTGGTGACACTTTTGTTACGTAACAAAAGTGTCGTGACGGTAAATTGTTACATTTTTTTTCGGTTTAGCTTTCATTCGCCATGTGTGCAGACTGTGTAGGGTATAACTTGTGATAAGAAACTTCGTTCCAAAACTCGTGATGGGAGCATCGATGATAAGCTAACCTAAGTATCAAAGAGTAAAGTGTGGTACCTGGAATAGCTAATAACTGCAATGCCTGCACTAGTGCTGCAACAAGTGTGCGACGATGCGTTAAAAGAGCAGCGGTCCGTTCTGCAGCGGCCGCGGTTTCAACACGAAGTTTCGTCGTAGCACCACTGACTTCCTCAGCATGTCTTTGCAGTATTGCATTCTGAAAAATATATATTACAGTTGTTCAAAAATTATTCATGTCCATGTATAAAATTTCATAAAAACAATAATTGTGAACTGCCTTCTTCACTTTTCCAATAAATCTTTTGTGTAATGCAATTTACAAACCTGCTGCTCATAATCCGAATTCGCTTTCCGCAGCTGCCTTAGTTCAGATTCTCTTAGTTTATTATGTTGAAGAAACTGATCAGTGAATATTGGTATATCTGTGTCTCCAGCTGTCAACTCTTCACCCTATAGATAAAATATATTTCTCAGATAAGAAAATAGTGTTTCTTGGCACAATTTTAAAATAACACTAGAATAATAAACACAACATTTGCCTTTTATTGGCTGTAAAATTAAACTTACTGAAGCTGGTGTTATGCAAGGTCTAGGACGTGGTGGGGTAGGCTGTCGTGGCACATTCACAGGCATAGGGACCACAGGACTACTTGTATTCGCCGTAGCATTTTGATCTGTAGTAACTTGTGCAGTCCCTGCTAATGTATAAAATTTTGTTTATCAACATATCCTTTCAAGCAATGAGTATTGACTTTTAAAGTAATACTTAGGTAGTATACTGATGCAAGATTAGAAATAGAACAACAACGCTTTTCAAAAAAAAAAACGGGCGGTTTTGATTTTTCTACATTATTGGTAATCATTTTTAGTTCATGAGATTTTAATAGCGGAACTATGTCATTTAATAAAGTCTGGGTATGAAAAAAAGTTAATTCCAAATTCGAAACTTTTGTTTTTTTAAATAATAATCCCTTTTTCAGTTTGTGGCTTTTTACTTACTTTTTCGGGTTTGCGGCTAAAGGTTACTAGACAACTAAAAATAAGTTCTCGTTATTTTTAGTAGAATAATTTATATTTGTCGCATAATCTTGCCTTATTGTGACTTAAAACAGATAACTTTGTGTCGATTGTAATGGCAGAAAAAGCAATAAGAGCTAGTAAAATTATAGCGCTCCTGGAAGAGGGGTCTAGCCAATGTTGCGTCTCACAGCGGTTAAACGTGAGTCCCTCAACCGTCCAAAGAACTGATCCGTTCAGAGCAGGCAAGGTTCTGGGAGAAAACGATGGACACAACCACGAGACAACCGCTTTTTAGTGACTCAGGCGCTGAGGAACCGTAAATGCAGTTACATAGTCCTCAAAAGAAACCTTGAAGATGTACGAGGAGCACAAGTTAGCCTATGGACAGTAAGGAGGAGGCTTTTAGCGGCTGATATACCTAGCAGTCGACGACCAGCGCGGGCCCCCAAGTTATTCCGTGAACACCAGATTGCTCGATTGAGGTTCGCTAGAAATTGCCTATCTTGGACACCAGTTAACTGGAATAGCGTACTCTTCTCCGATGAGGCTCGAATTTGTCTGAATGGTGAGAACCGACGTCGGCGAGTGTTACGAAGACCAGAGGAACGGTATGCCGACGTGTGTTTTGAAGAAATCACCCCTTATGGTAGAGGGTCCGTTATGTTTTGGGCGGGCGTAACTTCCAGCTATCGTACCGAGATAGTATTCATTGAAAATGGTTCACTAAATGCGCAAAGGTTCATATCAGAAATCCTTTGTCAACATGCACAACCCGCACTGACTGTAATTGGTGAAGATACCATTTACATGAACGATAATGCTCGGGGCCACCGTTCTGGCAACATAGATGCTTATATGCAAGGGGTCGGTACTCGTCGTTTGGATTGGCCAGCGCGGAGCCCCGACCTTAACCCCATTGAGCACATATGGGACCTCCTAAAAAAGCGAGTACAATCTGTCCAACCACGTCCACAAAATAACAGGGGGCTTAAACATGTGAACTCGGCTGAGTGGGAACACATTCCACAGGACACCATCAAAAGCCTGGTGGAAAGCATGACAAGACAATTACATGCCATAATCACTGCAAAGGGAGGTCATACTTGTTATTATTTTTTTATGTCTTTTTAACATAAAAATACTGTCTTAATTTCATTATACCCATAACAATGTCCATTTTAACACAACTCTCTGTTTACATTGACTAAAACACCAATTCCAGGATTTAAGTGTTAAAAACTATATTCTCATTAATAATAAGAAATTTCTAACCATTTAAGCTAATGTCAGACTAAAAATATTAATATTATCCATAGAAAATTCAATGACTGTAACATGCCCGTGTTTTTTTGCAAAGGAGTGTATATTTTACAAGTTTCAAGATTTCACATAGCAGTTTTTTTTTTAAATTGTAGCACTGTTAACTTTATGTTTAAATTGCCAAAAGGTGAAATACTATTAGTTTCTTATATCAAGTCATTCATATCAATTGTTGCTTATGAGAAGCTCTTATTTTATTATTTGTACAAAGAACTTTAATGTTAATTACCTGCAAGTACAGAATTTTCTGGTGGATTATGTTTCACTTTCTTCGATAAGATTGCGTCCTTTTGTTCCATCTGTTGTTTCCTGAATTCTTTATATGCATCTGTTTTTTTGTATTCAGCCCATTCTCTGATGTATCTTATAAAATTAAAAATAATAACTTTAATATAATTGTTTGACCAACATAACCATGGTAGACAATTGTAAATTAAAATATTATCTAAAGTTAAGTCTATGGTGTGTAAGTATACTTTTCTTTATCTTGGTCTGCAGCATCCAAGTATTGTTTTTTTTCTTCATGTGCCAGCTTGCTCCACTCACTAGCTAGTTGGCGTGTCAACTCTGCAAACCCTAGGTCTGGTTGTTCAGCACGGAGTTGGTCTCGCCGCTCATTCAAGTATCGGACATACCCTACAAATTGTTTAAGTAAATAAGTTTGTGGGAAATATTAGTCCTAAGTCGTTTGATGTAGGAACAAAATATTATTATAAGGAGCAGTGCAACATGTCCTTTCCATAGATATACATAAATAATGTGAGAATGTAGGTTATAAAGTCACAGAATATCTCCTAAAGGATTAAGGGAATCGGTCGTAATTTTGATGACCGTTCTGGTACCCTTAGATTCACCATAGTGAAATAAGTATTACCGGTCAAGGGCTGCCGAGGTGCTGTTACATCGCGAGGAACTTTGGGTTTCCTTTTTTTGGGTTTTTTGGAGTTTGACTTCTGTGAGTCCTTTGTTACTGAAGGAACAGGCGGAACAGCTAACTCGCTAGAACTCGCTGCGATAGTTGCTGCAGCATTAGTACTAGAATTTAGTTCTTTGCTTGGTTCCTCCTCATTCTGCGTCGACGGCGATTCTGTTGTTGCATCAGTTGGTGGTGGTTCAGACTCCATAGTCACTGGGAGACACAAACAAAACAATAGTAAATTCTGCCTCAATATACACAATTTACGGCCTTTTCAAAGTCGGAATAAAACTGTGCCGAACCACAAAAACTAAACATTTTTCTGACACCCCTTTGACAGATATGACAGAAAAATTTTAGTTGACAAAGCTTGACAATGACACCGTAGAGGCAGTATTGCCACAACCCCGAAAAAAACAAAGGATGGTTTATTCGAAGCTGGTAAATAAACAGCGCAACGCTGGCTAATCTTGGGCACACTGGGCATTATATTTAGAGTTCCGTGGCCAAATTGCAAAACGGAACCATGTCCGTCTGTGTGGATGTGACACAGCCATTTTACTCGGATACTATTAGCACTATATCGATGACCATTGAAAAATATTTAGGCTTACAAGATGATGTATAAAAAGTGTATATAAAAGGGACCTAATAATGAAAGCAGATTAATTGATTGTAGTGATGGCCCAGTTGTTAAGGCATCGCCTCTCATGCGCGAGGTCAAGGGCGGATTCAGGAGAAGGGGGGGGGGGGGGGGCACAGGGGCACGTGTCCGCCCCCCTCAAGTGGTTTAAGTGAAATATAATCGAATCGTTTGGATGGCATGGCCTGCTTATCCATCATGAAGTTGCTTCGATGATGAACGCTGAAAAAGTACCTACTATATCTTCAGCAGCTGTGGAGTAACTACTAAGGCTCAAAATGGTGCAGTCAGTTCGTAATCGGGTACTGAGGTCTGCTAAACCAGGATCTCTTAATTTTTAAACTTTACTACTTATGTCGAGAAAGTTACTCTTATTTCTGTATTTATGGTCAAAAGAAAATCAATCCTATCCGAGGCGGGGTGCAAAAAATGCATTTTTGTTTATAGTTATTCTTAAATGTTATTGAAAAATAATTAATCCCAAAAACAACGTAGTGCAATACTAGATGCGGGAGACACTTCTTGACTGTCTAACCCATGTGCCCCTCCCAGAAATAAATCCTGGATTCGCCCTTATGCGGGTTCAAATCCGAGCCAGTACCAATGTGACTTTTCTTTTCTGAGTTTATCTTGGACATTACTGACATCGGTGAAAGAAAAACATCGTGAGGATAACTTTTTTTATTTTTTTTTGGGGTGTGAAATCATCAAATGACCTTTCCCGCTCTGGGCGGAGCGGAAGTGCGTGTTAGACTCTTACTGAAACCCACCCATGTTCCTTCAGTTGCCTGTGCGCTAGGGCCACGGTAAATATTTCGAACAATCCGCGACCCCGGCAGGCATTGGCCCTATCGGACCCCGTCAGTTATGCTGACATCTCTTTGAGGCGCGCGTGGAACACAACGCGCCGTCGACCCGGGCCTGGTCCTTACCGGACAGCGAGCTGCCCATTGCACGCCGTCCGCAGGCCCGCGCCTACGGTAGCCGGGAGTCGGCTATCGACTCCCGACGCCCAGGGTGTCTCCTTCTGCGGCGACTAGGGGCGTGAGGGCGCAATGATTGCCTCTCCCTCACGCGCTCCGCCTCCTCCTTCGCGAGCATTACTGCTTCGCAGAAGGAGGTGACTGCTTCCCATTCCCTCTCGCTCCGTACCATGGCCTGAACCAGGGCCGGACGCGATCGCCGCCGCCGATCGCCGCCACGAGGACACGGCGGTGCTCTGCCCAAGCCGGGCAGACCTCCACCGTATGCTCCACCGTGTCCTCTGGTCGATCCACACAATAACAACACCCGGGCGTTTCCTCCCGCCTTATCCGAAACAGGAACCTCCCGAAACAGCCATGTCCGGTGAGGACCTGCGTCAGGCGGAAGGTGAGGACGCCGTGGTGCCTCTCGAGCCACTCCTCAAAGAGGGGACTTACCGCCCCAATTGTGGCGTGACCAGCGCTGGGTTGTGACAGTCGCACTCTCCATGCCGCCATGAGATCCCGCCGGAGCTCTGTCCGCTGTGGCGCGATTTCTCGCGGCAGCGGAGTTACGCCCCGGCGTTTCGCCTTCTCGCGCCACTCCCAAATGTGCGCGAGGACTCTTGCCTCCAGATCCCATGGCGGCATTCCGGCAAGGAGGCTCGCCGCTTCGCGGGAGACCGTGCGGTATCCCTGGACCAGCCGGATGGCCATGACCCTTTGGGACGCGTTCAACCGGCGTGCTGGTCGGAGCCTCAATGAACGCGCCCACACCGATGCCCCGTAAAGGGCCATGGACCGCACGACCCCCGCGTAGAGCCTCCGGCAGGAGGCGTTTGGACCCCCTAGATTGGGCAGGAGCCGCTTCAAGGCAGCCCCGGCCCGGTCCAGTCTGGGAGCCAAACGTCGGAAATGCTCGACGAAGTTCCACCGGCTGTCGAGGACGAGTCCCAGGTACTTCATCGTCGACTCGACGCCGATGAGAACCCCTCCCGCCATTATTTGGGAACCCGAGAGTCGCGCGTTCCGAGGACCATGAAAACACATGGCCTCGGTCTTGTGCAGGGCCACCTCGAGTCCCAATTGCCGGATCCTCTCAATGACTGTCGCAACCCCGCGTGTCATTAATTCGGCCACCGCCTGGTGCAACTTCCCCTGCGCCAGGACCAGCGTGTCGTCAGCGTAACAAAACTCAAACTCAACTCAAACCATTTATTTCAATTAAACCATTTACAGGCACTTTTGAATTGTCAAAGAGTCGGTCAGTTAGTCAGAAAGTTGAAGCTAGTTGCCCATTCCAAAACGTAGATCTCTATGGAGAAGAACGGGCAAGAAACTCCAAAGACACTCTTTTTAAATCAAGATATTACAAAATCGTTGGTACATTATTCTTGTTGCTTCTATATGTGAGAACAATGTAAATAAAATAAAAATTAAATGCATATTAAAAAAGAAATCAAAATATAATATAATAATAAAAAATAAGCCGTGGCAGTTAAGACATGACCAGTCTCAACTGACGGCGCCCGTTCACGAACATGACGCGTGGATCAGCACCATCCAGCTCAACCATTTTGTAGGGAACCGAATGATCCAACACACATGCCACCAACAGTGAGACATTTAAGTGAGCATGGCATAGTCTCAACTGCCATGCTTTCAAGCAACTCTGCTTTCAAACGACGCTGACGCCGCTAGGGAGGTCGGCGCGCAGCACCCAGTCGTACCCGATGTCCCACAGATGCGGCCCCAGCACCGATCCCTGTGGGACACCGCACGACATCTCTCGCCGGTTCAATTCTCCCTGGTGACCGGGGTAGATGACGGCCCCGTCCGTCAGATAGGCCTCGACTATGCGACAGAGGTAGGTCAGCATCCGGTGATACCGGAGTACCTCCCTGATGCAACTCCAGGGCAGGGTATTGAAGGCATTGGCGATGTCTAGAGACACCGCCAAGACGACCCCACCCCGGGCCACAGCATCCCCCGTCGTGAGGGCTCGCACGCGCATGATGGCGTCCACTGTAGAGAGCCCCCTGCGGAAACCAAACTGGCTCTCCGCCAAATCCGGCCCCACCCGCACCAGCCACCCGACGAGGCGGTCTGCAATGACTCTTTGAAAGAGCTTGCCCACCTCGTCGAGCAGCACGATGGGCCAGTAAGCGGACGGAGAGTCCGCAGGGCGCCCCGTCTTCTTAATGAGGGCCAGTGTCCCCGTCTTCCAACGAAGTGGGAACTGGCCCCCCTCTAAGCATGCGCTTAGGGGCCCTCTAAGTCGAGGCCCGAGAGCCTCCAAGGCCAGGACCCAGGCTTTTCCAGGTAGGCCGTCGGGTCCTGGGGCGGTATTTTAAGCACTCAGCCTACGTACCGCCACTCTCAACTCTACCTCGGTCACCTCAGTAGTATCGTCGTCGTCGTCCGTTGTGTGGTCCACAGTGAGCACCGCAGGAGGCGGAGCCATGGGCGGGGGAGTATGCTCCCCTCGCGAAGCTAGGGCCGGAGACTCTGCGTCAGCGGGCGGAGTTTCTCTCGCACCATTTTATATGGGCGTCCCCACGGGTCCCTGTTCAGAGTCCCCAGCGACTCCTCGCGGGTCAGTCCCCTGGCCCGCAGGATCTCCGCTCGGAGGGCGGTCTTCGCCGCTCTGTAACCTTCGTACAGTTCCGCCTGAATGGCTTCCGTGTTCGGAGGGCGGATACGGAGCCTGCGGTGCCTGGTGTACAGGCGTCGCGCAGCAACGCACGCCTCACGCAGAGATGTTAGCTCCGGGGACCACCAGTACACATGGTGCCAAGCACGTCCGGGCTGGACCCGGGGCATTGCCACGCCACATACTTCGGACATGGCCTCCCGGAACCACTCCGCCTCGTCGTTAATATCAGCAGGCTTGTCCGGTGATGACACCCAGGCCTGCACGATCGAGGCTTCCAGGAGGAGCTCCCGGTCCAGCCGCTTCAGCGCCCACCGCGGACCACCCGGGGCCTGTCGGACCAGCGCGCTCGAGGTCTGGGCGGAGACGTCAAACCAGATGTACTGATGGTCGGAATACGTCTCCACCCCCTCCATGACGCGCCAGTCAATGACACGCGGCGACAGAGCGGAGCTGGCGAACGAGATGTCCACCACTGACTCACCCCGCATCCGCACACACGTGGGGACAGAGCCCCGATTTAGGACGACCAGGCCTGTCTCCAGAGCCCAGTCCTCCACCATCCTGCCCGCGTGTCCGTATACCGGGAGCCCCAAGCCGTGTTCTTGGCATTGAAGTCCCCGAGTACGAGCACGGGGAGGGAATGGTACCCGACGACGACGACTCTCAACTCCGCAAGGGAGTTGTGGAACTCGGCGAGAGTTCCGTTCGGGGAGAAGTATACCCCTACGACAACAATCTCCCCGAACCGTGCTGCCACGCAACCGTCGTCCCCTCTTGACTGTCTCGAGCGACGGGGTACCGGCGGCAATCGTGAGGATACCTGGACTTACAGTTAATTTATGTCTAAAATCGCCAACACGTCTTGAGCAAGCGTGGTGGTCAATGCTCGGGTCTTGTCTCAGTGGCGTATTTTAAGATTCAGCGCCCTGGGCATGTTAAGGTTTGCCGCCCCATAAATTAACGGTAAAAAGCTAAAACTTTTAATTTAATAAAAAAAACTTTTTCCAAAAAAAAAACACTACAAAGTGAAAAATAACATAAATTTCGGAAGTCGGTGTGTTTGGATCTGTAATTTAGTTTTTTGCCACCGACTTCCGAAATTAAAGTAATTTTTCACTTTAGTGTCTTTTTTTTACGTCGGTTGTTTTTTTTTTTATTATAATATTTTATATTTTTCACTATTTAGTGAGTCAGTTATTAATAAAATTTATCTAAGTTACAATAGCCTAATGTCAATTGCTCATCACCTTTTACAAAATATTCCTTTTCTCGATGCAGGGCTTCGATCAATAATAGCACTAGATTCCCGATAATCGCTTCAAGAACTTCCCGAAAAATAAGAGCACAAATACTTTTGTGGCTATATATAAAAGTACTCTGTGTTTTGTGGTCTTTTTTCAAATTAGTATTGTCCAAACATAGCCAACGTTAAGACGTCAAAATGCCACAGTGCGCGTTCAAAGTTTAGTATAAATAACTAACTAGTTAGAACATATTTTTCTAGGTAAGTTCACTATGTCATTATGTAGGTATGTGTTTTTCATAAAATAAAAATAATGAAATAGTAAATATAAATAATTTAGCAAATATGATGATCATGTGATCAATGTTTGCGACCACGCGCCAACTATTGTAACAAACATCGACTGTTCTGAAACAGGGAATGCATAGAGTAGTATTGTTATATCAAAATTATGTTATTTTTCATCTCTCTAAGTTAGATTTCCTCCGGATTGGTTTGAAACAGTTGCGTAGCGTGGGTGTCGGCTGCCCGGGGCGGAAGAAAATTTTGCCGCCCTCTTATGTGGGTATTTCAGCTTGTTCTGGGTTTGAAGGCCCAGTTGTCTGTGATGAATTTAAGCCTAACATGGAATCTGACGTCTCGGGAACAACAGTTTTCACATATTTAAGTAAAGCCCCTTGATTTGCTCTAATATTTTCCAACTTACCTCTTCTCTTATTACGGTAAGATGCCCTACTTTCTTTTACTCTTTTAATTTTTGATGCTAAAATCAAAAAAAAAATGGAAATACAGTAATTAAAAAAAAAAAACTAAAAAACCCGACTGTGTTTCTGTGTAATTTGGAAATGTAAAAACCCTAAAACAAGAAAGTCGTCATACCCGATTGCACTTTAGAGTTGTAAACGAAACTATCGGACATTTCAAAAAAAATACCTAGTATATTTAAAAAAAAACTTGCTTTACTGAATTTTTCGGTTTTAGGATTTCGTACCTCAAAAGGAAATAATGGAACCTTTATCTATCTTTACTTTTATTAAATCATTTTGTAGCGGTATCAACATCGCCACATACGAGCTACACGTCATACTGACGTCACGCAAATCCTGCATTGCGCAAGCAGAGTTTACCGCGCGACTAGCATATATACAACGTCCCGACATCAACCGTCGGGAATGTTCGCCCAGCTCTCAACCTGTAGACCAAGCTCACCTCTCTGAGGTCGACGCCGAAGTCGAAAGGAGAGCCTCCCTCCCCCCCGTAGAAGACCCCGAGTGCCCTCTGCCTCCCGTCACCCCCGACGAAGTGCAAGAGCTCATAAAGGGCCTTAAGCCCCGTAAAGCCCCCGGTTCTGATGGAATGACCAATAAGGTGTTCCAACTGTTCCCTGCCCACCTGATCATGCTAATGACCACCATCTTCAATGGTGCCATGAGCAATAACATCTTCCCCCAAGCGTGGAAACAGGCCACTGTCATCGGCATTCCCAAGCTGGGCAAGCCTAAATCCGCTCCCTCCAGCTACCGCCCCATCAGTCTCCTCAATGTCATCGGCAAGATCTATGAGAGGCTTATTTATAAGCGTCTCAGAGACTATGCCGAGACGAAAGGTCTCATTCCCAACGAGCAGTTCGGTTTCCGAACCCAACACTCGTGCGTCCAACAGGTCCACCGTATCGTCGAACACATAAGCGTTGGCTTCCAACGTGGTTCGTTGACGGGTGCTGTTTTCTTCGATATAGCGAAAGCGTTCGACAAAGTCTGGCACAATGGCTTATTATATAAGCTATACCAACTTAAAGTGCCAGATCGTCTCGTGCTCATCCTGCGAGACTTTTTGTCGAACCGCACCTTCCGATTCCGCATCGAAGGAGCGCTATCCTCCCCCCGTCCCATTCGCGCCGGAGTCCCTCAGGGCTCCGTGCTCGCCCCTCTCATTTTTACGCTTTTCACCAGCGATATCCCTAAGAGTAAAAGGGCTCAGTTGGCTCTGTTCGCAGACGATACGGCCATTTACTACACCGGAGTAAGCCCCGACCCGATATCTCGCACTCTCCAAACCACAGTCAACCAACTCGGTGACTGGTTTAGGAAGTGGAGAATCGAAGTCAATCCCGATAAGAGTCAAGCGGTTCTATTTTCGAAACCGAGACTCAACCCCACCCCTCCCCGTCCGATCACCATGTTCGGCAAGCCTATCCCTTGGGAGAAGCGAGCCAAATACTTGGGTGTCACTCTGGACCATAGACTCTCTTTCGGCGAGCACATAAAGCAGGCGCGTTCGCGCGCCGCTTTCGCTCTCGGTAGACTCCACTCCCTATTGAATGCACGCAGCAAATTGTCACTCAAGTGCAAATTGCGCATTTACACAGCGTGCATTCGTCCCATCATGACCTACGCGAGTGTGGTTTTCGCACACTCGAAACCCCACCACATCCATAGGATGCAGACCCTCCAAAACCGGTTCCTCCGTAGGGCAACCGGCTCCCCTTGGTTCGTTCGGAACGAGATCCTCCATCTCGACCTTAAAATCCCCACTATCCGTCAGTTCATGAAGCGCATTTCCAAGCGCTTCTTCGACTCCGCGGCCTCACATCGCAACCCTCTGGTTGTCGAGGCTGCCAGATATGCCCCCTCCCGCATTAGTCGTACCCGCCGTCCAAGGCATGCCCTGTCCGACCCCGATGACCCCATAACCCTCCTCCAGGAGAGCAGTAGGGCCACCAGTACAGTATACAAACACAGACCGCCATCGTTCCGACCTCGCCGCCGAGGTCCTACGCGACGCCCCCGACGTAATTGTCCCCCCCCCCCCGACCCTTGCTCGACGACGCGCCAGCCCGCGCCGTAGCTGAGCCTGTAGTTTTAAATCCCCCAGTATAATAATAATATAATTTAGATCCAGCCTGTCCCATCTTGCTGCCCTCCCCTCAGTGACGCCCTAAGCCGAGGTTCGTACCCCACAGGGGGTGCCCTTAGCGTGCGGTCACCTAAATTTTAAGTATTGTTCGCCCCTGGCTGGAGGCTTTAAGTTAGTAGCTTAAGGCACCCACAGGTTTGCCCGGTTAAGTAGCCAGGACCTTAGTGGTCACAACTACGAGCTGCCAAATAGGAAAAAAAAATAAAAAAAATCAACCGTCGGGCAGTTGCCCACCAGACACAACACCCGTCTGGTCGGAGGATCCTCCCTTTTCCATAGAGTATGCGTGGACTTTACGCCCTGTTCCTCATACCTCTATAATTTCATTGTCCGTCTGTCTGTCTGTCAAGACCTTTTTACATAGGAACGAGTACTTACACATATTAAATTGAAGTTTATATCAGAGTTTCCGGTCTAGATCCCTTTAAAAGGTGAAAAATCAAACTTTTATTGTAGGTCAACGCGATCAGATATGACCATTTATATTGTAAAATCTCGCAATTTAAATATTACAGTAAATATTTGTACGAAACCCTGGGTACGGGAGTGTAAAACTCGCACTTGGGCGGTTTTATTTTATTTTAATATATTAAAGTTTGGACAACACATCAGACAGTCCAACATACAATTACATAAATATAATATTTAATACCTACTCATAGCCGTTTTTTTTTTTTACAAAGTTGTTGAATAATTTCACAATCACTACACGTACTTACTAGCACAAAAATCACAATTTGGAAAGCGTAACATAATTAAGATACGAGACAATGTGAAATGGACAACTGACGATCCATCGCATCAATAAAACTTTCTTTGAATTGTCAAACTTTGTCAAAGCATCACGTACTTCCCCATACCTTAAAGGGACTTCCCCGTACGTGTAATAAACTATATTGAACTTAATATATAAGTAATAGAAGTCATTCTCGCTGATTATTAGTCATAAACGGGGAATTCCCACAAGTATAGACGTTGTTGCCAGTTGTTACAAAATATCATGCAAAGAAAAGGGATTCCCCGACTTCGCCACAAAATAAGTACCTAATGAAAAATTCCGTGCTCCTTTCAATCAGTCCGAATTTGTAGTTGCGATAAAAATATAAAATGGTTCAAATATTTACAAAATACTTTGGCGAATACTTTGGCAAAATACTTTACAGGGGCGGGCCGCCCCTGCCGCCCCCACTACGCTACGCCACTGGTTTGAAATCAGACCAATCCAGAGTAAATCTAAATTAGAGAGATGTATTGATGATTCATAAGATTATAATTATGTAAATACAAATTTGTTATTGTCGCGAATCACATAAATGATCAAGATACAACCTTATACTAACCTGCAAGTTGCTAAAAACGCAAGAAAATTTGAATTTCGCGGGCTGCCTTAGCACATCCCCTTAAGAGAGCCATTACGATTGTCGAGATACATTAGTTAAAGCATCCACCTCGCACGCACCTTCAGTCATGGTTGTTTACCTACCATACACTTGCATACACTCTTATTTGCAGTTTAATTTGAAATGAAAAGATAATTTGATTTAATACAAATATTTATTATAACTTCTAAATCGCGTACATGAGTAGACGCATCCATTTTTTTATACGGGTTGATTATAATGAGCCAACCCATAGACAATTAATAGTAATTTCTCTAAAAAAAATAACTGTTGTACTAATTTAGTCCCACTACTTTTTTGACCTTATTGGTGATGTTCTTCAGAAAGGTCAGGTGCGTAGTACTCTTAAGGTCTTAACGGATTTTGTCAAGTCAGCTTCTGGATAGCTAAACTGGTATAGTCTTCGCTTAAACGGGAACGTATATACATTTTTATTATTTTATATACGGAAACCGAAAGTTCCGCACTACAATTTGTCACCGCAGTGCACAGAAATATGCGTAATGCTATTTCAATATATTATGGAAATGCTTCCTTTAAATCCTTTTACATATAAGTTATGTTGCCTTAAGCTCATTTTATTTTAATGAGACGTCAATAATTGTTTTAAAAGAATACATTCTTTTGTAGATATCCGCCAGATCAGTCGGGTATACTTTTTGGAGTTTTATGGCATTCACTTTAACTTGTGCTTCAGACATTGTATCTAATTTGCATAAAAATGCAAAATTGGCGGTGTCTGCGTCCGTCATACGAAGCTTTGCTGATCCTTAACTTGCACAACAATTGGTCGCATATTGGCAAGAAGGTATTAACCCTGAAATGGTCATGGTAACAACACTTCACCCTCGCGACACTCATCGTCTCGTTTCTTTCTCTTAATGATTCTCTTGTGACTGTTTCTGTATTTCTGGGGATTTGTTTTACTAGCCTCTTCAAAAGTATCAAAAGATTCCCGTTTATTTTCCACAAAAGTAATTAATGACTTGTAAAGCCTGGAAACTAACTCTACGTGTGTGTCGACACCTTGTAGAATTTTCGAAACTATATTTAATTGTTTTATTACAGATCCCCAAAATTCCGATAGTATGGCCGTTTCTAGGGAATTTGGTTGAGCCAATAGCGGTTGAGCAGCTTCATTTTAAGCCAAAGCTTTTTGGTGGGCAGAGTCACCTTTTATAGCTTCAAGAGGCGCTTATAATTGGCTCCAATCGAATCTAATATTAAATTATATGAGACGATTTCATACTTTTACAATAAACCTCATGACGACGCAATAAGTTTTCTATTCGTGTGTAAAAATCTGGTTCAATTCAGCCGTCGTTTCGGTTTTTTTTATTTATATTTTTATCAATTATTTATAAAGGTTGTAGCGGTATCAACATCGCCACATGCTAGCTACACGTCATACTGACGTCACGCAAATCCTGCATCGCGCAATCAGAGTTTACCGCGCGACTAGCATACATACAACGTCCCGACATCAACCGTCGGGCAGTTGCCCACCAGACAAAACACCCGTCTGGTCGGAGGATCCTCCCTTTTCCATAGAGTATGAGTGAACTTTACACCCTGTTCCTCATACCTCTATAAAGGTCAAATTATATTATATTATACCTCGACAGGTCTCTGTATTTATCAGTGAATTGAACATTTTACTGTTAATAAATAAAGGTACTTAATGAAGGCGTATATAAAAAAGGTTCATAATATAGGTAGGTACCTACATTTTGTACCGCCTCGCCGCGCGCCGTACCTACTACTACTGTACCCGAATCAGTTTGAACTGAATATCATATTTAAGATCGATACGATATCGCTATAGTGTGTTGTTCTGTAACTCATCGCGCTTTAATCACTATAGGTACTCGGATACCTGATTTAAAGATTCAGTGTGTGTGCCGATACATAGATCTATCTATATACGATTTGTATCGCCCACTCTTATCAATGAGGAATTGAAAGTGATTGTGGAAGCGGATCCATCTCAAACCACGTCAGAGTTAGCTGCAGGCTTCGGTGAGAGTGATAAAACCATTTTGAATCATTTGAAACAAATTGGAAAAGTGAAAAAGCTTGAAAAATAGGTACCGCATGAACTAAGTGAAGCAAACCAACAAACACGAGGCGACTGCTGCGTCACGTTACTCAACCGTCACAATAACAAGGGGATTTTGAATCGTATCATTACTTGTGATGAAAAATGGATCCTATACGATAATCGGAAAGGCTCATCACAGTGGTTAAATCCAGGAGAACCGGCTAAATCCTGCCCCAAGCGAAAGTTGACTCAAAAAAAGGTACTGGTTAGTGTCTGGTGGACCAGCGTTGGTGTCATCCACTAAAGCTTCCTACGATCTGGTCAGACGATTACGGCAGATCTGTATTGCCGACAATTGGAAACCCTACCTACCATACACTCTTATTTGCAGTTTAATTTGAAATGAAAAATAATAATTAAAAAGCGTAATCAGGTAAGTTGTTTATCTACTTTCGCAACAGTACACAATAGCCATTTCAACTTTTGTTTGGAGTAACATTCAACTATAAAAGGTAAACATTAAAACGATTACCACCAGTACCAGTTCATTTTCAATCATTCTTTGGGATTTCTCCATGGCATACGAATCATGGAAATTATATTATTTTCCAGTTTTGTGTTTCTCTTAAGTGCCATTTACCTACTGCTATGATTCAGAAAGTAAGTCAAATGCTTTATGGCAAATAATGTTAATAAAAGGATTGATTAACTTGAATTAATGTCGTTAACTTTTAGGTTCCGAATCTAATCGAATTGAAGTGAGTCCATTTTACGATACTATTATATAAAGTGATATCGCTGATATAATAAATGATTTTGGAAACAATGGTGTAAGTATTAATATACCTATCATTATTCTGCGGCAATAATATCGAGATACGCTTTGTTAATGCATTTGTAATGTTTTCAGGTTTCACCGTTCGATATGTTTGGGAGCATATCGAACAGCGAGAGTCAAAGTGATGAAGCCATTGAAAATTTGCTCTCTGAATATCAGCATTACTTGGAAAAGGCACACAAACAGAGAAACAATTACATAGAAAAATCTAAAACAAAAAACAAAGTACCGCTTCTACCACGCCACGATCAATATACAAAGGCTAAATCTGGTGTAGGTTATAAACATGACGAGTACTTGTATGCTAACGGCTTCTACAATACCGGTGCATATAAATTCCCTCCAACATCGTACGGTAGTCCTTTAGACGTATTCATACCCGTAAATTCGAAAGGAAAATATATGAATAAACCAGACACGTCAACACTCCCAAAAGGAAATCGGGAAGAACTTCTACCACTTGAAAACTTTATGTTCAATGAAAAAAAAACAATGGATTTATCTCCTGTTATGCATAAATATTCTTTCGAGCCGATGAAATCATCGTGCTATTGTAAAAACAATCACATTCCTTGCGATTGTGGCTGCAAGCAGTGCTTAGTACGTTTTGAGCCAAAGTTGCATGACCCTATGGAACAAATACGTTCAATAGATGACCAAAAAAAGAACATATTGCAATATTCTTCACCATATGAACATTCTATAAAAAAAACCGAACTCTTAATTGATGATAATATGAAAGAAATGTTTCCCGACAATACGTTAAACATCCGCATTAAAATTGATCTTGAATTACCAAAACCACAAGATATTACGGGAAAATATTATAAAGTTCACAATCGCGATAGAATGTTTGAACAGGATGACGCAGTATCTAAAGAGCTAACAACTGGGATGAATTTACCATTTCCATATTTCAATTTCCCTGTTCCCATGGAACTTTATGGATACAAAAAAGCCGCAAAGTACAGTAAAGATGATTCTACCCCATTACACAAAATAACAATCCATAAAAAAAAGAAATCTAGGACTAACAATAATAATAAGAAACATCGAAAGAAAGTTATAACTTTCCACAATATAAAGGTAGAGCAGCAACCATTGTTCCCGAATCACTTTAGTGATAACATCAGCAATACATTTAAGAACGAAATAAACAATAATGGTACTAATGATACAAACCTCCAACCATCAAATGTGTTGCAATTTGAAATTAACGCCATGATTAATAAAACCGACGATATTTTAAACGAAACTCAGACCGAAGAAAGTGTCTATTTGATGGTCAACATTACAAATAATTCTTATAATGGAACAGAAGATACACACAAAATTGAAAATAGCATCGAAACTGATTTACCGAGAAAGAGCACTAACGTGACTACTGCAATTCGCAAAAAACGCGATGTATCGAATGTTAATGTACCACCTAGTAAAACTCATTTGACGTCAAAACCTTTACAGCCAGCAATAACCAATATGACTAAAGATATAAATTATGGGAAAAAAGCTGACAAAAACCTACTAAGTGATGTAGAGTTGTTGTATTGGCCAAATGTTACTAGAAACAAAGGAGATGTTAAATCTAAAAATATCACAACTATAATACTGGAAAATGAACACAAGAAGACAAAGTTAAACATGAGTAAAGATACAATTCGTCAGAATCATACCAGAGTACTAGAGCAGGCTATATTTAGTGACGTTGATTGGGACGATGTCGCCACGGTTGCGCCAGCTTTCATGTCTTTTGTGGGCAAATACATCCGTGGAGTTTTAACATTTTGTCGTCAGAAAGTTTGCCACTCGATGAACTGTGCAAATAAGACATGCCTGCATAGAGTGTGTGTTCCCATAGATAGATTGAATAATAGAGGACATTGTGCTGGAACCATTGTACAGGTATTAATTACATCTTACTTTTTTTTTCTAGGACCTATAATTTTCACGTAATATGTGATTATATTGATTACTAGCTTCGCCCCGCGGTATCACCCGCAATGTCTCGATCCCGTGGGAATATCGGTTTACCCATATGCCAAATTTTATCTAAATCCGTTCAGCCCTTTTAGTGTGAAATCGTAACAAACAAACACAAAAATCAAATCTTTTCTCTTTATAATATTAGTTTAGATAAACTGGGACAGTGGGCACAATTTGTTATATACTAGCGACCCGCCCCGGCTTTGCACGGGTGCCAATGTAGATACTAATGTGGTGTCAGTGTGGAGTGATTAATAATATTAATATTATGATTAGACTATACTAATAATATAATACTATATTATACTATTGTATATATCTCTTTACATAGTATAAAACAAAGTCGCTTTTTTGTCTGTGTACGCTTAGATCTAATATCGAATAGCTTCGTAAATAACCCATTATTTTTTTGTAATATGTAAAAGATAAAAATGGTTGCTGTGGGTTATCCTTACGAGATAGTCATATACCATCGCTGACTTTTTTTGTAATTCTTTTTAAGATATACAATTCCGTAGTACATTATTTAGATCTATTCGTTCATTTGCAATGTAAGCGCACAAAAATTATGTTTTTTTATGACATCACATTACAAATCCTTGAAATTCTCTGCTTTTATCCACTATAATTTGCATCATGTATTATACATAAAAACCTTCCTATTGAACCACTGTCTATTGATAAAAACCGCATTAAAATCCGTTGCGTATTTTTATAGATCTAAGCGTACAGACACGAAAAGCGACTTTGTTTTATACTATGTAGAGATTTGCCTGTTTGTTTCAGATAGCGTAGCATTTATTTACATCTTAAACCCTTACTTATACTATGGTGAAGTTTGAAAGCCTTAAGTATGGTCGTTCCCCGCTCATTAAGTAAACATTCCCTACAGGGTCTTATCTTGAAGATAATAAAGTACTTAGTTGAAGTAAGTATAAAAAGGCGAGACGGGACTGTTTAAACATTTATTCCTGTTAAGAATATCCCTACTAGCTGTCGCCATGCTAGTTTCTAAAACCTTTGTCGTGTCTTTTTTCTTGTGTTTCGTGCATAATTGCTTAAGTAAACCAGCAACAGGAAGTAAGTTTAACATTTTTTTTTTTCTAGTAACAGAACTCTTTTTTTTGTACAAATAATATTTTAAATGAAGTGTTACTGTTTAAAAATGCCTCTACATTTTTATATACGTACAATATTGCTTGCAGATGAGATAACAGAGGGCCGCGGGATCGGGGCCAATATATGGGGATGGTTAACATATCCCTTTTCTTCGTGGAGTACCGAGGAAACAGAACAACCTGTGACTGGACTACTTTTAGGATCCACGACAAACAACCCTAAAGACATTGTACACATTAGAAGTTATAATGTTACAATTTGGTGTAACGATCAAACTTGCAATACAATGAAATGCGATAAGACCCATTGTAGAAACATTACATGTAGTATTTACGATACAGATTTTAGAGGAGAATGCAGACAGTATAATATCATAGCGGATTCTGATGGGCTCACAGTGCAAAAGACAACAGAGAAGACACCAAAAGAGATTATACCGATTAAACCTACAGAAATATATAATGTTACTTCTTTGGCTAATAACACTCAAGAAAATGGCAATAACTCGGCGTTTGTAGGTCATCCTCTACAACTACAAGCAACTCTATCGTCAACTGTAAACAAACCAAATCTGAGTATACATTCTGCAAGCACAGAAGATCCGACTATTCCTAAAACCCAGGTGAGCAATAACGTCATTTTACTGATTGTGCATATTTTCTAAAATTTAAACTGATATCTATCTCCAAAAATACAAAATGTACATAAACACTATTAAATATGTACCTACATTTCAAATTTGATACCTACAACGGTAGCACTTAAATTTTACTAAAATACTGCCAAATTATAAAAAAAATACTTTAAGTGATAAAACGCGCAATCGTAGTATTCAGAATTTGGGAGAGTAACCGCACACGTGTTAACGTTTTCTTACACAAAAATGATAAGAATATTTTATCTCGTCGTCGCGTCGTAAGGTCGGTCAAAGCTAAATTGTAGATGGCGTGTCCATAGCTAGGTCCATAGGGTCTACCAATAAAGACATTTCTTTTTATTCATTCCATTTAGTGTTCATTCATGAGTTTGGTTTTATTCCACTATTTCGTTATTTTCGGTAATTTTGATATTCATTCGACATGAAAAAAGTCAAAATTAAAAACATTAAATATTGCTTATTTCCTCGTAGGTAATCACTTTCTTCAAAATGTTTCCGACATAACCTCGAATTCTGTTTAGTTAAAATAATTATCTGCAAATACGCCACAATCTTCTAAGTTTAGGTCTTTCGGAAAATTGTACTACTCTAGTGTCCGAGCATTGAGGAACGCAAAAACGTGTCATTTTCGCAAAGCTAAATAAAAACCACCTCACGCCTTACATAATTAGTTTGTTTTGGGAACTAGCTACGACAGCGCCGTTTTGACAGATGCCTTCTCCAATAAGCTGTTTTTTTTTTAATTAAAAAAAACCTTGTTTTGTTGTTTTGATGTTGCATATTTTTGCATTTTTTGGCGATATTGTTTCTTAATTCGAGCAGTTATGATGCATACTTACAAGTTTCATACATATAATCCTCATGTGATCAAAATTCGATTATTAGTAGCCTTCATCTCATTTCTAGTTACTTGAACGAAGTCGCAATAATCCAAAATACCAGCCTAATCTTAAAACTTTATGGCCGGTTTACCCACTTGATAAGTTCCGGGGAACAAGACTGACCGTTTGGCTGATAAATATGTACAATCTCTGCCCCATTTTTTAATATGAAAATGTTTGATTACGGGTGCTGTCAAACCAGCCCTTGGAAAGTATTCTTGTTTTTTTTTTAATTGTCTTGTAATATCAAAACAACATTCGTAGTTATCCTTTACCTAACCCAGGGCATACCGAACTCCGGAACGTGAGAGCAACGCGAGACATTATAGAAATGTTATTGTGACTATGTCTGCCGCATGCGAGAGGTATTATGTGTTTTTATTAAATATTCTTGTTATTCTTTTGCAGGTCTAAATAAGGCAAGAATTGACCGGAAGCATGTATTAATTAATAAAACATAAAAAGTTATTTGAAAAATGTTGTTAGCTCTACTTCTTGGAGTGCACTATGTAATGTGCAAAACAATGAAAAACTTTCCAGTATCAAGAAAAAGAACTTGGTGATCGAATCGTTTAACAAAACAACACCAAAAAAGGAATTCCTGCGATAATCACAACGGACGGGTGGCGACGTATGTGTAAATTCTATGAGGCTTTCTTATCATCTGTGTCATTTCTAGATAAGGGACGTACCTAAGCTTAGTTAAGTAATTCTTGTAATGTGTTTGTTTAATTAAAGAGCATGAAGATAATAATATCATAAAGACACCCAGCCATGCAGATTAATTCACCTATACTAATTATTAAAACACTTACCTACTTATTGTTGTATAGTTAAAAAATAATTTATTGAAATAAGTTTTTGTGTAATAAATACTTAAGTAACTTGTTTCTATGCACAACACATGGCACAGAACTAATTTTTAATTCACTCACGTAATTCGTGTTTCTTGTATTAAATTAAGATAATGAAAGGTATTTTATTTTATTTCTCCTTTCCTTGTTAGAATTCTAAGTTACAAATCCTTACTTAATATTATAAATGCGAAAGTAACTGTCTGTCTGTCGCGCTTTCACGCCAAAACTACTGAACCAATTTAAATGAAATTTGGTACACAGATAGTCTAGAGCCTGAGAAAGGACATGGACATAGGCTACTTTTTAATGCGATTAAGGGGTTGTAAGGGGTTGAAAGGGGGGGATGAAAAGTTTTATGGAAGTATCGTCACTTTTAGAGCTAGAAGCTTGCAACTTATTTTTTAGGCTGTTGATTCCATATTAATAAATATGACATTCAAAGTTCGTAAAAGTTTTTACCTCAAGCGTGTAAAATAACAATAGGGAATAGGGGATGAAAGTTTGTATGGAAATATGTAAGGTTTACAACGCCGAAAAACATCTGGCAAAGCACAAGAAAGTCTACTGTGCTTTCGTGGACTTGGAGAAGGCCTATGACAGTGTATGGAGGGAAGAACTGTGGTCGACACTATCCTTGTACGGTGTGGACTGGCGCTTAGTACGGGCACTGAAATCTTTATACAAGGATTCCAGTGCTTGTGTTAGGATAAATGGGGCATACACGATTTGGTTCTGCATCTCGAGGGGTACAGGGTTGTGTAGCGTCACCATGGCTGTTCAACTTGTACATGGATAGTTGTCTGACAGATTTGAAAGAGGGTGAGTATGGATTGACGATTAATGAGTTGCCTGTCAAATGCCTTCTCTACGCAGATGATCAAATTCTACTTGCATCGTCAGCGGAAGGGTTGCAAGACATGGTGACTGTGATGGATGAATCATTTAAAATGAAAGGGATGAATATAAATGTGAATAAGTTGAAGGTCATGGTGTTTGAAAGAGAAGAGGATTTATCGGTATGTGATGTGAAATTAAATGATAAGTGTGTGGAGCAAGTAAGTGAGTTCGTATATTTGGGGAGTCGATTTACAAGGGATGGAAATATTGATGGAGATGTGGAAAGAAGGGTAAATGCGGGAAATAAAGTGAATGGTGCTACACATGCAATTGTGACCAACCAGTTGATGTCCAAAAAAGCACGACTGGCTGTTCACAATGGTGTGCTGGTGCCTACGCTTATGTATGGAAGTGAGTGTTGGGTTTGGCAAAAGAAGCATGAAAGTAGAATAAATGCTGTGGAAATGAGTTCCTTGCGAAGCTTGTGTGGTGTGACTATGAATGATAGACTGAAGAATGATGTGATAAGGCAGCGGTGCGGTTTAAAGGAAGACGTAGTGACAAAAATTGAAAAGAGTATGCTAAGATAGTTTGGTCATGTTGAGACGATGAATGAAGGGCAATTAACAAAAGGTATTTACAAGGCGGATGTGAGTGGAAACGCCGGGAGGGGACGCACTAGGAAGATATATAGTGACCTTATTGGTGATGTTCTTCAGAAAGGTCAGGTGCGGAGAACTCCCAACCGGCGTGCGTGTATGACCAGATGTATGAACGTAAACGAGGCAAAAGGAGTATGTATGGATCGTAGCAGGTGGCGTTCTGTAGTTTCTGCCTACCCCCATGGGATGAAGGCGTGAGTTTATGTTATGTTATGTAAGGTTTATGTGAATGTTTTATAAATTTGCGACAAGAGACAAAATATTAGAGCTATTCTGATGTAACATTTACGGAGTCACACTACACTACACACAGACACTATTCCACGCGGACGAAGTCACGGGCACAGTTAGTTATAAAATAATTATTCAGTTATTGTTGTTTTAAATTAACACCCGACGTCAATTTGCCGTTTTATAGCCATTTCACACAACTGTCAAAGAATGACAGTTAAGATTTGAATATACCGACTAATTAAGTAGGTAGTTAATTTGCTTCACAATTAATTTCCCTTTCTTTACATGGACTACGTGGTATAATATAATTGGGAAAACTGCACATCAGTTGCATGCATGTTGGTTCACTAACAAGTAACGACAGACAAGCACAGCCAAGCCATGTGTCGCACGCGATTTGCGTCGCGTGTCTCACCTGTTTGTAGGAAGTAACATCGGCAGACTCATAGCGAGTTTTTTTTTTGTTTTTTTTTGTTTTGCTATGGAAGCTCCTCATGGATGTCCTCCGCCCTGGGGCGGGCGGAAGGGTCTGTCAGACTCCTACTGACTAAAAACCACCCTGGTGTTCCCTTCCCGAACTTGCACCAGGGATCATGGGAACTTGTGCGCCTTCCACGATCCCCGGCTAGTGCCGCCCGCCTCTGCGAGCATCCTCAAGTCCGCGGGGGGAGGGAGGTGTAAGACTCCCCCCCGACACATCGCGAGCTAAGCCAACTTAGTTTAACTTTATTCATCTGCAATAATGAATCGTAACACGTTTATTTATAGTGCAATTTCCACCAGCCATGTTAGCTCCCAAGTAACACAGGCATGCTGAATAAAATATGAGTAATAGCGATCAGCGAAACTATAAGCTGAAACTATTGTCGGGATAATGTCTGAGTAAACGTCTATTCAGCTGTTATTCAAGCAATTTGGGCACATTTTTAAATGCTTGAGTTTGTATAACAGCGATGTAATGTCTGGATAATAACTTAGTAATATCTGAAAAAAGCTGACATCTCTTTTATACAGCTGTTCATTCATCAGCATTTATTCAGACAAATGCATGTAGATATTGATATTCAGGAATTATTAAGAATTAAGTTCATTTGCGTAATACTTTTCAGAGTTAAGTTGTAAAGTAGAAAAAAAAGTGGTGTTTAATCCTGCAGTGCGTCTTTTTTCTGACACTTCATAGTTTAGTTGCATTAAATAAAATCAAGCACGGTGAAACTGAGAAACGGTAAGTAAATGTTATTATGTATTATAATTATAACCATGATACACGTTATTACTGCGCAAGTAGTTTTATCGTGAATAGCATATGAATTATCGCAATATTTTTCACGCGCCGCTTAGGTGATCAAGTTTAGTGATGGTAAATAAGACATAAATAACACTCTTAGAAGTGACAAAAATTGTTAGGATAAAGCAGCTAATGCCATATCTTTCAAAAATAAATTTTAATGTTTTTTTAACTGTAATGAACTACTAAAATTAGGCATTTGATATACACAATGATTCAATAGTTTACTTAAAAAAACTTTTTTCCAAAAAAACAACCGACTTCCAAAAAAAAACACTAAAGGACTTGAAAAATAACTTTAATTTCGGAAGTCGGTGGCCAAAAGAGAAAATACAAAACCAAAGACACCGACTTCCGAAATTAAAGTTATTTTTCACGTCTTTTAGTGTTTTTTTTGGAAGTCGGTTGTTTTTTATTATACCTAATAGGGTTTTCGTATTTTAGTAAGATCTCTTTAGCTGTAATGTTTGTATCTGGGTGGTTTGATACCATTAAATAGATGATATTTAAAAAAATAAAAAGTAAAATCGATTTCCCGCCATTTTTCAGTTGTTTTTCTGCCCGCCAAAATGAGTCAATATAATGAAGAAATTCGAAACATTTTTAGTTTTGGAAAAAAAGTACGCTTCGACTTATAAGATTTTTCGTCGGTTAAAAAAAGGAAAAATGGTTCCGAAAAAAAAAATTTTGACAAAAAAAACAACCGACTTCCAAAAAATCGGTGTCTTTGGATCTTTATTTTAGTTTTTTGCCACCGACTTCCGAAATTAAAGTTATTTTTCACTTTGTAGTGTATTTTTTGGAAGTCGGTTGTTTTTTTTGTCAAAAAGTTTTTATTTTTCACTTTTTAGTGGGTTAGATAATAATTTATCGAAGTTACAATAGCCTAATGTCAACTGCTCATCACCTTTTACAAAATATTTTGTTTCCCGATGCAAGGAATTGAGGAGTTTATTGTTGAGTATTTCTCTTGGTAAAAACCAGAAGAACTGGAGCTGATGGTGAAGCCACCATCAGCTCCATTTCACCATATGCATTGTGACAAGCATAAATTGCTTAGCAACCAACGAAAGAGCATTGCTAGAGATGACGCGATTACGCAACTTATATTCAGTCTCAAATTGACGCATCAGCATGACTAGTAGGTAGTGGTTGCCCTATGAAAAACTTCAATCTTAATTGGGTATTATTTATGTACGACCTGAATATTTTGGAATATTGAACCGTATGAAGTAAGCCCAACAAAAGGTAAGTGCTGTAAATCGTTGAGGAATTCCCTCGACTGTCTATGGTCTCCATCATCAGACCTGTAATGGCACTTATAACCCATATGGGTGCAAAGTTCTCATCAATATAAATGAATTAAGTCCAAACACAAGGTAGCTACTGTAAACCGTTGAGGAGTTTCCTTAACTGTCATTCATCTTCATCATCAGACCCCTAATGACAGTCATAACACATCTGAGTATAATATTCTCATCAATAAAAATTAATCAAGCCCAAACAAACACAAGGTAACTGCTGTAAATCGTTAAGGAATTCCTTCAACTGTCTATGGTCTCCATCATCAGACCTGTAATGGCACTTATAACCCATATTAGTGCAAAGTTCTCATCAATATAAATGAATTAAAACGAATCACAAGGTAGCTACTGTAAACCGTTGAGGAGTTCCCTTAACTGTCCTTCATCATCAGACCCCTAATGACACAATGAGAACTTTACACCTGAAGGGTTGTGACAGCACAACCCTTCAGGTGTAAAGTTCTCATAAATACAAATTAATCAAGCCCAAACACAAGGTACCTGCTGTAAATCATTGAGGATTTCCCTCGACTGTCTTTCGGCTCCATCATCAGATCGATTCCAGACCTTCATTAAATTGTAGTTCTTTAAAATACTTAATGAAAAAATTAACAAACGCACTAGGCGCTCCTACGATTTTTGAAGGTTCCCCTCGATTTCTCCAGGATTCCATCATCAGATCCTGGTTTCCTTATCATGGGACCACCCTTGAGGTATGTCCTTTCTAACAAAAAAAGAATCATCCAAATCGGTTCACCCAGGAAAGAGTTCTTAGCTAATACACATAAAAAAAAAAAAAAAAAACATACAGGCGAATTGAGAACCTCCTCCTTTTTTTGAAGTCGGTTAAAAATAAGTTTTAATGGCGATTCATTATAAACTGGATAAAAACTCTCCACGCAGCTATTTTACAGCACAACTCTGAATAAAAAGTCACGCTTTTCTATTTATTAAGCTTTTATTTGAGAAATTGTGATCTGGTAGTACAAATATCTGAATAACACTCGAATAAGTTACTAAATATGATTGATAATACAGCTAATTAGGGTTCAAAATAAAATGCAGTCGATCTAATTTCTCAGGAAAATTTATACTTACCTTTTTATAACTTACGTCTATAATAAGTTAATAACAAATCAATCCGCACTTCTATAAAGTCCACGTAATTATGAATGCATACAATATAACTTTTTTTTATTTTTTTTGTAGCATGTACCTAAGTTATATCAATGCAGCTGACCCCCCATTTGCTCAAATTGTTGAGATTCTTTTTACTAAGAAAACGTACATTTTAATATTTTTCTAGATTTGGGTAGATTTTGTCTATGTATTGAAATAAAATATAAAAGAATTATATAATTCTATCGATTCGATTCGTATTCTTAAAAATCCCAACCATTTGTGCAAAGGGGGGTCAGCTAATTGCTATATTTGACTGTACGTATTATAATAGGTAGTATGTAGATACGTTGTGAATTATTATAGGTAGGTACTTAAATAAAATATATACAACAAATTATAAAAAAAATACCAACCCTATCTTCAACGAGAAATCTACATTATTTTGTACAACAACTTTGAACATTTTTTTTCAGATCGATTTGTCAATTGTAACTACGGGTATTGGAACATTTCGAAAAAATTCGAGTTCTGTAAATTTTACTGACTCTAATGGTGTAATTTATGAAGTAGTTACCGAAAAAAGTGCAAGTCAAATAATAGGAAATACGCTAACACAGCAACCAGCTTGCATCGAGGCCCCAATACAACAGCAACTCGACAATATTTACGTGGTACAAAAAGCTATCATTGACAACCAAGAAAAAATTATGAAAAAATTATCAGAATTCTCTGTACAGTTGGAAGAATCACTACCGGTACGTAATCGAGAACCATTCGTTACTACGTTGAATCAAGCTCAAGGTATGCAAACAAAACGAATTCTGCTAAAAGCTATTGACAATATTCAAGACCTACAACAACTAGATACGACCCCGAAGCTTTCGACCCCGGAGGGATTTGAAAACCTCCAAAAAAAGTATTCAATCTTATGTTCAGTACGAGGCAGTGGTACCAACTGTGCCTACAGACTACTAGATGCTTTGTTTACTAAGGATTTTTTTGTGCAAATGTTCCTGGACTGGAGGTAGTCGTAAATCTGATGTGGAAATAGGATTTAAGGAGTATAAAAACATAATCAATTTTTTTTTTGTCATGGTTATTCTTGGGACAATAATTACACGATGGAAGATAATGAAGATTTCTTCAAAACGGTATTAAGAAATGCGCTAAAGAGAAAAGATTCGAAAAATGTTCGCTTAGCAGCACCAAAGAAAAGGATAAAGAAGAATACTTCTAACAAAAATGTCAACAGAAATGAAAATAATGGTAACGAAGACAATGAAAATGAATCTAAGAATGACAATGAACATGGTCCTGAAAATAATGTTTTGGAAAATTCAAAACCGCAAAATCAGAGTGATAAAACCGTCAGGCTCAGAAAGAAGTGGAGGAGGATGAAGAATCTCTTTGTTAGATTTAATTTGTTATACAGTATGTTAATTAATGAAAGGCGTTCCTTTTGGGAATATTTCTGGGGTTTTCTAGGATCTATGGTAGTGCTACCGGTTCAAGTGAACGCCTTTCATTAATTAACATACTGTATTGTTTTGCTGCCTCGTTGGTCTAGTGGTCGCAAGCGCTACTGCTGAGCATGAGGTCCTGGGTTCGATTCCCGGGTCGGGCAAAGTGTTATTGGGTTTTTCCATCTGGAATTTCTCGGTACAAGCCCGGAGTCTGGATTTGTGCCCGGTTGATGGCAATAGGCTCGCCCCCTATTATATGGGACTTAAACATAACTGGCAAATTGTGGGTGTGCTATAAGTACACCTCTGCCTAACCCTTCTGGGAATACAGGCGTGATGTTATGTAATGTGTAATGTGATGTATTGTTTTGTCAGTTGGTAGCATGTTGCATCAGCCAAAGAATATGTGTACCTTATGTCTATTTGTATGTGGCTCAGGTAGGAATTTTGAATATTGGTGCATTACACATTTGTTGATTTTCAATTCTGTTGGCCATTACTCTAGCGTTTGGTGGGTGTGCCCCTTACTTACGCAGGTACCTACGTTAAACCCTAGAGGAACGTCCAGCTGACGCTAGTGGGGTCTGGGCCGACATATTGTTGACTTAGAACAGTTAAACTTTTTTTATTTTTAGTAAGTACCTAGTGTCATTTAATAATTTATAGTAAGCGGTAGTTTTTATGTTTTTTGATGTTTTTTTTGTTTTTGATTACGGGTGATATCTTGGTTTTTGCAGTACAGGAAGGACGTAATAGTACTTACGAAACTAAAAAAGTTTACAATGGAAAAAAATTAAGTGTCCTAAACGTGCTGGATTGGGTATTAACTTTTGCATTGTACACATACAGCAAAAATTTTCGCGCATTCAGTATCGGTTCCATAGTAAAAGTTGTAGTTTCATGGGTACGATCTCCTCATTCCGGGACTGCAACCACTAGAAAATCGTCCTGTATTTTATGCTTGATATTATGTCAAGTTGTGAAACATAGATGTCATGGACATTCACTTTATAGCTGTTGTCTATTTGAATGTTTAAATATTATGCTTAGAGCCGTTTCACATAGGCTAGATCTATAGGTAATTTCGAAATAACTTATAGATGTTCTGCTAGGTGTAGCAGGAGCATTCGGAACTCGCTCACTCTTTTCATAAGACCATAGTGAGTACAATACGTCGTCTTTAGAGCTTGCCTCGAGCTCATCAAGATTTTAATTATACCTAGGCAGGTTCGAGAAAGCGTCCCCAAGAACTTATATATTTTTTTTTTCTTCTAATTATAAGTTTGTACGGAATTTTTAAAAATTAAGAAATACAGGTACTTTACATTATTTAACGATTTCATTTATAGTAATTAACTACCTACTATTCCTCAATGTGTACTTTTATGGTGTAAAAGTATGCCACAAAGGAAAAAAATAAATTTCGTTATTGTATGTGGTACTTACTAATTTCAGTTTGTCATTAGAAAAACTTACATCAATTTTGCGATTAGTCTTTTTTAGAGCACTTTTTTTAAACATTAAAATAAGATGATTTTATAGGTATATCGAATATTTCAATGGTATCTTCTACTTTATGCCCTTCAATATATTTTTCAGTTATTTCTATCACTTCTACTGTTGCTCCTTCGAAAGTCATAAAATATTTATCATTACTTTTATGTGAAATTTTTAATTTTCCATAATCAAGTTTGTTCTGTTGCCTACTTTTTAATAATTTCGGATATCGTGTTACTTCTCTAACTATTGTTTATGACACACATCCAACACTTTCATTCAGTCTTTTATCGACTTGCGACAATGGTCTTCTGCCATCTCTTAGCATTTTTTTTATTGAATAGAGCTTATTTTCAAAAGGGTATGAATTGAATGTGTTGAGTGTACCAAATTTTCGGACTTCTGTAATATGTACTAAATTATGAATATTGCTTGTCGTTTATTCAACATATTTTTTTTTTAAATTATTAACAAAATATAGAAATAGTTCTTGTGAAAGATGTAGCAATGACCTGTAATTTTCAGATTAACATATCGTAATTGCACAAAAAAGCGTAAGAAAATGTTCATAGGCGTCTTGTGGCAGCACGTGAGGTAAAATAATAAAGCTCAAATAATAATAAAAAGTTCCAAATTCGGTTGCTTTCCAAAAATGCGCAAAAACCAGCGGGGCCGAAGTTTGTTCCTTGAGAGAGGCCATGGTAGAGCGGACAGATTTGACCTTAAGCCTTGTCTCCCAGTGGGGTGATGACAATCTCGTCTCTTTTAACGCCACCAAAACACAGGCGTGTCTTTTTACCGCTAAAAGGAGTCAAATCAACCAATCTCCTATTTTTGGGGGTACATCTGTTCCTGTAACTGATCGGCTCGAGCTCCTAGGCATGCAGTTGACATCTGGTCTCAACTTCGGCGCCACCATCGAGTATAAAGCCCAAACTGCGGCTAAGAAGCTGGGCATCCTAAATAAGGTGAAGCGATACTTTACGCCTGGACAGCTTTTAACCCTCTACAAAGCGCAAGTCCGATCCTGCATGGAGTATTGCAGCCACCTTTGGGATGGCTCAGCTAAATACCAACATGCCGCGCTTGACTCGGTGGAACGCAGAGCTAAGAGACTCATCGGCGACATAAAACTGGTGGATGCCAAGCTTCACAGCTTGGCTCATCGCCGTAAGGTTGCCTGCTTGTCGGTCTTCTACAGATTGTACTTCGGTGAGTGTGCCCAAGAACTCCACGACCTCATTTCACCGGCCCCCTTCTACCATCGGACATCTAGGCGCACTGCAAGTTACCATCCCTACCTAGTTGCTATTCCACCAATTCGCATTAAGCGCTTCCAAACATCTTTTATAATGCGCACAGCAAAAGAGTCAATCAATCAAAAATCAATCAATTCAAGTCAATTCTCTACCTGCGCCTGTGTTTCCGACCGCATACAACCCAAATCTCTTCAAAGTAAGAGTGAACAGGCTTCTTCTGGGTAAGCTCAGTCCATCGTCGACTTTGCCTCTGTCATCTCTGACCTAGACTAGAGTCAAGAGCAAACCCATCTAAAATAAAAAATAAAAAATGCAGTTCCTCCAACCCTCGCACAGAACGATGAATTTCTGAAGGTACTTTACAGGCATTAAAAAATCTGAAACTATCTGTATATCACGAGCTCTCCATTTAGTTCCAAGTTTTCCAAAGTTGCCGTTGCGCCAACCTAAGATAAGTCTTTTCATTACCCCCAAGTCTATAAGATGTAAGGAATCAGAAATCGGGAAATCTTCAACCATGTCAATAGGTAATTTTAAAAGAGGTGTGTCTGTCTTGTGATGATTTGCGTATCGTTTCGCTCTAAAATCTTGATCAGTTCTTTTAGGACATCCCGTATTCGGAAATATAACTGTGTGAGATTGATGGGAGTATTCTCCTATTGTTGTGCATTTAAGGCAACCATGTTTGCCATTAAAATTGCAAACCCCTGAAACAAAAATACTTTGACTTACCTAAATAAAAACGCAAAAGGAAGCGCTATGTTTATGACACTATCCTAATATATTTGTAATAAGTAAAGTCATCCGTTGCATTTACCGCCCCAACAATTGGCGACCGTGTGCAACAAGAAACTGCAAGTTGGGGCGAAGAAACACTGCGGCTCGGTGGCGAGTTCTCGATTGTTCTCGAACCGGCCGTGTGGTAACGAATTTATATCCAATCAATATTTGAAAAGGTTTTAAAGCAGGCCATTCTGTTTCAGCTTGCTGGCTGTCTAGTGGGCTGGTTGATTATATTAAAATTATTAAAAATAAATTAAACTATTTACATAAATTTCTACTTACCTTTAATAAACGCTCTTGCTGGAGAATCACAAATGAAGCATCTTATTTTTATAATTATTGTGTGTTATACCTTCTTTGGATACTTGAATTCCATTTTTAAGAATATTAGCAATTTCTGTAACAAAATCTTCTAAATATTCATTTAAGTTTTGAGGTTTTCCAGATCCATAATAAATTCCCACAATAAAAGGTTCTATCTCCGGTTTTCCATATAAATTACACAGTATTGGCCAAAATTCTTTTTTTGTGCTTTTAAGTATTGGTAAACCATCGAAATTCAAATTCAAATATACAATATCTGGTACTTCCTCCAAAGCACTAAAAACATTTTTTAATGTTGCAGTGAGACCGTTATGCTTGTACTCTCCACCTTCAATTGTTTTTAAAGTGATATTTCGGGGAGTTTGTAGTAAGGTTCTAGGATCTGTCAGTAAGATTCCGGGAATCCTCTCATTGATAATTGCCATCAATTCTTTCAATGCGACTTGTGAGATATTTTTACTAAGAGCCCATTCTTTAATTTTACAGCAAAAGGTTATATTTTTAAATTCAATGAAATTCACATCTGATTCATCTTCACTAGATGCGGAACCATTATTGTCTTCTGAATTCCGTACAAAATCAATATTAACATTATTTGAAGGTACGGAACTCTCTTCCACTGGATCTGTTCGGACTTGACTCAACAATTTACATATTTGATTCGTTTGTGCATTCGTATTTGTCTCTAAAACTGTATTATTCAACTTCATATACTCTTTCATACATTTACGACGAATTCCTCTAGTTCTTCTCCTAGATTTCCATGATTTAATTTCCATTTTTATCAAACTGTTCACAACAAACTTGCGGTACAACAATACGCAACGACACAACTATGGTTTAAACGTCCCTTATTCAATTACTACCCAACAAAACTTTGTATAACTTGTTTAAAAATGATACTTTTACAAGTAATTGCGGAATAAGAATACATCATTCAGCTTCCATCTGTGTTAGTTGGCTATAAACTATGACTTTATTTCCATTATACCGAAATAAGCTGTATAAAGAACCCAGAAAACACTTTTATACAGTAGCTGAATAATTAATAAAATGTGCAACCTTATGTGACTTAAAGACAAAATAAAAGCGGTTATTCAAAATCAAGCTTTTTAATAAAAATTAAACTACACCAATATTCAGAAGACAAGTGTTTAGGACACTATTTTATAGTATTTAGTGGTTTCATAAGCAATAAACTGAGTAAAGTTTGTATAATGGTATTGGTTAACTACGTTTATTCAGCTAATTGTACTATTATACAGATAAATGCTGTCGCAAGCACTCTTTATCAAATAAAAGTCATCTGGAATGCTTTAGGCTTAATAACATCTGTGTTATACGCGGTAAAGAAGTTATTACTAAGCTTTAAGAAAACTAGTCAACTTAACACAACTTTTACCAAGCTTACAGAATTATAAAGGCCGAAAGGGAATATTATTCAGAATTTGGCTGTTTCAATAGCCATTTACTCACACATTATGTAGCTTATAGCTGTAAACATTTGCGAATTGCTATTACTCAAACTTTATTCAGCATGTCTGTGTTACTTGGGCTATGTGCTCAGTAGCCTAAGCTAGTACATAGTTTACCTGGCTAGTGGAATGTAAATGAATGAGGTTTAATATTATTATAAACAAGCGACCTGGAGGCCTAAAATGGACGCTTTGGCAGAATCATAATATGAACTGCGTACAATTCGTATAACCCGCAATTCATCTGTTTGACAGCTGCTATTTGACATTAGACTTCATTAGAGCAATGCATAATTTGTGAACCATTCTATGAAACTTCCTACAAAACTGTCAAACAGATGAATTGCGGGATATTAATTGTAGGCAGATCATAATATGATTCTGCCAAAGCGGCCATTTTAGACCCACTGCCCTTGTTTCGCACGGCTCGAATGTACGTAAGTGGCGACATGTCAAAACAACGAGTTTCCTCTACTATATATAAGTTAAATAATAATCTATTATCATATGACATAAATCTTCCGGAATAAATGCTCTAACAAAATGATGGTGAAAACCGAATATAAATCAATAGGCTAGTTGATAGTGATAAAAAACCTCATGAATTTTGTTTTGTAGAATGGTTCTGAGCTAAAAACATCAAAACTAAACTTAATTTTTGTAAATGATTTTATATTAATTAGGTAATATTTTAGGGAAATAATTGCGTAAAATCAGAAAATAAAAAAATAAAAAACTTGAGAGGTGTCAAGGGACACCCGGATGGAACGAAGTTCCTTTCGATTAATTAGTGAAGGAATTGTAATAAAATTTTAATTAAAATGTACAAATATATGGAAGGAAAATTGGTTGCGTGATAAGGAACTTCGTTCCAATATTAAATTTAAATAAAAATAAAATAAAATAAAATAACTTTTTTTTTTTTTAAATATTTTAAAAAATAATTTTTTTAAATTCAAATTCGAAATAGAAATGAAAATATCTGGCTTGCTTTCTATAAGAGAGAGAGAGAAATTTTAAAATTTAAATATTTTAAAAAATATTTTTTTTAAATTCAAATTCGAAATAGAAATGAAAATATCTGGCTTGCTTTCTATAAGAGAGAGAGAGAGACAGACAGAGAAACATGCGACGCCGCACAGCTTACAATAGCTTACTATAGCAAAAAGTGTCGTGACAACTTTTCGTAAGATTTTTTTCCGTCTAGCCCCCTTTCACAACGCGCGATAAGGAACTTCGTTCCAATATTAAATTTAAATAAAAATAAAATAACTTTTTTTTTTTTTTAATATTTTAAAAAATAAAATTTTTAAATTCAAATTCGAAATAGAAATGAAAATATCTGGCTTGCTTTCTATAAGAGAGAGAGAGAAATTTTAAAATTTAAATATTTTAAAAAATATTTTTTTTAAATTCAAATTCGAAATAGAAATGAAAATATCTGGCTTGCTTTCTATAAGAGAGAGAGAGAGACAGACAGAGAAACATGCGACGCCGCACAGCTTACAATAGCTTACTATAGCAAAAAGTGTCGTGACAACTTTTCGTAAGAATTTTTTCCGTCTAGCCCCCTTTCACAACGCGCGATAAGGAACTTCGTTCCAATAAAAAAACCCGACTGCGTTTCTGTGTAATTTGGAAATGTAAAAACCCTAAAACTAGAAAATCGTCATACCAGATTGCACTTAACTTTAAAATAAGTTTAATTTCGGAAGTCGGTGTCTTTGGCTTAGTATTTTCGTTTTTGGCCACCGACTTCCGAAATTAAACTTATTTTTAAGTTAAGTGCAATCGGGTACGACGACTTTCTTGTTTTAGGGTTTTTATTTTTACATTTCCAAATTACACCGAAACGCAGTCGGGTTTTTTAGTTTTTAAATTACTGTTTTTTAATTTATTATTATACATATACCCAGTGTCACTCTCACAATAAATACGAATCCAACGACAACTCTCAAGCTAAAATCCATCAAGCCGTTCAGGCTGCAGAGCGTGCCAAACAATTATACGTACATACTCTCGAAAAACATAGCCTTCCTTCTGGCGCAGTCGAGTAAAAATAAAGTCATCGTCACGTGACATTAAACGCTAATCAAATCGCGACCGTCACTACTTTCCGTCGACTGTTTCAAGTTGTAAGTAGAAACAAATTTTATGCGATAGACATACAGTTTATTTTGCATTACCAATAGAGAACAGATGTACGAACATAATCGTGAAGGTAACAACACTGATTGATAGTGTGTCCCTCTCGCACAATGTGGCACTGTTCTGTCTAATGAATTAGTAGTTTTCAGTCACATTCTCAGGTAACTACGTTCACAATTAGAAAATGAAAATCATCTAACAAAAAATTATCTAATAACTAATTATTGTCTGCTTTGAACATAATTTTTACCCGACAACGGCAGACCCAAAGGTGGGTTATGATTTTAACAGGCTATCTATGTAAGTGTGTATGATATGTTCCCTCATAACTCCTAAACTTCTCGTCGTATTTTGACCCTTTTTAGTTGGCGTTTTTGTCGTAATCGGATGGTTTAAATTTTTTACTTTCATACTATTTATATAGGTAGATAGGGGCGTAGCTTTCATACAACCCGGTTCCTATCGGCTTCCTTAGGGAACAACCACTCTCTAAATTTCTCACTTACTAAATTTGTAGGACACACGTGACTTCGTGTCTCGCAGCACCGCGTCGTCGGTAACTAAGGAAACCAAACTACAGCGAGTTATGACAGAGATATAATTAATAGAAAAGTACGTAGGCGAGAACGAGATAGAATGAATGATTGTGTTTTTCTTTGCATCATGTTTACCGCAAATAAATCCTTTTTCCTTCTCTTTATGATAATGTTCGATTTCGTAGATTTGTTGTGTTAATTTCTTGACACATAAATTCACGTGTATTTGTTTTCATCTGTTCTTTTGCATTTTATTCGTTACAACATCATTTTAGAATACGTTTATAATATAATGTTATTCAGAAATAAAACTATACTTAGTCAGTAATAAATTATCGTTTTATTTCTGTAAAACATGTTTTATTTCTGTAAAACATTGATCATCCTGTTTGTGTAGTGATAGCGTCGCTTTGGTTATGTTACTTGGCGTTAAATTAATAAAAGTAAAGAAATTACTTAAATTTTTGAGTTAATTAATTTTGATGTTATATACTTAGTTAGTTATTTATGAGAACTGAACAATTTTTTCTTCGGCTTCCCTCTGAGAATAATTGTAGCTGAGCTAGATACTGATAGATAGTTGATGTCATAAAAATAAACAAAGTAGTCACTGGTTTGCTGTAGTATATTTTTGCCTGGATGAGACTGTTCAGGAGTTTGGAAACTGGTACTATAAAAGAGAGACCTATGTGCCCAGCAGTTCGTGCAATGAAGTCGGGATGTGGTTGATGACGAGATCTAACCTGAGTGTGCAGTTTCCTCAGCGCCGGCGGTTTGGCACTGGTTTCTGTGTCCGAAGATATGGTCCTCAGGAGAAGCGGAGTTTCGCTCGAATCTGCCAGCTCGGATACCGTGTCGCTTAGTTCAGAATTTCGTACTAACTAAAGGAATTTTGCAAAAAGATAATTATGTATTTTAATGTAATTTATTGAATTTTTAACTTATTGTTGTATTTAAACGAAAATAAGTATTTACTGCAAATAAAACTGATATTTAACCTGTAAATATTTATTTCTAGCTTCAATAATGTTACGTAATATATTTTGAATAATAAAATATCATGGGTGCTATTTCCGAACACGACTTAATTTAAATAAAAGAGCGGGAATAAAATTTCGTGGTTGACGTAAAGAGTTGAATAAGTTAAAAAGTATTAAAATAATCGTAAAATATGAGTGAAACTAGCGACGAGAACAGTATTTTATCACCGGAAGAGTTAAAACAACAAGTTATTAATACAGAATTAAGTTTCCTACCTGCAGGTAGGAAACTTAATTCTGTTCTATAGTACTGTTTTTGCACCTGAAGTCGAGGTGTTGTCAGAGGCGGATTGAGTGTCGAGAGCGCCATAGGCAAGCACCTCATTAGCGCCCCTGTAACGGCCATATAATATTATAAATTTTAACTAGTACTTATACAATAATTAGCTGCGCCATACGATTTCACCCGATATCAAGTTCTATGGATTTTTTCTGCAATTTAAAAAAAACCGTCTATTCTTTCACGTCCATCATTTCATTACTCATTTATTTTTTCTTTCAAACGTAAACGTCAAACGCCTGCAGGAGTGTCATACGCAAACGTCAAACGCCTGCAGGAGTGTCATACGACGAGGTCACTATAGTCGCCCGGCCACGGCACCGCGCACCGGTCATTTCTAACATAAAGTGTAATAACTTGAAAACTACCGAACTTATACCCTAATAAAAAATCGTGTGTGTAGCTGAAACCATACAGAATCAACAAATGTTAAAACTACCATACAACTTCATAGTCGAAAGAACTGTAAAAAAATGTTAAACTAAAAATATGTGTTGAATTTCCGTAAAATATTTGTTCTTACTGAAATTTTGTACATTAGTTTGTAGTTTGTGTCAATAAAACCTATTAATTATTAAACTAGACTATCTAAGCTTTTTTTTGATACCCATATGTCCGTACTTGGTTTGCTCAGAGTAGCACAATACACTAAAACAAACACCCCATTCCCGCAACAATTTCATGCCCCCCTAAGGGTTCTGCGAAACGTGTGTTTATAAATAGGATTTAATTTATTTTACATGATTTTTGTGTAATTATATTTGAAATGATAGGCAATCATTTGTATGCAATAATTATATATACTTTACAACAATTCAGTACCGGCATACCAAAAGAATTGGAAAAACAACGAAGCGTATGCGCGGTTAAACATTCGTCTGAACCCTTATCTGTTAAATTCGTGAACGTGTTAAAACGTCCACGCCTCAACTGTTGCTGATTACAAATTGTACTGCGGAACGAATTAGATTATTCGTGATCTTGAACTATCTTCATAGTATTAAAACGTTCTGAGCGTTTTAAAATACTAATAATTAACTTATGTCCATATTACAAGCATTACTTTAGTAAATTTTTTAGTAAAACACACGTAATTTAACACGAAAATGCCGGCGCGTAGCGTGTCGCTACGGCCTCAATTTTTCACAACGAGTTTAACACATAAAAACTGATTCAAAACCTATGACACATATAGATATTCGTAAACCTTGATTAATGAGGATTTTTATGATATATAACACTAATACATTGGGTTATTAACTACGCCATCAACACATAATATGTACGGAGCGCGCATCGTTCGTCATCCAAAATGGCGGAGCGCTGACATAAAACTTTTATTTTGCAAAAAATACTTATGGTCGCCACAGATTATAGCATAATATTGTACGCGGAAACTAATAGGGCGCCACCCGGCGGATTTTTTTTGCAACAGTACAGTGTGCCAGTGGTATTTAAATCGATTTGAACGCAGCAAACCGAATCGGTCACGATCGGGGGGTCTGACGTTAGACCGGAAAATATTTTCGGTCACGCTCGGGGGGTTTGACGTTAGACCGGAAAATATTTTCGGTCACACTCGGGGGGTCTGACGCTAGAGCGGTGTAAATTATGTGTGTTTTGTGGTAGACACCGCCAATTAAAGAACATAAAGAATTAATGATTACTCATCGAAAACTGCTTAGTTGAATTTGTCGGAAATAGGAACACCCAAATACTCCGAAATATTTTATTCCGAATTTCGATGTTCCGATTTTCAAAAGTCCGAATTTCATAATACCTAAGAATTATAATGTCTATTATTAAAAATCACGTTTTTTTTTTTACCGAAAGTCTTAAATGCGATTTGTTTGTTTTCCGATTTTCATACGTTCAAAGAATCAAATGCTCGATGGGTTCTCGGTCCGAAAAACGACTTTCCGATTTTCAATATTTCGAATAAACTGCTAAAACTAGGATTCTGATTCAATTAGTGTAATATTCAGAAATTCAAAATCTGTAACGTTTAATGTAATTTAAAAACGTCTATTTTGTCATTAGGTAATATTTGTGTATAAATAATTTATTTTTAACCGACGAAAAAAAAGGAGGAGGTTCTCAAGTCGACCCGTATATATATATATATATATTTTTTTTTATGTATGACCACGCATAACTTTTTACAGAGTAGTCCGATTTTGATAATTCTTTTTTTAATGGAAAGAGTATACCTCAAAGTTGGTCCCATTTAAAATTGAAAAATGAAATCCACCCCTGAGGGTAGAAAAATAGGGGTTAAATGATTTTTCACCTACAGAATGTTCCCTTGTGAACCGATTCTGTTGAAACTTGGCACATATACGTAGTTCTAATGATGCTTCAACAAAAAAGAGACCTGAAGATCATCTGATGATGGAGACGGAAGACAGTCGAGAGGGCTCCTCGACAGCTGACAGCAGTTAGATCGTGTTTGGGCTTATTTCATTCATCTTGATGAGAACTTTAAGCCTAGCTGGAGTATGACTGTCATAGAGGGTGTGATGTTGGGTACGGAAGGCAGTCGAGGGAAGTTCTAAATATTAGCAGTGAGAGCATACTCAAAACAGTCAAAAGCTTATAAATTAATAAAGATAATATTTATTACAGCTATAAACAGCAAATCCTTAACTTCTGGCATATTCCCTATAAAATGGAAAGTGGGAAAGATGGTGACTATACATAAATGCGCTTGTTCCCAACGAGTCACACCTCAACGGGTAACAGTGTGACTCGTTGGGAATGTTTTGGATAATAATTCCCAACGAGTCACAGTTACTGTTACACTGTTACGCGTTGGGATGATCCCACCTTGATTTAGGGTATCATTTAAGCTATCACCAATTTAATTAGTTTTGTGTTTCTTAAATAATAGGGTTTGTCCTCAAAATAGTAGATCTGTCACCAAAATGTAGTCACCAAACAATGCAAAATCAGTTCCACAATAAATCACCTAAAATCCTGAGATATAAGGTCTAGTACCAAATAAATGTTTTTGTATGTATTATAATAGGTGTGTCCTAATAAGTATTTCAACAATAATGAGGCGTAGCCGACGGAGTCCCGCTTAGCGGGACTCCTACTTCTGGGCGGTTTAAAAAAAAATAACCACGAAGGGGACGGCGGGGTCTTTCAGACCCCGCCGTCCCCTTCTAACCTAACCTGTCCGAGTCGGGGTGCCCCAAGTTGTACCAAATACCTGGGAACAATTTTTGTTTATCTGAGAACGAAAATATTTCGTGGCGATAGATGATATAGTAACAGTGTAACAGTAACTGTGACTCGTTGGGAATTATTATCCAAAACATTCCCAACGAGTCACACTGTTACCCGTTGAGGTGTGACTCGTTGGGAACAAGCTCATAAATGGGATAACAATTTCAACATAAAAACTATAGACCCAACTCAATTTTGAGAGGGAAGCCTATAGTAGGATTCAGCTGGGATGGGCAGCATTTGGTAAACTTTATCAGTTCTTCTCGTCGTCTATACCGCAGTGCCTAAAGACGACAGTCTTCAACGCGTGTGTCCTACTGGTTACGACTTACGGAGTAGAAACGTCGACACTCACGGTGAGACTGGTCCATAAGTATAAAGTCACTCAGCGAGCTATGGAGAGAGCTATGCTTGGAGTCTCTCTGAAGGATAAAATCCAAAACAACGTTATCCACCAGAGAACCAAGGTAATCGACATAGCTCAAAGACTAAGCAAGCTGAAGCTGCAATGGGCTGGTCACATCTGTCGTAGAAGTTCAAGAGTGGAGAACGCGTTTAGGCAAACGTAGTGTGGGGCGCCCGCCGGCCAGGTGGACTGACGACTTGCGAAATGCGGCTGGCAGAGACTGGATGACGAGAGCCAAGGATCGGGCTCAATGGCGTTCACTAGGAGAGGCTTACGTCCAGTAGTGGACGAATATAGGCTGATGATGATGATGAATGGTGCAAAAATAAAGAATGTATTTGAACTCAATGAAGTGTTACTACGTTAAATATACAGGAACAAATAATCTTATAATTAAAGGCAGTGTAATAATAATAATAATATTAAAACAGACTATACACATAGACACAATCAGGTAGCAAAAGTCATCCATCAAAAACTAGCACTCAAATATAAACTCATACAAGATATGAACACTCCTTATTACAAGTACGTACCACAAACAGTTATACAAAATACTTATCACTCTAAGACTAAGTACCAAAGTAAAATATGTTAACTTCAAATAAAATAAACCCTCTCTATACCGAGGTGCCTAAAGAACACCGCCTTAAGTTCCAAAATAATTATCATTACTCGCCAGAATAATTGTACGTGTTGTATTTATATTCTTATTGCCTACCAAAATGGATAAATGCTCACCAAATCTAACCATAGAAGGTCGACATCAGGGGCACCCCGAGGTTCGGTTGGTTAGGTTCCTTTAAACCCTTCAGACAGAAATAGGAGCCCCGCGAAGCGGGGCTCCGTCGACCTGCTTATTAACCCTAACCCACGCCGACCGACGTCAGGGGCACCCCGAGGTTTGGTTGGTTACAGAAATAGGAGCCACGCTAAGCGGGGCTCCGTCGAGCTATCTTGGCAGGTAGTAAGAAATTAAAAGACGTTTATAAATCTTTATGGCATAGAATATAAAGGAAAATAGGTTCATTTCTACAATACTTTATGAAACACAATTTGGTGTGCATTTATCCATTCTGGCAGGTATTTCGAATTTGTTGGTAGTAAAATAGGCACTTTTCTGGTAGGCGTTTAAATACAAGCCCCAAAAAAGCGTCCAAGATGCTACGATTTTCTCATAAGACAGTGTACTTTACACTCTGTAGTTGATATGTAGCAGAATACTGTAATATGATGTGGCGGCCGCACTATGCTACGAATAGTTTGCGTCTAGAACACGTTCAAAAACGCTTTGATTGGCATCTAGCTGTTTCTGTTGGCATAGCTAAAAAGACATCTTCTTATAATAAAATAGCTTCAATTTCTTCAACACTTTAGAAGAACGAAGATGTTTAAAGAACGCAACGTTTGTATGTAAATTTCTTAAAGGAATTATCGACTAACCTCCACTGCTTGCACTCAATATCTTGCATGCTCCGTCCGTCATGAATTCCGCGTAGACCTGTTACTACACTTTGTCCTCCACAGAGAAAATCTGTATAGCATATAACTGTCTATATGCTAGGTTTTGCAAGGTTTTACTATGTAATAGCGATCTAATCGATTTACGCTTTGATTCCCTAAGCTGAAATCTAAAATTCTTGACTGTTTGTCTGATTTGTTATGAAACCTTTATGATGACTTTTGAATCTAGCATATTTTTCCCCCGGTATTAAGATTGCTTGAAAACTTGTCATGTACCCAAGTTGTCAATTAACATAATTTAATTTGGGTAATGTGGTGTTTACCTTAAAGTACCTAATTAATCCACTGTACTAAGTTTTAATTTCATATTTTTAGTAAAGATATCTGTTGTGTAAGCCATTGTTGGTAGTCCTAAATAAATAAATAAGTTCATTTATTTGAAAAGGAAACTGAAAAGCGAAAAATAAAAAAGTTTTTACAAAAAGTTAAACCGACGAAAAAAGAAACTGAAAAGCAAAAAATAAATCTTTCAGTCTAACTAAGCTCTTAAATTAATGTAAATTACAAATTTTGAGTCGGCGCCAAACATACAAGGCGCCATGAAAACTTATGGCAGCTTGATTGATCGTCGTTAATCGATCTGCGGAGATTGTGTGGCGCCGACTCAAAATTTGTAATTTACATTAATTTAAGAGCTTAGTTAGACTGAAAGATTTATTTTTTGCTTATCAGTTTCTTTTTTCGTCGGTTTAATTTTTTGTAAAAAAGTTTTTTATTGTTTTCTTCTTCTCCATAAATTATACCTCCGTCGGGTACCATCGACTGTTATTGAATCACTTGGGTTAGGTTAGGTTAGAATTGTGACCATTAACGCCAGATCTCCTCTTTTGTTGGTGAATCATTTGGGTTAAGTTAGGTTACAGTTTTACAAGGCGTTTTTATTTCGGAATTCTAATTAATCGGTACTTTAATAATAATAATCGGAATTCGTATTTTTGATATTTCGAATTATCATTATGTGGGACTTTTTGTTATTCGATCTATTGAATTTCGGTATTTTGAGAATATTAATTATAAACGTTAGGAATATTGAATTTTCGGAATTATAATAGTAGCATGAATGATGAATGGGAGTTGATATATTAGGAATTTTGAACCATTTGGAATTATAAAAATCGGTATTTTGAAATTCGTATTTGTGACTGACGGAATAAAGTTTTTCGTATTTATGTAGTGTACCCGTCGGAAATTAGTATTCAAAAGCATTTTGTGTCTTTTTTTTTTGGGAAAAAATATTCTAAAACAATAAATTTGAATATTTTTTTTCTTTTTATTAAACTAGATACATTTAGTCAATGGAAAAAAAATGTATTTCTAAAGTAACGAGCCCTTTTTTTATTATAAAAACAATGAACAGAAAAGAAGACAGTTCACTTTATACCTACTATGGAAACCGTAGAATTAGTCAAAATTTATCTTTAGTGAAAAATATAAAAGATTCTAAATTGTAAAGTTGAAAAAAAAAAAAAAAAAAAACAATTTAAGAATTTTAAAGAACTTGATAATACTTGATAATAATAATATATGAGAAAAGCGCGGGAAACTTCAACTTGGTGGACGCGTCCTTTTTGAGATTAATTTTAAAATTTAAAAAAACCTGTTTTATAAGATCAGTAGTTGTAGTTTTTAGTGTTCTATTTTCTTTTACTTGTATTTTCATTCTAGTTTTATTTAGTTTCTTCGATAGTGGTAAGTTTCTTTTTTGTTATTTAGCGGGAAAATGAACGAGCCGCCTGACCCGGGGGTCTTTGTGCCCCCGGCAGGCAATTATGTTACTATTTCTAATGAATCGGGCATGGATACCGATGGGTCGTCTTCGGCTCGTCACTTAAAAAGAAGTCGTGTGCATGTTTGCAAACACTGCAATAAACGCCGCCGTACCCGTAAAAACCACGGTTCTGAGTCTTCGGGTTGTGGTTGCACGGACTCAACACCAATTACTACATTACAGCCTAACTGCACCGAAATTATTGTTTCCACCGATGTGCCTAATAATACAATATCTGATGTTCCTGCTCCGTCCATAATTGTTCCCACCCAGATAGGTCGAAAAACTTATGATAAAACTGACAGCTCACCGTTTGTAATTCATGTTCAAAAAAAAACCATTTCACCAGATGATGGAACGACATTGCACCCAATCACATTTGGCAAGTTCTTAAAACACAATGCCTTTCAAAATGTAATAAATGGTAGCGTCAAAAAAATAGGGCGCAATAAAATATCCCTATCTTTTTCAAATTTCCTGGACGCAAATTCCTTTATTGCGAACAATAGTCTTGAGACATATAATTATAAAGCTTTTATACCTACTTTTAATGTTACTAGAATGGGTTTAGTGCGTGGTGTTCCTGCGGAATGGTCTCCGGAGGAAGTTATTGATAATATAACAGTACCAATTGGTTGCGGTCCAATTTTAAAAGTCAGACGCCTCAATTTTAAAACCATTGTTGATGGTACAACTCTTTGGAAACCATCCCAATCCATAGTTGTTACCTTTGATGGGCAGGTTCTACCAAAAAGGATTTTTATGTGTTATAATGCATTACCTGTAGATTTATATATTTTCCCCACAGTACAGTGCTTCAGTTGCTGTCGTTTTGGTCACACTAAAATTCAGTGCAGGTCGAAACCTCGTTGTTATAAATGTGGCCAAGGCCACACTGGGGACAGTTGCGAAAGAGAACAAGAAAGTGCATCTTGCTGCCTTTGCTCGGGTTATCACTATGCTACTAATAAGTCTTGCCCAGAATTTTCTAGGCAAAAATTAATTAAATCATACATGGCACAAAGTTCAGTATCTTATGCTGAAGCAGCTAAAGTATATGCACCTGTAACTAAATCATATGCTGATACACTTTTATCTTCACCTTCCAAAAAATTTGCAGATTCTCCGTCAATCTCTTCAGCTAATAGAATGCCCGCTTCAAGTAGCTATAAAAAGACTGTCTTTCTCAAACCACGCTCTCCTCCCAAATCTGTACAAGGTTATAATAAGGTGGCTCACAATGCCATTATTAAAGATTTTGACATTCCTCAACCATCAAATGGTTGTGGTTTTTCTAATAATCATATTAATGAAACAAAAGACACAAATTTTTCCATAAACGATTTTCTTTGCGCATTACACAATCTTCTGTCTCAGTTCAACATTTCACCGTCCAACGTTGCCCCTTCTTTTAATGTTTCTCACTCCACCCATAATGGACAACACATCCAAAATAATCCAGTGGAACTGCCGCAGTCTCATAAGCAAAAAGAGTGATGTTATATATCTTTTAAATAAACATGAGCCATTTGCCTTTGCTTTAGCAGAGACTTGGCTCAAACCTAGTCATATTTTTAAAATTAACGGTTATTTAACCATTAGAGAGGATAGATCTGATGGGTATGGTGGAGTAGCTATACTTATTAAGAATTCTATCCCTTTCTCTATTATTACCTTGCCTCCTCATAGTGAGGAAATTTCAATTGTAGCTATTAAAGTGCATCATACTTGTCTTGTTTCTATTTACATTCCTCACCCTTCTTCTTCTGTTCTTCAAGAAATTAATAATCTTTTTTCCTTTCTTCCAAAGCCATTCTTAATATTGGGAGACTTTAATTGCCATCACCAATCATGGGGTTGTTCAACTTCTAATTGTTATGGCGATGAATTACTAGATATAATAGACTTACATAACTTATGCATCTTGAACTCAGGAGCTGCCACACGTCGTTCAGATCCCAATCAGAACCGAAGCGCAATCGACCTTTCTATCTGTTCTCCAAACTTAGCCTCTTCATTAACTTGGCATACTCTAACCTCTACGTATGGTAGTGATCATTTTCCAATAGTTATTTCTTATCCTCTTCCCAAATCAAATACACCATTAAGGAGATCAAGCTTAAAACATAAACTTCCTAATAGAAATTGTAATGACTGGGACAAATTTAGAAACATTGTAGACGGAAAACTTTGCTCCTTGCCTGTTATTTCTGATGGCAATGAAAATAGTTGTGCTGAAGCTTTAGCACTCATTTTAATTGCAGCGGCAGATGAAGTATTTCCTGTAAAAAATAACAATATTACTGCAATCCCTTCGCCTCCGTGGTGGGACTCAGAGTGCACAGAATTGATTAACAAACGTAAAGAGGCTGAATACAATTATAACCTTCATATGTCTGATGTTAATTTTGATATAGTTACTAACTTAATAAATGAAACTTATAAAGTTTTTAAGAAGAAAAAATTCGAATCTTGGCGTACATTTTGCTCATCAATTTCACCGAATACTCACCCTACGATTGTCTGGCGCAATATTCGTAGATTTAGGTCCATTTATAACAACCCTTCTCCTATACCCGATTCTTTAGCCAGTAAATTTTTAGATAAATTAGCTCCTCCTTTTGTTCCTGAGGGTATTAACCTTAACCTGTCTCTCGTATCCAATATCCAAGACACCCATACGACGCTAGGTCTTCCATTCACTCTCACTGAATTAAAGGGTGTTATTCATAAAACTAAGGATTCTGCGCCAGGCATTGATGGCATACCGTATTCCTTTTTTGCTAATTTAAATGATGACATCCTCAGATATTATCTACAGCTTATTAATTCTATTATGAATACAGGTAACATCCCTGTTGAATGGAAACGTCAAATGGTGTTGCCATTCCTTAAACCAAATAAAATTTCATCTGATGTTTCTTCATACCGTCCCATAGTTTTGTCTTCAATTCTAATGAAACTAGCGGAACACGTAATTAAAAATCGCTTAGAATGGTATGTTGAAAGTAAGGGTCTTTTGGCAGAATCACAATATGGTTTTAGAAAAGGTAAAAGTACAACTGACTGTTTAAGTATTTTCACGTCCGATATTCGGTTATCCTTCTCTAACAACCATTCTACCGTTGCAGTTTTCCTTGATATTGATGCAGCTTATGATAATGTTGTCTTATCAGTTTTACAAAATAAATTAATAGCCTTACAAGTCCCATTAAATTTGTCCAATTTCATTATTAATATCCTGAGTGAACGCTCTGTTAACATGTTAATAGGAGATCATGAGGTATCTCGTCTTGTGTGGAGAGGTCTCCCACAGGGTTCTGTGCTGAGTCCCCTTCTATACAATATTTATACATTTGATTTGGTCTCCTCCTTGACTAACCATGTTAAGGTCCTTCAATATGCCGACGATTTGTTATTGTATTCTTCAAGCCAATCTGTTGAACAAGCTACCTTTGTTATCAATTCTGCTTTAACTACTTTAGAGTCATGGTTACATCTAAACGGTTTGGATTTATCCACGTCTAAAAGCGCAGCTGTTTTATTCACCCGGAAGAGAAATATTCCCGAAGTAAATCTCTTTTATAAGGAAATACCTATTCCAGTAAAAGATAAATTCAGATACCTGGGTTTAATAATCGATTCTAAATTAAGTGGTGTTCCTCATTGTGATTATATTGTCAACAAATGTGAAAATCACCTTAACATGCTTAGATGCCTCTCTGGTGTGTGGTGGGGTGCCCATCCCTTTTCTTTGAAACTCGTTTACAACGCAATCATCAGAAGCACTCTGGATTATGGTTTGTTCGTTTTAGAACCTGCTAGTGTTATGGCTTTTAAAAAATTGGATCGCATCCAGTCTAAGGCATTACGCATTATTTCGGGTGCCATGAAGTCTAGTCCCATTAATGCACTCCAAGTTGAATGCGGGGAAGCTCCTTTATATCTTAGAAGACAATTCTTATCTGACAAATATTTGTTCCGGATTCTTCAGATCTCAACCCATCCTCTCATTCCCAAATTGGACTCTTTAGTGTTGCAAATTGAATCTTCAAATTACTGGTCCCATAAACGTGCTCCTTGTTTAGTTGTAAGCTATAAAAAAATCCTTTCTCTTTCTTCCCCTATTCACCGCTCCAATAAACTTCCCCTATTTAATAGTAGCTATGAGAGTTTACAATTCAGTCCCATCATAAAATATAACTGTGTAAGTAAATCAGATGCCGATTGCCATTTAAGTTTTAATAATTTTTTAGCTGAACACTTAGAGTACCACCATATATTTACGGACGCTGCCAAGCGTTCTCCGACGGGTTGTGTTGGAATAGGTACTTACCATTCCCAATACAACATCGTACAAAAAATAAAACTGCCTCCAGAGACTTCTGTTTTTACGGGGGAATGTTTCGGCATTTTAAAGGCCATAGAATATATCCGTGTTTTAAAGCTCAAAAAAACTATTATTTTTACTGATTCCCAAAGTGCTCTTCTAGCCATCAATAAATCCCCATTCGAACACAAATCGCAGTTGCCTATAATTTATTTAATAAGAGAATTTGCGTACAGAACCATCTCAGAGGGTAATTCACTACAATTTGGGTGGATCCCGGCTCATGCTGGAATCCATGGCAATGAAGTGGCTGATACACTCGCCGGTGATGCGGTGCAGTGTGGGGACTTAGTTCCGTATACTAATTTTTGCTGTGACCTCGTGACGTTACCAAAGACTTTTCTTCGGGACACCTGGAAGGTGGCTTGGGATATCGGAAGCAAATCGAAGGGTCGTTATTTCTCACTTATTCAACCCGACGTTCCGGAAAAACCGTGGTTTAGCAGGGCAAAGTTTGGCAAGATGGAGACCTCCATTCTAATACGGATGAGACTGGGTCATGTCTGCTCTCCAGCCCATCTTGCCAAACTTCATATTATCAACGACCCCATTTGCCTGTGTGGCGCAGACGTAGGCGACTTAGATCACATTTTTTTCTCCTGTCCTTTATATGACCGTTCATCCTTTCTCAGTAACCTCTTGTCTCTCCGTACTCCTTTTCCTACCTCAATACTTTCTTTACTTTGCACAAATAGCTTTCCTGTATATAAATGCATAGTCTCATTCATTACTTTAAATAATATTAAGTTGTAATTTTTCGTCATTGTATTTAGCTCATTATCCTTTATTATATCACTGTATTTAAATAATACTGATCCTATAGATGTATCCGTCCTATCCTAAATCCCGTTATAATTTTTAATAATGATATTTTCGTTTCCCTAACTTTGTTTTATTCATACTAACTAAACGTGACATTGGCTAAATGCACAAACCGTGCGAAGCCATAAACCAAAAAAAAAAAATAATAATAATATATATATACGATAATTATATGTATAAAAATCGTTCCTATATTTTATTAAACAGTACATTCAAAAACAAAATAAATAACATTCTGGTTAGTTAAAGTGCTTATTTTTGGGATATTCATAACTTTCTTCGGTTGCCAAAAAAATAAAAAAAATGCTTAGAACTATCTTTGCAGTGAGGTCAAAAATTTGAGCGAAATTGAAAGAGGTTACATACATTAGTGTTTGAAACTCACTGCTTTAAACAGTAGTTGTGGCCACCATAAATATCTACTGATTCAACCAGTGAATTTTCACTGGACAACCAGTGAGATCCACTGGAAAATTAGTGAAATTCCACTGATTCATTTTAAGAGAGTTCATCTGTATAGAATTAACTAAAATTTTATTTATGTTCATTTTAATTTTATGTTAATTATTTTCTAGGTCTAAAAACTGACGTGCTCGCGCCCCCTTGTAACTTCGCGCCCATAGGCAAGTGCCTAGTTTGCCTTAGGGATAATACGCCTCTGGGTGTTGTGGTGAATTTTAGTTCATGACAACTAATTTTATTCCACACCTTTTTAATCGCGATTAAAAATAGCCAATTTAGTTAGACAACCAAAATTTTAGGTGAACAACGTCAAATACAGAATAGCAAAATTGGCATTTTCATACTAATAATAATTCAGTGTCATCTTAGTGCTGTCAAACTAAAATATAGTTATGTTGTGTCACTTTAGTCTTTTTTTCAGATTATGAAATCGTCGTTTGATAGGAATAAACTAAATTTTAGTGATTTTTAGTCTAGAGTTTTGAGACAATCGGCACCACTGACTATGGTGTATCTCAAATGACCGATTCAATTTTATGGGTGATTGCCAGTGATCGGAGTAGGTAGATTGATTTTTAGTACTTGTATCATAAATGCACACAAAAAGAATAACATGGATAAGCCATTTTTCCGGAAAGTAATTCCGGGATTTCCGGATTTAGTATTTCAGGCGGGCGTACGCATTGTTCTGATAACCGGTTATTGTACCACCCATGATCCTTTGTTCTGATTGGTCGTTGGGTTTTGTCAAATCGTGACAAAAAAAAAAATAGGAAGAATAATAAAGAATAAAATTGCTCATTTTATTACAATTCCTACCTTTTTTTTGAGGATGGCAAATCATCAAATGACTCCTTCCACTCTGGCAGAATACAATTCCTACATAAGTTCCGGTTTTTTTTTAATAATCCACCAATTCCGGAGGAATGTCCATAGTAATATATACGTTTCGGATCAATGACCCCAGTTCAATCTACCTACTCCGATCACTGGTGATTGCACATCTGACGGAAGATGCGTCCTGCGGAATTAGTTCCCCGACTCACTAACGCATCGTCGGTCGGTTGAATGACTTGTCCGTTCTGGCTTACACGACCAACGATACGCGTCGTACCTTATCTTTAGTCAGGTTTACGACTACCCTAATACTACGGGTAGCTACGTTTTCCCTCCGGACAGCACAAAATTGAGCGTTTCAAGATTCACCCATTAGTTTGTAGGGAATTGTAATTTGTAGGTAGGTTAATAAAACACAGCTTCTTTTACTTCCAATTGTTTTTAATATATTGTACTATTTGATGCAATCCTTCTTTCCCTGCATTGCCATCAAGATGTTCTATTTCAAGTAGAAGGTTGTTTTCTTTCTTTGCTAATTTAAAAAAGGCATGTACTAGTGGTTGGTTTTTACTGGTATGTGCAGGGCCATCTAAATGTTCATCATGATTATTTTCATATAATTCTTCTTGACTACTGAAACTTTCCTCAACTTTTGGTGATACTGGTACATCTGCGCTATTTGCTACACTGTCTACTTGATTGCCGTTGGCTGAAATGCTTACAGTGTTATCATTTTCTGGATCCAATTTAGGTACTTTGGCATGACTTTCGCTTCTTCTTTGCAGTCTCCTCTTACGTCTTTGATTAGACCAAGTATTCGTATTTGCAACTATGTCAAGTGTTACGCTCTTACCTCGCTTATCAAGTAGTTTATGAGTGATACTTAATTTATCAAGCATCTCTTTCATTTTGCTCAGTGCTTGTTCAGTTGTATTATCACAATCTGCTAATTCGGGTAACAAATATATTGTTGGTGTATGTTTTTTCCTTGGTTTGTGTCTTGGAGGCACTGCAACAATTTACTATACATAACTAAACTGTTTGTAACTAAACACGGTTTTTCTTTAGACATGGTTTAAAGTTTAAACCATCGAGCCTGCTTAAAAAAAAAAGAACCTAACAGAAATCTAAAAAAGAGAAGCTAAAGGGATGGCGGGTTCTGGAAGACCCCGCTATCCCCTTCGTGGTTATTTTTTTTAAACCACCCAGAAGTAGGAGCCGCCCAAAGCGGGGCTCCGTCGACTACGCCTTATAATTATTGCAATCCAGAAATAGGAGGCAGGTGTTATTAAAGGGGGCCAATTTTTCATTATTTTTGCGATAGGTCACATTTTTAAGATATAAGCAAAAAAACGTTTTTGCACCCGAAGTCAAGGGGTTGGTAGTGTCAGGGCACTGGAATTCCAAAAACACTCTCAAGGACACTTAACCTTGACCTCAAAGTCACTTTTCTTCGACCCTAAGGTCACTTGACCTTGACCTCAAGGTCACTAGCCATGAATACCGGCCTGTTACTGGTCCAGAGAATAGCAGATCTTGACTTTCGGAATTATGACCTTGACCTCCAGGGCAATGACCCTCAGGGCAAGGTCAGTGACCTTTCGAGAATCGCGGATCTTGACTTTGATATCAAGGTCAATGCCCTTAAGGTGTCCCATGGTAGACCCTCACCCTACTACTTCCACACCCTACTACTCCCACATTCCACCGGGTCCCGAAAGCTTGATTAGGCGATGGTTTTTCGTGAATTTTTTCCTGTCTTTTTTTTCATAGTGCCCCGTTTAGTATCCACTGACCAACAATTTGAGTTGATTAATACGCTGCGTATTTTTCTAATCTATATATATATAAAAATGAATCCCGATTTCCCTTGGTCACGCCATCACGCGTGAACGGCTGGACCGATTACACAATTTTTTTTTTTGTTTTGTTCTGTATTTTCAGGAGAAGGATCTTATGAAATAAAAAAATAAGGAAGTTGATCGGAACGTTACAAAATTTAAGAAAACTTAACGCCAATATTAATTTTACATAACTGTCAGTTGTTTGAAATAACTGTCAGCGATTGACAGAATGCGCGCTGCAAATATCGTTTAACACAGATGGATCAGTTGATAAATGAGTCGAAAGTTTTAGTTTTAGTCAATAGTCAAAATTAAACTAAACGACATATGACATTCATAGTTAAGACAGGACAACGTCTGTCGGGTCAGCTTGTATAAAATAAAAACAGTGCCACCATACCTAGATTATATAAATCATAATCTTTGTAAGTCCATGCCAGTCCCCACCTCGTAACACGACCTTGGCAAAACTCGGTGTGAGTGTGCTTAATTTCCTCCGATTTTAAGTATTCTAATAAAACATTTAAGTTATATTTATGGCCTACCATTGTGGTAAATATTCTGAAAAAGTAAAACAAATGATTAAATTATAAAAAGTGTTGCAGTAAAACCGTTTTCATTTTTGAGAAAGAAACACTTACAGCACATTATCTCTGTGCTCTTTGCTCTCTCTAATGAGTTGTCTACAAAATTCCAACTCGCCACCTTTAGTGATCAGCTCCTGTGGTGACCCTGTAAAACCATTCTTTGGTGGTAGCCTGAAAAGTAATGTAATGACATTAACTATACTGCACCCACTTCTATGCACAACAGATGCACACAAATTTACACAATATTATAATAATAATTCACATCATCACACAAAATAATACTTAATTTTTTTTAATTATTGTATAAGAAGGGACATACCTGGCTGGGCTTCTTGATTCACACAATTCCTGTAAGGTGCTATAGAAAGGCGGGTTACACATACAGAAATCAAAATCATGCTTGTCATCACGTTGAAATACATGTGAAATTATAGATGTTGTGGAGTTTTTTCTCACTAAAATAAAAATTTAAAATGAATAATGGCAAAAAGATGTATTGCTAGTGATTTTAGTGTGTAGCTTATTCCTGTAAATAATATGTTCTCACATTTAATAAGTTCTTTTAAGCTATTTGTTTGCACATTTTCTTCAGCCTTCAAAAAGCTTTCTGTATCAGTTTCTGTTCCAACAAAATTCCATTTATTTTTTACAGCCCCTAGCAATGGGTAAACGGCACAAGCTCCTGTTCCTAAAAAAAGAAGATTTTATTTATCAATTTACTTAATATTTCTTGAAAAGGCTCAAAACTTGTCCTCATTTGATTTACATGGGCAGATTTTAATAATAACTACTTACCAATATCTAATCCCCATATTTTATCTTTTCTTTGAACTGCATCCAGTAAATCTTCCAGCCATAATATGTAATTAAGTCTTAGAGGAAGTGTTGGAACTAATCTGTCTTTAGGAATGTCTACTTCAAGATTGAAATCGGATTTAAGAAGACACTTTGTTAGAACCCTCAGTGAATGTGGATCTTTAAAGTCAATTGTGATCTTGCCAGTGACATCCTGAAAAATGAAATGGAAGAGGTTTTATATTCGAAATCATTCAATGAATTTATTGTATTTGTATGGGTCTACTACAAAATGTCCTTTTTTATGGAGAAGAATGGGCAAGAAAATCCATCCAAGTACATTCTCTTTTTGGGGAATTCATAAACCCCTGCATTCACTGACTTCCAGCGGTCATCAGTATAGTAAACGACTACATCTTATCTGTGACTAACTACTAAAAAGGAAGGTCCAAAATTGTTGACTTATATATTTTATATCAATATCCAAAACAAAGTTCACAACACAAAGGTGTCACATAATTCGCCGCTACGATTCGAATTTCACGTTCCTTTTACAATTAGGTCAGCTCTGCAGTTATTTATGTAATATAAACTTACCACTTTCGCAATTGCGGAAAACTCAGAATAAATCTTAGACAGATTTCCGAAATCAGGCGGTGTTCTGTAAATGTTACGAGGGTGCATATATTTATTCAGAGCCATTGCATCCGAGCAAGTTCTACTATGAATGAATCCTAATTATTATTATATGATGTTAGGAATTATATTCTAAACCTTAAATAATTTATGTGTAAACTTTAATAAATTTAATTTCAACCAAAATAATTATCAATCCGCAAAAAAAAAAAAAGCATCCAGACAGACTGAAATTGACGAATTGATTGACGGAATGGGCGCAGTGTTGCCAGATGACCGTCTAGCGTTCTCCCCAAACCTTCCCGAAAATCCCCCCAAAATTTAGGTTTTGAAGAAAAAATCCCCCACAGATGGCAAAAAATTATTTTATTAATAAAATACAATTTTGTACTTTTTCAGCAACAGCTCACTTCCCAAACTTTCCCCGAATTCCCCGAAAATTCGGGTATTGAAAAAAAAATCCCCTTGAAATGGCAAAATATTTATTTATTAATGAAATACAATTTTATACTATTTCAGCAATAGCTTCCATTACTGGGTTTTTGTTAAAGCTTTTAGAATATTTATTTATTTATGGATGCCTGAAGATTTTAATAACGTGCGTTGGTAATATTTTCTTTCGTGTCATGGATCAAAATCATAAATTAGAAACAACTGGAAGCTGATAACGGTGCGCAATATGTCTTATGAAACTACTGATTTAAGGGGGATGCGCCAAAGCAGCCCGCGAAATTAAAACTTTCTTACGTTTTTTGCAATTTGCAGGTCAGTATCAGGTTGTATGGTGATGTAAATAGGATTCGCGACCGTATCAAATATGGCTTTACGGAATTACAATCATTAGAATCAGCAATACAACTCCTGAAGTTAGAATTGCCTTCAAATGTCATGATTTCATGAAAAAGTCATTCAATAGGGTAATATGAACTTATAGAGATGTATTGCTGATTCTAATGATTATAATTCTGTAAAGCTATATTTGGTAAGGTCGCGAATCATAAATACAACCTGACAGTGACCTGCAAAAAACGTGAGAGAATTTAAATTTCGCGGGCTACCCAGAAGGTTCCACCTTAATCATCACGGCTGGCCGCGACTTTTCCCGGATTACACTTTTGGTAATAAAAATGTCCCAATTCCCTCCAAACCCAAATTTTTCCCTCCTAATATCCCCCCAAAAATATTGTCCCCCCAATTATCCCCCCATAACTATAAAAAAAAAAAAAAATTGGGGGGATTCCCCCCAGTCTGGCATCACTGAATGGGCGGCACATCACACGAGCACCACACAGTGACGGACCACAGAATTTAAATCTCACTATCACAGATTACTACTTTTTTATTTTTATGAGTGGCATCTCGCAGTTGACTATGAGAGGTCGTCACTACTTAACCCAGTTAACCCTCAACTTAAACGGATTGTCCTGTGCCTCCAGCCAGGGGCGAATTTCTTATACGGGGGCTGCACTATAAGTATCGGGAAAGGAATATTTCCACTGTTCCTGTCATATTAAAATCTTTTTAATTGAAAACTCCTTGGTTTTAAAAATCGAATACCATTTATTTATTTATAAAAAGATTCTCGGTCTTGTCACAAGGTTTTGTCAAACTTGTTTAATCGTTGAGAAAATGGAATTGACTCGAGAAAATTCAAGAGCGATGATTTATTATGACTTTCGAAGTGGTTTAACACAAAAACAGTGTGTTGACCGGATGATTTCTGCATTTGGTGATGAAGCCCCATCCAAAACCACAATTTATCGCTGGTTTGCTGAATTTTAACGTGGACGTGTCAAGCTCAGTGATGATCCCCGTCAAGGTCGTCAAAAACTGCAGCCACCCAAAAAAACGTTGATGCTGTGCGTAAGCTGATTGAGGAAGATCGACATGTGACATACCGCGAAATTCAGGCTACTTTAGACATTGGCATGAGGCAAATACAAATAATTTTGCATGAACAATTAGGTGTAAAAAAGTTGTTTTCCCGATGGATACCGCATTCGATCTGTGAAGAGCAAAAAGCGGCTCGCGTTACTTGGTGCGTCAGAACTCTCGAAAGATTCCACGCAGGATCCTCAAATGCTGTATACAACATCGTATCAGGTGACGAATCCTGGATATACGCGTACGAACCCGAAACAAAAAACCAGTCACGAGTTTGGGTGTTCGAAAATGAGTTAAAGCCAACAAAAATTGTTCGTTCACGGAGTGTTGCAAAAAAAATGGTGGCCACGTTTATCTCCAAAACCGGCCATGTTACGACTATTCCTCTTGAGGGACAAAGAACGGTTAATGCAGAATGGTATGCTAGCATTTGTTTGTCACAGGTCGTTTCTGAACTCCGTAAAGAGAACTGCAACCGCCGCATCATCCTCCATCACGACAATGCGAGTTCTCACACCGCGCACAGAACAAAAGAGTTTTTAGAGCAAGAAAACATAGAATTATTAGACCATCCGCCGTACAGCCCCGACCTAAGCCCTAATGATTTCTATACTTTCCCTAAAATAAAGAATAAATTGCGTGGACAGAGATTTTCATCACCTGAAGAAGCTGTGGACGCCTACAAAACGGCCATTTTGGAGACCCCAACTTCCGAATGGAATGGTTGCTTCAATGATTGGTTCCATCGTATGGAAAAATGTATCAAATTTCGCGGAGAATACTTCGAAAAGCAATAAATACATTTTTAAATAGTAATGTTGTGTCACTTCCTTGATCGCCGAAATTTTCAGTGCCGCCCTCGTCTTACTAAGCGAATGCACGCTAAGGGCACCCCTTGTAGAGTACGGACCTCGGCTTAGGGCGTCGCTGGGGGGAGGATAGCAAGGTGGGTCAGGCTGAATCGAATTTTGGAAATTATTTGTGGCGGGGGAATTTAAAGCTACAGGCTCAGCTTAGGAGTGCTTGATATAAATCGATATGTAATAAAATATCGATACATTAATTTAATATATCGAATCAATAAGATATTAATTACCGTATCGAATCATTTGAAGTCGAAATATAATATCGATATATTTAATCCGATATATGAAATATCGTACGAAGTTAAAACTACATCTTTCCTGCTTCTACTTTGAGAAACGAAACGAACAAACAGATAGGGTCGGCGAACTTGGACTACAAAAATTTATGGATCTAGCTCATTTTTCATTCATCGTTAGGAAATTTGAATGCGAGGTGCGTTCATTGCTAGTTGCAAGAAAATGCATCCGTTTGAAACATTCTCATCATTAATAATTTATCTTTATTAAATGTATTAAGTATTCTCTATAGATAATAAGAAATAAATTTATTTGATAACCAAAAAGTATTGTCTCATGACGATTTTTATCACAATTTCCATTCTTTGTGCAACCTAGCATAGAAGCGCACTCCAAGCCAAAAGATTCAATAAAATTGTTTCTGTCAGGTTTAGATAAGAAATATTGGGATTAATAAAAATAAAGTTTATTGATTTTTTAACCTTTGGTAGGTTTACTTATTTACTCATAATAAAGCCTTTTTCTTCCTACGATACGATATATCGAAAATCACTAGCTCAGCTATGACGCCGGCTGGCAATTCGTCGAGCAAGGGACGGGGGGGGGGGGGGGGGAATCGAGAAAGATTACTAACACAGAGTACATGTAGCAAGCTTTATCCCTTTGTAGGACGGCTCATACAAAGTGGCCAGCTGCCTTACTATGACGTGCTAATCCCATCATGGTTCAATTGAGAAAAAGGGTTAGTGCTATCGGTCATATATAGCTCCGTCTCTCTTTCACGCTAGAACAATGATGGCTTTAACACGTCATAGTACGGCCTCTGAGGCCGTAAACTGGAGTAAACTGGAGCTGGACAGTCACATAAATGGTCGATAACAAATTCGCGCCTTTTTTCAAGATGGCCTGTGAATTGGCCACCGTGCACCCGCGCAAGAATATTATTTGTTGTCATCGCGTGTATACGTTACGTATTTACAAGATTTACGGTAATAAAAAATCATATCGTCTTGGAAAAGGTAAGTGAAACTATTACTTTATAGTATATACTTTGACGTTATGTGCAAATGTAATTGAGGATAATAAGAAACACCTGTATTTTTTGCGATTGAATTAAACCGATCTGTTGAAAAATATTACCTAAAAATTGCCTACATAACTTTGATATTGTGTTGAGTATTTATTTTCGAGTAATACCTATAAACCATATCGTTTTACAAAACTTTGGTCAGTGGGTCGTCTTACGGGCGGAGTTTTCGTTGGTAGTGGTGAAAGCTAAACACGAACTTTTGTCTGTTCTACGATTTTTTTCGATTTCTAGTGATTTTTTGTTTGAAACTTGATCGAGACTTATCCTAGTGTCTGTCTTCATTGTGTAAGGTTAGTTTTATTTGTTATTGTCTTGTTTAATTTTTTTGGAAAGAAGGCGTATTATTTGCACTGAGGCGCACCGCTATTTAAGGGTGTTCTGAAATCACGTAAAATATAATTAGAGCAGGGACGCCCCATACATGTAACAGAAGGATGAAAAAAAAAATGCACGTAAAGCATAGGTGTTATTGTTGGGATTCTTGGGGTACATAGAAACTCCGTAAATAATCATCCCATTTAAGGAACCCTTCACTGTGCGTGGTCCAACATGCATTTGGCCGGTTTTTATTTTTTGTATATCCTGTGCAACCCTACAAATTCTGATCTTTAGCTTATTTGTTTAGTAATAACTTTTATTTCGAATAGTCTGTTTGTGGCCTTAGATTGTAAATAATAGGTTGGGGAAAAAGTTTCTTCGCATTTTTTAAGAAAATTCAAAACATTTTTTTATATAGTTTATTTACATTTAACTAAAGTATGTAGGTACCATTTTGTTCGATAACTTTTTGCCATCTTGTAGGTAGGGACATGATCCCATTGCTATAGAAATTTTGGGACTTCTGATTAAAATACCGCGACAAGTGGTTTTGGCAGTCCTCTCGTGATGATAACCTGGCACCGCCTAAAGAATTCTGAAGTGGCCGAAACAGGTGGAAATCTGAAGGTGCAAGGTCAGGACTATACGGCGCATGCATTAACACCGCCCAGCCAAACTCTCTTAATTTTTGCTGAGTGGCTAAAGATGTGTGAGGTCTAGCGTTATCACGATGAAAAACCACACCCCTTCTGTTGATTAATTCCGGCCGCTTTCTCTCAACCTCTTGCTTTAATCTCATCAGTTGTTCGCAGTAGAGTTCAGAATCGATGGTCCTGCCTGGTGGTAACAGCTCATAATTAATAATGCCCTTCCAATCCCACCACACACACAGCATCACCTTGTTGGGAGTTAACCCTGGTTTCCCCACAGTCTGTGAAGCTTGACCGGCCTTTGACCACGACCTTTTTCGCACGTTCTTGTCGTATGTGATCCACTTTTCATCACCAGTTATCAGCTTCTTCAAAAATGGTTCGGTTTCATTACGTCGTAATAAAGAATCACAAATGAGTACACGGTTCATTAGGTTTCTTTCAGTGAGCTCGTGAGGTAGGTACCCAAATATCGAGCTTTTTTGTGTACCCAGTTTTTTTCAAATGTGCCAAAACTGTTTTGTGGTCAATTCCCAGTTCTTCAGCTACATCGTAACTACTGATATGCTGATCTTGCTCCACTTTTTCAAAAATGTCATCCATTTTATCCGTAATAGGGCGACCAGAGTGACGTGCATCTTTGACATCAAAATTTCCGGATTGAAAACGCTTAATCCAAATTTGTGCTACTCTCACAGACACTGCACTAGGTCCATAAACATCGCAAATTTTTTTCGCGGCTTGCGTTGCCTTTTTTACCTTTTTTGTAGTAAAATTTTAAAATGTATCGAATTTCTTCATTAGATTCACTCATCTTCACAGTACGAAAAACAAATGAAAATCACACATTTTCCTAATTTGAATTTGGAATTATGTTCTTTAAAATTTAAACTTTCAATGATACCAAAACCAGCCAGATACAAATAGTATAGCCAAAGAGATTTTATTACAAGTTCATACATACTTTAATGCGAAAAGACTTTTTCCCCAACCTAATATGTTTGTAGTGTTTGTGGCAGAGACTACACCACAGAATATATATACCCTGACTACACAGATGATGTTTGTCATTAGACTCTCGGCATCGGTCGCGAACGGTTGTGTGCTTGCGCTCTCCCGTTTTCGATTTTTGTCGAAGTTTAATTCTTCTCGCTGCGAACCTCGTAGCGCCCCCGCTGCCGCCCCGGCTGCATCCGATCGTCGAACAATTAATTAAATTTATTTAATTAATTGGTCGTATCAAGTGATCAATAAAAACTGCCTTTTTCAAGGCAAGTGATATTTCTTTAACTGCGCGATTGTGTGAGTAGCTTCACTAGGCCCCTTCTGGGCAAAACCACAGTTTCGTGGTCCTCGGTGGATACCTAGCGGTGTTAACGATCCGAGTGGGGTGTTGTCCCAACACACCCGCCGAACCCTTTCAGGGCGAGGCAGTCAGTTGGACGGGTCCCAGAGCTAACCGGCCTTGGGGGATCTCCTAGTCGGCTCTGGTGACAGTTTTCCTTCCCCAGCTACTCACCTAGTGTCTCTAGGGTGTGTCTACACCCTTCGCGCTAGACTGTCAGGGCCCCGTTCGCACAATAAGACTGGCGACGGGTTTACAAGCTTAAGGCTCACCATAGGTACTCACCTCCCTGTCTATACCCGACAGGGAGGGTAACTCATCCCTGGGAACACCCACCCGGGGAGTTAGGCATAGGGAATTTTTTAGGCTGGAATCTTAAATTCCAACATCCCCCCCCAAATAAATAGCCCCGCACCCCCCAACCATGGGGGATGCCTTAATTGCGACCTTCTTTAGGGAGGTCCTCCTTAAGGACCCCGAGTTCCTCGCCAAATATGGCGCTAAGTTCGCTGCTTTGCAGCCCCCCACCCCCTGTCCTTCCGACAACTCTGCCGCTATCGCTAACTTTAGCGATGCACTAGAGGCCCCCCCCCCCGGTGCAAACCGCCCCCCTCCCCCCCGTACCGATGGAAACCGACCATCGGACAACAACTAGACGCCCCGTCTCCCCGTACTCCTCAGGCTCGGAAACCCTGACGAACTCCTCCTCCGAGGATGACGGTTTCCAGACCGTCACCTCTTCCTCCAAGAGGAAAAAGAACTTCGCCTCTTCGCAGGCAAATAAACTTAGGGACCAATCGGTCACTCCCCCGCCCACCCTTGCGACTCCGACCCCCGTCGTCGCCATCGCGACCGGCCCCCCCCCCCGCGTTAAGCCCCCCCCCGGTTCCCAATGCTTTCCTGGAAAGCAACCCCAAAAAGACCCCCACCCCCCCCCCCTGTCTTCATCCAAGACAAATCGAAATGGACCGAAGTGTCCAAATGGTGCGTCGATCTCAGGATCGGCTTCACCAGTGCCCGTTCAACCGAGCAGGGCATTAAGGTCCAAGTCCCTAAATCCAACGATTATAGGGAACTTACTAAGCTCCTCAGAACACGTGGTGTGTCCTTCCACACGTACTCCCTCCCCGAGGATCGCCAGACCCGCGTAGTAATCAATAGGATCCCAAAGGAGATCGCTACCTCCGATCTTAAGGAAGACCTTGTCTCACAAGGCATCCCAGTAGCCGAGGTGCACCGCATGCACCGTGCCCGAGGCGGCGAGCCATACAACATGGTCCTTGTTGTATGCCCCCCCGTCGAAGGACACCACCCGATCTTCAAGATCAAGTCCCTATGTCATCTCACTGGATTCGATATCCAGAAGCCCCGCAAGACTGGAATAGTTGGCCAGTGTCACCGCTGCCAACTATACGGTCACTCCCAAAAGAATTGCCATGCCACACCCAGGTGCGTCAAGTGCCTGGGTGGGCATGGCACTTCCGAGTGCTCCCGCCCAAAGGACCGTACCCTATGCACGGAACCACCCAGCTGTGTGCTGTGTGGCCTCTCCGGGCATCCAGCCAACTACCGTGGCTGCCCCAAAGCCCCTAAGGCAACGAATCCCAAACTGGCGAAGCGTACGGACGCTCGTCAGGGAAGGGAAGCCCCCTCCACTCAACCTCCCGAGCGTCTGAGTCCCCAGAGACCCAACGCTTGGAATTTATCCCAGCACCAACAGGCCTTCCCGCCCCTGGTACGCAACCAACCCCCCCCTCCGCCCCTCATCGCTCATCAGATGGACCCCCGCATTCGCGCACACGCGCTCGCGGCCGCGCCCGCACCCGCGCTCGCGCCCGCGCGCGCACCCGCGCCCCTCGCTACTAACCCCCCGGCTCCTAAAGCCACCACCCCCGCCCCAGTTGCGCCCGTTCCTTCCTCATCCACACCCGTGGCTGTAGGCCCCAACCCCATGGATCCGTTCAACGTGATCTCAGGCACATTCACTGCCTTCCTCACCCCTCGCGCCCGTCAAATGGCCAATGAAATCGTTGCCGCCAGAAATGCCGGTAACCTTTATGCCATTCAGTGCATATATAACGCGTACCCGGACATTACGCACGCGTTACAGTCATTCGTGAACTCTCCCAATCCCACTAATGGATAACGGAATCCTCTCGCGTTTAAAACCCCGATCCCTAAAGCTAGGTTATTTCAATGCCAATGGCATCCAAGGTCAGCGCGACGAAATCGGTATCTTCCTCCGCGACCACCAGATCGATGTCCTCCTCGTACAGGAGACTTTCCTAAAACCCCACACGCGAACGCCGTCGATAGCAAACTATCGGGTTGTTCGAAACGACAGGACTCGGTGTCACAAGGGTGGCACCCTCATTTACTACAGAAAATCCCTCTACTGCATCCCCTTGGACCCGCCCCCCCTCTCACGACTAGAAGTCTCCATTTGCCGACTAGGCATGACAGGCCACCAACCGATCACCTTGGTATCGGTCTACCTCCCCCCTACGAACCAATCAGAGAACTTCCAACTCCTGACTGACGACCTGACCTTACTCCTCGGCCTGAGTGACTCCGTTATCATAGCGGGGGATCTCAACGCCAAACATCACGCCTGGAATAGTACCAGAATATCTACCCGAGGGAGACACTTGTTCGACCTCTGTACCCCTCTAAACTTCGATGTCATCGCCCCGATGACTCCCACTCACTTCCCCCACTTGGTTGACCATACCCCTGACGTGCTCGATGTATCACTTTTAAAGAATATCAACCTACGGTTGGATTCTATAGAGGTGATACACGAACTATCATCTGACCACCGACCAGTTGTGCTTAAGCTAGCCCCTCGCGTAGGCCTCCCCGACCCCGACCAACCCCCCTCCACAAAAGTGGTAACGGACTGGAGGAAAGTAAGCGAACGCCTGAAATCCAACACGTCCCCCCACCTAGACTCCATCCCCGACCTCTTCGACTCTATCGCTGACACGACGGCCGCGATCGACTCATTCACTGGACACGTACAATCAGTCCTGAACGATTGTTCAAGGGAAGTTCCAGCGACGGACGACCGTCGCTGGAAGTTGCCGGACGATGTACGTGAACTGATGACTGAGAAGAACGCGGCTGTCCGTGCGTACAGCAACTTTCCCTGCGACGCGAACCGAGCCCATATGCGCTACTTACAGCGAGCTGTAAGGACACGTGTAGCGGAGCATCGGGAAACGGGCTGGGATGAGTTGCTGAGCGAACTTGAGCCTACCCACCTAGCATTCTGGGAGCTTCAGAGGAAACTCAAATCCCGAGAAGTAGTCCCTATGCCCCCATTGATCCGCCCAGACAATACCATCGCTTTCGATGATGTCGACAAGGCCGAGTGCCTAGCCGACAGTCTTGAGGCCCAATGTTCGCCCAGCTCTCAACCTGTAGGCCAAGCTCACCTCTCTGAGGTCGACGCCGAAGTCGAAAGGAGAGCCTCCCTCCCCCCCGTAGAAGACCCCGAGTGCCCTCTGCCTCCCGTCACCCCCGACGAAGTGCAAGAGCTCATAAAGGGCCTTAAGCCCCGTAAAGCCCCCGGTTCTGATGGAATGACCAATAAGGTGTTCCAACTGTTCCCTGCCCACCTGATCATGCTAATGACCACCATCTTCAATGGTGCCATGAGCAATAACATCTTCCCCCAAGCGTGGAAACAGGCCACTGTCATCGGTATTCCCAAGCCGGGCAAGCCCAAATCCGCTCCCTCCAGCTACCGCCCCATCAGTCTCCTCAATGTCATCGGCAAAATCTATGAGAGGCTTATTTATAAGCGTCTCAGAGACTATGCCGAGACGAAAGGTCTCATTCCCAACGAGCAGTTCGGTTTCCGAACCCAACACTCGTGCGTCCAACAGGTCCACCGTATCGTCGAACACATAAGCGTTGGCTTCCAACGTGGTTCGTTGACGGGTGCTGTTTTCTTCGACATAGCGAAAGCGTTCGACAAAGTCTGGCACAATGGCTTATTATATAAGCTATACCAACTTAAAGTGCCAGATCGTCTCGTGCTCATCCTGCGAGACTTTTTGTCGAACCGCACCTTCCGATTCCGCATCGAAGGAGCGCTATCCTCCCCCCGTCCCATTCGCGCCGGAGTCCCTCAGGGCTCCGTGCTCGCCCCTCTCATTTTCACGCTTTTCACCAGCGATATCCCCAAGAGTAAAAGGGCTCAGTTGGCTCTGTTCGCAGACGATACGGCCATCTACTACACCGGCGTAAGCCCCGACGCGATATCTCGCACTCTCCAAACCACAGTCAACCAACTCGGTGACTGGTTTAGGAAGTGGAGAATCGAAGTAAACCCCGATAAGAGTCAAGCGGTTCTATTTTCGAAACCGAGACTCAACCCCACCCCTCCCCGTCCGATCACCATGTTCGGCAAGCCTATCCCTTGGGAGAAGCGAGCCAAATACTTGGGTGTCACTCTGGACCACAGACTCTCTTTCGGTGAGCACATAAAGCAGGCGCGTTCGCGCGCCGCTTTCGCTCTCGGTAGACTCCACTCCCTATTGAATGCACGCAGCAAATTGTCACTCAAGTGCAAATTGCGCATTTACACAGCGTGCATTCGTCCCATCATGACCTACGCGAGTGTGGTTTTCGCACACTCGAAACCCCACCACATCCATAGGATGCAGACCCTCCAAAACCGGTTCCTCCGTAGGGCAACCGGCTCTCCTTGGTTCGTTCGGAACGAGATCCTCCATCTCGACCTTAAAATCCCCACTATCCGTCAGTTCATGAAGCGCATTTCCAAGCGCTTCTTCGACTCCGCGGCCTCACATCGCAACCCTCTGGTTGTCGAGGCTGCCAGATATGCCCCCTCCCGCATTAGTCGTACCCGCCGTCCAAGGCATGCCCTGACCGACCCCGATGACCCCATAACCCTCCTCCAGGAGAGCAGTAGGGCCACCAGTACAGTGCACAAACACAGACCGCCATCGTTCCGACCTCGCCGCCGAGGTCCTACGCGACGCCCCCGACGTAATTGTCCCCCCCCCCCGACCCTTGCTCGACGACGCGCCAGCCCGCGCCGTAGCTGAGCCTGTAGCTTTAAATTCCCCAGTATAATAATAATATAATTTAGATCCAGCCTGTCCCATCTTGCTGCCCTCCCCTCAGTGACGCCCTAAGCCGAGGTTCGTACCCCACAGGGGGTGCCCTTAGCGTGCGGTCACCTAAATTTAAGTATTGTTCGCCCCTGGCTGGAGGCTTTAAGTTAGTAGCTTAAGGCACCCACAGGTTTGCCCGGTTAAGTAGCCAGGACCTTAGTGGTCACAACTACGAGCTGCCCAATAGGAAAAAAAAAAAAAAAAAAAAAAGATGATGTTTGTGGTTTGGTTTGACGTTTGACAATTCGTCGTTAGTTCGGTTGGTATTATCTTTCTTTGTCTTCTTTTTCTCTGTGTCATCGACGATTCGCCGCGCGTCTACAGAAAGGAAAAATACAATAATATTATTTTAAAGATTCTATTCTAAATAACTTGTCCAAGATGGTTGACCAAATTGAAATGGCTTTAGACGATATTATAAAAGCAAACAAGAAAACACCAAGAGGTGGAGGAGGTGCTGGACGAAAATTCAATGTCACCAGAAAACCTGGTAGCGGCCGTGGTGGTTCTGGTGGTGTTGGTGGTGGGTTTAGAAATGGCCGCACGGGGGGCGTATTACGTGGAAGAAGCCGTGGCGGTATATCTAAATCAGCAAATTACACAAGGGTAAATTATTACTTAGATGGTTATACAAATTACAAATGGCGGACAAACGTGGTGTAATGACGCATCTTGCTAAACATTACACTCAATTATATGGACGATCAAGTTGCAATGATGACTCAGTTAACTCTTTGGCCATCTTGTATGTAGCAGCAGTTAAACACTGCATATCGTATTTTCGCTCTTGCTAACCTAGATCATAAGATCTAAATTTGGCTTCGAGAAAGCACTCCAATGTTAAATACGCGTTTGTCATGTTCTACTACAATGCTTATACTGGAATATTTTCGTCTGATAAATAACTGTCCAGATTTTTGGCATCAAAAGCTATCGAAATGCATCAAACAAATACAACACTTCAGATGTCACCTTTTTGGGATCACTGCGATTCAACCTAAATATTCACTGATTTAGTGGAAGTGCCAGGATAACCTGGTGGGAATGTGTCATCGTGTTGTCTTCACCATGGAGTCTTATAAGTCTCCGGGCTGCAGGCATGGGAGACAAGGAAGTCTGCTGTGGTGTTCATTCCAGACTTGATCTATTTGCAAGATGCAGTACTAAAATCAACGCGAGTGTGTGCCAGTCAGTGCTAAAATAAGAACTTCATTAAAATGTGTGATAAAATAATTCAGTTGTAATGCTTTGAGCAATTTAGAAAGTCCTTTTGATTTTTTTGTCAATATTGTTTTGTAATCACATAGTAAAATTTTATATTGTTACACAAAATGTAGCAGTGTATGTAACTAATTTGTATGCCACACTATTACACTTGGGTGTAATCATGTTCAATGAGGCATTGAGCGGCCAATCGGCAAGCTCTTTGAAGGACCACCTATTTCAGGGCGATGTTAACAGCGCATGGAAACATGACATGTTCAATGACTTTGGTGAAAGGAAGATTCAGAGAAATGCCATGCAAGCTATCACGACTGGTCCTACTAAGTTATTAGTATCCAATCTGGATTTTGGAGTCTCTGATTCAGATATACAGGAGCTGTTTTCAGAATTTGGCACTCTGAAAAGTGCCGCCTTACATTATGATAGATCTGGAAGGTCTTTAGGTAAGCATAGCCATCATCAATTTATCATAGTCATTTTATTCAAGTGGCTATATACCAGTAATTATAACCATGCTGTATCTTCTATTTTAGGTACTGCTGATGTAGTGTTTGATAGAAGAGCTGATGCTTTGAAAGCTATGAAACAATATAATGGGGTGCCGTTAGATGGGAGAGCAATGAACATACAACTAGCAACATCAGAAATCAGCACTTTTAGAACTGAAGAAAGAAGTCGTATTGGCGGTGGCGGCAGTGGTGGTGGTGGTGGACCAGTTAGGAGAAACATTAATAGAGGTAGTTCTCATTTGTTTGTGTCATTGATGCAGTTTTATTACGTTTAGTTTTTTGGAATACTAAAATGTTATTTGTTTCATGGTAAAGATTAGATCAAATTTTCTCATGGGTGTGTATTATCTGTGTAGCAGTTAGGCATTCGATTTGATGAGCTGCTAGCAGGCACTCCAATTAACAGATTCTCAGTAATGTAAAAACCTTGCATCTTGTTGTTGCATGTGCACATGACGGGGTGTTTATGGTACAGTAGAACACAGAAGTCTGATAATAACAAATAAAAATTAATTCATTGACTTCTATGGTAAAATACGTCTCATACATAATATTTGAATAAACACGATTGTTTGTTCAGGTGGTGCAAACAGAAATCAAGGTGGATCACGTGGCAATGCACGCCGTGGTGGGGGCCGTGGAGGAGCCGGAGCTGGCCGTGGCAAGCGTCCTGCGCCCACTGCTGAACAATTGGATGCAGAGCTTGATGCTTATGTCAAAGAAATTAAGTGAAAGATTAATTAAGTGTAGTGCAAATGACACTAATTTAAATAAGTTTAGAATAATACTAATGGACTCTTCAAGATTGACAGCAGATATTTTATGGTCAGACACAGAAATGGCTAATTATAAAAGTTAGCTAACTGATAACAATAATATTGTGGAAATGTTATTTTGATTGAATGTTAAACAATTTAATAAACATATGACTGGTACACATTGATAAATTGTTAATTTAAGTCCAACATTTACCCTACTTTGTAATCTTGCTAAGTTATATATTCCTAAGTTCTATTCTTTTGCAAGGATGCCTTGATTTTGTTGTTTGCCTAGCTGGCTAACATTAGTTATTTTTAAAGTATGTTATCAATTTGACGACAGTTGAAAGTAAAACCAAGAACTTGGAAGATGTCAGAAGCCTGCTGTTCACCTTAGTCAATGTTATCAAGTTTTCTATAAAGTTCCAGCTGCCAAAAGTAGAAGTTGTATGTATACCGGGTGGTATCACATCTACGCGCAATATGTAACTATGAATTCAGCATAATTATGAATTTTTTCATCAGTTATTTAAAAAGTAATTGCTGTTTCATAGAAAAGTGTAATACCTAAGCGGTCAAAATGTATGGAAAAGTTTTTTTTTTTATACAGCTCACAATTAATTTCAATTTAGGGGGGTTCAGAATCATGTACTGAATCTATAGTAACAGGTTGCGCGTCGATATCCCATGCCATCCTGTGTTTAATCAGTTTCAAACCTACTAATCAACTATACACGGTGGATTTTTGAGATGGGGCATGGGGCAAGCGTACAACCTTAACTGTTGTAGCTACAGGACAACGGTATTAGGAGACTCCTTAAGTTTTTGAGAAATTTTGATTTGCATTCACAGATTTTGAAAATAATGTACAGTCAGTAATGTATAGAGGTTTCTATTGGACGAACTGAGGTTGGAGTACTAGAAAATTCAAAAATCGCAACAAAAAAAAACTTCCCATACGTTTCGTAGGAAATGAGACTACAACTTACTTTTTTATTATGGATAGACTAACGGCTTCAATGAAGACAGGCCGAAAATAAGCAATAAAATAATAATCTTCGAATTTCGAACGAATACGAGTCATAATTTAATTTGCTTTGAAAACAGTATCGAGATAGTTTGTTGCCTGATTGCTTATGATTTCCGAAATTCTGTGACAAAAATGACCTCTGAAGATGAAGATGGCGCTCCGCCACACAACAGCCGCCAAACCCGTTTTAATTTAAACCGGCAATTCGGGAGGCAGTGGATAGGAACATATGGTCCTATACCGTGGCCACCTCGCAGTCCTGATCTCACGCCTCTTGATTTTTTTATTAAGAAGAATAACTTTATAAAAAGAAATACGACAGTGTTCAGAAACCCAAAGATTCACTTATCACGATTCTTTATTGCATCCTTTCACATTTTTAGCTGCTAACCGATCTGTAAAGAGATTAAACCTATGCCTACGTCAAAACACCTACCCTTTTGAGCACCTCATATCTTAGAGCTCAAAAGTAAGAGGTGAGTCCACCCTTTTGAGCACCTCATATCTTAAAGCACAAAAGTAAGAGGTGAGTCCAAATGTAAAGGTTCAAGTTTCTAATTTTTAAGGTGAAAAATAATACACGAAGTAGAAGTTACTATTTTTGACGTAACTGCCCTTGCTGCCCCCAACTCAAAAATAATCCAGCCTGAATAAGTGTATACTCTTCTGTTCTCTATTGCATCCTTTCACATTTTCAGCTGCTAACTGCTCTGTAAAGAGATTAAACCTATGCCTACGTCAAAACACCTACCATTTTGAGCATCTCATATCTTAGAGCACAAAAGTAAGAGGTGAGTCCAAATGTAAAGTTTCAAGTTTAGAAATTTTAAGGTGAAAAATAATACCCGAAGTAGTAGTTATTATTTTTGACGTAGTTGCCCTTGCTGCCCCATCTCAAAAATCCACCCTGTATAAGTGTATACATACTCTTATTTATACTATATACTCTTATATATATATACTCTTCTGTCAATTGCACAAAATCGACTACCATGTATTTCCTACAAACATCTTCAGGATCAGAATCTTTGCAAATCCCATTCTAAAATTATCATCATTCTCCTCTTACCTGATCCTCTGCTCTGTTTTAACAGGATTATTATTTATAAATTTAATAACACATGTAATATCTTTAAAAGCAGGTCCGATGCTTGGATACACTGGGCCGCACATCAGTGGTAACAAAAGTGTAATAGCTAAGCTAGCCTCAAGGCTACTACGAACAGGCGCGAAACGCGACCCGAATCGCGCGCGTCTCAAAGTGCCAAACTTCACGAACATAATACGTGAACCAGGCTACACCGTGTCCCGTCGTCGGAGTGATCCCTACAAATTGAGCAGACAAGCGCGACTAGCGCCCGCGCGCCCTTTACTATCTAGCATATAATCATTCCTTAGGCGACCCCCGAATCTTAAGTAATAGTTTTTAATCAAATCCTTGTTAAGGCCAAAATATGTTTAACTATAGCAGTCTGGGAGTTATCAGCATTTTCGAGCTTGCTTCGCTCGCTCTCACATACCGTCACGGACAATTGACCGCGCGTCGTACGTTCAGTTCGTAATAGACGGACACATGCCGGTTACGCGGGACGAATTACGCAAGGAAACTAGACGAGATATTAATTTGATGAAGGTGATTGATTTTATTTTTAAGGGTTGGCCTAGAAGCGTGTCTGATGTGAATTTAAAACCGTTCCACGCATGCAGGAATCAATTATCTTATGAAGACGGCTGTGTTATGAGAGGGCATAAATTAATTTTACCAGGAAGTCTAAAAATTAAAATATTAAACGAACTTCATACTTCCCACCTGGGAATTGTAAAAACAAAGGCCGAAGCTCGTTCCCGTTTCTGGTTTCCGGGTATTGATAAAGAAATAGAAACTATGATCAACTCTTGTAGCGTTTGCATACATTTACGACCTACCCCTCCGCGCGCCCCGCTTGCGCCCTGGCAATACCCACCCCAACCGGGTTAGTCCCGCTATGGTATGGTCCCGGTATGGCACCCTCTTAAAATACCTATCAAAAAGTCCCGCTATGGTACCCATCTTTTAGATCTACGTTAGACAATAGAAGGTACAACTGAAAAGAAAAGTGTATCTATAAATAAATACTTTTAGGAGTGTATCAATAAAACGTCTGTTTGCGATATTAAATCAGTCTTTTATTAATTCAAAATATTTATAAAAAAATATCAAACAGTAAAACGAAATATTAATTGCAATGTAATTTTTAAAATAATCAACAATATTAATTACAAATAATCAACATGGAGAAAAAGGCGCAAATTGTAAACATAAACTACAAAAAATAATAGCTTGTTCCCAACGAGTCACACCTCAACGGGTAACAGTGTGACTCGTTGGGAATGTTTTGGATAATAATTCCCAACGAGTCACAGTTACTGTTACACTGTTACTCGTTGGGATGATCCCACCTTGATTTAGGGTATCAATACATCTATCGCCACGAAATATTTTCGTTCTCAGATAAACAAAAATTGTTCCCAGGTATTTGGTACAACTTGGGGCACCCCGACTCGGACAGGTTAGGTTAGAAGGGGACGGCGGGGTCTGAAAGACCCCGCCGTCCCCTTCGTGGTTATTTTTTTTTAAACCGCCCAGAAGTAGGAGTCCCGCGAAGCGGGACTCCGTCGGCTATTGTGGAACTGATTTTGCATTGTTTGGTGACTACATTTTGGTGACAGATCTACTATTTTGAGGACAAACCCTATTATTTAAGAAACACAAAACTAATTAAATTGGTGATAGCTTACTAGTTAAGAAAATATATTTTTTATTAATACTATTTTTTTCTTAACGCATTGTATAACTTTTCTTTACAACAGTACCAAAAACTGAAGGGTACCATAGCGGGACTTTTTGATAGGTATTTTAAGAGGGTGCCATACCGGGACCATACCATAGCGGGACTAACCGCCCCAACCATTCTACCGGCTGCATATAGATTTCTTAGGCCCGTTAGATAATAGACATTATTTAATTGTAGTAGATGCATACACGAAATGGGTGGAAGTTTACGATATGTGTGGTTCAACGACCTCATCAGCTGCGGTAGAAAAATTATACGAGTTTGTTTCAAGGTTCGGGTTACCAAATACAATTGTAAGCGATAATGGCACGGCTTTCACGTCACAAGATTTTAAACGGTTTTGTTCAATTAACGGGATTGAGCACGTGACGTCACCGCCCTATAATCCTGCGAGCAATGGCCAGGCCGAAAGTTATGTGAAGATCGCAAAAAAGGGTATAAAATCGTGTATTTTATCTAGTAACAGCCAAAAAGACACTAGGGTCAAACTGTTAAAATATCTTTTTGATTACCGGAATTCGGTACATTCAGTGACAGGGTTCTCTCCGGCTCAATTAGTTTTTGGACACAAACTACGATCAAGGTTGGATCTATTGTCACCAAAACCGCTGTCGTCACCCTCAAACGCGTCACTGGACAGCACAGTAAAATCAAAACAGTTTTTGCAGTGTAAATACAATGGCGGCAAAAATACACAAAATTTTAAAAACGGAAACGAAGTGTTATACAAAAAATTTGCCAATAAAGAGAAGTTCACATGGTGCAGAGGTATAATAATAGACAAGATTGGTAAAGTTGTTTATTTGATTAACGATCATTTAACAGGGAGTGTAGTGAAAAAACATAAAAATCAGATTGTGTTATATAAGGGCAACGCCAATGTAGGTACCACAAAGTTGGGATACTGGCGAAATAGAGGATGATTGTGACGATGACATATCATCAGCGGCACTACCGTGCTCCCAACCCGCGTCTCAAGCTGACGCCACGGGGGAGGGGAGGCAGGGTGTAAGTACGCCGCTAGCGGCGCCGGCCTTGCCGCACACGTCTGTGCCGCCAGGCCCCAGTCGTTCCGATAGGGCTTTGCGCCAGCTTCCAAAGGTGGACTACAGAAGCCTTGCGTTAGGCAAGTGACTAGTGGATTGCATAATGTTGTATAACTTGCTAGTTATGGACTCATGGTGTTACGTAGTACTAACCTAATTTTAACTATGTATAGATAATGCATGTATGTAGTATTATTAATGTTGTTTACAATAAGGTTGGGAGATGTTATAAATGTATGTATGTGTAGCGATGCGCGGCCACACGGACTGCCTGCGCAGGCGGTGCCGCGCAGCGCACCGCACCCCGCGCCACCTCCGCGGGCTAGCGCTCGCGTGTTCTTAGTAAAGCGTTAGTGCGTTCACAGCCGCCGTTGTTTTACTTGTGTACCGTATCTAACAAACTGCAACGGCACCATATATTGTAAGCGGCACTGTCGACTGCAACCGCAACGCCGTGCGCCGCTGCCGTCGCCTTCGGCAATGAATCTATGAACCTTAGCTCTATTATTAATAAAAGTCTAGTAAAACTAGATTAATAGAGCAAGAGCCCACGACTGCTAGACCTTCGTTATTTTATAAAAGCTGAAAGTTTTTCTGTGCATGTCCCATATACAGGTAAGAACGACCAGCGACTATAGAGTTTGGATTGTGGTTATTTGGGCAGGTAACAGGTAGTAAAGGTGTTTAAAATAGTACCCTAAATTCGTTAAAGTATAAAGCTCAATATATTTTTTTCGGTATAACTTAGGAAATCTCGTCATCCATTGCCGGACACTTATGACAGTTGCTACCGCCTGCCAGACACCCTAAACTTTAATAAATTATAATTATACTTTCGTTATAGTATAAAAGAAAAAAATTGTATATGTTACTTGGGGACCTATAAAAAAATGTTACCTACCTCAATAGCCGGACAGTTTTAATGGTTTTTACATCTTGCCAGACACATTGAAAGTCCTCGGTAGGTTCGAGCGCGAGTGCTTAGTCGATTGCAATCTTTTAAGATATCCAATAAAAAAATACTTTTATTACGTTCATAGCCATGTTATATAAAGTAAAAAAAAATATGTTGCGTAAATACAAAACAAAAAAATATTACATGTAAAAATAATAAATTATCGTTTTTATAAATTTCATCATTGTCGTCGATATTTTCATTTTCTTCGTCACTACTCCTCCAGTCGATGGCATGATCGTCGTTAATATCGCCTCTTCATCAGTTTCTGAAAAAAAAGAAGCAAGTTCATACAATTATGAATAATTAAAAAAATGTGTACAATAATTTGTCATAATAATTACATACTTACCTACTTAATAGTTTTGAACGAATCACTAACATAACTTGGTAGTTGATCCTCTTCAAACCATTTAAACTGGTATTTGTCATCATTCAATACCCGGCCGTTATTGTTTGGTTGATATGTGGTTGGATTTTTCAGATGAGCATTATTGCAAATGGTACATATATAATTTGCTCGCAGAAATTGTTGCAATATCTCGCTTTTGCAAGGTAGATTCCTAGCGTCAAAATTTCTCAACTTCTTTTGGTCAAAAGCTTCATTTAAATCGGAGACTGTATACGAGTGGATGAATATTTGAAGTCTAGCGGCATCAACATCAGTTACATTAGGAACATTGTAAACATTGCATATAAATTTCTGTCTCTCTAAATCTAAATTGACTGATTGATCAATCAATCAATCAGTTTCATCAATTGTCAATCATCAATTGTGTGTAATCTAAATTTTCAATTAATTCGCTGTTGCCGAAGTTCTTGAAAGCTTCCTGGTACTCTGGATATTTTTTTAATGTCTCGTATGGTTTTAATTTTCCTTTCTGAAGAAATAATTTCTTCCATTCTAAATTAAAATCACAACCTGTGATGGCATGAAATCCAGATAAGCTATAGCGCGCTCGCACCTACAGCGAACTTTCAACGTGTCTGGCAAGATGTAAAAACCATTAAAACTGTCCGGCTATTGAGGTAACATTTTTTATAGGTCCCCAAGTAACATATATAAAATTTAGCTTTTATACTGTAACGAAAGTATAAATATAATTTATTAAAGTTTAGGGGTGTCTGGCAGGGGGTAGCCACTGTCTGGCCATGGACGACGAGATTTCTAAAGCTATCCCGACGAAAATATAAAAAATTTGAGCTTTATACTTTAACGAATTTAAGGTACTATTTTAAATACACCATTACTACCTGCTATCTGCCCAAGTAACCACAACCCAAACTCTATAGTCGCTGGTCGTTCTTACCTGTATAGGGGACATGCACAGAAAAACTTTCAGCTTTTATAAAATAACGAAGGTCTGGTCGTCGTGGGCTCTTGCTCTATTAATCTAGTTTTACTAGACTTTTATTAATAATAGAGCTAAGGTTCATAGATTCATTGCCGAAGGCGACGGCAGCGGCGCACGGCGTTGCGGTTGCAGTCGACAGTGCCGCTTACAATATATGGTGCCGTTGCAGTTTGTTAGATACGGTACACAAGTAAAACAACGGCGGCTGTGAACGCACTAACGCTTTACTAAGAACACGCGAGCGCTAGCCCGCGGAGGTGGCGCGGGGTGCGGTGCGCTGCGCGGCACCGCCTGCGCAGGCAGTCCGTGTGGCCCCGCATCGCTACACATACATACATTTATAACATCTCCCAACCTTATTGTAAACAACATTAATAATACTACATACATGCATTATCTATACATAGTTAAAATTAGGTTAGTACTACGTAACACCATGAGTCCATAACTAGCAAGTTATACAACATTATGCAATCCACTAGTCACTTGCCTAACGCAAGGCTTCTGTAGTCCACCTTTGGAAGCTGGCGCAAAGCCCTATCGGAACGACTGGGGCCTGGCGGCACAGACGTGTGCGGCAAGGCCGGCGCCGCTAGCGGCGTACTTACACCCTGCCTCCCCTCCCCCGTGGCGTCAGCTTGAGACGCGGGTTGGGAGCACGGTAGTGCCGCTGATGATATGTCATCGTCACAATCATCCTCTATTTCGCCAGTATCCCAACTTTGTGGTACATTGGCGTTGCCCTTATTATTATTATTATTATTTATCTTTATTTCAGGTAGAACCCATAAATGTGTTAGTATTCCTTAACCTATGTTAGTATATTAGACTAAAACACACACTAACTAATAATAATTAATTACGCCATCTCACGGAGACACCTGGCAACAGTACATGCACTGCGCACAGGTGCCCCATAAGGTGGCCCTCAGTCTTACTAGCAATAACACTCAGAAGACTGTTGTCGCTGCCCCGCATTCGACGCAGTAGTGAAGCGGATCTTTTACGAATGATCGCAAAGAAGTCGTCTGTACGCGCTACTGCGAACATTCCTGATGCGCTACAGAAACGAGGCAGCGACAGCAGTATCCGAAAAGCATTATTGTACTGCACACGCAGGGCATTAAAGGTTTTTTGCGTGTATCTGGTCCACAGACTGCAAGTATAAAAGGTCTGGCAATAAGCCCTAAACAGAGTAATCTTGACATTGCTGTCGCACTTTGCAAATCTGCGGGCCAGCATGTTGCATCTTACGGTCAACGCCCTCCGCTCCCTCTCAATATCACAGTTATCAGTGCCATCCTCTGTAACCCAGTGACCAAGGTACTTGAACTGTTTTACTCTGTTTAGAGTGGCACCACAGAGCGAGACTGGTGGTACAACTTCATAGGTCTTGTTTTGTGCCATAAAAACTAACAGCTCGCTTTTCTTGGCATTATACCTTAGTCCATGGGCTCCAGCATAGCACTCACATATATTTAACAGCTTCCTAAGAGCACTGATCGACGGACTCAGCAGCACCATATCGTCAGCATAACTGATATTGTTGAAAGACACACCATCGATCGTGCATCCGATGCCAGTGCTGCTGAGTTCCTCGATCAGCTTATTCACATAGATGTTAAACAACTTGGGGAGGTCAGACCCCCCTGCCTCACCCCGCACTCTAACCTGTACACATCTGAGTATGAGCCTGCCCATCTCACAGCGTTGTGTTGGTTATCGTACCAGAACTTTAGGACATTAATTATTTCTGGCGGCAGGTTAGCTTCATTAGACAACTTTTCCCACAGGATGTCATATGAGACGAGGTCGAAAGCACTGGATAAATCCAGGAAGCATGCATACACAGGTGTCCTCCTCCCAGTGTAATATTGCACTGTACTCTTAAGGGTCATGATTGCAGTCTCAGTTGATAACCCATCCCTAAAACCAAACTGTCTGTCGTTAATTTTTAATTGTTTACCTAGACAACGGTCAAGTAAACAATCAAAAACTTTCGCTGTAACCGTTGCCAAGGATATCGGTCTGTAATTATTAACATCAGACATATCACCGGTCTTATTCTTAGGAACGGGCACCACCACTGTTTTCACTAGATCAGCCGGCAGATAAGAATGGCTGACACATAGGTTGAACAGTAAGGCAAGAACCCTTGGGAGATGAACACCTGCGTTCTGCAGATGCTCAATACTTAAACTATCGTGACCAGGTGACTTACCCCTGGACATGTTTTTGATGACGGAAGACACGTCACGGGCAGTGAAACGTACACTTAGGTCATTATAGCTTATATTCGATGTTTGGTCTGCTGGACCCAGAGGTGGATCAATTTTGAAACGCTGTCGGAATAAGTTAGCAATATCGACCAAGTCACTTTTGCCCCCAACACTCGAAGGGAGACTCGACTCAGGATTCAACCTTTTCGTTTCTCTCCAAAAGCTTCCAAAATTCCTCGCCGAGTGGCGAGAAGCGATAATGTCCATCTTAATTTGCTGCTGGTTATTTTGACACCACTTAAGCTTTGCCTTGAAAGCTTTTCGAGAGTCACGCATTTGGCTATAAATGGGTCCCACACCGGGTTTACCATATTGCATCCAAAGCTCAAACCTCAGTCGAGCCTCCGCATGGGCCTCTTTCACATGTTTGTTCCAACCCGTGATATACCTTCGCCTCAATTCAGTCCGACACAAACAAGTCGCCGCTGCTGACTCACTTAAAAAGTCAATAACAGTTTTATACAACTTATCTATATGCAGTCTGTGCTCCCGGTTGTGGCACATTTTATCACAACATTCATGAAAAACAACCGGAAAGTCCACGTTGTATATAACACAATCAAGTTGTGTTGTCACAGTCAAGTTGTATATAACACAATCTGATTTTTATGTTTTTTCACTACACTCCCTGTTAAATGATCGTTAATCAAATAAACAACTTTACCAATCTTGTCTATTATTATACCTCTGCACCATGTGAACTTCTCTTTATTGGCAAATTTTTTGTATAACACTTCGTTTCCGTTTTTAAAATTTTGTGTATTTTTGCCGCCATTGTATTTACACTGCAAAAACTGTTTTGATTTTACTGTGCTGTCCAGTGACGCGTTTGAGGGTGACGACAGCGGTTTTGGTGACAATAGATCCAACCTTGATCGTAGTTTGTGTCCAAAAACTAATTGAGCCGGAGAGAACCCTGTCACTGAATGTACCGAATTCCGGTAATCAAAAAGATATTTTAACAGTTTGACCCTAGTGTCTTTTTGGCTGTTACTAGATAAAATACACGATTTTATACCCTTTTTTGCGATCTTCACATAACTTTCGGCCTGGCCATTGCTCGCAGGATTATAGGGCGGTGACGTCACGTGCTCAATCCCGTTAATTGAACAAAACCGTTTAAAATCTTGTGACGTGAAAGCCGTGCCATTATCGCTTACAATTGTATTTGGTAACCCGAACCTTGAAACAAACTCGTATAATTTTTCTACCGCAGCTGATGAGGTCGTTGAACCACACATATCGTAAACTTCCACCCATTTCGTGTATGCATCTACTACAATTAAATAATGTCTATTATCTAACGGGCCTAAGAAATCTATATGCAGCCGGTAGAATGGTTGGGGTGGGTATTGCCAGGGCGCAAGCGGGGCGCGCGGAGGGGTAGGTCGTAAATGTATGCAAACGCTACAAGAGTTGATCATAGTTTCTATTTCTTTATCAATACCCGGAAACCAGAAACGGGAACGAGCTTCGGCCTTTGTTTTTACAATTCCCAGGTGGGAAGTATGAAGTTCGTTTAATATTTTAATTTTTAGACTTCCTGGTAAAATTAATTTATGCCCTCTCATAACACAGCCGTCTTCATAAGATAATTGATTCCTGCATGCGTGGAACGGTTTTAAATTCACATCAGACACGCTTCTAGGCCAACCCTTAAAAATAAAATCAATCACCTTCATCAAATTAATATCTCGTCTAGTTTTCTTGCGTAATTCGTCCCGCGTAACCGGCATGTGTCCGTCTATTACGAACTGAACGTACGACGCGCGGTCAATTGGGGCTGCCGCGGCGGCAGCGTGCTGAGCGCTGCTGTCCGCGCGTTCGCCGTCCGCGGTCATTGACCGCGACCGCTTATCGTCGTCTGGAAGACTTGCGCGGGACAAGTAATCCGCGCTGTTATTTTCGCTACGAACGAATTCGATTTTATAATTATATGCGCTGAGGAATAGTGCGTATCTTTGTAATCGGTTTGCCGAAACCTCCGGTATACCTTTGTGCGGTCCAAAAATTGAAATTAAAGGCTTGTGATCGGTGCGAAGGATGAACGGGTCTGATTTACCATACAAGTACTGATGGAATCTTCGAACTCCAAAAATAATTGCCGTTGCCTCTTTCTGAATCTGAGAATAACGTTTTTCAGCTGAGTTTAGAGTGCGGGACGCAAACGAAATAGGACGCTCGCATCCATCCTTATCACTTTGCGATAATATCGCACCTAAGCCATTAGGTGAAGCGTCCACCGTGAGGATTAACTTAGCATTTTGATCAAGATGCGCTAACACCTGATCCGACGTTAAATGTTTTTTTATTTCGTCGAATGCTCTTTGATGTTCGTCGGCCCAGTGCCATTTATTACCCTTCCTTAAAAGATCATACAAGGGACTTAAAATTTCTGACGCCTTAGGTACGAAATTGCGGTAATAATTTACTAATCCTAAAAATGATTGAAGTTTGCCTACATCCGTGGGCACTGGGGATTTCTCAATTGCTATTACTTTATCTGATGATTTTTTTAATCCGTCTTTGTTTATTACATACCCTAAGTAATTAATTTCATTCTTAAAAAATTCGCACTTTTCTTTTTGCAAGGTTAGTCCTGCATCTTGCAGCCTCTGTAACACTGCCGTTAACCGTTGTAAATGTAATCCCGGTCCATCGGCTGTGATAAGGACATCGTCTAAAAGACATAACACACCGTCCATACCAGACAATAAGTTTTCCATTGCGCGCTGAGAAATAGACGGTGCGCTGGTTAAACCAAAAACCATACGTGTATACTGAAACAATCCGCGGTGAGTATTTATGCATGTAATCTTTTGTGAGTCTTCGTCTAAAACAAATTGATTATAGGCCATGGACAGATCTAACTTTGAGAACTGTTGACCTGCATGCAATTTTGAAAACAGCTCGTGGACTGTAGGCAACGGGTATTGTTCTACAAGTAGTTGTTTATTTATGGTTACAGAATAATCTGCACACAGCCTAACACTTCCATTGCGTTTTAATACTGGCACTATGGGTGATGCATACTCCGAGTGATCAACTTGTTTAAGAATACCTAAGTTTACAAGGCGGACTATCTCTTTATCTACCTTGTCTCGCAATGCAAAAGCGATGGGACGTGCTTTGAAAAATATTGGCTCTGCATCATCTTTTAAACGTAATTTCACCTCGAATTTATTGAATTTACCTAATTTATCTGAAAATACGTCTCTAAATCTATTATGCAAATCATCGATTGTTTTTGCTTCATTATTTATGAAATTACAGGGTGCTAATTTTAACTTAAATAACGATAAAAAATCTCTTCCGAGCAATGTCGGGCCTTCGCTGCGTACCACGTAAGCATCTAGTGTGTGTGTGCTCAGCCTATATGTGACAGGTAGGCGAGTTATACCGAGACACGCAATACTACCGCCTGTATAGGTAAATAGCCTTTTTTTAGGTGGTAACAAGGGCAACCTGCTAAAACATTTGTTGTATAGACTCTCGGAAATTACAGTTACTGCAGATCCACTATCAATCTCAAAATTTATTTGTGAGCCGTTTATGGACACGATTTCTGTCATGGGTTCTCCCCGCTCTGAAGTGATGTTACAACATAAAAGCTCACCATCGTCGTCCTCCTCACTCACGTCACTGGTCACAACACACTTTACTTTGCACATTCTACGTAAGTGACCCTTTGTATTACACTTCCTACACGTAAAGTTCGCGAATCGGCACTGAGACGATGTATGGTTCTTTCGACCGCACACGGAACACTTCTCCATTACCGGTTCCTTATCAGAACCCGCACCTTGCCCTGCACCTTGAACACTGAATGTTCTTGCTGTGTGATCGACGCCGCCGTGGGTGCCCCGCTGCCAGCAGCGGCGCCTGCCCGCGCGCACCTAACGCTCTGCGCCAACTCCACTGCCTTTGCCAGGGTCAAGGTATCTGTGTCCTTTGTGAACAGTTTGTCCCTCTCGGGACCCGCCAACATGCCCATCACAAAACGGTCTCGCAAAGCCTCCTCTACGTTGGCGAACTTGCAATGTTTCGTGAGGCCACGTAGTCTTGCCGCCCACTGCGCAATACTGCGCATGCGTCTCACCCGTTTGCTGCGTTGCCGCGTAAAATGCGTACCGCTCCCCGAATCCACACTTTGTCGGGGAAAAGTGAGTGTCAAGGAGCTCATAAATGTCTTCTACTGGCACCTCCTCCAGCTGTTTTGGCAAAGCCAAGTCGGCTGTGAGCTGGTAGTAGTAGGTGCCGTCCGCGAGTGCGCTCAATAAGATTGCTCGCCGTCTTGAACCCGTTGCGTCGTTTTTTTCCGAAATCTCGTTTGCCACGAACCATTGCCGCAGGCGACTTTTGTACGCCTGCCATTCGTGTACTGTGTGGTCAAAATTACTTAATATGCCGAAGCTAAACTGAGCCATAGTGATAAAGCGTGGGTCGCTCTCGTCGCCAGTGTTAGATACGGTACACAAGTAAAACAACGGCGGCTGTGAACGCACTAACGCTTTATTAAGAACACGCGAGCGCTAGCCCGCGGAGGTGGCGCGGGGTGCGGGGCTCGGGGCGCTGCGCGGCACCGCCTGCGCAGGCAGTCCGTGTGGCCGCGCATCGCTACACATACATACATTTATAACACAGTTTTTATTTGGAACGTGACATCACATCACATTTAGCCTACGGACACAAAGTCCGTGGCGGCGCGGCGGCGCGGCGCCGCCGGCGCGTTTACATGCATAGATGTAAGAGCGGGAGGGCTCTGGGATCTCAAATGATAACGATCAGAGATCTTGTTAACACTTTTAATCACTCACAAACAATAATTATTCACACAACTTTATTTTATCACGAGATGCACACAGTTCAAAATACAATTAAATACTCCGCGCACTGCTCGACGTCTTCCCAATCGGATCGGAGGAATCGGTTTTGGGGCTTTTTGGCCCCTTGCCCGAGGCTGCGGTCTCTCGGTCCCCAAACTTGGGGACCCGTCCTTGGATTTCCCTCCCCCTCCCGCAGGAGGGGGCGGGAGTGCTTTATTGCACACCTAGTGACTGAGGGGTATACCTCCCCTCAGCGGTCTGTAGTGTGTTTCTGGGGGTGTAACTGTGGGAGCGCCCGAAGTGCTTCACGACGCCCGGGCGACCAGGCCGCTGCCAAGTGAGATCCCTACTTCCCTAGGGAAGGCCCAGCAAGAGCCGATCAAGCAACGAGGGCGTCGGTTATGGTTGGCGCTCGTCCACAGTGGCGGCTCCGCGCTCTGCGAGTAGAGCGAGCCTATTTATACGTATAAACAACTGTTAACGTCACACAGCAACGACTTCCGTTAGCATTTGTTTTACAATAAAACTTAGATTGAATTAGGCGATGAGGTTATATAATACTAGAGCAGCAACGTCGTACTAAAAAAAACAAAAAAACGTAACCACTTACGAGTATAAAGTCGTAGCTTTGAAACGGATACTATTATGTCAATCTGTCAAAATAATCTATGTTTGTCTCATTTCTTCCATCGTCAAACTAATTACATTGGAATGAGACAAGACATTGTTATCGGAAAAACGGCCAGAGTTGCCAATGATCAACATAATTTCCCCAGTATGAATTAACGTATTTATTGAATCAATTAGGTACTCTAGAGATAGTTTGTATTATGGAACTTTCAATAGAGTAAAGATTTAAAGAAACTGACAAGGATTAGGTACATATAGGAAGAAGAAAAACAAATGCGTAAACATAAATATAATAAAAAAAAAAAAAAAAAAAATGTTATATTTCAAAACTATCAAGATCGTGTCAAATTACTTTTGTTTAAAATGGAATGATATTATTTCTATGTATAATCATTTATACAATATATATGTACTGTACAATATATATGTTTATACCAAACAGACTATAATAATAATTTAGAATTCCAGAAACATACATTCGGCGTTCACTAAACTCCCAACAGTCTGGTAAAATCAAAATCATTTTTACAGGTAAGACTGATGGTAAAAACAATGTTTGATAAATTTATTTCGTATCGTAATGTTTTTTTGGATAAACTGAATAAAATTGAGCAAACTTATTTATAAAATGAAACACCAATTGCTTTCTTGATCTTTGCAGACCGTGTCATAGAAATATTAATCTCATATTTCACCATTTTGTAATTTTTTAGCGAGAAGCAATCACTCACTTGACGTCAAGCTGACGACAACCTATATTACATAATATTACTCTTTGCTGACGACTGAACTGAAGTCAGATATGCTTGCGGACATATACGACGTGGCAACGCATCGGGGCCGTACACTGCTGATTTAGTCCTATATAACATCATTGGAATTAGGTAAAAATTATGAAATGGCACACAATATTTGATTTGTAATTAATAACACTTTTTAAATACTTTAAACTTTAAATTTAGTTAGGTAACAATTATTTTATTTAAATGAACTAACAGTTACAATGTTCCGTTTTCCTTTTTAGGGTTTTAAATTAATACTTAAATAAAAACATACATTAACATTAATAAATGCAAAATCACTTATTTATTTATTGCAGTGATTCGTGTTTCCGTTACGTCATCAGCCATTGTGACGTTTGTTTTAATCTGTGGTACTGTTTTTATTCGCCAGTGCTATCTTAATAGACCAGGGTAGAAGCCTTTAAAAAAAATAAAAAGTGAAAAAAAAAATAGTAGGATGAAACCCATTAGAAAAGGAGGAGAATATTATAAAAATGAAAGGAAAAATAATTTACGGGCGACCTGAGGTCGGGAAGGGGATGGGGGTGAGTTTTTAAGGGTACAAAACGGTTTTTCTCGATTTCCGGCAAAACTAAAAGTCCTATGGAAAAAAGTCAAATGGCAAAGTTGTAGGTAATAAAAAGATCTAAAACTTTTGTATTTACACTTTTTTCACATAACCTCAAAATTTATGTGAAAAATTCAAAAAACCAAGTTTTTTGGTTTTTTATTTTTATCTTTTACAAAAATTATTTTTTTTCACGTAATTTGGTGAAAACTTACCTTTTTATGTCCCAAATACGCTGTAATTTATTTGATTAAAAATATTATTTTTTTCACCTTATTTTGAATTAATGTCGAAAAAGCACCTTAATTTTCAATCGAAAATTCACCCGTCAAAATATCAGCTTTTTTCAAAAAGTTGGTATGTTTTCTGTTCGTTGAAATCTCTACTTTCCGATGGTGAAAAAAAAAAATATGTTACTGTTGTAAATCTTCTCAGAAAATGCAAAAAATCGAAAAAAACTCGAATTCGTTTTTTTTTTAATTATTATATACAATTTTGAGCTATTTATTAAAATTTACACTTTAAGTGCTCGAAAAACGTAAGATTACATGTTACATTGATAAAAAAAATTGCAAATCAAAATATACTACTATAATTAACAAACGAATAAGTTAATAAAATTAATATTTAATAAGACATCTACAATATTTGGAGAAAGTTGTCGAATCTTCTTTAAATTATATGCGTAGATGCCTATTTATAACTATTTTAAGGTAACTTATATACCTGAGTGACCTACGAAAAATTGTAGTCCATCAAAAGGTATTTCATAGAGAAGTGGGGAAGGGGCTAGGCGGGTCTGGGTCTTACTACATACATACCTACTATTTCGTAGCAGCTTTTACAACCGTTAGCCTAGCCAGTATTCGAAATAAAGTACAGTATACAACATCGTTTATAAAAATACACGTGCACGCTGAGTTTCTTTAAGATAATAGTGACAAGTTTACTTTAAAAACAAAAACTTTTCGAATCTGCATAGGAAGGTAAATACTATCTCTATTTTTATCTGTATCAATCAACTCAAACATAAAAATAGTAATATTTTCTTTAAAAAATAGTATGGATAACGTAACATAACCTAAAGATTAAAATTGAATGATATTTTAGTACAAGATTAAAAACTAATAATCTCCTTAATTTTGCTCAAACAAATTTAGTAAATCCCATGAAATTTTTTTTTTTTCAAAATACATATTAAATATATCAATAATCTATAAAAAAATATATAAAATATATATCGTGGATATATTTTTAATAACTAACTTTTGGCCGATTTTCATATATATTTTATACATTTCAAATATATTTCAGATATATTCAAAATATTTTTTTTTTATATTTTTAGCTATGTTTTTTATGTCTTTTAAGATATATTTTGAATATATCTAAAATATATTTAAAATATATGAAATATACATGAAAATCAGCCAAAAGTTAGTTATTATAAATATATTTACTATACATATTTTTTATATATTTATACATTTTTTATAGATTTTTAATATATTTATAATATATTTTTTATACATTTTGACATTTATTTCTTTTATATTTTTTTTTCATGGGGTATACTCACGATAAAATTGTGAAGGCATTATTAATTCGATTTTGTCTTTTCAGATTATCAGTATGGATGAATCTGTTTGTATCATCTGCAATAAGGCAGATGACAAGCAAGTTTATGAAATAAAAAAAGCAGCTATGAATCGTTTAGTGGTATCCAGCAAGGAAAGAATCGACAATAAATACAAAAAATTTGAGACTTTGACATCAGCTTTTATTCATCGAAGTTGTCAAAGTCAATATAATGATGAGACTGCAATAGCTTCATTTTGTAGTTCAAGACAAAAAAAAAGCAAAGGAAGGAAAAGAAGTAATTAAAGATGCTCATGGATTTAATTTTGAATCTCATTGCTTTCTCTGCGGTGGATTTTCCGGTAATATTTCAAAAGAAAAAATTTCATCTGTTCAAAGCAACAACACAAGAGATAATATATTACAGTATATTCAAAAACAAAACACATTAAATGATTTGAAAAAATCAGCTCGTTTGAAAAATGTGCCTGATTTTGTAGTTTTTTTTCGATTTTTTGTAATTTCTGAGAAGATTTACAACAGTAACATATTTTTTTTTTTCAGCATCGGAAGGTAGAGATTTCAACGAACAGAAAACATACCAACTTTTTGAAAAAAGCTGATATTTTGACGGGTGAATTTTCGATTGAAAATTATGGTGCTTTTTCGATATTAATTCAAAATAAGGTGATAAAATTAATATTTTTTATCAAATAAATTACAGCGTATTTGGGACATAAAAAGGTAAGTTTTCACCAAATTACGTGAAAAAAAATAATTTTTGTAAAAGATAAAAATAAAAAACCAAAAACTTGGTTTTTTGCATTTTTCACATAAATTTTGAGGTTATGTGAAAAAAGTGTAAATACAAAAGTTTTTGATCTTTTTATTACCTACAACTTTGCCATTTGACTTTTTTCCATAGGACTTTTAGTTTTGCCGGAAATCGAGAAAAACCGTTTTTTACCCTTAAAAACTCACCCCCATCCCCTTCCCGACCTCAGATCGCCCGTAAATTATTTTTCCTTTCTTTTTTATAATATTCTCCTCCTTTTCTAATGGGTTTCATCCCACTATTATTTTTTTTTGTTTTAAAAATTATCGACCATGGTCTATAAATGGAACTGGCCTCGAAGGCAGCGGCGTTTTTGCGTACGCGCGGGTCTGCGTTGCCGCGCCCCGGTCCCCGTTTCGCCGCCCTACAATCGCTGACTTCGAAACCGAGGCCTTACAGCGCGACGGCCTATTCATTTCTCATCAGAATAAATTAATTCAGGACTTTACTGACCATAGACAAATAATTGAACACGCTGCACTGATGCAGTAATATTCCGATTTACTATGTCCGTGACTACCGCAGGACCACCAACGCCAATCGCTTCCATATTTGGTAAATAATTAGTACTCAAACAACAAAATTGGTACCCTAATAGTTAACGAGAAAACGTCTTTGAAGGTGGCCCTGCGGTAGTCACGCTTCCTTCAGCAGGACCACCACGAGCGCTGAAACAGGGGGCATGCTACAACTATTCTAAGTATACAAATAATTGGTAGGTACCCATAAATGTGACTAATTTCGTAAAAAAAAACAGAAGTGATACATGTGTAGTTATCGAGAAATCAACGATGATAACTTTCGCGCGCTATTTCAGCAGAACCACGACTTTGAATGTTGATTCCAGGTTTCAGGAGCTTGTCGCTTTCCTCAAACCTACATAGAAAATTAGTACCCTCCCTGCAAGATAAAATTAGTACCCAAAATTCAAAATTAGTACTCCAGTAGTTTACGAGATATACCGTGCCATTGGTGGGGTGGCGGTAGTCACGGTGTTAAATTTTGGAACGAAGTTCCTTATCGCGCGTTGTGAAAGGGGGCTAGACGGAAAAAATTCTTACGAAAAGTTGTCACGACACTTTTTGCTATAGTAAGCTGTGCGGCGTCGCATGTTTCTCTGTCTGTCTCTCTCTCTCGTATAGAAAGCAAGCCAGATATTTTCATTTCTATTTCGCATTGAACAACAACAACAACAATCCCAACAACAACAACAACAAACAACAATCAAACAACAACAACAACATCAACAATTCCTTCACTAATTAATCGAAAGGAACTTCGTTCCATCCGGGTGTCCCTTGACACCTCTCAAGTTTTTTTTATTTCAAGATTTCCCTATTAAAAACTGTGATTTCGTCTCAAATTTATACAAAAATTAGTACTAAAGAAGTTATAAGTGACCAAAAATTCAGATTCATAAGTGGTGTATTTTAAGAGAAATTAGCTTTTATTACTTTTCCATACTAAATCTCCGCGTATAACCCGACCAAATGAAGTTGTTGAACTAAGTCTTGACAGTGGTTGCACGTCACATATGACATGAATTAGAACGATTTAGAGAGCAAATCTATTGTTTTACTTTTTTTGGCGGTCAGTCACATATTACCTATACATGATGCAATTATGTTTTCATAGTTCAATATGCTTACCTGCAGGCTTAGCACGAGCACCATTTTGTCGACGGAAGAGTAGACAAAAATGACGGTCTGTATAGCCAGTACGACGGCAGAAAAGTAGAAACAGTCAACTGCACTTTTTTTGAAATTCGTCACAGAATTATTTGTTTTGTCATAGGTTTTTTTTTCTGTTTGATTCTCAGTTTTTACTGATATTAAGTCACGCATAATAAAGACAACTGCAATATTTTTTCTTAAAGTGTCACAGTACCGTATTTTGGAACAAAAAAATATTACAGTAATATTGACCTTAACCATTTCCTTGGTAATGCCCTATTAGCTAAATGATGTAATACAGGAGAAGATAGCTTTGTTCTTCTATTAATTATCATCACAGTGTTGCGTTTAAAACGCTCTCCTGTAAAATCATGATTTTTTAGATAACCGTATATACTTTGTGGCCGTCGACTGTAAAAAGTTTTCTATTGTCTTTAGCTTGGCGATTACAAAATGAAATTGTCTTCACTACAATAGACAACTGTCAGTTGTCAGTGTGATTTTGACAGTTTGTGATAGAAAACTTTCTTCTGTAATAGTCTACACTTACACTAGTACACTAGTCGTAAAAACGAAAGACAAAATGACAGATTGTAGAAGGATTTCTACTGTGCGATGTCAAAAATGGAGAAAGGAAATGTCACTTTGTACAGAAAGAGCTGTGTCTATTCTTCGTAGACATAGAAAGCGTCAAGCTAAGCCTGCTGGAGCGGAAAAAAATATCCTTGTTTCATTATGGTTCAGTTTTCGACTTATATTTCGGTGAATAACTCCGAAACCTGACGTTTTAGGATATTATGATAAATTACATTTTTTGTTTGTATAAATGTCCTCTATCTAAATATATAACTCTTATTGCGCACCGAGATTCTGAAAAAAAAAAAAAAATGGCGGCCGACGTTAGGGCCACCCTCCATACAAAAGTCTACAAACCCCTTTAAAAATGTGCGCAACATTTACAGAAGCTGGCCAACTAATTAACCATAAGATTTAAATGACTATTTTCGCCATTATTTTGCTGGGGTAACGCACAGACGCACACTACACATTTCGGTACACCAAATAAAGACAGTGGTTTTTTATCTTCTGAGCACAGACCACAGAACATATATACCCTAAAGCGCAGACTAAGTTACCTTCTTCTGAGCAACATAAAATAACCCACAGAGACAGAGCATGTAACTAAATAAAAATAATCGTAAGTACAAGTCACAAGATGGCAACACCACAGAAGTTTGTTACTTGGTTTTTTTCTTTTTTACAAACATTACAGTACTATTCTAATAAATAAAGATATTTAAGACGCTGAAGTGGTAACAGAAGTAGGTAGCATAATCACAATTAAAAATAATTATACTGTGCATGGATCTGAAACACCGTTCACCGAGTTTTAATTCCTATTTGTCGGCGGGATAATATTACGTTTCTACGGTTTCTACGGACAATAACAGCTCGTGTATTATCATAACCAAGGCTGAACATGAATCTTTCAGGTAAGTTTACTCCCTAAACCTTTTGATAAGTGAGTTGGTTGTTGTTCACATTTGTATTATTTGTTACTTTGGATAATAATGCTATTGTTATTGTCGGCGTTTAACCTCAAAACTACACATCTCTCTCTAACTTATTTATTCAGTACGGTGTACAGGTAATATTTATGCATTTATCTATTGCTTATCACCAGCTTTTTCCCGCGGCTTTTCCCGCGTTGCGCTCGGATATTATCCTACTAACCGTTCTACCGGGATAAAAGTATCCTATGTCCTAACCCAGGGCATGGTCTACCTGTGTGTCAAATTCTTCGAAATCCCTTCAGCCGTTAAGATGCGAAAAGGTAACAGATAGATAGACAGACAGACAGTCAGTCAGTCAGTTACTTTCCCATTTCTAATATTAGTATAGATATTGTTTTTCTTCAGTTAATGGAGTTTTGTATTTTACATACTGTGTCTGCTTTTGAACAATCTATCTGTACCTACTTATAATTTTGTATATTCTTCGTGTCCAAACAATCAAAGCACAGTTACCAAAATACTTTTTGCATTGTAATTGTTTGTTTTATTCAATTTTATTTATGTTTAACAGACCCTTCTGATGATGACAGCAGCAGTGATGAGAGTATAACTATACCTGCAAAGCGTGCTAGAGCTGACACATATGGAGCATCATCTACCACCTCACATGGCTCTGGTGAGAACCAAACACTAAAACAAAATGATACAGACGACTAATTGCAGTCACATTTAATAAGATAAATTCATAACAAGGCTCCAAATGACTATATTATATCAAATTCATTAAAAAATATATCTCAATAACAAATTACATAATTGTGTACTTTCGTCATTAATACTAAATATGCTATACAAAACTTACATGCAAAAAAATTTACCCACCCCATGCTCTTTGATTTGAAACAACAGCTCCACAAGTTTTATTAACAATAACCTAAATATTAACAATAAAATCTTTCTGGAAGTAAATAAGTTAATGAAAGAATTATCAAAACTGATGAATATGTTTTTGAGAAAATCAGGGAATTATAAAAGTATGGGTTGAATAAGAAACCTGTTTTTTTAAGTTGGTTAAAATTCAAGTTAAATCTAATAAAATAAAGGAGAAACTGACTGACTGACATTACCAACGCACAGCCGAAGCTACTGGGAGTAGGAATGTGAAATTTTGCATATGGCTTCCTTTAATGTAGGGGATCACTAAGAAAGGATTTGTGGAAATTCGACCTTAAAGGGGGTGGAAAGGGGGATTTTGTTTGTATGAAAAATCTTATTCCTTGAGTTAATAAACTTGAAACTTGGCATGTACCCATGTCTAAGTAAATTATAAAGTTTGTCATTTTGAGTTTTTCTCAACTACTTCCGAAAGGGGGATTGGAGGGTGTCAAAATGTGTGTGAAATGGAAGAATTTTATGAAATAATCCTTGATTCATGTTATTGAAACATCACAAACAATTTTCTAAAATTCCACCCCAGGGAACCCCACACCGTGTGGGGGTGAAGAGGGAATACAGATTATATGAAAAATCTTATTTGGTTAATTAACTTGAAACTTGGCCCGAATACTTATATCTATGTATAAATAAAAGATTTTAATCACTATTACTACCATTTAAAGGGGGTGGTGAAATTTGTAGGGGAAGGTACGAAATTCACGCGAACGAAGTCGCGGGCGTAGTGCTGATTGGGGAACTATCGGAAATTAACGGTTCCTTCTATAATGTAGGTGAACTCTGAGTGGTTTTTGGGAATTCTACCTTTAAAGGGGTGAAGAGAGGGGATTTCGTTTGTATGAAAAATCTTACTTCTTGAGTTAATAAACTTGAAACATAGCCCACATACATTCTTAAATGGGTAAGCTTAATAAGGTCGTCATTATTAGGTTTTCAAAACTACCCCTCAAAGGGATTTTAGATGGTGCTAGAATTTGTATGGCTGTCCGGTTACATAGAATAATGGTATTAAAACTTTGAACAGAAAATAAAAAGTTACAAGTTTTTGGGTTATTCGAAAATGAACCAGCAAAGGGGGTAATTCAGTATTTGGGGAAGCCAAAGGAAGTATAAATATTGTTATCATAAATTTACCAAAACTACCGGGTAAAAGAGGTGGAGGGGTTGGTAAATTTTGTAGGAGATAATACGAAATCCACGCGGACGAAGTCGCGGGCGAAGTGCTAGTGATCAATAAATGAACAGGAATAATCAAATTTAAGCTTTTGTCAACTTCACTGACAAAAAATGTCACACAGCTTTTCTAAGCAAAATTTACTGATGAGGACATCTGAATAATCTAGTTGATCCTTTCAAGAATATTGCTTTATTCAACATATAGGGCATATGTAAATGATTTTTATTTTAACCTACCTTCAGACAATATAAAATAATTAAATTATTCATAAACATTTTTGAGATATCACCTCTCAAATAAAGAGCATGGGGTGGGCCAATTTTTTAGCATGCAAGTTTTTTTGTACGAGCAATGAGCAAACAAAGATCTAAAATCGTTTAATAATATTTTATAAAAATATTTACTATTATTTATTTAGCACTTCAAGAATCAGATAAAGACAGCCCAGACACACCAATTACTGACAATTATGGAGGTGATTTTCAACAGCCAGGAAAAGCAAGGCAAAGCTATGGAGATCATAGTCCTGAAGAGAACATTAGGTTAAGCAGAAGTAGTTTAAGTGAGAATTGTTCTTCACCCAATGATCAATATGATGATTATCGGCCAGTGTTTGATGATCCAGAAGATGGAGAAGGTTCTGGACGTCCTAGCTTCCAAGATTCAGGAGACACATTTTATAACAAAAATCCTGAAGAAAACAAAAACATGGAGGAAACATATAGTGGAGAATATTCAGAAAAATCCAAACGTATGATGATGAACATGGGTTTTAAACCGGGAAAAGGATTAGGTAAATTTGAACATGGTAGAACACAACCTGTCGAGGCATCTGCACAAAAAGGTCGCAGAGGATTGGGAGCTAAACCATCAGCTGTAGGAGTTTTGCCTCAAGATATTAAGGAAATCACTGAGGAAGCAAAGCCCGAAGCAAGGGAAGAAGTAGTAAGTTGTTTTTTTTTTTTTTTTTATAATCTTGTTTATTTAGAGGCTTTTACCTTACAAAGGTACGTCAGCCTCATCATACCCTAATCTAACTAATTATTACACGTAATTATTTTAATATTAATATAAATATATTATTGCGTAAGCGGGGGAGATATTGATGCAGCAACCATTTCAAAAATCAGTTTCGCTTCTCCCGAATTAGGTGTGGATAATATTCTAATGAAAGCCCCAACATCATACATATTAACTTTTAACTCCCGCATCACTATCTCCCTCTCTCTCCCGTTCTTTTTACACTCCACCAGCAAATGTTGGACATCTTCGATTTTATTACACACTTGACAATTAGGGGACTCAACTGTTTTCATTAGGTGTCCAAATTTCCTGGATGGAAAATGACCAGAACGCAATCTATGTGCCATAACAACATACGACCTCTTTGTATGACTTTCAGCAAACCAAGGGATTCGAGGAGGCTCACTTTGCATAGTCTTATACCATATACCTTTTTCTTTAGACTTCCTGTCGAAATACTCTTTAAAACTATTGTAGCATATGTTCTTGTAATAGCTAAGTGTTTCTGTGTAGAACGGAGCGATGTCAATTTCCAATCCTTCCAAAATAGCTTTTTTTGCGAACATGTCAGCCATCTCGTTTCCACGTATACCAATATGAGATGGAATCCATTGCAACCTTAAATTAATGTCACCAAGTTCATAAAATAGTCTAAGAATTACATAAGCTATCGGTATACCTCTGCAACCAGAGGCGCATCGAGCTAAATGCATTAAACCACTTTTGCTATCCGTGCATATAACAATATTTTGATTTACAGAATGGTTCGCATTGTCCCAACAAATTATGTTCTCTAGTGTTTTTGAGATTGCAATGAGTTCCATCGTCATTACAGATAAGTTTGTATCAATAGATTTAAACAAGGCCGAAGTTCCATCACTCAAGCTATAATAAGCTGCACCACATCCACTTTTGCTCTTAGACCCGTCAGTAAAGTACATTTTCCACCCCGGGTACTTTTCACTAAGTTCCTTGATAACATCGACTTTAAGTGATGTAACCTCATGGCTGCGTTTTGCTGCTTTGACACAGTCTAACTTACAACTAATTTTATCCCGTACGTTTATACCTGTCACCCATTTCTCCAGTGAGTACATGCCCAAAATACTTGAACAATACATATTACGGTGTTTACACTCATTATAAACGGTCACAAGCAACGGTTTTTTCTTATTGTTCCAGTATCTTGTGACTGAAAGATCATTCAAGTCATCTATTAATTTAATAGTTACATTGTTCGAACATGACATACTTTTTATACAGAACTTGTAAGCTAAGTATAATCTCCTAACGTACAAAGGAGGAATGCACAATTCAGCTTCCATTACGTGTATTGGAGTGCTTTTTATAAAACCACCTATAGTCCTCAAATACTGGTTCTGAATTTTGTCAAGTTTACCTAAATGACTCTTTGCACTATTATCAAAGAGAAAACAACCGAAGTCAATCCGGTTGTTTTCTCTATGATAATAGTAAGTTGTTTAATTATACATACTTACAATAGTTGTTTAGTAACTGTCACATCAATATAATGGCATACTTTGTTTTGTCAAGCTAGGAAACATTCTTAATTATTATTCTATTTTTTAAACAAATTCAACTAAAGTTTACCAATGCCATCAATGCCAACCAAGGCATTGGTATACTTTAGTTGATTTTGTTAGATTCTGAGTATCACAGTAACACACTTGACTATACTGTTTAATTGGCTCACTTTTATAATTACAGTTATGGCTTGATCCTGCACCAGGGGAACCACCATCTGGTGATATTTTGGAGAAATGGTTACGAAGAGGCCCAAAAAAATCTGCTATTGATGATGAAACCCATTTCGTTGACTCAACAATATTAAAAGGCGTGTTAGAATCCAAAGTAAGTAGGTATTTAATATTCTTGATCTTTGAATGAAGCCAACAGCTGGGAATGGCAAATATAGGAATTCTACTTTGACTTCATTACTGTATTTACGGTGTTAGGAAGGGTGTAAGTGCGTATGTCCACCGTATCCGTCACCGGGACATCCGCGTCATTGAGAATAAGATGACGGCGCCGAAGTAGCGATACATACATTTACTATGATCGCGTGTCCACCGCACGTCCGTCACCCGAGCGCCATTATTCCGGCCGTCCAAGTTCTGAGTAGATCAATGATCTCTAGAACCCGGCCCGAGATTGTGACTGGTCGAAGTGCTGGCAACACAAAATACGTTTGATCTTGTCCACACAATACAGTCACGTTGGCCTCCTCGCCAGTCTCTTTGACATAGCCTCTTTAACATCTTTTTCAAAAAACGAGTAGTGGTTTCTTAAAAATTCTCAGGTTTCAAATACATATAAAGACGAGAGAGTAAGCAGCTTTCGCTGAATAAATACAGGTTTACAATTGAAATTTCGAATAATCTCGTTGCGCGGCGAGGTCCCTGTAACGGCTGCGGAAACACAGTAACACACGCCCTAAACCCGTCGTGCAAAGTGAGTCGCCAACGTTGCATAGCATTCGGTTTCAATACAAAATTTGTCTTTGTGTCACACTTGAAGGCTCACACTTAAAGGCTCCCGCAGACAGGTGCGACGCGACTCTTGAAGAACAATTTCCATGAAGTGTTCATAGAAATAATTGTTCTACTAGACTCGCGGGCTCCCTGAATGAATCTGACCGAAATTAAATTCGGCGACTCATTTTGCCTGACAAAATTACGCCGAGTTATACTCGCCCCTAACTTTTGGACGCTTAAATTGGACTAAGTATTATGAAGTGAAAAAATAACATACCTACTTATTATTTTGCAGACAATTTTCGATAGTTTGGATGATGAGGATTTACGACATGCGCGGTTTCGTAGTAATCCCTATGAAACTATTGGTTCAGTGATATTCCTGAACAGAGCCGCCGTGAAGATGGCCAATATAGACGCCGTGTTTGACTTTAATTTCACAAAACCTAAGAAACAAAATGGCGAAGATGCTGTAGATAAGAAAGAAATATTGTATTTTGCTGATGTATGTGCTGGTCCTGGAGGTTTTTCGGAATATGTGTTATATCGCAAGGGTTGGAGGGCAAAAGGTAATTAAATTTCACAATGTGGTTTCTAATTTATGTGATTTCGGAAAGACGACTTAAATGCCTTCACATATTACTTTAGTGGTAACAATGTCAATTTCCAAAACAAGATTTTTCGTAGACTTTGTTTATTTGTCTGTACTGTACGCTGCATGTCTTTGACAACATTTTTAACCGACTTCACAAAAAGGAGGAGGTTCTCAATTCGTCTGTATGTTTTTTTTTTTTTTATGTGTTAGCTCATAACTTTTTTCTGGGTGAACCGATTTGGATGATTACTTTTTTATTTGATAGCTGGTGCTTCACATGTGGTCCCATTTAAATTTGATCAGGGTCTGACCAGTAGTTTTTGAGTTATCCTTAATACTGCATATTTTTTCCACTTAGTTTATATTGATGATGTGTTGACAATTTGCTGTCACTGTTATTTACATACCAATTAGTGGAATACGAATTTGTGTGGGGTAGGTACCGCAACTAAAAACGGAAAAATAAAAACTTTTTTACAAAAAAACAACCGACTTCCAAAAAAAACACTAAAAGACGTGAAAAATAACTTTTATTCCGGAAGTCGGTGGCCAAAAACGAAAATACAAAACCAAAGGCACCGACTTCCGAAATAAAAGTTATTTTTCACGTCTTTTAGTGTTTTTTTTGGAAGTCGGTTGTTTTTTTGTAAAAAAGTTTTTTATATACTCTGTGCGCCAACACTTGTGCACTTTAATATCTGCTGCATACTTGGCTAATCCTTTTTGAGTTTGGCCGCCGTAACCGAAATTCGGTTGGGCGAATAATGGCATTATTATTATGTTGTGGACCAAAAAACGCTTCTCATACAGGAAGGCGAGCTAGCTCAAGACGGGTTGGCGATTTCTGACTTACATTAAAAGTTTACGTATCCTCGCGATATTTTCCTTCACCAATGTCAGTAATGTCCTAGACAAAGTCAGTACATAATTATGAATTGAAAAAGTCACATTGGCACTTGCCCAGATTTGAACCCACATGCTCGTGCATGAGAGGCGGCCGGGGCCTTAACTTATCTGGGTCATCACGATATTACTATCCATACTAATATTATAAATTCGAAAGTAACTCTGTCTGTATGTTACCTTTTCACGCCTAAATCACTGAACGAATTTCCATAAAATTTGTCTAGGAGATAAATGGCATCCTGGGAAGGATATAGGCTACTTTTGTCCCCAGGCATGTTCCCGTGGGATAATTTCCGACATCCACGCGGGTGAAGCCGCGGGCAAAAGCTAGTGCATAATAATATTGTTTTAATTACATGATGGGTTATTTGTTTTAGGTTTTGGGTTTACTTTAAAAGGACCTAACGATTTTAAACTATCTGATTTCTATGCTGGATCTGCTGAAACTTTCAATCCATTTTATGGAGTGAAAGACGATGGAAATATCTTTAATCCTGCAAATCTTACGTCATTAAAAGACCATGTACTAAAACAAACAGAGGATAAAGGAGTACATTTTCTTATGGCTGATGGTGTAAGTATTTATTTTCTTCTCATATAAGTACGTATTTGCAACAAAGATACATCAATAAAATATTTGTTTGTACCACATTTTTCTTTACATATTTTAATATTTTTCATGGATATTTCAGGGCTTCTCTGTAGAAGGTCAAGAAAACATACAAGAAATTTTGTCAAAACAGCTGTATCTATGTCAATGTCTTGCTGCTTTGATGCTTGTGAGAACTGGCGGCCATTTTGTTGTCAAACTCTTTGATGTCTTCACACTGTTTAGTGTTGGCCTGATTTACATCCTGTACAGATGTTTTGATAAAGGTAAAATAAAATATTATATTTTTTAGCAAAATACATACCGTAACCTTCAGTAAAAAAAAAAATTGACGTATTCCAACTGCATTTTGTTTCAGTTTGTATTCACAAGCCAGTGACTTCGAGACCCGCTAATTCTGAGCGATACCTTGTATGTTTGTGGAAGAGGCTGGGGACCGAACCAGCAGAACAACACCTTGCCTCCGTAAACTCAATACTATGGAGTGACGTCGACCGCGGCGGAGACGTCACACAACTTGTACCTTTAAAAGTCATAGAAGAAGATAAAAACTTTTTTGAATACATTTATAAAAGCAACTGCCTGTATGTATGCAGTCATGATACCTTAAGGCCTGTTACACATCGTCCGGATAGTCACAATCTACTTGATAAATTAACAAATGGACCAATATTTGTATGATCTTTTCTTGCAGATAATTTAACTGGAACTTATCTGGGGGTGGTGAAGCAGGCCATTAATTTCATAAATATTTAATACATTAAAAAACAAATACTTTCATATTCCAATCATATTTTCAGACTTGGAGAAAGGCAAATTCAAAATTTACTAAAAATAGCTAGGTTCAGCAAAGATAAAAATTTAAAGGATAATACACAAGCAGAAATGAAAGAGCAGTGTTTAGCTTTGTGGAAAGTAAGTTATAAGTTGTGTACATAAGCAATTTTGCTCATCTATACATAGTGTTATAATAACTGGGACAGTGGAGGAAATTCGAATCCATAAGACATACAGGGAAACTGTCTTAGAAACCATTCGCAATTTATTCATACATTTTGGCATACCTACATAGTTTTTGGTCAAGTGCAAATTTACCAAAATTGTTTTATTACGCTGCGACCGATCACAATGATAGTTGTGACATATATGAATTTTTGCTTGGAGAGGGTTTTTTTTAAATGTTTTATTCCGACCTCTACGCGGGCGAAGCCGCGAGCAAAAGCTAATAAAATATAATATCTTTCTCATGGTAATTCGAAAGAACTTTACTAATTAATAAAGTATTTTTAGTTACCTGATGCAGTGAGAACACAGCCAGAACGTCGAGGACACGACGATACATTATCGTCTATCAGATCCATGATAAAGAAGCCGGCATCGGATGCGGACAGCTTGTTTTCTTTTAAATCGAACATATTAAACAAAGCGCCCAATTACTTGGAGAACTGCTCTGATCTTAAGGTGTATTTTAGAAATGTATTAGACTGGAATTTCGTGTTTTTAAGCAGTGGGAAAAATAGCCCGGATTTAAGAATATTCATAGGTAACAATGTTTGGTAATTACTTGTGCTTGGTTTATGGTGGTGCTGGAATTTTTTCTTGTTTATTGTGGTGTGGTAGGAGGCTGTAATTAATCCATTTTGATTATTTTTACCTGACCGCAGCGTTGGAAAAGAATTAAAGAAGTGAACTGAAAAACAAGTATTCCGCAATGTTGTTTCGCAACTCGAAATTTCTGATCAGATTTTGACAAAGGAGCGATCGATTGTTTGGTCTCTATGTAAAAGTGTCTCATGCTGGTTTTAAATGTTTAAGGTTGTGGAGGCAAGCAAGTTTTTAAATTGGAGGCGAATTCTTGGAGACCAGTCGTAGATTTACACCTGACGTTGCCGGCTAAAACACTGATTTACGCAGAGGTATCTACAATGACGCCTACCAATATTATAATAACTGTATTTTACTTTGTTTTTTATCTTTGCTTTTCTTTTTTGCGCGTACCATCCATCGCTTAAGTCCAGGTGCAGATTTTCTACGAAGAAACGTAAAGAGAAGAGACCTATGAGGAAAACGTTAATTAAGTCAATTACTGTTTCTTAGGTTGTAAAAGAATATCGTGGACAGGGCAACAATCAAATCTATAGCAAGGCGTTACACATTATAGACGCTTTGATGTTGGGTGGCGTTGATATCTCTGGCGATTCCCTGACCGACAGGTTAGTCATTTTTAAGGTCTTTTTATCCTCTCGCACGAACGTACGAACTATATTAGACTATTATTATGCCCTGAAGCCAAAAAGAACTAACAAGGGGTGACTGACCAGGCTATGCCGGGCGTATAATATGTACTTAAATGGTCGTTTAAAAATGTTTTTATTTTTTCAGAATCAATCAATGTAATTTGTTTTGTTCCGCACTGAACAAACCATTTGATAGTCAAGCTCTTCCAATAAGAACTAAGAGATTGTACAATATGGAACAATTCGAATCGGCTGCTGGCAATTTAGAATATCGCGCAATGAAACGAGTGAAGACAGCGGTGACGATTAATACTCCAGATAGGATAAACAGAAATGATATGTTCTATGTTGTTGGATCTGTCCTATTTTTGAAAGAAATAAAAGGTAATTTTTATTTTTTTTATTATGTTTTCTAGTTTTCCTCCATCTCACCTAAGTGTAGCATTTCGGCATACAAAAAAGATAAACATAACTTTAATCAAGATATACACCAAGTTCACAGTTACTGCATCACTGAACGTTTTTTAAATTATGAATCTTTCAGATCCTTGGATCGCGGCTATATCGAAGAGCAGTGGACAGAAATATTACTTCAGCATGGGCAAGGATGGGAAACCTAATAGCGAGTACCATATTCCAGCAGACGCCAAAATGGATACGTTAAGCGCACACACACGGCGCGTGATGTGGCCCTGGGAGCCATCAGCTAGTGCTATATTTGAAAGCCAAACGAGAGAAAGTGTAACGCGAGCAGATATGGAAGAATATATAGCAAGAGTGATTTGTAAATAGACGTTTTAACTTATAACCTTAAACACTTAAAACTTTTAGGTGTAGATTATAACTGTAAATACTTGATAAATTAAGGATAGTAAAGACTAGGCTAAATATACCATAAAAAAATAAAATGTATTTTATTACTGACTTATAAGAATGAATTGTTTCAATTAACTCTGTTGCAAATATTAAAAAAACGAATTCTTACCTACATCATTATAATATGTATCTGTACTATTAAAGTTGGTTAGATGAAATCAATGTAACTATTGAACTGTGGGTGTACACACACTCAATACCGTTTGGGAATAGAGGCGTGATGTTATGTTATTATTTGAAAACGAAGTAAATCTGCGAGAAAAAATGTTGCCTTTTATTCCATAAGTGTATTTCAATAACAGCGGCAGGTGGAGTAGAGCCCTTACTGAATGCATATTATCCATAAGGCAAACTAGGCACTTGTCTATGGGCGCGAGGTTACAAGGGGGCGCGAGCACGTCAGTTTTTAGACCTAGAAAATAAGTAACATAAAATTAAAATGAACATAAATACAATATTAGTTAATTCTATACAGATGTACTCTCTTAAAATGAATCAGTGGAATTTCACTAATTTTTCAGTGGATCTCACTGGTTGTCCAGTGAAAATTCACTGGTTGATTCAGTAGATATTTATGGTGGCCACAACTACTGTCTAAAGCATTGAGTTTCAACCACTAATGTATGTAACCTCTTTCAATTTCGCTCAAATTTTCGACCTCACTGCAAAGATAGTTCTAAGCATTTTTTCATTTTTTTTGTCAACCGTAGAAAGTTATGAATATCCCAAAAATAAGCACTTTTTTATAATCACGACTTTTTAAAAATATCACGACTTTTTATAACTTACCAGAATGTTTTGTTTATTTGCTTTTGAATGTACTGTTTAATAAAATATAGGAACGATTTTTATACATATAATTATCGTATACTTATCAAGTTCTTTAAAATTCTTAAATTTTTGAAGAAATATTATAATATTTTTCAAGTTTACAATTTAGAATTTTTTTATATTTTTATTAAAGATAAATTTTGACTAATTCTACGGTTGCCTTAGTATAAAGTGAACTGACTTCTTTTCTGTTTATTGTTTTTATAATTTAAAATATATTTTTTTAATAAAAAAAAAGGCTCGTTACTTTAGAAATACATTTTTTTTTTCAATTTACTAAATGTATCTAGTTTAATTAAAAGTTTTTTTTTTTTATTGTTTTTGAATATTTTTTCCCAAAAAAAAAAACAAAATGCTTTTGAATACTAATTTCCGACGGGTACACTACATAAATACGAAAAACTTTATTCCGTCAGTCACAAATACGAATTTCAAAATACCGATTTTTATAATTCCGAATGGTTCAAAATTCCTACTAAATCAACTCCGATTCATCATTCATCCTACTATTATAATTCCGAAAATTCAATATTCCTAACGTTTATAATTAATTAATTACTATTCTCTAAATACCGAAATTCAATAGATCGAATAACAAAAAGTCCGACATAATGATAGTTCGAAATATCAAAAATACGAATTCCGATTATTAAAGTACCTACCGATTAATTAGAATTCCGAAATAAAAACGCCTTGTAAAACTGTAACCAGTGGCGTAACTAAAGGGTGGCAGGGCTGGCAAAATGCCACGGGCCCCCGACCCGATGGGGCCTCCGGCCCGAGAGGCCGCAAGCTCAGAACTATCCTAACATTTTGAAAAAAAAATTGTAAAAATAGAAAATGTAGTATATATTTTGGTTGTACGTTGTTTTAGAGAATTTCGTTTCAAATAAAATTTTCTCATATTATAATTTCATAGAATAATTATTCAATACACAGAATACATACTTTGAAATAAAAAAATCATTGATTTTTGTAACAAATGAAATATTTTCGTTAGGTACCTTAAAGTAGCAGTCGTTATTTAGTTTTTATAATTCCTTGCATTTTGAAGCTGATTTAGTATAGTTACCTAATTATTGCTAAAATATTTAATCGCTGCCCAGTATTTTTTTAGTAGCATATAGTTACTCGCCCTTTTTGTTGTTAGTCGCCTGGAAAATATTTAGCCGTTGTTTTATAGATAGTTGTTTTACATATAGATAGTCTTACAGAATTTAGTTTCACATATTTTTTTTCTCCTAATATGATTTCATCCGAACAAACAATATTCGATAAAAATAATTCTACTGCTTGATAAGGTTGTTAATTAGAAAAAATGTCATTAAAAAATTCATTGAATTGTGTTTCTGTGAAATATGTTTCATTCAAGTAAATAGTCGTTGAAACAATAACATTCGAAACAAAAATAGATGGACCAAATATTATATAAAACATTTGCTGCGAGACAACATTCTATGAAATTTCAGTCTACGAAACAAGGGAACACCATATATTTTATAAATATTAGTAATACTGTCGGGTAACTACTTCAGTGATTTATTAAAATTAAATTACAATGTGACGATTTTTACTGGGGCCCCATCTAATGAATTTGCCACGGGCCTCAGATGATATAGTTACGCCACTGACTGTAACCTAACTTAACCCAAATGATTCACCAACAAAAGAGGGGATCTGGCGTTAATGGTCACAATTCTAACCTAACCTAACCCAAGTGATTCAATAACAGTCGATGGTACCCGACGCAGGTATAATATATGGAGAAGAAGAAAACACAAAAATAATTTTTTGTAGCACAACATATTGAAGTTTTATGACACTCTAAGAATTTAATATTGAAAATGCTACCAAGTAACCGGCTATATATTTGTGACCGAATAATATTCCGTAAAATGTTGTTTCGGTGTGGTGAAAATATGGAAAATGAAAAAAGTTCAAAAGAGGCTTCGGCCAATAGCAGAAAGTTATTAGGTCTTTACCTATGAAATTGCCGTTCTGCAGTACTGGCCATTTCAAATCAAAATATTTTTTGTTTGGCTAAGAATTCTAATTTCAAATTAATTTTATTTTAAAAACATGGATTTTTTTTTCTAAAAGTAGTCATTTTTTTATTGATTAGTGTTACATTTTCATCGCATTTCAATCTTTTTCGTCATCATGGATACGTTAAAAATTCGAGTAATTATGGAATATGAGTACCGTCGTGGCAGCAACGCGGCACAAGCGGCACGCAACATCAACGACGTTTACGGAGCTAACACTACAAACCAACGCACCACCTGTTATTGGTTTGCTCGCTTCCGTTCTGGAAATTTCGACCTGAAAAATGTACCTCGCGGTCGTCCTAAGACTTTGGTCGACAATGACGAATTAAAGGCGATTGTGGAAGCTGATGATACACAATCTACGGCTGAATTAGCAGCAGCTTTCGACGTTAGCGTCAAAACAATATTGGTCCATTTGCGTCAAATTGGCAAGGTAAAAAAGCTTGACAAATGGGTGCCCCACGAACTCAATGATCGCCAGCGCGAAGTACGCGTCGAGACGTGCCTTGCACTGCTCAACAGACACACAAATGAAGGAATTTTGAACCGCATTGTTACCTGCGATGAAAAATGGATTCTGTTTGATAACCGTAAGCGCTCAGCAAGTTGGTTGGATCCTGGTTCAGCACCTAAACAATGCCCTAAACGAAAACTTACCCCTAGAAAAGTGATGGTCACTGTTTGGTGGTCTAGCGCCGGTGTGATTCATCACAGCTTCTTACCAAACGGGGTGAGCATTACTGCAGATGTGTACTGTGAAGACCTGAACACAATGATGGAGAAGCTGGCGCATCTCCAACCAGCATTGGTCAATCGCTCGTCTCCGCTGCTCCTGCACGACAACGCGCGACCTCATACTGCACAGCAGACGGTCTCCAAGTTGCAAGAACTGGGGTTGGAAGCTCTCCGTCATCCGCCCTACTCACCAGACCTTGCGCCTACAGACTACTACTTTTTCCAGAATTTGGATAACTTCTTGGCGGGAAAAAAATTTAATACCCGAGAGGCAGTACAAAATGCCTTTGAAGAATTTGTTGCCTCCCGTCCAGCTGATTTCTTTAAGAAGGGCATCAATAAACTGCCACTGCGATGGCAAAGATGCATTGATTGCATGGGTGATTACTTCGATTAATACAAATAAAAAATTCATGAAAAAAAATCGTTTAAATTTTTTCATACAAAACGGCAATTTCATAGGTAAAGACCTATTATTTTCTAAATCGGCGAAATATAGTTCGGTAAAATAATACCTATGACACATGATACTTCGATGATCTACAAATCAAAAGACGTCAAATCAAATCAAATCACTTTTATTTGTTAACACAGGTAAAGCAATACAGATGTTATATTTGATGAAAGAGCGCTATGTTATGCCAGAAGGCGTACAAATATGGTGTGCTTCTATCTCAAGATCACATATTAAAGTTTCAGATTAGAGATTAGAGTTTCAGATAATCATGCATAATTATGGTATTTAATTAACAATACAAATTGAAAAAATTACATAACATTGTTTAACACATTAAAATACAATAAAAATAAAGTCAAAATAATTAAAAATGTCCAAAAATATTAAATGTCAATATTAATAATGGATTTCAAATCCAAACATCACGTAAGTTTCTGTCATATAACATAAAAACAAAGACAAACAAAAAAAAAACACACAATTTATATTGACGCATTTTAATAATAACTTTTTAATTTTTGTAATTTTGTTTATATTGAGCCATCATTCAAAAATTCATCTAATGTGTAGTAACACTTGTCACTAAGCAACTTATTAAGTGCCTTTTTTAATTTTAATAATGGCATATTTTTAATGGCATTCGGTATTTTATTATAAATTTTTGGAGCGTTGCCGAAGAAACTTTTACTCATTAAGGATGTTTTACATTTAATATTACAAAGTTTATTAATATATTGAGTACGCAATGGATTTCTTCTGACTTCAGATAAGGTGACAAATAAATGCGGGTTTTTTTCCACAAATAATGCAGTTTCCATTATGTACATTGCTGGCAGTGTCAATATTTTTAGTTTTTTGAAGTGTGGAATACAGCTATCTGTCGTTTTTAAACCACACATAGACCTCACACAGCGTTTCTGCATCCTAAATACAACCTCCCTGTTAGCCGACTGCCCCCAGAAAATAATACCGTACCTTAAAACAGAAGCTACAAGTCCATGGTAAGCTGTTAGCAATGTCTCAATATTAACCTTTTTTGACAGTTGGAATAGTGCATACGCAGATTTACTTAATCGTTTACATATTATTTCAGTATGAGTGTTCCAAGTCAATTTATTATCAATAGTGATTCCTAAAAACTTAGCATTATCAACTTCCTGTATTTTATAGTCTTTATAAGTGATATTAATGTTCTCATTGTCACGACGTTGATGGTATTGCATGATGTTGGTTTTACTTAAATTAATTTTTAAATTATTCTCATTAAGCCAGTTTATTATTTTAGTTAGAGATTCATTAATATCACTTTCATAAGTATGTATATTATTGCATTCTATTATGGCTGTGCTGTCGTTAGCAAATAGGACCATCTTATGCTGAATTATTTTTGGGAGATCGTTGATGTAAATCAGAAAAAGGGGTGGTGCCAACACGCCGCCTTGGGGAACGCCATATTTTACGCATCTTTGTTTTGAGAAATATACGGTTTCTAATTTGGTTTTGGGACATAATCGAGAGACTTCGGTGCATTGAACTCTATCAGTTAAATATGATTCTATCAATTTTAGGATATTTCCCCTTACACCGTAGCCATATAACTTTTGTAGCAATATCTCATGGTCAACATAGTCAAATGCCTTCGTCATGTCAGTAAATATAGTACAAATTGGATTCTTTTTATCAACTGATGTCATAATGTTATTAATTAAATCAAACAGTGCCAAGTTCATATTTATGTTTCTGCGAAAACCTTTCTGTTCATTGCAAAACAAGTTATATTTTTCAAAATACGTGTAAATGGAATTGTATATAACTTTCTCAAAAAATTTGGAAAATACGGAAATTTTTGCAATGGGTCTGTAGTTTTTCATATCCGTTTCGTCGCCTTTTTTCAATAAAGGTTTAATAATAACTTTTTTGAGTCTGTTGGGGAATATGCCATCAGCAATGCAAAGATTTATAATGTGTGTTAGTGGCTGTGCTATAACTTCCTTTACATTCTTTAGAACTTTAGTACAAACGCCATCACAACCAACAGTATTCGTATTTTTAAGATGAGAGATAATTTTTATAATGTCATTGTTCGAAACGGGTGACATAAATAAAGATTGTGACGAAAGATTATCAAAAATATTACCATTAGTCTTATTAGAATTTATATTATTTTCAATTGTGTTAATATAGTAATTATTAAATTCATTAGCGATGTCAATGGGGCGTGTAAAAGTCAAATCGTCTCTGTTTATAGTCATAATTTGTTCCTGTGGTAAGCACGTTTTAGATTTATTAATAACTTGCCAAGCGGCTTTAGATTTATTCTGAGAAGAGCTTATGAAATAATTGTTTTGGGCTTTCTGAGTCAATTTTATAATTTTTTTATAGAGTGTAGAGTATTTCATTAGATTATTCTTATTTGTTGAGCTAGGGTCAAATCGATATTTCCAAAGTAACTGTCTTTGTTTCTGACTGCATATCTTTATACCTCGAGATATCCACTTAGTTTTCCTATTAATTTGACAGTGACGTCGGTCAATAGTTTTCGGTAAAATTAAATTCGAACAAAAAAAAAACGGAAAAGTGATCGGTTCCAGCACATGACTAAATAACCGAGCAGAACGAAAGCATCAGAGCTCAAAAGTCTTATCTACTTGCAAAGGGCTGTCACTCGGTTACATAATGAAACTAATAAAAACCGGGCAAGTGTGAGTCGGGATTCGGCAATGAGCATGGACGGACTGACGGACATGGCGAAACTTTAAGGTCCTTGTTTTACTATTTCACAAACGTAAGTTAGGTATTATATTTGCTAAGACGGCATACAAACACACTTTGGGACCTACAAACGTACTGAAACAAAAGTACGAAACAAATAAGGGAGACGAACAATAATACAGGCGCTAGTTAAACCATAAGAATAATAAATAAAAATTCTTATGGTAAAACCTTACCTATCGCCATCTTATAGTACCTACCTCGTAACTAAATACTTCTGTAATAAGCATTAAAATTAGGTTTAAGTGGATATAGATAATTACCTACCTGACAAGATCGTTTGGATATAAGTACAGTCGCCAGCACATCAAATTACCACAAACTGTCAGATTTCCATTCATCATTCGATTTTGAACTTAACCTTCAGCATTTTAAGGTTTAAAATCGTTTGGAGAAATTTGACAGTTTCGTGTAGCTTGACCTGCAGGCGACTGTACAAAAAAAAGAAATCTTGGTTTTCCTACATCTTTAAAAGTGCATTTGGCATTTTTTAAAACAATTTATAATAATTATTAAAACAAAACGTGTACGTCGTACTGCTGCCGGTGGCACACCTTAACTTTGTCCGCTTGCTGAGCTGGCTCAAACGGTTTAAACCCGCGCGGGCACCGGTGTACGCCCCGCGCGCTTTGTCCGTGACAGGCCACGCCACGACATAGCTGTGCGTGTAGTAGCGTACAATACCCGCGCACGGCCGCCCGCCCCGCGGCGTTAATATGAAGCTTTCATTCTTCTCAGTTTTTTATTTAAGTGGTAAGAGTACACTATTGTGTGTATTTGTATGTACTAATTCAATCTGTCCAGCTTTTTACATTCAGCATCTTTCGTGTTGTCTAAGTCATTCTTGGTACACACTGGCTCAGCCACATCCATTTATATGTAGATATATGTTGTCGGCTATCAAGCCTTGTGCGGCCAACTTTTAAGCCTCCTGCTGAATGTCTTAGTTTTCATTAGGTTTGGTGCTAGTTTATTAAGACTATCCTATTGAATGTCTATTTCATGAAATCATGACATTTGAGGCCAATTCTAATATAAAGAGTTGTATTGCTGATTCTAATGATTATTGTTGAGAAAAACGAAGCCATATTTGTTACGGCCCCGAATCATATTTTAATCAGCATACAACCTGACACACTGACCTTGACCTGCGAATTGCAAAAAACTTAAGTAAATTTGAATTTCGCGGGCTACCTTTATAATTAGCTTCTTCCGCATGTGGAATCTCAATAACATTAATTTATTCTTACTGGAGAGCATGTAGGTATCGGCTATCGCGCCATGAGGATCTCCTGCCCGAATTTCGTGCAGGCCGCTTACATCTTCGATAGGACTTAATGATTATGAAGTAATTTAGTGGAAATGCTTTTACGTCCGACCTTGGTGACCGTCCGCCCGTGTGATCGGATTTTTTCCGCGCCATGCGCCCCGGTCATTTCCAACTTAAAGCGTAATAACTAGCAAATAACTGCAGCTACACCAAAATAAAAATAAACCATATGTACTTATTTATAATTATTTACATTGTGCTTTAATATTTATTTGGTCAGTTTACATAAACCAGAGATTACATACCTTTTCCTGTTTCCAAATAATGGAGCTTATTATTTTCATTGCTACCATCGCAAACAAATAAACCCAAAAAAATATTTTATTCAAATTCAATTTGCCGATGAAAGCAAAGAGTACTATAAGTATACGGGTAACGGCGAGGGAGGAGACCACACTGCATGAAAAAGATGAGGAATGAGAGTGGCATGATAAAAGAATGGCACGGTCCATGACTTTGGAGGAAGAATATTGGTAATCACTAAAAAATCTTTTTTAAAACAAGCTTTTATTGAACTAAAAAGAACTAAATAAAACTTACGTTAACATAAAACTTTAGTATGTTCATAAAAGCTTGCGGCTTATCTTAAAGTGTAAGACAGACGTTCACGCCTCAAGCTTTTACACGAAACATTAGGTGTAGGTATGTAGTGTGTAGCAGAAACACTCGCAAGAGATCCTGCTTTAAAGGTAGTCAAATAAATAAACATAATAATATGCATTTAGGGTCATTGCGCCGGTTAGCGACCAGTTAGCTGGGTTGCTCACTTAAGATGAGGAAAAAAAACGTTGCCTGTACGCAAAATAGTATAATTATGTTAATGTGAATTTGTCCCAAATATAATCTAGTTTGGATACAAAAAAATATAATAAAATATAAAAATATACATAATAAATATACATACAAAAATATTTATAAAATGCTGAAAAAGTGAAAATATAGCGAAAACGTCGGTTAAGACCATTTTTATCAGTTAATGACCACCAGTGAGCTGGTTTGCGACCGCTATTTTATTATGAAAAATATGCCATTAAAACAATTATAATCGCTTTAAAAATATTTTAATTTTTGCCTCTTAATAAAAACAAATAAAGTACTTAATCATTTGGTGTAATGTTCACTTATAATAAAAAATAACAATCTTACATTTCGTAGGAACTTCATAGTTGTAATAGAATTATCAATTATTATTCATTAGTCAAACAATATCATAAATATGTTTGTGTTTGACATTTAAAAATAATCAACATCAATATTTTCTAGTCATCAGGTTTAATATTATTTTAGGAATCATATTCCGCGTTTCTTATTCATAATTATGATAGATTAATTATCGGCAACTGCAACAGTATCTGATCTACTGTTTTTTTTTTCCTTTTATTCAATATGATATTCATACAAATAAAGGTCTTACATTTAATAGGAATCACGTTCTGTGTATTCTTCTCATATAATAATAGGTCTTTACCTGTGAAATTGCCGTTTTGTATGAAAAAATTAAAACGATTTTTTTTCATGAATTTTTTATTTGTATTAATCGAAGTAATCACCCATGCAATCAATGCATCTTTGCCATCGCAGTGGCAGTTTATTGATGCCCTTCTTAAAGAAATCAGCTGGACGGGAGGCAACAAATTCTTCAAAGGCATTTTGTACTGCCTCTCGGGTATTAAATTTTTTTCCCGCCAAGAAGTTATCCAAATTCTGGAAAAAGTAGTAGTCTGTAGGCGCAAGGTCTGGTGAGTAGGGCGGATGACGGAGAGCTTCCAACCCCAGTTCTTGCAACTTGGAGACCGTCTGCTGTGCAGTATGAGGTCGCGCGTTGTCGTGCAGGAGCAGCGGAGACGAGCGATTGACCAATGCTGGTTGGAGATGCGCCAGCTTCTCCATCATTGTGTTCAGTTCTTCACAGTACACATCTGCAGTAATGCTCACCCCGTTTGGTAAGAAGCTGTGATGAATCACACCGGCGCTAGACCACCAAACAGTGACCATCACTTTTCTAGGGGTAAGTTTTCGTTTAGGGCATTGTTTAGGTGCTGAACCAGGATCCAACCAACTTGCTGAGCGCTTACGGTTATCAAACAGAATCCATTTTTCATCGCAGGTAACAATGCGGTTCAAAATTCCTTCATTTGTGTGTCTGTTGAGCAGTGCAAGGCACGTCTCGACGCGTACTTCGCGCTGGCGATCATTGAGTTCGTGGGGCACCCATTTGTCAAGCTTTTTTACCTTGCCAATTTGACGCAAATGGACCAATATTGTTTTGACGCTAACGTCGAAAGCTGCTGCTAATTCAGCCGTAGATTGTGTATCATCAGCTTCCACAATCGCCTTTAATTCGTCATTGTCGACCAAAGTCTTCGGACGACCGCGAGGTTCATTTTTCAGGTCGAAATTTCCAGAACGGAAGCGAGCAAACCAATAACAGGTGGTGCGTTGGTTTGTAGTGTTAGCTCCGTAAACGTCGTTGATGTTGCGTGCCGCTTGTGCCGCGTTGCTGCCACGACGGTACTCATATTCCATAATTACTCGAATTTTTAACGTATCCATGATGACGAAAAAGATTGAAATGCGATGAAAATGTAACACTAATCAATAAAGAAATGACTACTTTTAGAAAAAAAAATCCATGTTTTTAAAATAAAATTAATTTGAAATTAGAATTCTTAGTCAAACAAAAATTATTTTGATTTGAAATGGCCAGTACTGCAGAACGGCAATTTCATAGGTAAAGACCTAATATAAACAAAATAACAAAAAATAAAATAATAGCCATTCTTTAATTTTATTCTCGCCTTCTATACCCAATACAGGATCTGGTCCCCTTGTCTCGAGTGTATCACACCTCTAGCTACTATGCCGATCTTATATCGTGGTCCTTGGGATCTGATACAGTCTACATGTTTCTCTTATTCCCTTCCCTTCCTTTCGAATATCATCGAGAGCTTTTTTCAGGGCTTCTTCAGTGTACTGGACAGTCTTTTTCTTTTTTTTGGTTGACTCTGAATTATTTGGGAGCTCCATCTAAAAAAAAAGTATTATAAAATAATTTATTCTTGTTGTTAAGACTAATTTTGTTATAAACTGAACTGAAAAATAATAATATTTAGTTTTCGACAGATTATGTACAACCACATACATGGTTGCTTGCTAAAATAATTATTAAACGGACATTTCAATAACCAACCAAATTAAAAAAATCAGACGTGGTCGTATACTCAATGAACTTTCATACTTATTTCTGTTAGCGGCCGTAATTTCTCTCATACTAAATTATGGTGGTCGGAAACTAATGTCTTTATTTCAATTATTTTGGTTTACGACCACCTGTTTAGCACTCAATTTTATACGTAAATTAAACAAAGTTCTTTCAAAGAAACTGGTGGTCGCTTACCAAAGAGCTAAAAATAAAAACTTTTACAATGCTACATTCATAATTGTAAGAGTCCTGTATGAAACATTAGGATCATTATCAAAACAAAATAACGCGGTTCTCGTCGGTTTGCGACCATGTGGTCGCTATCTAACGTTTTTGATAAATAAGCATTTCGATTACCGACTACTTGATTTTATCTTAATAATAAGTTTAAAAATAGCAAAATACAACTAAATAATAACTAAAACTTATCGATTGTACAATTTAACATCTACCTTGTGTGTAAAACATGAAATCTATACATATAATAAAATGGTAGGAAAGTCAAAACTGTACATTGAATATTTTTCTAAAGGAATACTTGGGGTGTGATCTACAATCGATACCGAAGCCAAAAATTTATTTTTTAGAATTTTTGTATGTTTGTCTGTATGTAACTATGTCCGGGATAAACTCAAAAAGTACGGCATGGATTTACTTCTTTGGCACGAATATTATTAAGGAGTCGGGTCAACATATAGGCTACATATTATCATGCTATCACCTACGGGGAACGAGCAGTGAACCTTTATTTCTTCAACGCATTCTGTAACAACGTGTAGTCTAACGACACATATTTGAATGTTGTTATTATGTTAACCATGCTATAAGCTAGCTTCACACTATAAAAATCACGCAATATAAGTAACTTAACCATAACACAACTCACAACAAACACAACACAACACAACTCACAAACACCCACATCACACCCATAACTCATAACATAACACAACATATACAACACACACACACATACACATATACATATTTCTCATAACTGGCGAAATGTGGGTGTGCTATAGGTATACCTCTGCCTAACCCTTCGGGGAATACAGGCGTGATGTTATGTGTGTTATGTGTATAAGTAACTTAGGGCGATAAACAATTATATGAATATAAGTAGTATCAAGACAATTTTAAAGTAGCGCCTATTATGAGATTTCAAAAACATCAAGTCGAATTACATGTGTAAGCCCTTTTTGGATACGAGTATAAATAATTTAAATTTGACCATGTTGGCGAGGTTAATAGTTGTTTTTAAGAGTCATAGATGGAGTTGTGTATTTTCTTATTAAAAATTGGATCGTTAATTCGTTTCAGAGATGAGCAAGACAATTAAAAAAAATGTGTTTATATAACTTTTAAGCTGCTTCGTCTATTTCTTATAAAATTCATCGAGTTTGTCTGTATGTAATAACAATCAGAACTCAAAAATAACTGCATACATTTATAACAAAATTTGAACTCGAAAACGGCACGCTGTAAGCAATTTGGGCTAAATAACGAAGAAAGAGGAAAATTAAGCATGCCATATAATTATATCTCAAAGATAAGACATGCTCATTTTTTTTACAGTACAGAATAAATAGTAATAGAGTAAGAACAAAACAAAAATTGACTGTTAATATTTTTGTTCGGTATTTATTGGTGTAATTATTGCTTCGTAATTAATATATTTTCATGTCGCATATAAACTTAAGTGAGATGAACTAGCTAGATTTTTTTTACTTAGTTGTGGCGTCGGCGAGGCAGTATTTATACCACGCATTCCCCTCATACCTCATAACTTCCCGTTTCAGTTCAAGCGCGTACAGTTCCCCGTGAGTGTTTGCTTCGCGATGACCATCAATAAGTCGCAGGGGCAGACACTGAGGGCAGCGGGTGTCGACCTCAGGACGAGCTGCTTCTCACACGGGCAGCTGTACGTCGCTTGCTCCCGCGTCACCAGTCCTGAAGGCCTAGACAAAGTAACATTCGATTAGCGATGACGCTAGTAGAAAAGTTAAAATGTATGGGGTTGACATAAGCTATCGAAATGTCACGTGATCATAGGTCAACGAATAACAATTAGTTAAACAATGTTAACAACACTCGATTATGAAATGAATCGACAGCGTCGAAAGATTAGGTACTTCCACAGAGATGCATAGCCAAGGGACACTTTTTGACGAGCGTTATCACTAGTTTTTGGAATCATTAGCGAAAGCGATAGCGATTGTAGAAATAGAATCGCTCCGAAGCGAATGCCATTTCTCTAGGCCCTCTGACTCTCTTTACATTTTGGCTGCGGAGAGCCAAACCACTACTGTTGTTTATCCGCTCAAACGTAAACGTCAAACGCCTGCAGGTACGCCGTACGTCAAGGCGACTATAGTCGCCCGGGCACGGCACCGCGCACCGGTCATTTCTAACATAAAGTGTAATAACTTGAAAACTACCGAACTTATACCTTAATAAAAAATCGTGTGTGTAGCTGAAACCATACAGAATCAACAGGTGTTAAAACTACATTACGACTTCATAGTCGAAAGAACTGTAAAAAAATGTTAAAACTAAAAATATGTGTTGAATTTCCGTAAAATATTTGTTCTTACTGAATTTTTGTACATTAATTTGTAGTTTGTGTCAATAAAACCTATTTATTATTAAACTAGACTATCTAAGCTTTTTTTTGATACCCATATGTCCGTACTTGGTTTGCTCAGAGTAGCACAATACACCAAAACAAACACCCCATTCCCGCAACAATTTCATGCCCCCTGCGAGGTCCAGATAAGGGTTCTGCTAAACGTGTGTTTATAAATAGGATTTAATTTATTTTACATGATTTTTTTGTAATTATATTTGAAATGATAGGCAATCATTTGTATGCAATAATTATATATACTTTACAACAATTCAGTACCAAAGGAATTGGAAAAACAACGAAGCGTATGCGCCGTTAAACATTCGTCTGAACCCTTATCTGTTAAATTCGTGAACGTCCACGCCTCAACTGTTGCTGATTACAAATTGTACTGCGGAACGAATTAGATTATTCGTGATCTTGAACTATCTTCATAGTATTAAAACGTTCTGAGCGTTTTAAAATACTAATAATTAACTTATGTCCATATTACAAGAATTACTTAGACGTTAGAGCGGTTATCGAGAAGTCCTATAAATACTTACATACAGAATAGTATATAAGTATTTATAGGACTTCTCCCCTATTCTGTATTCCTTATTTTCTCCATCTGCTTCAGTCACAACTTATGACTTAATTCAGCAGAATCACCATAAAGTCATTTATTCAAAGCAGGCTGAAAATCAGCACTTTTTGAAGGTCAATTTTATAAAAGACAGTCTCCCGCTGTTACTGCACTTTCTGTAGATATGAAATGTAAAGAAGAAACGGGTAAATGAATGTTATTTTAAAAGGTATAATCGTAGGTATTTTTGGTACTGTATAGCGTTCACGCAGATGACGTCGCGGGCACCAGCTAGTAAGTAATAAAACTTACCTTTGAGCGCCGCGCGCCGTGTTATTTTTTTTCCAACTCGCGGTGCCTCCTCTAACAACTGACTGAATCAAGACGCGCACTGAGCAATTTTTTTTCGGCTCTGTGTTAACCCATTTGTTTCAAACTGTGTAAATTCTTATTTCATAATTATTTATAGAGCACGTTAGATTTTTATTTTATTTATGTTACCTCTACAAATACTATTATCTTGATTTAAAGAAACTTAGTCCGTCAAATGGTCGCCTACTGAAGGTGGTCGCGATACCGGCGAAACGACCCTAATTAATTTAATTTATAACTTGTTTATTTAGGTATTTTAAAAGTAAAGCAAGAAAGCCAGTAGAAAGCAGCTCGCGTGAATCTGCGACCAAATTCTTTGAGAGTTACTCGATCTTCGGCAGAAAGGCAATCGCAAAAACAATACTTCATGATGAAATGAAGTACTCTCACTTTTTAAAAGAACAAACAAGTCTAAATTAGTGATTAAACTTTCCATTATAAGATTTTATAGTCGCAGATTAGTGTTAACAATTGGGTAAATCTTTCAAACGTCAGATATCACTATCCAGCTAATTTTGAATTTTTGACAGATTTTCCGTTCAAAACTCGTATTTAACGTTTGAAAGATTTACCCAGATAAACAGTTGTGAACAATCATAATTATAAAGCAAAATTTTAGCCCTTTTATTGCAAAACGTCGATAAATTAACTATTACATTAGAGTTTTAAAAGATGTGCTAATGAAAATTTATAATCATCAAAAACATTTCTTAGAACTCAAAGCACAATTATTCAACAAATTAGCTTACTTATCAGAAAAAAGGTGAATGTAGTCCATTGTTGCGCGATATTGCAAATCATTTAATCACCTATTCAGACTCATCAGAAGAATAAACAATTTATTATTTTGTATTTTGGTTGTATGCAAAGTTTTAAAATTCATTTTGTGTTGATAAATATCTAGCTCAAACATAGTTGTCAAGTGTGGGTGTACTATAAAGCTCTGCTTACTCCTTCGGGGATATAGGGGTGATGCTATTTTATGTTACGTGTTGTTATAGTCTGTGTTCCTCAACTTAAACACTCAAAGCTCAGAAAAGGAACCGTTTCATATGTAAAAATAAATAAAAATATTTTGATGATTTAAAAAAAAAAACAGCAGCGTTAACTGATATGTCGAGTATGTCAAAAAATCATAAATAATTAGTACTATAACCACCTGTAAGGATATTACGGTTTCCCTTGCCGTCTACGAGATACTTAATTAGATTTTTCATACAGTATTCGTAAAAAAATATTGCTTCGTTTATGTGCAGAATTAACTAGGGTGTAATTTTTGTATGTAGTAATAACTAATAGAAGCGATATCCGGCAAAAAAACCGGCACTTGCAAATTGAAATCCCTAAGTCCATGAAAGCCGATTTTCAGCCCACCGTGCGGCGCCGCGGCGTTTCAAAATAACCTCGAGCGAAGCACACAATAATCCTACTGAATCAATCAGCTGATTCAAATAAAATCGACCATCTTGCCTCTTGGCATCCTATGTTCTGTGCTCATATCCGTGCACCGGTGGTGTTTAATTTGCGATTTGGTAATGTGAAACCGCGGTGCTTTTTTTTTTCCTATTTGCCAGCTCGTAGTTGTGACCTTGGAGGTCGTGGCTACTTAACCGGACTGTCCTGTGGGTCCCTTAGGTTAACTTTCCAGCCAGGGGCGAATTTCTTAATTTCTAGGTGACCGCACGCTAAGGGCACCCACTGTGGGGTACGAACCTCGGCTTAGGGCGTCACTGAAGGGAGGGCAGCAAGGTGGGACAGGCTGGATCGAATTTATAATATTATTATTAAACGGGGAATTTAAAGCTACAGGCTTAGTTAGCTACGGTGCCTGCTGGCGCTTCGTGGAGCAAGGGTCAGGGGGGACACCGCGGTGCACAGCTAATTTTATATAAAAGGTCCTCGTGTCATACTCGATCGAAAGCTTAAAATGTACTCTGTGGTGGAAAGCCTGTGATAATGTCTAGAAAGGTAGGTATGCTAGGTGTGCATTACCTACTTGTTGCATATTTCTTTTGTTGTCCAGCCTATGTACCTACACCCATGTATTTGTTCTATGGTTCCAGGACTTGGTCTAAACCCAAATTGGTGGTCAGGTAGCAATAAATTTTGGTCTAAATCAACTCCCAACGGATACAATCGAAGGACTCCTTCATACGTAACAACTGTTAGGAAATACACCTTGTTTTAATTTGGATGTTGACAATGATATGTTAAAAAAAATGAATAAAGACATGTATAAATATTTTTTGCATATAATTTACGTTTCTTTTGTATGGATTTCATACGGCGCAGTGCCGCTGCCGGCGCGGGCGTTTCAGATTTATTGCACGTAGTACGGACTTTGTATGGATTTTTAGTCCGGAGAGTATGGCAACATTGGCAACACTGGCTGTCAGTTTGTGGTTGTCGTTGTTTGGCGAATTTAAAATTCGTAATTTCGTATTATTTTGTGGGAATTGAGGTTACAACTAATTTAATTCACAATTGGTTTATCAGTTAGTGCATAATATCTACATAGTTTAAAATGACAGTGGGCGAAGTGAGCAAAAATTTGCCATGGTTAGTTACCCGGTGTTTCTAACCACAATTTAGATTTTGATGCTTCTGCTGTACAAAGTAACCAAACAGACTTCCTTGGCCTTCTTCCACCAACCGGACCCTTTAATTTATTTATTTATTAATAAAGAACACCAACAGCCTATGCATTAGACATGGTTCACAATAGTATCTGAGAAAGGTATTTTATTACTGCTACAGTATATAAACATGTTTCATGTTTCAGGGTCGAAAAATATCGTCCTTCAAAGTTAGAAGAATTAATTTCTCATGACGATATAATTAAAACAAGTAGGTAACTTTTCATTCATAAATTTAATAATATTATTAGTAACCTACAGGTGTATGTTTATTCCTGTAACTAATTGATTTGTGAACGTTTTAGTAAACCAGTTTATGCAGCAGAACCAATTGCCTCATTTGCTATTTTATGGGCCTCCTGGAACAGGCAAAACATCGACAATATTAGCTTGTGCAAAACAAATGTACACACCACAACAGTTCAACTCAATGGTAAGTAATTACATACATACATGAACTTAGGACTTGTTCCCATGGGGGTAGGCAGATACTACAAAACGTCACCTGCTACAATCCTTACATACTCCTTTTGCCTCGTTTACTTTCATACATCTGGACATACATGCATTCTTCCCATGGGCGTAGGCAGAAACTACAAAACTTCTCCAGCTACAATCCTTACATACTCCTTTTGCCTTGTTTACTTTCGTACATCTGGTCATACATGCATACTGGTTGCGAGTTCTATGCGCCTGACCTTTCTGAAGAACATCATGAGTAACGTCACTATATGTCCTCCTTGTAAAAACCTTTTGTGAATCTCCTTTCATTCATCCTCTCAACATGACCAAAGCACCCTATGCATATTGTTTTCAAGTCACTCTTATTTTATATAAATAAATAATATTATTTATTGAATATCTTACTATTAAACAATGTATATTATACAATTTTTATTGCTGACAAATTGATTGTATAAAACTATGTTCCTAATAGCTTATGATTGTTTTGAATTCCTCAGGTCTTAGAATTAAATGCATCTGATGATAGAGGGATAGGCATTGTAAGAGGTCAAATACTTAGCTTTGCATCAACTAGAACAATATTCAAAGCTGGACCCAAGCTGATTATATTAGACGAGGCGGATGCTATGACAAATGATGCACAGAACGCTCTCAGAAGAAGTAAGTCATGTTAATACTTAATAGGATAATGTGAATGTTGGATGAATGTGACTTAGCGTGTTTGGATGTTTATTACTCAGTCATACTTTAATGGCTGAACAGATTTAAATGAGAAACACGTAGACAATAATATGGTTAACTCCCCACGAGTTAACCACATAATTGTGGATGTGTTGTTTCATCTGAGTACCATGTGGGATACAAATAAAACAATGGGCTTCAAGTAGTGCAGTCATCATTTAATTTATTTTAAGTATTGTAGGAAAGTTCTCTCTCATGGATGTGTGTTGGGTCTATTTCTAACGCACATTGGTCAGTAAAAGCTTTCTTGTAAACATAAAACCACAGTACTAGGTAAATCAAACAGGTATGCGTAAAACAGATCAAACTTTAACAAACAATTTGCGAGCGTGGCAAACGCACTCGCGATACTGCAACCACTAAGCTGTCAGTTAGCGTTGGGAGTGCTGGCGGGGGTGGTCTTGTGTTGAGGATGCGTTAAATTATAAGAAAGTATTTGAATATACTACATATTCGAATATTTTCGCTGTGTAAAGTATTGGTATGCTAAAGCAAAACAAACTATGATCCTGTTTAAAAAGTATCTGATGAAATTGTAAACAAAGGGTTTGTTTCTTTCCACATTAACTCAACTTCAAAATAAATCTCAATTCATATGTCCTGTACTGTTTATTTTTATCTTATTTTTTGATTTTATTATTAATTAACTAATAAAGTCTGCATGGAACATCATTCTATTCTGTATCTAGAGAAGGGTGTTGTTAGCTGCGCTGCAGTTTATATTTTTGCAGCTATCATTATTCTACTTGTTGTACTTAGTCTAGTGTTATTGTTCCAAAATAAACTTTTATTATTTATCATGGTCCAGTACAAAACAAAATAAAACGACGGGGAGTACAAGTGACTCTTGGCTTCGTTAAGTGTCTTTTTACACCCAATATAATTTATAAATCAAGTTGGAATAAAAAATTAACTGTTGGGATGCTTAATCGGAGTGTGGTGACAAAGTGGTTTGATATCATCAACACAATGTATGGCAAACATTCGTTTTTATATTGTTCTATGAAATGAAATGAATATCTAACTTTTATATTTATACCACAAAAACGGCTTTTATGGTTTTTAGGAAATAAAAAAAAATAAAATAATTTTAAGGTCATGGGTAGGCGCATTTTTATAGTAAGTATAACGTTAATTTATGTATAAATATATTAAAAAAAAAAAACATAATAAATAGCCTTGGCATCATGAGCAATTACTGGAGATAAAATTTTCCCTTTGAAGCATGTAATTTAGTCGAACGGTTTACGAGATAATATAAAATAAATAAATATGCTAGAAAAATACATTAGTTCATGGCCAGCGATGCGGCGGGACGTGGTGCAGGTAGGGCACGTTAGGCAGAGTTGCGTTGCAGGATGGTCTTTTCAGTCTTTTCGTCTAGAAAAAAATCGGCTGACAGACAGACATAAAATTGACTTAGTCCAAGTTTTCTATTTTAAGGTTTCGTAGTAAAACAAGGAACCCTTATAGTTTGGCCATGTCAGTTTTGCCTGTCTGGCTGTCCGTGGTTTAACTCGAGACACCCTTCATGACCCTTGGTACTAAAAAGCTGTAGTTTGGTACAGTAATCACGCCTACAAACATGTGAAATAAAATACGTCCCTTACCATCCCCGCTAAGGAACCCTTCAGTGTGCGTGGTTTGACACGCACTTAGCCGGTTTTTTTGTTGAAAATGTTGTCACGGAATTTTTAATGGCATTTTTGGCGACGTATACCAATTTTTTTATTATTAAATTCATAACGATCCTTATTAATTATGTTATTTGCTTATTATTTGTGGTATTCAATCACTAAACGTTCGCTGTCGTGGACCTATTAAGTTGCCATGGTTATTTAATGAAAACAAATGCTTCTGAAATCATGGTGTCATGGTTAATTTCTTAATAATGTTGCGACTTAGTTTTAAGCATTTATCATTTTTGACGATGCTAGACAACGGTGATCTGTTGATTTGGAAAATCTATTCAAAACTTTATATGGGCTAATGACAAGTTATTTACGATGCACTACAGTGAAGACGAGGTGGTTGAGACCAAGACCATTCAGATTGCTGTTCTTGGTGAGCCTAAAACTGGGAAGGTAAGTGTTATTTTGCAATAGAATTATACCTTTTCTACGGTTCCAATTATGTAGGTATGTAATTTATTGATGCACATCTCCGAATAAGGAATTTCATATTCACGCTTTATTCTGGAGTCGTTAATGATAACCTTGCCTGGATCTATGACAAACTTATTGTTATGATTGATCTATCATAATAAAAGTAATATCAACTTAGCTTATCGCATATGTACCTCATCATCACTGCATGCCCTTATCCCAATTAATTTGGGACAGTCGCAATGTCTTTTTCTGCCATACCTACTTCTCTATTAGTCGTCATCGCGGTAGTCGGTTAGGTACTTATATGCAACTTGTGAGAGCTATTAGGTAAATAGCTCTCACAAGTTGCGCCACAACATTTTTTGCATACAGTCCCAGCCGCATTTTGGTTAAGTTGGCAGTAAGTGGCAATGGGTCACCCACGTAGGTTGAAAACCCGATAAAAAAAAAAAAAAAATGATGTTCTAACCTCATAATTTCAAATAACTACACTACCAGCGGCCGTTGACCCCGTAGTCAGCTGTAGTTACGTAAAATCATCATTAGTTATCAATACACATCACGTCTGCCGAGTTTTGCTAGCTTATTTAATTTGACCCTGTATAATCAATTTATGTACTTAAATGTTTTTGTAGAGCTGTCTATGTCATCGGTACCTGGGTGGGAACAGCGTGGCTCCGGTGGGTGGCACGCAAGGCGCCGAAGTGATGGCCGGTCAGTGTATAGGGCTGCGCCCCGCCGTGCCCCTACAGCTCTGTGACGTTGCCGGCAATGCGCTGGAGACGCACATGCTCGCTAACTATCTTTATGCTTCTGATGTAAGTAAAAAAAAAGGTTGGTTGTGTTCTATGGGTACTATAGTAATATACCAGCTCCTAGCATGGCGAACATCAACAAGAATAATATATATTCTAGTCACCGTTTGTCAAGTATCGTACAGAAGTTGTTAAAAGTCCCATGTGAACTATGCCTTAAATAAATTAGAACACAATATTTTCGTATTAGGTGAACTGATGGCTATTTTATGAACGTTACCTAAAGGTAGTCTTAAAAAGATACATAGGGGCATTGACGTTAAAATCATTCGTCTTTTCCAGATTATATTATTCGTTTATGACCTCACGAATCTACAAAGTTTCGATAAACTTACCGAATGGATTCGGAGAGTGAAGGAGATATTCGAAAATGAATTGACGAAACCCTTAATGGCTCTGTTTGGCAATAAGTCTGATTTGGAACACCAGAGGGCAGTGAGACTGTCTTGTGTACAAAAATTTGCGTCGGAACATTTGTTGGAGACCTTCAAGGGATCAGCAAGGACAGGGGAGATGGTAAGTAGCTTTTCTTGAACTGTAATAATTCGTTTAGCTAAAAGACGTTTAAATTATCTGTGTATTAATTTTGCACTATGAAATGGCTATAATATGTCAAAAAACATAGCTCAGCTTCTTAGTTACTCAGTACTCTAACTAGAAGCCCATCACCCGTTAAAATTGAATTATGTTTAACAAAGCCTGTTTAAAAAAATCACAACATGGTTACATTTATATCTATATAAATGTGATTGTGTTATTTACATAAAAGCAGGACACCCATAGGAGACCCTAGTATAATTTTTTTTTTTTGACAAGCTTGGCCCATACTTTGCGTTCTCCTTAACATTGCGTGTCTGCTTAACAATATATTTCCCTGATTGTATAAATGAATGTGTTGATATCATTGCGTGAACAATGTGTATAATTTCAGGTTAACAACGCTTTCACAAGCTTAGTGGCCCGCGTGTTGGGGGTGAAGGTGCATCGCTTGCCGCCAGCCATCGTGGACGGCCGGTCTGTGGTGCCCAAGGACCCACAACTGAACGGCCACGCGCCCTTGCCGCAGTCGGAACCTATGCAGTCACTTATCATGAATAGAAAAGCTCTGAGGAGAGAACAGCGAAAAGCATCGTCGGCTATATGTAGCGTACAATAATAAAAAGTATGTTTCAATACTCGGGTTTTATTTATTAGTAGCTTTTACTCGCGGCTTCGACCGCGTGTAGAGCGGAAATTATCCCACCGGAACGTACTGGACGGAATAAAACGTATCCTATGTCCTAACTCAGGTTGTAGTCGAATCGAGTGAATGTATTTCGATGAATTTTAGGTACACAAGTAGACTACATTACACTACGCGATGTTCAGGGACCCTTTCCCTAAATCGGGATGGTATAATAAGCGAAAGGGAGGAAGGGTCCCTATTAAAAAACACATCGGCTAAATATCGGGCCCTAAATATCGTGTAGTGTAATTAGGGTTTTAAAGATACTTTCGCAATTATAATATTATTAGCTATTGCCCGCGGCTTCGCCCGTGTAGAGGTCGTAAATTATCCCACGGGAACATACTACTGGGACAAAAAGTACACTATGTCCTAACCCAGGTCATGATCTACCCATTAGCCAAATTTCATCTAAATCCGTTCAGCTGTTTAAGCGTGAAAGCGTAACAAACAAACAAACTCTAGCATTTATAATACAAATACAATATTAGGTAGGATAATTATATAGTACCTATGGATATGGTTTTACATGCCACATAGGTACCTAACTGATAAATCATGAATGTATCATTTAATTAATTCTTCATCTTTTTCCACATCATTATTTACAAAAATATTTTAGTATGTTTCTCAAACCGTTTGTTTCAGTTATTGAAAAGTATACGGAAAATGTGAGGTTTTGCATAATTTGCAACTATTTGGGCAAAATAATACCAGCTCTGCAGTCGAGATGTACGCGATTCCGCTTTGCACCTCTGCAACAGGCTCAGATAGTACCGCGGCTACGGGAAGTCGCCACGGCCGAAGGGTACGTTCACTTTGTTATAATATCTCTAACTTGAATGTCTCTTCCGAAAGTCAAATTAGTGAAAGAACAAAGATGAAAACCACCATCACCATCTACAGAACATCGGTTTCAGGATGGATTGTTTAATACTCCGTCCAGCAGTCGATTGTTTCGTCAAAGTCAGGTTGTAAGCTCAAAAGAGCGGTGGTGGCCTAGTAGTAGAGGCCCCGACTTAGAAGTTGTAGGTCGTGGGTTCGAACGCAGCCAGGCGCTTTACTTTGTGTAAATAATTTCTTCACCACTGCTCTCAAAACGGTGAAGGAAAACATCGTGATGAAACCGGCATGTACTAAAATTAAAAATTCGAAGACATGTGATATCTACCAACCCACACTGGGCCCGCAACATTATAGGCTGATTGTATATGTAGGTTGCAAGTTTGCCTTTATAATAATAAAATGAAGACCAAGGCACCAAGTTAAAAACACAATTAAAAAGACTTCACACAAACATATTACAAACATCGATTGCACAGTACGTGAACCATACAGCAATGGTTCTGGTATATCAGGAGAAATAAGTCTTGTCGGAATCTGAACTTCAATTCCCTTAACCCAAGAATCTAATCTTGATTTACAGTGTAAAGATATCCGAAGACGGTATCAAAGCTCTGCTGGCTCTGTCGGGCGGCGACATGCGGAAGGTTCTGAACACCTTGCAGAGCACGTGGTTGGCATACCGTGACGTCACTGAAGACAACGTGTACACGTGCGTGGGACACCCGCTGCGCTCCGATATCAATAACATACTCAACTGGCTGCTCAATGAAAATGACTTCGCTGCGTGCTTCAAGCGTATCCTTTTTAACAATGTTTGTTTCAATGAGCTTGAATAATCACATGTATGTGTATTGTATTTTTTTTTATTAAGAGGAGACTATGTACAGTCTCGGTATAAAAAGATTAAGCACCTTATGGGCAGATTTTTTCAACGCCAGATATCTTTATCCGTTGAAAAAAAAAAAAAAAAAACAGCCGTCAATTTTATTCCACGGATGAAGTGTCTGGCGTTGGAAAAATCTGCTCCAACTATAAGTAGTACAAAACTATAAGTGTTGTAGGTACAAAATATTATCTCCTTAACAACATCACACAGACATTCAAGATCTCAAACTTGCAAAAGGGTTGGCACTCGGCGACATTTTGACTGAAGTTCACACGATCATACAAAGAGGTATTTGGCAAACATTTTATTTTACATTATGAAACTCCTGTGTAGATGCAGGGTGGCAGGGCGCCATCGACGCGCAAACTGAAAACATGAATTCAGCACATGATTTTAGACCCCTTAGACCATACTATACTCGAAAGATTTAGGTAGTTAAATAAAGGTAAACAAAACAAACCACGTGACTCATAGATCTTAAACCTTTTATTTCAAATGTTAAAATCATATCATTTTGAGTCCCATAATAATAGGCTCTATTCTGAATATGAATTTGAGGAACTATCTGTCACATTAATAATAAAGCGTTCAGTGGTATCATCAATTATTTTGTCTAATTTAAACATTTTCTGTTCTTATTTTATTACGTGACCTTCGAAATTTTTCCAATTTTCAGCAGTCACATTAGCTAAAGCCTCTGGCAATAGAATGTTTAGGTCAGACATTTTAAAAGTTTTAATTTTCTCGGCTGCAAACCCTTTAACTTGTGCCTATATTAACTCAATTGAATTGCGCTCACAGTGGTATGGTGGCAGCCGCAATACAGTGACACCATATAACATTTTTTCTAATTCATCCACAACTTATAAGGCATCTGGTTAACCGACTAAACGTAATACCTGCTACTTCAGTTGCCATACTACATCACAGGTGTACTCTTTAATTTAGCAACGTTATCTAATTCGTTGTATTTTCTAAAAGGTTTAGGGAACCTGTCGTTTTGGGCTCTTTACAATAGACAGATTACAAAATATTATACTATTTTATAAATCTAACAAAAAAGTTGTGGTCAAGCAATTACATCTACGAAGAGTATAGTTTACGAATAAATGAAAGTTTAACATACATTAATAAAAGAGGAAACAATCGTATAAATCGCGTAACGTATTTTTAAACAAGAAAGTGTCAACTATAAAAAACCCTTTTTACGATTTATTTACCTTTAATTAACTACCTAAACCTTTCGAGTATAGGTTGCGCGTCGGTGCCACTGCTACTCTGTAGTATTTTTTATAGTCATTTTGTGTTTTACGGGAGATAGTATTCTTTTGATGTAACGTCTTCAGTGTCCAGTCATATAGGACATCCATATAAAGACTTTCGCACGGCTTACTATTCATCTCGTTTGTTTGCTCTGTTAAGGTTTGTCCGATATAATTAAGGCCTAGATAGCGTTTACTCGAAGCCCTGTTTACTTAATTTAAGAAAACCTAAGAGCTGTCGCCCAATTCAACGTTTCTATTGTGATACAACATTCACGATCGACGTAAAACCATTAGTAAGTCATTGCAATGTAACTCTTATCTCGGTAACATAGGGTATAAATGAGAATGATCACAGAGAGTATTATCAAACTCATGGCTATCATTCTAATTTATACTTTATCACAATGAGATAAGTGGCATTACAATGGCTTTAAATAATTCAAATTTGATCGTGAATGTCCTACAAGTTACGAAAACCCAAATGTCACAAAATGAATAGACCAATAACTATCGAAATATTTGCGTTTCAGTAAAACTTCCTCCCGATGTTCTGATATCGTTGCTCATAAAGATGGCGGATGCCGAGGCGCGCCTGGCGTCGGGTTGTAGTGAACGTATCGAGCTCGCGGCACTCATCGCAGCCTTCCAAGTCGCCAGGGACCAAGTCAAAGTCGATGCAACGGACGCTTAGGGCAAGAGTCTGCCACCGTTTGTCCACCCGCCAACGTCAAGGGGACGTCGACGAGAAACGAGATTATTCGAACCGAACGTGACGTCCCGGTGACGGTGCCGTCTGGTTCTCGTTGACGTCCCGTTGTCATGGCGATGCACAAACGGCCATAGGGCTTTTTTCTGGAACGAAAATAATCGACGCGTCACAATTAAACGCAAGCCAAGTGATGCGGTTGGCTGTTGATAAATCATTCAACCAAATTTTCAAGCAGCTTACGCGCGCTTGAAAATTTGTCACATTAATTTTGCGATAATTTTCGTTAGAGAAATTGGTCTTTTGACAGCTCTGTGACTTTACTTTGCTTAGTAAAGTAAGCGTCCCGAATTAGAACTTTATTTTTATAAAATTAATTTGCATATTCGTATGAATCGTTTACCTTACTTAGCAAATCAAAGTCAAAGTACTGTCTATGAATCTTGCTATTAGATGATTCTGTGTGTGATACTTAAACTCGTGTCATTGACCTCAGTGTAGTGTTACAGCTCCCGCAGACAGGCGCGACGCGCCAGCGTGACACGACTTTAGTAGAACAACTTCTATGAAAATTTAATGGAAATTGTTCAACTAGAGTTGCGTCGCGCCTGTATGTTACTGCGGATCGAGGCGGAGTAAACAAAATGTGTTTTAATGTTTTTTGTGTTGTAATGTAATTAAGCATGTTCATTTGTTGTTAATATACTTAATGTTTACTTCAACTTGTGGAAATTAAAAAAAGGGTAATCGAAGTTTTTAAATCAACACAATACGAGTCTTTTGTAATGTGTAGGTATAATGTGGAAAAAAGAAACAAATAAACAACACGTGATGTAATAAATTAGTTTTTATTTTAACGTTAAAGCATCTAATCTTATCCACTAATGTATATTTACAAACTCCTTAAAAAATATTTTGATCTGTTTGTAAGAGATCTTTGCTTTTTGGGGTCGAGAGCCCTGCAATATGTAATATGGGCATTACTGCATAATTTGGTATGTCTTGAGTATACTTTTTACTTAGAATATAAATGCAAAACGGCTACTTTGCTCCGTAGTCACTTTTCTTTAAATATTAAATTTAACTTTCATTGTCATCCGATGAACACAACAGTATCCGAACATTTATTTACTTTTATTATTACTGAGCACTTACTGATAAATTAAGTCTTAGTGTGTAGCTGAAAATATGAATAATAGATCAACATTATTATTAAATAGTTTCTTCTAATGTTTTATGAGTTCATTTCTATGTTAAGAATTTGCAGAATCTAAGTATACTTATTTTAATTTCTACGTCTATCACACAGACTTTTTGGAAGTATAAAAGTAGATGGAAGTATTGATTCTACAAAAAAATGTAAAGTGAACACTTGTGGAATATCCCTGTATTTATTATCTACTCTTATGTAATTGATTGTACAGCTACGTCAATCGTACTCCCCAGCGAACACAGGTTTAGAGCCGTATTATGTCTTGTTAGAACCATCTTCATTCCAGTGCGAGAGAGATGAACACGAATATCATCATCTCTTTGGCACCGGATCATCGATAGGTTTAACAATTCATAATCAGCGCTCGATTAGTTAATTGGTTCAGTTTATCCGAAGATGTTAGAGACGATGGTGTTGAAGGAGTTGGTCAGCGATGAGAAGATACCGGGCGGGGCGGGCGGGGACAGCGGGACGCGCTGGGGCGGCGCCACCGGTCGGTAGTACGGCCCGCCGTCTATGCGCTGCAATACCACAACGTTACACGTTAATCCACTGACCTATGTGTCAATCTATCACAATCATAATAGAGGTTAACCATAGACTATGAGGTTAAACTTACAAGGCAAGTACTGTTTATATTATATTATATTTATATAGGTAGGAACGCTCGAGAAACGAAATGTTTACCCAATTTTTAAGCACATTTATTTCAAGCATACTAGGTCTCATTCATGTTAAAATTGACATTAATGGTGTTTAACTTTTCATTCCCCGAATGCATAATATTATTAGAGGATGCTAAATAATTCCATCATTCGATCAATTATTTTGTATTTGCGAGGTAAATTTCTCATTTTTTAAAGCATGTTCTACAATCTTAGTTAAATAGGTACTTAAGTTACTCACCGTGCTCAAGAAATCTAAAAGAATAGGTTACTAGATATGGGAAAAGATTTATGTACAACGTTAATATGAATAATTACTATTTATAATGTAATGTAGGTACTTTCCAATAACACACAATATTAAACACACACATTTGTACTTAAGTAAGTAATTGGAATAACACTAAATACTAAGCAGGCAATTTTATGATAATACAACACTCCTCTATAAAAATAAGAGCAATATTTGATTACATTACAGGTACTTCGCGACTAATAATTCAATTGCGTTTTTACGCCGCTTGCACACCAGTGTTACGGATCGCAGTAATTCCGCGATGCGTGGCTATTCAATAATAGGAGTCTACGACACAACACTTAACCCACCGTGTACGCTTTATGGTCCCAAGAAAACCCCACGGAAAAAGAATCGGTAACAGAACAATAAGAAAATCGGGATGATTAAAGAAAAACCCTCACGGTGGCTAAGCGGTGTTTCCAAAAAATCATTGTAAGTAATTTAAAGTGAGCGAATTTTTCACATTTTTAAACGAATCATTCGGGATCAGTCTTCGGGGAACACAATAGCACCATCGTTATAGGGAGCAGAGGTAGCTGCGGTAGGTGCTGTAGGTAGGGAGGTAGTCTTCACAGTAGCCGCCGTCCGAGCGCCAGCCGGCTTCGGGATGTAACCCTAGGCACATAAACTAATTGTAACCACACCACCATTAGTGCAACTATAAACAAGCAAGTGAATTAGGGATATATTTACAGTTTAAATAATTATAGTTATTGTAGGGTATAAGGGTATTTTTTACAATGGGAAGTTATTGTGTTACTGGGGAGACGTCGAGCGTATATACAAGAAATAAGACATACACTTGTACAGTCAGGAATTGATTGTAAAGCAGATTGACACCCTACGTCAGTTGGCCGTGTTATAACCATTTCATTGGACTGTATAAAAAATCGTTGTGATTGGAATCTATGGTCAATTGAAGTTGAAAGTCTGTCTACTTGCTTCATATCATGGTTCCTTGAATTTATAATATAGGTATTAGTTAATAAATTCTGTTTGTACTCACCTTTGCTGAATGTAGAGTAACATTCAAAAGAGTAGGATGGCTTTCTATAACAATGAACTCTACTTCTTGCGGTAGATATCCTTCCGCTGATACCTGCAAGCGGATGCGGACCAATTAACATGAGACTTTTGGTACCTAGCTAACCTAATTAATGCCTATATTTCCAAAACGTGACTGGCATTCTCTCACCACCGCAATTGGCATGCTGTCACGAAAAACTTAATTACCAAAATGAACTTTAAATAACCAGCGGATATTTAGGACCAAAAATATTATAGGTAGGTACTTGTCAGCCTCCAATCAATCGCTTAAGATTCTGATTTACACATAATCTAGGACAACTGATCAGGTTGTTACGTAAGCAACTAGGTATTTAATAATCACTCAGGTTGTTACAACCTACTCGGTAATAACGTGAGGCTTTTACCAACACTTTGTTTTATAACAACACTCCCAGATAAAAGTTTGAATTGTGCTTAGCTTAGACTTATACGCGTTGAGAAATGTTACGTGCTGAAGTGGACGTCAGATGACAATTTATTTTGAGTAATGCCATCTTATATAAAGACTAGTTGTAATGAAGGCCAAGCACGATTAGGTACTGAATTACTTTGGTATTCCAGCAAGGGACGGTTGCTTCTTGCTTTTACGTTTATGGGTTGTAAATAACTCTTTAAAAGAGAAACCCATGCCGTTTGAGTTCTGGGTTTTCCATAAACGGTTCATCTAGGTTGTACTACTTACTAGCACAGTACAAATAAGCATGTACGTACTGTCAGGGAAACTTCTTGTCTAGCAGTCATATTCCCTTCGTTTCCACAATAAGTCCTATATGATATTGATTTATTTTATCGATTGTTATTCTTACATCAATCCTGTAGGTTCCGGGCATCAGTATGCGCCAGAACTCTCCGTACTTGGTGGTGTGGTACGTGACGTCACGGCTCTTCACTTTGACAGTGGCGCGCTCGACCGGGTTGCCATTCTCGTCCATTACGAAGCCATGCGCTCCACGGTGTGCTTCTGCCAAGTATTTGATGAGGGACTGCCAACAAAAATATCTTTGGTAAGTACTTAGATTTATATAAATTATGAAATAGCCGTTCCCGGGGTGTGAGCTATGCTATGCTAGCTAGCTAGTTCAATGGCTCAGACATAGAAATTAATTTAGCAGGTAGGTCTTTCAGTACGTAGTTACCTACCTATGATATAAAGCATCCTTGCATTCAAACTAAATACATACGTTATATTTATGAAGATAAGGATGGATAGTGTTAACAAAACAAATTAATTAGGCAGGTACATTATTATCTTATCGACATTCACGTGCAAGTATTTGGCGTTTATGGACCGACATCGACAGGGCGGGTGGCACTCCCTTTTTTTTTTTTTTTTTTGTTCCGGGGTGGAAAATCCTCATGGATGTCCTCCGTCCTGGGGGGCGGAGGGGTCTGTCAGACTCTTACTGACTAAAAACCACCCCGGTGTTCCCTTCCCACACTTGCACCGGGGATCATGGGAACTTGTGCGCCTTCCACGATCCCCGGCTAGTGCCGGCCCGCCTCTGCGGGCCTCCTCAAGTCCGCGGGGGGAGTGAGGTGTAAAACTCCCCCCGCGACGTCGAATAGGGGCGCGCGTGGAACACTACGCGCCGCCGCCTCGGGTCCTGTTATATGAGGGGCGGCGGACATCCCCAGGTCCGCCGTCCCTCTGGACCCGTTTATGGGGGCTGGAAGAGGGCGTTGTCCGCCCTCCGCCGACGCCCGGTACGTCTGCTGCGGATCGGGAGAGTGGCCTCGACCTCTCTCAACCTTTCCGCAGCCTCCTTCTGTGAAATGACGGTTTCACAGAAGGAGATCACCGCATCCCACGACTCGCCGCTCCCGACCATCGAACAAGCGACGGCCGGAAGTGACAAGTCGGCTCCAACTACTGACACGAGGGCACGGCGCGGTTCCTCCCATGCGGCACACTCTGCCAGCGTATGCCACGCCGTGTCCTCCGGACAGTTGACGCAGTGATGACACCGAGCGTCCGGCTCCCTGTTTATGCGACTCAGGTACTTCCCAAAGCAACCATGCCCCGAGAGCACCTGAGTCACCCTAAACGACAGGGAGCCGTGCCTCCTCCCGAGCCATTCGTTGAGCACCGGCCGGACCGCCTCGATGGTGACGAGACCGGCGGTAGGGCGTGAGAGCCTGTCCCGCCACTCCGTCACCAGGACCTCGCGGAGCTGCGACCGACGCAGCTCGATCTCTCGCTGCATCGGTCCACCAGCCCGCGACCGCACCTCCTCGCGCCACCGGTACAGAGACGCGAGGGCTCTCGCCTCTAGGTCCCAAGGCGGAGATCCGGCTAGTGCACAAGCCGCCTCGTAGGAGATCGTGCGATACCCCCTGATAGCCCTGACGGCCGTCGCCCTCTGTGGTTTTCGCAGCACTGCGATGCTGCCGGCCGTCAGGTCAGAGGCCCACACCGGGGCCCCGTACAGGGCCATGGATCGCACGACCCCGAGGTATAACCTCCTACAGGCGGTGCTCGGGCCCCCCAGATTGGGAAGCAGCGTTGCGAGCGCGCCCGCCGCGCCCATCAACTTGGGCGCCAGTCGCTGAAAGTGGGGGCCGAAGTCCCACCGGCTGTCGAGCACCAGTCCTAGGTACTTCATGGTAGACTCGACAGCAATTTGTGCCCCCCCGACCACGATGTGTGATCCCGGCGCTGGCGCCCGCCGAGGGCCGTGAAAAACCACAGCCTCCGACTTGTTGAGGGCCACCTCCAGGCCCAGGCGCCGTATGCGGCCCACTACCCGCGCAACCGCAGCCGTCGCCAGCAACGCTGCCTCCCTGTGCGAGCTCCCCCGGGCCGTGACCAGCGTGTCATCCGCGTAACACGTCAGGTCCACTCCCGGTTGGCGCTCGCCCCTCAGCACCCAGTCGTACCCGATGTTCCACAGGAGCGGGCCCAGGACCGAGCCCTGTGGAACACCGCACGACATGTCGCGCCGGCCCACGCCGTCGCGTCCCCTATAGGTGACACACCTTTCAGCCAAATAAGCCCCAACGATGGGTGGCACTCCCTGCTCCAAGTTACAATACTTCGGTTTTAATTGCAGGCTATAGTATTTTTTTAATTAATCAGTACTATCTTACTGCTGGGCACACATGCTTCTCATAGACTTCTGGATCTCTCTCTTCGCTGCCTTCGAACAGGGTGTAAAGTTCACTCATAATCTATAGAAAAGGGAGGATCTTTCAACCAGACGGGTGTCGTGTCTGGTGGGCAACTGCCCGACGGTTGATGTCGGGACGTTGTATATATGCTAGTAGCGCGGTAAACTCTGCTTGCGCGATGAAGGATTTGCGTGACGTCAGTGTGACGTGTCGCTCGCATGTGGCGGTGTAGATACCGCTACATCACTCCACCCCGGAGACCGGAGGTCGATAGTGGGCTGACCCATGTATCTTGTGATGCTTGCCAGGGCCAGTTGAGGTTCCAGTGAGTCGGAACCAAGTGTCGCGTAGTTCGCGGTGAGTCGGAACTGTCTGCGAAGGTTTCCCCAGTGAGTCGGGGTGGCGCTGCGTTATACTCCAGTGCGTCGGATGTGGTACAGCGCCGGGTTGAGGCTGACTGCTGGCGTCGACCAGGAGAGGGTTTAAGAGCTCTTCTTGTTGACCGGCCGAAAGTGCAGTGTGCTGTGCCAAGGTTGTTTGATGAGGCCGAGGGTGATGACCAGGTATGCGCGGTCCCTGCATGCTGGTGGTCAGGATACCCGTAGAAGCCGTGGGTGCTGACTGGCTGTGTGACTCGCCGTTCGAAAGCTTCAAGGAAGTGATGATGACGTCACGCTGATGTACTTGCACGAAGGCTGCGCTGACGTTCATTTTCGGGGTCACCAGTATAGGAACAGGGTGTAAAGTTCACTCATACCATACTCTATAGAAAAGGGAAGATCCTCCAACCAGACGGGTGTCTTGTCTGGTGGGCAACTGCCCGACGGTTGACGTCGGGACGTTGTATATATATGTGCTAGTAGCGCGGTAAACTCTGCTTGCGCGATGAAGGATTTGCGTGACGTCAGTGTGACGTGTAGCTCGCATGTGGCGGTGTAGATACCGCTACACTTCTACTATAGCAATCCTTATAACATAATCGACTAAATGTCACTGCAAAATCCGCGAAACCCCTCGTTGCCTTCAGAATTTTATAACATCTGCGTCATTTGCTAGGGCGAAAAAAGGCTGATGTAAGTCAAATTAGTTCTCTCAGCATCTCATCTTTGCCTCAGGCCCCTCCTCAAGTAGCTTTTCACAGACCTTCCTTCTTATTGGAGATATTGCTTTATACATATATATTAATATAGTCTTATGGTACAGATTTGTTAAACCTAACGTGAACTATAACACAAATGAGCCGTCCAAATGTATGCATTGCAACATGAAATGTAGCACAACAACAAGTTGTTTCAACGTGTGTTACATTTTATGTTACGTTTCACCAATATGTACCCAGCATTAGTGATCAATTGATCATGGCTGCAAAAACCTTCAGCCGCTCAACGATTTTAACTCTGTACAGAGCCTCGAATTCCGGATTTTTGCAAAAATCCCTAGCTTTTCTACTTCTTTGTCTAAGTAGTAGCAAAGTGGTGGTACGATTAAAAATTGGTCGCCATTCCTCCATCACAATAATATTTTAAAATTCTGAATATGCCATGGCAAGATTGTACAGTACTTTATTTCCATGTAATGAATTTGATTAAGTACCTGATTGTGTATCTTATCTTTATCAGTATTTTAGATTGATAAGCGCTTCACTTTTTAGATTAACTGTCGTCTGAAGCCAACCAAAGCCCTTTTGTTTACATATTGGAACACACGTTTGTTTTACCTCACGATGTTTTTCCGTTTCATATATTGTATCGCATTTTTTGCTGTCGCCTACGTTAATGGTGAAACTAGATCTGCGGTAGCACAACTAGTATCGCAGAATGTGTCCGGGAGTATCGTGTTCACTGAGACAACGGATGGGCTTCGAGTCACTGGAAACATTACTGGTTTAGGCGCCGGTTCCTACGGGTTCCATGTGCACGAATTCGGCGACACGAGTTCTTGCGATTCGTCAGGCCCGCATTTCAACCCCGACGGGAACACTCACGGCGGCAGGGATCACCAAGTGCGTCATGTTGGTGACCTCGGAAATGTTGTGTTCGTAGGAAATGGCGTTGCGCTCGCTGATGTAGACTTTGTGGACAGTGTAATTTCACTTCGAGGCCGTAACAGTATCTTGGGGCGTACTCTGGTTCTCCACGAGGAGAAGGATGACCTGGGTCTGGGAGGAGACGAGGGTTCGTTGCTAACCGGTAACGCGGGTGCAAGAATCGCGTGCGGTGTGATTGGAATCCGATCTCCTGGTGAGCCTTGGAACTCCGCTGCTTCTACGACTCCGTCGGTGCTTCTGTTTCTTTTAGCAGCAGCATTTGTTTTCCGTTCAATTTAAATAATAATTATTATTATTTTAAATGAATGATGTATCTTAAAACGTGAGTTTTGTATAACCCGGATATAAGTGGCTAAGTGGTACGTAATTATAACATACAAATAAAATTTAGATACTGACCGCTGGCAGTTTTTTTTTTACATAGGTACCTACGGATGGATTACGTGCATTAAATGCCAGTGGATTATTTGCTCACATACAATCCTGTAAAAGATAAAAATCTATTTTTTTCTTGTTAGGGTTTGTTCTCAACTCAAGTCTCAAGTTAACACTGGAACCACTATCAAGTGCCATGTTTACCGATAACGCAATCAAATAAGCCGATTGTTAGGGACCCATCATCAATCATCTAAGAAATATCGAATGATTTAGTTACCTGTTTGTTGTCTTGCCAATATTTGGCTAGTTCATGCGCAGGGGGATACTTGCAGCAAGAGATCTCTAATGTTATCTCCATGCATCCGTGCCACAGGTAGTTGTAGTCTTGCATCCCGCCTGGAATTGGACATCATTGCTTTTGAGTAGGAACATTTGATATCAGCATGCATGGCACTGCGACGTCTAAGTATGACGTCAGTAGCATCGTTGACTTCAATGCAAGCCAATTAATTTAAATTGCTCAATTTTATATGAAGGTATATTTAAATATGTCTTTCAAAATGGTAGGTTATTTAATAATACCTGTGAGAGGATACCAAGCCGCGCCATTAGTGATGCCTTTCTCGAACCTGGGCGAGCCCGACTTGCAGGACACGCCGCGCGACATCTTTGCGTGGTTGTTGGAGTACACCAGCGACAGGTGACGGAACACGTCGTCATCAGGGGCTATCGACGGCGAGTGCGCATAGCTCTGGAATACTGCGTTCAGGCCACATGTTGGACGAAAACAAATACTTATTATTAATTTTATTGATATCTGCGTTAGAAGGTGAAATTAGCGTGATACCTCACCGGAACACAGAACTGATGATCTGCATATTCCTGATTTGCGTGAAAACAAAAGAGAAACATTTCTGTCACTGCTGTCTATATTAAAAATAAATTCCTCTTTTTATACATTTATATTAATGTACTTAAATACTCTAGTTACTACCTACATATGATGTTTACGTCCAAATGCCCTAAATATTAACTTTTTGAAGAACGCCTCATTAAGTCTCTGAACTCCAAAGCCACGAAGAAGTTATGAGAAAATACTAAAATGCATGCATGAGGAAAATTAACATAAATTGCCCATGAAACACAATCATAATCGGTAAATGCAATGCTCGAATTCCGGCAGTTGCGGCTATGGGCTATTAGTGTGACATGTGACCGGAAGCGCGTGACGAAACTGACCATTGAACATGGTTAGAGAACAATAAAAGTGTTATTGACAGTTACTGGCACTGGGCGTGTTGTCGAAAGGGTACGACGCCACGAGAGCGCCGCCGTGCAGTGAACCGGACAGCACGAACTGAATCTTGCTGATCCACTCCTTGATGGCTTCCGTTTCTGGTTGCGGCTGCTTCGTGTTAGCCTTGAAGAAGTCCGGGAAGTTCCTGTTCAGGTCGTAACGACGAGCGTTGTGCCTGCAAAATAATAAGTGTCACTTGTACAGGTGTTAATTTCTCATGAATTCATGATCAAGATATATCGAGCGTCGAAAATAGACGGATGTGGCAATACGGCATTGAAAATTTATAGTGGTGCGCTATTCAAAAAATTACTGCTCTCGGTAACAACTTTATACGAAATATCAGTGAGATTTATTACTGATTTGCAATTCCATTGAAGCTATCCTTGCTAGTCATGCTAGTGAATATGTAGGTTATTCGTTCAATTTTGTTGTTTAGTTGGTTGTCGCTTTTTCCTATAATGTTATAATGACTATTATTGTGGTTTAGCAATGACGTTACAATGATATAATACCTATTACAGACAATATAGTGTCTAGATATCCCGTACCTGCCATATGTGTTGTCACACTGTCCTTCTTTCGAGATGGCGAAACCGTCTGGGTTCATAGAGGGCATTAAATGGATCCTAGTGTTGTCCAGCAACCATTTGATGTAGGGATCGGTATCATATGACGTCACGAGGTGCTGGAAATATTGAAAAGGGTGGATTTTATAAATGCATAGCTAATAAGGTTAGATTAAAAGCTTCCTTGAATAGGACATAAAATTTTGCACTTACAAACATTAGGACTTAAAATGGAGACATCTTTTTTGTTCCCTCTTTTACTAGGCCCAAAAGCCGGTGTCAGTAAAGTTATCGGACTTTTGAGTTTATAATTATACGTTACAACAAGACCAAACAGTAGATAATGTAACTCCAGATATCTTACTAGAAAACGAGATTAAACGAACAAGTATCTAAAACACATCTCCAGTACAACGTAGCTATGTACAGGTAGTCGCTGATTATGACAAGGAAGTGCTCATTGCAGCTAAGCACCGGTTGTGGCAACTAACTTGAATGAGGTGCAGTAGTAGCTCGCGACCGACGGCTTCGTTTCCGTGAATGTTGCCTACGTATTTCACGTCGGGCTTGCCAATCATATGCTCGTACGGCGACGCCGATACCACCATCACCCATAGATCTCGGCCTGGGGAACAACAAATTCTTTAGTAGGGTCGAGGAAGGTGGCTTTATCAGAAATGTTAAACACTTTGGGCATGGCCATTGATACCCTTGATAACTCATAAGTATAGGTACACGGTACACAGAGAGATCAGTTTGAACAGACGAATCTACGTCAGATCGGTCTAACAGGGTGTACATAAAATACATGAAACGATCAGACTGCTTAGTTTCAAGGATTTAAATCGTTCAGACCGTTGTCGTGGGCGTTCAATCATAAGGTCGTAACAGCCACATACGGTCCATGATACGGATATTGGTCAGATCATAATGAATCTGAAGGTAAGACCATGCATGATGAGGCCATATATGATTGCCTAGCAAATGCCAGTATTTTTCTTACCTTGCACAGATTTCCCGACGGAGTAAAGTGCAGTCAAGGCCGGATACTTCGCAGACACAGATCGCAAGTATCTAGTCATCTGATCATGGTCGTGGTACCGGAACTCCAGATCTGGGCCATTCTCCCTGGATTCGATTTCGCCTAAGTTCGTCGATACCTCATCTGTATAATATGATGCAAAAACTTAAATTAGGAAGCTAATAAGTGGTGATTTTTGAAGAGATAAATAACAGGAAAATACTTTGTGTTGGAAAAACCCCAAATTTGTAGGTGGAGACATCTTCGAAACAAATAAGATTAAAACCAATATCCTCGTGCAGCCGGTTTATACCCGCTCAGCTATATTTAGAAACCCAGTTGAATTCAATAGAGACAATAAAAGATCAAGATCAATAAAATCCAAAACTGTGATAAGTCCAGACTAACGATGACGGTTATACATTGACTCATTGCGTTGACTGATATCATACCTATGCATAAGAGATACAGTGGAGAAGATGAGTGTGTTGGCTGTTGCATAATCAAAATGACTGTACCTACATACTTTTGCCTTCTAATACAGGCATTGTTAGCCTAAAAGGAGGCTCCAAACACGTTTAAATGTAATGTAATTTTCTATTTGTCACAATAAACAATTTTGTTTTTTTTTTCGATTGTATGGTAAGTAGGTACACACGGCTACACATCAAGCTATACATTTCCAGTATAAGCTAACCTCTCATTGTACAGAAATCCTATACAACGCGAGATCGTCTTATACTGGAAATGTATAGCTTGATCTGTAGCCGTGTGTACACAGTTGTTTTAGATGTTTTGCAATGTATTGCATGATTTCAACAAAAATAACTTTGTTATGTTTTCCTTAATGAATGCGCACTTTACCTGGATTGTAAGTGGGATAACTGAGTGACTGCGCACGTGTCGCCCCCAGAAAGGTCAGCAAAAATAAAATGCGAGCTATACTCGCTTTCGCGCTGCCAGCCATCTGCAAAACAATAAAGTATTGTAAATAGATAACGCAATTAATTTTCCTTGTTATTAGGTTCCTGTTTAATACTGGTTTGGTTGTTAACACACGGACTAAATAACGATCATCACCGATTTTTTTAAATGTATTAATTACTAGCTTTTGCCCGCGGCTTCGCCCGCGTGGATGCCAGAAATTATCCCACGGGAACGTACTACCGGTATAAAAAGTATCCTACATGTTAATCCAGGTTATAAACTATCTGTGTTCCAAATTCCATGCTAATCCGTTCAGTAGTTTTTGCGTGAAAGAGTAACAAACATCCATCCTCACTAACTTTCATATTTATAATATTATTAGGATTATTTTAAAACATTTAGACTATTTAAGAGACTGATGGTGTCATGGCAAAATATCATAATTTGAATTATGGTGGACGTTGAATAAAGCGCTCAACGAGCAAGTGCTCTAATCATTTTGTCTTTTATAGAGAAAGCTTATTTATGGTGCTGGTACTTGGAACAGTCAGCCGCAAAAAGATGTACCTATACACTGACAAAAAAACATTTGATTTTCTACAATTTGTGTTCCATCACACTGCATCAATGTGTAGCTACAATTCAGTATCTACCCAATGTGTGATATGTTTTGTAGTGCTACACATTGGTACAATATGATGGAACAAAGATAGTTGACAATTAAATGGATTCTTGTCGACGAATACATCTTTTTGAGCCTAACTGTAGGACGGCAAGCATTAAAGCCTAGGTACGTAGTGCAGGTTGTCAATGCGTTTTTTTTTAAATTTCAATATTAAGTACCTATAAAATAATTCTTTCATAAACTACATACAGTGCAGGTATATATTTTTGGCACGTGTAGGTCGAAATCAAACTGGTTCGGGCTAACACTAGCTTTGCTTGACGATTCAATTCATGAACTGTATTGTTCACAGTGTAGTGTTGTGATGGGTCGTCAGTATAATTATGTGGAGCTTTCTTTTGAATATTATTATAGTAATGTTTGGGCGAGCGCACCAGTTGTGCGGCGTAACCGGTCGCTGGTTCAAGGTCACTGGGTTAGTGGACCGACTTTATATCTACACAGCAAGCAACCATCTTTTGATCGACGAGTTCTTTGTTTCTAAGTTCTATATTTTTAACCGACTTCAAAAAAACTTTTTTACAAAACAACAACCGACTTCCAAAAAAAACACTAAAAGACGTGAAAAATAACTTTAATTTCGGAAGTCGGTGTCTTTGGTTTTGTATTTTCGTTTTTGGCCACCGACTTCAGAAATTTAAGTTATTTTTCACGTCTTTTAGTGTTTTTTTTGGAAGTCAGTTGTATTTTTGTAAAAAAGTTTTTATTTTTCACTTTTTAGTTGCGGTACCTACCCCACACAAATTCGTATAACCCTTCTTGGTGTGTAAATAACAGTGACAGGAAATTATTAACACATCATCCATATAAACGCGTTCGTGAGAAAAAAAGGGTTTTGACAGACAGACAGACAGACGGAGAAGTGATCCTATAAGGTTTCCGTTTTTTCCTTTTGAGGCACGGAACGGTTAAGTTTAAATATGTAATTTGTTTTTAAACTGTGCATATTATTATAAATGGCCTAGTTATCGGTCACTACTCTATTTTTATGCAGTCCCTGTAAAACTTCCCGCCCGCCCTGTGACGCAGCGCCCGCCCTAGCACTCGGTACCTATGATTATGAGGGATATAAATATGAAGAAGACAATTCAAATTGCAATGTTAAATGAGTCAATCTCAAACTGTCTTGAATATTTTTTAATATGTAACAATGAATACAATCAAATGTTATCATCATCATGGTTGTAATTACCCGGTTTCTATAGGCTCAACCTAAGTAGGTAGGTAGGTACAGTGTACTCCTGAGGTGTATACTAATAGGGCTGTAAAATCAGAGTAAAAGTGTAGGTAATTGACAAAGAAATATCTATGGTTATTGAGATAACTTCAATACTTTTACATTTCTGTGACTAACAAGTTTAAGTACCGCAAAATATCTGCAAACGTTACAAGCGTTGCGAACTTGGTATGTATTTGACAACTTTCTTTTATTTATTTACTCAAAGCGTGACTTGTGTTATTACTGGGTATTTTGTATTAGTCATGTCAAGCCATGGTCATGTCCGCACGTTATTTGACGAACCCCCCCCCCCCCCCCCCGTGGAGTAGGTGATCCGTGATTATTGACATCGCCATAGTATCACGTACGCACGAGTACATTATCAAGCTATACATTTCCAGTATAAGCTGATTTCTCATTGTACGAAAAGCCTATACAATGCGAGTTCAGCTAAAACTGGAAATGTATAGCTTGATATGTAGCCGACGTACAAGATCGCCTACTTTGTTCGCACGACAGAATTCAGGAACACTGCGGTTTTACGAAAGTGTTTACACACTTTTGTGTGATCTCCATGTTCGAGCGTTTGTACCTACTTAGGTACTTATGTAATATCTCTGCTTGGTTCCATAATTTTGTGAAGGTGACATTTTAGTACCTAATGTTAATTTAACGCACTAATTCGCCGGGAGCCTTAAACTCAAAATAAAGAATCAATCTCTTACTATCGTCCATTTCAGTCGGTACACATCCAATAATCTCATCCGAATGACTCATTCTGTATATAAACACCTCTTGTAAAGCTAGTAAAAGTAACAATTCATTACCCACTTCGACAAGCAACAATGAATGTTTTTTATTTATAAATCTCCCAACACGCACGATTAGGAACGAGTAACTAGAGAAATCGCAGTGTAAAACGGCCATTGTGAAACTAAACACAATCCGTGAAATTGTATTAATTTAATCATTGTGCATAGTTCACACTTTACACCTTAAACTATGCACCTACAGTTAGTTAATGGTTTGTGGTCGAAGATAGGGTTCCCATTTCAAAATATGAAAAGTCCTGACAAAGAAGAAGAAGAAAGTACTGAAAAAGCCGGACATTTGCAAAGAACTCTGGACATTTTACTTTTTAATATTTCTATTTCAGTAAGTATAAGTTATTGTTTTTATAATTCTTAATAAAAATCCCCTTAAGTCAAAAATTCCGTACATAGACAAGGCCGGTTAAAGTACGGACGGGGGCTATAAAGCCGGACCTTTCCGGACGGTTGGTAACCCTAGTCGAAGACCACTTCACTCCCATCAGTTCCATCACTTGCTGTGTGTCAAAAAGACGAATTAACTGTTGTTTTCTACTGTTCGTTGCTGGATTATGGGTTACAGGGTTACTCTTACTACAGAAGGGTGTCTAAACTTTTCATTCTTTTCTTCCTAGCATTTTCCCAATACGTTGGGATCGGCTTCCACGTCCTACCAGCACCCTAATTGAGTAACACACTATCTATCACAATCTTAATCATTTTGAAGCCTATTGCCTAATCCATTGCTTCTTATGTTCGAAAAATTTGTGTGATCAACAACGTAAATAACGCAATGAATTATGTTGCACTGTCAAAATGGGTTGTTTTATTTATTTTTGCACGCCTCATAAGCGAAGCGCGTGAGGAAGTGCTTTACTCTCGCCTTACAAAGAACAAGTAATTCCTCAAGCTAAAATGTCTCTATTGACTTCATATCGCACTAATATTCACACACAAACGTCCACAAAAAACACTAGTTTCAACACTCACGTTATTTTAAAAAGACATTTTGCTATTTAAAATAATGACCAAAATGCTTAAAAAAAAAATTGTGGACGTCAGTTTGCACGTCTGTCTGTATGTATGGATCTTGGTGTGGTCATGATAACTCCCGAAAAACTTATACAATCGAGTCCATTTTTTTTTAAACGCGTCATGGTTATGGAAAACTAGTTCCTTTCGAAGATCACGGTCTAATTCAATGTAGTTTAATTGTAATTAGTAATATAAAAAGACGACTGGACATTTCGTTCGTTGTATATTTTTTATAGAATTCTTGAGATTATGAGGCGAAAACCATTGGATTTTCCTTTTTTTTTGAAAATGTAACTACTTTCTCAAACGTACCCTGCTAATCAGCCTCTCTACCACCCCGCTGATTTAATATTTTTAAACGTATGAGAGTTTATATGGATACGATTCATCAGGCTATATTAAAATGATAACGTGTATCTGTGTAGACCCTACCTACCGAAAATGCTCACGCGATCTTCGAAGAATGGTGGGATTTATAGTGATAGCGTGCAGCCCATCCAAGCAATCCTAGTATTATTTTAGCTTGCTTAATAGCTTAACACGTTACCTGTGTGGCTAGGATTATGGGCACCACCCCTTACGTGTAATCGGAAATGTAGATTTAAAGTTGCGATGCTCATGTTAGCCTCTTAAGAGGCTTACATGAGCTAAAGCGCAGTCACTGTCGGATTGCATAGAAATGAAAGAGCTGGTAATTTATTGCAGAATATGAAGCAATTATGGTTTTAAAAAAAATCTATTCATTGGACTAAACAATTAAAACACTATTACGCTAGTATCTTACTTGTAGAATAATCTGCCAGAAAACCTGAATGTTTGCATGTATACATATTAAGTATGGTTTTTAATCGTTAAAATATTTTTAGAGGTATATTTGTGATTTTTTTCTAACATATCAAGTTAATTGTATTATGTTTTCAACACACTATCTAACTAGCATATATCCAGAAGAATATCATATATTTTTCTGATTTAGGTTACTGCAGTGGATCACATATTTTTCTGATTTTGGTTACTGCAGTGGATCATATATTATTAGGCATTATAAATTTGCGTTTTGGGTCATGTAGTCCCCTTAAGTTGATGTGTTATTAACCTAAGTATATGTACCTATTGCACGTAAGTCAGTCTCAGCCTATATTAATAATTAATTATTGGTCTCCACGTCTACGGCGTTGGTCCAAGTTTATATACATTTAAGTAGTAGGGGCGTGCCTTTTGTATTTCTGCATTTCATTTATTCATACAACAATTTACATTGTGTTGAATATATACACATGCAATTTACATACAAATACAAAGAACTATGAATTATTAATTGACATTCCAAGTGAAATTGAAGTATATTAACTAAACAGTTTTAAATATAATATCAAACAGTTTTAAATAAAACGTCTATCAGTTTTAAATAATTATAATATCAAACAGGTTTAAAATATAATGTCTAAACAGTTTTAAATATAATAACAAAGATTCTAAAATATAATAATGTCAATAAAAATATGTAAATCATTTATTATTGTGTGACATTACTTCCGATACGAGTATATTATACAGATTTTTTTTCTAATAAATAGTCTTTTAATTTTGTTTTAAACAAGTGGGTGTTATAAATCAGGATCTTTAGCTCAGACGGCAACTTATTAAATATATCTACGACATGGTACTTCGAGCAATGCTCTACTATATTAAATTTAGGTGCTATTAGTTGTTGAATTTTCTTCGCTTAGTCTCTCTAATCTCCCGTTCTTCTTGTGATTCAAACTCATGTAGATACTTAGCAAAATGACTTAAGAAGACCAATATATATATAGGCTAGCTACTGTTAATATTCCCAATTTTGTAAAGTAATCTCTACCTGAGACACGTTGCACAATTCCGACTATTTTTTGTAAGATGAACGCTCGCTGCCAGATTTTACTGTAACTATTTCCTCAGAGCACGATGCTATACCTTATCCTAGACTCGACCAGTGCATAATATCCAGCCTTTAATTGTTCTATGTTCAATTCATCCCTAAAGCTCCTGAGTGCGTAACATGCTGACGTTTGGATGATTCAATAACAGCAAGCTCTGGTTTCCAATTTAAAAGCGAATCTATATTCATCCCTAAGAATTTAACCTTGTCCACTAATTCAATCCTGTCTCCCATTTATTTGTATATCTAAGTTGTCATTATGACGAGTTATAGTTTTAAATAATATGAGTTTAGTTTTACCTGTATTTAGCAATAAGTTATTGGTTGTACTCGTAAACCATTCGCAGATGTTTTCTATAATTATATTTGTATTTAATGTCAATTTTTCTATGTCTTTTGCCCCAATTATTATTGCATCTGTGCATGCAATCAGCTGTTGCAATAATCTGATATATGCAATAAGGATAGTGGGTACCTATCATGATTGTGTACAGTACCGTGTGTGCTCATGCTCATGACAACTGCTTTTTGTCAGTTTTCCTTCCGCTGTTGCCAATGGCACATTAACACTGTTGCCGTAGTCCCGCTAAATGAAAGAAAAAACTTTCGTTTTCAAAAGACCGTAACCACCTCAAGATGATGTTTTCCATGTTATATTTACTACGCTTACTTACATTGATGAGTCGCATTAACTTAAATTGAACTTAGTCGGTGGGTTTGGTTAGTATATCTAAAACTGGGACACAAGTTGTACATAGTTAAAGACTCGACAAGCTTCAGTACCTTGGCCCAATTAAAGTCAAACAAATATCTAGTAAGTTAACTGGTAGTTTCGCATGCCTTCCATCTTAATTTAGCATATTGCTTAAATTCTTTAGCGAAAAGTCTTCTCCTTGCGGTACTTCGTGCCACTTAGTAAACCGGATTGCCTTTTTTTGAAATAAACCAACAAGTTTAATATATATCATCAGTATCACAGACAAAGTGGTTAATAATAATTACTAATTAATTTAATGTCTCCATTCTATTCACTTTTTAAAACAGAATTTTTAAAATGTGAAACTTCATTGATGCACCATGCATCGTTAATCAACAAACAATGCAGCACACTTTTTTGTTAAGTATGTGAAAGTTTGAATCTAGTTCGATTTGAATAGGCATGCCGTATGAGACATCTTGATAAGAATAATAATTGATTAGCGTTTAATGTTTTAAATCGCATTTAATAAAAGCAAGCAATATAAATCAAACATCTCATTCTTTGACACTTTTGAATACTTCGAGATCTTCAGGCAAATCTAGGCTTGTTACGATTAACAGTCATCCGAACGGTTACAGTTTATTTACTACTACTTGTTATAATAGATCATAGCAACATCAAATTAAAAATCAAGATCATATTTTCTGTTAATCTGTTGTTGCAAGCCAATCAACTTTTTGCAAAACTATACATTTTACGAGATGATAACAGAACATAGGTTCCAAGAGATACTTTATTTAACTAAGTTCTTGCTGTAGTTTCCATAACTTAATAATATAAGTTGTGTTAAAATGTTCCACAAAAGCACATCATCTAGACAATAATTGAAAACACTTACCTTGTAACACTGCGTTATTGTTATGTGTTTGCTATCTGGATGTCATTTATTTGGTTTCTACTTGGCACACGGTAACTTAGTATTCGCGGAAAACTATGTTATGTAGAGAGGTCACGTTCCAGTCCTAGCAGACGAGCGGACTCCGTTCGACTGGCAAGTACTGGCAACCGTTGGTGGGTTGGTGCTCCGCGTGTCACGCCGTCATCTGCGTCATCCAACACGACACACAACCGGAAAGTGCTTTCTCTCATAACAATATTTGTAAAACTGCTTCTAATTCCCCGCAATAAGGTCTAATTCGTGTCCGTGGGAACCGCCAATGTGTTCAGCACGAGTAGAAGTTGTACTTTCCACTCTAGTGGTCACAGTATAGAAGCGAGTTTATAAAAGTTAGTTCGGTCTCTCCGTGACGTAGTTTGAGTATTCCCAACTCTCGTCTCATCTGGCACTTTTCCCGCGGATAGAATTTCTATACTACCCGATATTTAATATTCAGTACCAACTTATTTAGCGAGAAAATTCCTAGAGAAACTCAATATTATCGGTATGTAATTATAACAAAGTAACATTTTAAGGCTAAGGATGGTTATTAAGCTTACGGGAGGGGTCAATACCCCTGGATATACTTATCATATACTTACTCGTACTCCTTCAATTATCACCTTACTACAGGGGTTTGGTAAAAACCAAAACATAGTTTTAACTCAAATAGATTCTCGTAATGTGTAGGTGTTATTGTATTGGTATCTATCTTTAATACCTTATTAACGATTTTATTTGTTTCACGAAATTCCCTCGAATAACCTCCCGAACTGCTGCTGCTGAAGTGCTGATGCTAATACTATGAATTGAATTTTAAATTCCTGTATTTGGTTGGATGACCTAGATTCTATTAGTTCTAAGTTTGGTTATCGCCTTCAAGAGGGTTATTTCTTATTAGCTATTAATAACTCAAACGAAAATAAGTTTAGTCCATTGAGGCCACCAACCTAAGTAGGCTTTTCTTAAATATTAGCCTTTTGGGAAATTATACGGTTCTCGGAGATCCGATTCCACGGCCATGACCTTTCGAATAATAAATTGATTTCTATTCCAAATGTAGATTGGAGTTAGTTAAGTATGCAGATAAATCTTTATAGGGAAGGTCGGAATTATCATGTTCTTACTGTATTTTCATACCTTTTCTGTACTCTTTCAATTCTATTCGGAGAATTTTAGACACCATTTTATTTGACTTTTAATTCATATTAGGTAGGTCTACGTATTGTATTCAAGTTGAATTATCAGAAACGACTGGATGTACAAAAGCATCTCATATTTTTTTATAAGGAGGTAGGAAGTCTCTGTTTCATTCAAGGACTGCTCTGCTGGTAACAGTTGAGCTGTTCTATAGCCCTAGTCTAGCTATTTTCTTGTGTTCAGCAAACTGAAAACTCGTCTGTTGGAAAACAATGAATGGAGTCTACGATGCCAAAAAAATACTATTTACACTTGCTTTGTTGGTTGATGGGTTATAGCCATAGGTAAGATAATAGAGAAAACAGGCCGTTAGAGAGATCCATCACTTTGGCGGTGCGCACAAGAGTAGCGCTGAGTGCGACGTGTTGGAATTTCTATAAAATGCGGATAGGACGTCCTGCCCATCGGACTATTAGAGTGAAGGAAGAGGTAGTGCTCCTGTGTTTGCGCACACACTTGTATAATATAACATCTCTTGCGTAGGTTGGCTAATCTCTCTCCGTTGATATTGGTCGCCGTGACCCAAAGTCGGTCAGGAGACTGAAAATCCGTTGGTAAAAGGAGGCTCAGGTTGTGTAGCACCTCCTCTAACTGTGTAGAAAACCGACAGGTAGGCGAACGTTTCGTCGATGTAACTACTAGGCTGGTCAACCTGTGGAACTTGACCATCCGCGCCTCGCCGACTACGAACCGTTTTTATAAACGAAACTTTTTTTTGGACTCACCTGTTCCTGATCGATATACCATCCTTAGAATTAAACCAGCAACCGGCCCTGTGTGCGGTGCGGCATGATTGTAACGGGGCTTAAGGGAGTTCCTTTGTAATTAATTGCTGTAATGTAATCGGCGGTCAAGTAGTTGCTATGAGTCTTTTACAAGTAAATATAATAGCATCGTAGTTTCTAGTGCTTAAATACAGGATACATTTTTAACCATTGCGCAAACTGTAACCATTAATTCAGCATATGATTCTATATCCCCTGGCGTAGAAATTTTTCGTCATTTTTCTTTTTTTTATTAGTTGTTCCATACATTTTGAGCGCGTAGGTATTGCACTTTTCTTTGAAATAGCAGATTTTCCTTTGATAACCTATGAGTTTCTGCGCTAGAGGGTGTAGAATCATGTGCTCAATTCATGGTTATAGTTTGCGCACTGGTTAAAAATGTATCCTGTATATTTTAGTATGGCTAATGCAATTTATTCAAATCAGCATGAAATGCAAAATTTATAATATTGTCGATTGTTAAGACATATTTTGCATAGAGTCAATCCATTAGCCCTAGAAAGATTTATCCTTTTGGAACGAAGTTCCTTATCGCGCGTTGTGAAAGGGGGCTAGACGGAAAAAATTCTTACGAAAAGTTGTCACGACACTTTTTGCTATAGTAAGCTATTGTAAGCTGTGCAGTGTCGCATGTTTCTCTGTCTGTCTCTCTCTCTCTTATAGAAAGCAAGCCAGATATTTTCATTTCTATTTCGCAACAACAACAACAATCAACAACAACCACCCCAACAACAACAAACAACAATCAAACAACAACAACAACAACATCAACAATTCCTTCACTAATTAATCGAAAGGAACTTCGTTCCATCCGGGTGTCCCTTGACACCTCTCAAGTTTTTTTTTTTGTACCTTTCGAAACGAGCTTATGCCACATACATACCTACGTGTTGTTTTCGTATAATATACCTAGCTATAAAATACCATCAAAATTGGACATTTGACAGCATTACATACAGTTCTTATAATTTTTTTGTCAGCCTATTTTATTTTACTCTGCTGGGCAAAGGTCTCCCCTCCTTTTCTCACGCTAAGCCACGTCTGCCCCCCAATCATGTTCAAATCGTCATTCGAAAGCCACCCTCTCCGCGGCAGTCCACCTCGATGGTGGCCAGTGATTGACGAAATCGTTGCCCACCTGCCCGGGTGCATTCGGGCGAAACGTTGCATGGCAACCCCAGTCCCGCTTCAGCCTGATTGTTTTTTTTTTCAATTTGTTTCGTTTTCTTGCGTTAGGGAGCGCAGACATTTTTCTAACGTGAATCGTGATTAGGTTTACCAATCGAAATTAAAAATCTGACAAAAAGCCGGACATTTTCAATATAATCTCTTTTTTTATCAGAATTCGTTAAAAAATACCCTATAGACGTACGAGAAACAGGGTGTAAAGTTCACTCATACCTCCATAGAAAAGAGAGGATCCTCCGACCAGACGGGTGTCGTGTCTGCTGGGCAACTGCCCGACGTTTGATGTCGGGACGTTGTATATAATTATGCTAGTTGCGCGGTAAACTGTGCTTGCGCGATGCAGGATTTTGCGTGTCGTCAGTGTGACGTGTAGCTCGCATGTGGCGATGTAGATACCGCTACACCTCTTATGTCGAAAAGGTCATACAAAGTTCGGACGGAGGGACAAATCCGGACGGATATTATTGGCTTATCTTGAGATTGTTTGGGCTTCATTTGTTCAGTGAGTGACCAGCTTTAGGCAAAGTAGATTTCGCCGGACATGATGCATACATACCAATAGGTATATCAAATGGTTTTCTCTAGAAAGTTGAAAGACTTTTTTTCGTGTCCAAAAGCTTCTATCCCGCGCAATACTGATTGGCTGAATAATCATTGGATAAAAGCGTTTCTGGAAACTTCAAGCTGACATAGATGACTGATTAATGTCTGGATAAGCGCTTACACAGATGTTATTCAAGCAATTTGGGCGCAACATAAAATGCTTTAAACTGAATAAGAGCATTATAACAGCAACATAGTAGCTGAATAAATGTAAAACAAGCTTAATATCGTCTGTAAAAACGCTGATCTACCCTTTTAATAGCTAGTAAATCTCTTTAAACCAGTTGAAAGTGCTCAAATTCAGTAATTCAGTTAATATTCAGTATTTAGATTATTTTTGTGCTTATAATTATGCAGACAATATGCAAATAACATTTAAGAAATTGTAAAATTTTAATTATTCTTTCACTATTGTGACTGTCACCAACACGTCTTAGTCTGCAATCGAGGTATTATTGAATTTCTATACGTAAACTTTGGTCTCATAAATGTTATAAATGTTATAATCAAGGAAGTGAATTATTATTGCGCATGTAATTTTATTGTGAATATACATATATCATCTGTATTTTTTTTTAAGCGCCACTGTATAATGCTACCATTCAGGAAGTACGAGTAAACAAGTGTTTTATAATAGCCTGGCTTACATGAGTGACAATGTTCAATCAATGCTTTTGTGAATTGAAGTGTTCAAAAACAACGTGGCTAATGCTGTGCACTATTTTAAAAGTAGTTCTATTAATAAAACGCAGTTTTTGATTGGATATTGCATCGTTTATATTTTTATCAAAGAGGGTATGTACTAGTGATGTTTATGTTGAATATAAGCTGCACATACAGCGGTTTCCTTGCTTATTTCTCCATAATAGATGTAATGTGCCCAGTTATCATGCTATTATTTGGTTAAACCTGATTTAAAAGAACATATTTGGGATAGCATTTCTTTAATCACCCATTATTATGCTATTAAACACCCTGTTAGTGTTAGGGCTTTGTTTAGGAATATGAAAATCCAAATATTTTCAAATATCGGAGGATATACAGGTTGTAAGTAAGAACCCTGCGGTCTTTTTAACCGACTTCACAAAAAGGAGGAGGTTCTAAATTCGTCAGTATGTTTTTTTTTTTGTGTGTTAGATCAGACCTTTTTTCTGGGTGAACCGATTTGGATGATTCTTTTTTTTATTTGATAGGTGGTGCTTCACATGTGGTCCAATTTAAATTTGATCAAGGTCTGACCAGTAGTTTTTGAGTTATCCTTAATACTGTATATTTTTTCCAGTTAGTTTATATGGATGATGTGTTAATAATTTCCTGTCACTGATATTTACACACCAAGTAGTGGTATACGAATTTGTGTGGGGTGGGTACCGCAACTAAAAAGTGAAAAATAAAAACTTTTTTACAAAAAAACAACCGACTTTCAAAAAAAACACTAAAAGACGTGAAAAATAACTTTAATTTCGGAAGTCGGTGACCAAAAAAGAAAATACAAAACCAAAGACACCGACGTCCGACATATTATTATCTTGCAGGCATATAATTATAATATTATTCCAGACAGTCTTTGCCTAGTAAATCTTTTAAAGCTCATTTGGAAAAAATATGTGCGCTGCCCATTTTTTTAAGTTATTACGAATATTTCCATTTCTTCAAAATGACTAGCACTCGAATCGTTGTTCTCAGAGTTTTCATTGCAATTTTCATCTAAAATTATTGATGAAGGTGCAAAATCATAGTTTACGGAACCCTCTTCAACCGTAACTAACCGTTTAAGTTAGTTGAAATAGTGGCGGCCAATATCAACGGAGATAGCCAACCTTCGCAAGAGATTTTATAGTACACAAGTGTGTGCGCAAACACATGTGCACTTCCAGGTTCTACCACTCTCATATAGTCCGATGGGTAGGACGGCCATCCGATATGACCGAAGAGACGTTAGGCGCAAGACCAACGGCTATACGTGCTTTCCTTGGCATGGGAGTCAGGGGTGTCACATCACTAGGGCTTGCAAGTCGTAATTTCGAATATTCGCCTCTTGTCAATATTCGAATAGTAATCTATGTAAAATTCGAATATTCGAATATTTTTAAGTCATCTGAATTTACGTACTCGTGTCTTATTGTTGTGGTATTCTCGTGCGTGAGTGACGACTTCGGGTGAGCTGACCCCGCTCAGCTCACCCGAACCCGATTGACGCCATGTTTGTCGTTTGTTTACTTTAACCGGCCGGCTTTTGCGTTCTGCTGTGTTTTTAATTGTTTTCGTGTAAAGTTCATCGAATTGTGTGTCGAGCGTGAGAGAATTTTTTCTTCGAGCAAATATTTATGCAATCACCTAAGGGCTAAGATGCTCTCTAAAGGGCTATTCTCTGGACGTACTAAGCATCTTACGACCTTCCTCCTACCATAGACAACGAAATGAACAAGAGATGCTTAATTTATATTGTAACTAGTTGATTTTTACTTAAATTTTATTTACTCAGGTTTTTTACAAGACAGTATGATTAAGCTAAATTGTTTTCTTTTGTTATTTTTTCTATTATTTTACTTATGCTTAATTTTGAATGCAACCGATTTCTTGATTTGTGTTTATGTTAATGATATTTATGACAACATAAATTCTTGATTTTTATTGCATTTTTTTACTAAGTCAAAATTATTATTAAGATATTTTGCTTTTAAATACAATATTTGTACAAGATTGAGAAGTTTAGTATATGTTAACTATAAAAAAATACTCTATACCATTGCTGCTAGAGTATAATTACTTTATCGCAAATAAATGATTGATCTCTTAAATATGTATAATAAGTATATTTCATTTCACGACAAAACAGCGGGATAACCAGTTAAAACTTTGATTCCAGATTTCACAATATTTCGAAAAATATTCGAATATCACCAGCAAAAATATTCGAATATTCAAATACCTATTTTGTCGAATATTTGCAAGCCCGACACATCACTCACTTCCAAAGTCCGGGTTGCTACTGAAAATTCTTAATGGGGAAAACCAATAACACTTTGCCCGACCTGAGAATCGAACCCAAGACCTCACAATCAGCAGTCGCTCTAACAACCACGAGACCAACGTGGCAGTCAAGTAGCCGCAAGCGCGATTACAGAGCATAGGGTCCTGCGGTCGATCCCGGATTTGTCTAAGATCGGGTTGCCCTATCGTCAAATAAGTGACAATAGGCTCGCCCCCTATTACATGGAAGTTACAACATATTACTAAACTCACTTATAAAAGCCCAATATCAGTATTACTAATTGGTTCTGTTCCTGACGTCTTCAATCTGATGCCGGGACGTTGCAGAACCGCTCTTACAATTGAAAAGGTAACCTTGGCCTAAATTCTCTTTCATGTTTGTTAGCTAAGTCTTACGTTGACCTCATTTTCATTGATATTTTGTGACCGTCACCTCAATCGCCCTATATGTATAAGATACATACCCCTGGCTTTGATCTTTCGTCCAAGGCCGTAAGATATTATTTTTTCAAGAGTTTGGATAGGGGTTCGATCTTCTCAACATACCTTCTCGAAGTGAGGGATTAGATCCACTATAGGAACATGTAAGACTCAGAGCACAGTACATAGGTACCTACTACCAGTACTTACTGTGCGAGTTATATCCTCACAGTTACTTGCAATCAGCTATCAATTCTGCAATCAGAAATCTACCTAATGAAATTCTCAAATTTAGTTTCTACGGACAACGCACAGACTAAACCGCTAGGTCTAGAAGTATGAAATTTAGGAATAGAGCAGTGGTGGCCCTGTGGTACCGGCCCCGACTTACAAGTTGTAGGTCGTGAATTCGAACCTAGGCAGGGACTTTACTTTGTGTATTTAATTACATCACCACTGCTCTCAAAACGGTGAAGGAAACCGGCATGACAGCATTCGAAGATATGTGACATCCACCTCTCACAGAGAGGAGGCCTGTGTACCAGCAGTGGGAATGTTGTAGGCTGGTTATGCTATGAGCACCAAAGCAAGATTTTTTACGTTTTTTGCAATTTGTAGGTCAGTATCAGATTGTATGTTGATCTAATTATGATTTGCGGAACAATAATTACTAATGGTGATATTTCCAAGAGGACGCTAGATGCAGGAGCAAACAAAGCGAGTTCGTTTTAGCACCTTGGATAATAGGTAAGGTTTTCTTTTGGCTGAAAGCTACTTTGTGGACATATTATGCAGAAAAGTTTAAGAGCGAAGCGAGCTCGAAATGTTTTAGTACCCCGCCTCGGCGAGGTTAGAATTATTTTCACCATTCATATATATATAATATTTCATTGGTGGTATAGGTACCGTGGCTTGTTTTTGAAGGTTCTGGACAAATGCAGATCTGAACCCTTATAATCTCACGTTCTTGTCCGTCTGTCAAAGAGGTTTCCTCGAGATCTAAGCAACTTAGGAATTTGAATTCTGGCATAATGTTAGGTCTCGATGACGCGCGCACAGATCGCCAATCAGAGACCAAAAAATATAATTATACTTTTAGATTTATGTGGGAGGTCAGTTCGATCTTACAATAATAAAGATTTAATTTAAATATCGTGTTAGTGACCGTTTAAAAGAGCTTCGAATTTGGATTCTAAAACTGTATTTCTTATACTTAATTTGGTCATTCATAAACGTTACTTAAAGTTAAGTAATGATTAGCAACTAAAATAACTATAACACTTTTGACCATACATTTTCGACGTTTAAACCTCTCTTAACTTTAAGCAACGTTTATAAATAAAGGGGATTAATTGGTTAAACTGCCTTGAAGATATAGCTCAAAATTTCCGAAAAAAATACCGTCCTTTAACTCCTAGGTTTCTAACGCTAAACTTAAATTTTGATGTCGATCCATATTTAACAGGAAATTGTAACGGTTTCCACACTTATAATTGCTGAAAATACTCTGGATCGCAAAAATTCCGGGTCGCTAATAAAAACCGTGATATCCCTATCCCCATAAATTATATACTTACATATCGCTAGAATAAATAATATGTACACTCGAGAGCAATGAATCCGGGTCACTTAAAGAATGTTAAAAATCTCGGAAACTAAAAATGATAGGTTAATGCAATAAATTGTATTTAATAGACAATGTAATACTCCTTAAATGAAAGTAAAAAAAATATGAGTCACCATACATTTTATTAACACAAAATTACATAAAGAAAAAAACTGCTGATCTCTCCTTAAAACAAAAATAGGAAACATGAAATTTTTGAACTTTATTACGATTTTCTTGAATTTTAATACTTCGTATTGCCTCCTCGTGCTTCCATTACTGCGTTTACGCGGTTTGGCATGCTGTACACCAAGTTCCTTATACGATTTTGGGGAATATTCTCCCATTCCTCTGTGAGAGCAATTTTGAGCTCACGAAGCGTGATTGGGGGAGGGTTTCGTTGTTTTACGCATCTGCCTAGCTCGTCCCAAGCATGCTCGATCGGGTTGATATCCGGGCTGCGCGCTGGCCACTCCATACGAGTAATGTTCATCTCTTGAAGGTAGTCATTCACAATCCTACCTGTATGAGGTCGGGCATTGTCATGCATAAATATAGCATCCTCACCTAAATTGACCATAAATGGACCAACGTGATCATTGAGGATTTCTTCCACATATCTTACGCTAGTTAAAGAGCCGTTTTCTATGATCACCAGCTCTGTGCGACTTTCAGAAGAAATTCCGGCCCACACAAGTACAGACCCACCACCGTAGGCTACTTTTTCTTCGATGCATGCTTGCTTGAATCTTTCCCCTGGTCTTCGATACACTCTGTGTCTTCCATCGTGCTTGTAGAGCATAAATTTTGATTCGTCGGAGAACATAACTTTTGACCAATCTTCAATACTCCAATTTACGTGGCTCTGGGCATATCTTAGTCTTGAAATACGATGCCCACGCTCCAGTTTAGGGCCGTTTGCAGGTCTAAGGGGTTTTAAGTTAGATTCAGCAAGCCGACGTCTTACTGTCCATGCACTTGGGTTACTTCCTCCGAGGCGTCGAAACTGATTTGTGAGTTCAGTTCCTGTGAGAAAGCGATTTCGAAGCATGGTGTTCACCAAGTATCGGTCTTCTCGTGCTGTGGTACACCTGGTTCTGCCCGTTCCTGGTCTGCGTAGGTTAGAACCAGTTTCTTCGTAACGTCGGAGAACTCTTTGTACTGTTGACAGCGACACACCGACAGTCCTGGCTGTATCGCGCTGACTCCGGCCGGTTTCCAGCATTGTAAGTATTCTGGTGCATTCTTCAGGCGTAAGCGACATAATTTCAGCTTGAATAATGAATATAGAGCACTATCAACATGGTTTATGTACCCACATAAATGACAGATTACAAACAAAAGCAAAACCAAATGCTGTAATTTCGTAGTTCCATCTTCGGAAGTGGCCCTTTTTCAAATTTGATTTTTTTATGATATAACTTTACAATAACTAAGAAGTTTTAATACCTTCATTTAAGGAGTATTACATTGTCTATTAAATACAATTTATTGCATTAACCTAGCATTTTTAGTTTCCGAGATTTTTAGGATTCTTTAAGTGACCCGGATTCATTGCTCTCGAGTGTAGTAAGAAGGTTACTAATGCTTGTTCTTAATCTATAAAGAGGTTTAATTTGTACAAGTTATTGATTTAAAAAAAAATACTGCTCTATGAAAAATTTCCAAATTTAAAATTAGGATAAGAATATTTTTTCTGCTTTTGTTTCAAACCGAGCTGTCATTATAAATGGTTCCTTGGATTGATCAGAGTATTCAGTGCAATATGATGTCGTTATCACCCTGAAGAATGTACACGGATTATTACCATGATACAAGAAGGATGAAGTCATGCGTAGCACTACTAGAACAGTAGGAGTATCTTTATCAATAATCCAAAGAGTACTCCAGCGATTTGAAGAGACATGTTGATGAACATCAGGAGACCAGGAAATGGCAGGCCAAGGTGCACAACTACACGAGAAAACCGATTCATCGTGAGCACTATGTTAAGAAATCGACATCTCACGGCTGTTCAGGTCCGAAACAGTCTTCAAGAAATTCACCACAACAATGTGAACTCTGATACGATTCTGCGACGTCTTCGTGAAGCTGATATAAAGCCTTATAGACCAGCAAACGGCCCCAAACTGCTCGGAGAACATCGAGTTGCCAGGTTACGGTTTGCTCGAGAACACATCTGATGGACAGATGAAGATTGGTCCAAGGTTATGTTTTCCGATGAGTCCAGATTTTGTTTATTTACGCACGACGGGAGACGAAGAGTATTTAGACGACCAGAAGAACGGTATCATCAAGCGTGTTTTTAAGAAAATATGCCATTCGGTGGAGGATCAATAATGGTTTGGGCTGGGATGTCTTCATAGGATCGCACGGAGTTAGTGATCATAGAAAACGGTTCTCTGACTGCTGTCAGATAAGTAGAAGAGGTTTTAAATGAGCATGCTGGTCCTTTCTTAGTGAATATGGGTGCAAATTCCATTATTATGCACGATATTTAAAGTTATACAGTGTACAAAACGTATTACACATTTTTTATATATATTAATCAGTCATTTACAATATACTATAGTTTCGCAAATTAGACTTATGTATTTAAGAAACTATCACGGCATTTATTAGCGACCCGGAATTTTTGCGATCCAGTGTAGTACGAAAAATAGTTGCAATAAACAGTAATTAGGTACGGCTGGCCAGCGACCGTCCCAAAGACAGCTAAGTACAATTTGTTTCGGAACCTTAATTGTGTGAGCCCGACTCACTCTAGGCCGATTTTCATTTGTACGTACTTCGCGGAGCCTGTAGTATTTAGCTATGTGGCTAATCCCGCCCTGCGGGGTAATTACGTAACACACTAACAGTAGGAATGGGTTTCATTTTGACAGTCTCAACACGACCGAATCAGTGACTCAACACGACCGAATCATCTAAGCCTACTCTTTTCAATTTTTGTCAACAACATTCATTGCATTATTTACGTTGTTGAGCAGACAATTTTTTCGAACATATGAAGCATAATTGGCTTCAAAATGATTCAGATTGTGATAGATAGTGTTAAGTAATAAGGGTGCTGGTCTTAGTACAGAATCTAATCTGTAGCTGTACCTACTAAGACGTACGAGCAAAGTTTACCCAATTATTCAAATTCATTCGATAGGTAAATCCCATTTCGTGGCGGTATTCTACCTAGGTACCTAGATAAACAATACGAAACTCCGAAACGAATTATTCGTGGGAAATGGGTCCGATAGGCAGAAGAATATTTGTCACACTGGTGGGTTCTGACTTCTCAATCAGATCATGCTCAATCCATTTAAACCATAAAATATCCTTAAATTAGGAAGAATTCTTTTAGTTCCATTTTTCATTCTGCACGTCAAACATTGAGCAAAAATTATTGCTGGCCAAAGACTTTTACATGAGAAAAATCGCTGTAGTACGTAGAGCACAATGTAGGCGCGCAAAAGATTGTGCTTATGAATGCCAGGAAACGGTTCAGGGGTATTGGGGGTATCTATATAAAGTTTAGAAAATTAAGCCTTTTAAAACTTGTTTTCGAAAAAAAGGTAGGGCCCAGTTCAAAAATAAAAATATAAATTACAGGTAAGGTAGAACTTGTTAACATGGTTGTGTGCTATCGGTGTCTTTTTACAACCGTTAGTCTACTTATTTCAGCGTACTTATTTCAGATTTGTATAAAGTGTAGGCATTTTATCTAGGTTGCTATAAACCTACATAATTATTATTTTTGCATGTTTCGTATATCAAAAGATACGATAATTTTGGAGTAGCTCAGGGCAGCATTTTGGGACCGCACTTTTTTTCAATTTCAAACGGAATTCGTCGAGTTCGCTGATGGAATTCTATAAAAATATAGTAACTTCAAGTATGTAAGCAATCAACCTAATAGCATTATAATTATTAATTTTTAAAAGCTGCTCAGTACTGCTTTTGCTTCTAGTGTATTTGATCAATTTTGATTTGGTTTTCACCATCATTTAATTAATAATAGTAGTTAGTAAATAATAAGTAGGCCATTTAAAAATATTGTGACGTACATGACCTTGAATTCAAATAGAGCAGGTACAATGCCAATACCTGTGCATCTGGGGCAGGAAAAAGCTTGAAGTAGGTAGATAGAGCTTAGTGGGCGAGGGCGGCAGCGCAGGCGCGTTGCGCCGAGGGAGTATCGATCGTTGGCTGCAAGTTGCCGCCAGTGCGCGCGCAGCAAACGGGGTTCATGTCTGGCCAACGAGGGCTTGACGTTTTCCCGCGCAGTGAAACAGCGCATAGCTGCGCGCAAGGCCAAACAAAGGGGCGAAGAGAGGGGAGTCCTCCGAGGGCGCGAGCTTGGCCCGGGACCTCACATTACGTAACATTAAACGCACAGGACGGCGCACAAACAATGTGATTTTATTTTATCTTAAAATTTTCTACTGTTTTTGATTACTTATACAATTCTTAGGATTAGTATCGTGATATTATGTTAACTTGCGCGCAACTAATTGAGTTCTTTTCAACGTATTATAATTTAAGCACTTTTATATCGTGCAGATCTATTTTGGACCCAATATCTTGCGAAAAATAATAAAAACGAAGATTTTAAAAAAAAATGTTTTGATGAAATGGCAGTGAAAATTTTCTGGACAGTGTTAACTGAGTTTTTAAATACAAAAATAAATCGATAGCTTTAGAAATATTAAATACGTAATGTAAGTAGTAATAATAAGGATAATGAAAACGTTTTCAAAACAAATTAATAGTATTGCACTAAATGTGACAATACGAAATAATTCGTTTCATTGACAAAGAAGTATTTTCACAACAGTCTTATGTCGCGCTGATATACTCAAGATGACTATGGGTAAGTTTTCCATTATATTCTTCTAAATAAGTGAAAGCCCCTTAACAAAACTGTTTACATTATTTTACGATGGGTAAAGATTGATTGGATTTAGATTCAAGTTTGAGAATGTTTTCCGTAGGAACACATTTACTGATACCTACAGCTTTATCGATTCTCAATGATACTAAGATGGTAAGTAAAACCGCTGGTAAATTCAAGTAGACTAAATATAGGTTGATATGTGAAACTTTATTTCAAATCTAGTAACAAGCAGCCATTATAATAACCAAGAAGGTTCTCGCGTCAAGGTGGTGGACTAGGGTGTCGAGGGTTGACTTGTGTACTACTCCACCGATCAACAAAAGACGTAGGTAGGACGAAGGCAGACACGGACAAACTAAAAATAATCATCCTTTTGCTACACTGTTGTTCATCAGAAGTGTGAAGCACACACACGCACGATTAGTGAAAATAGTTGCAAATAAGCTGTGTGTATACTCATCTCTTTTGTTGACTGTACCGAGAGATATTAAACTAAGTACCTACTAACGGTCTAAATTAACACAGTATTTGTTACTAATTAAGAGAGGATCCGATCCACCTTATCATTGAGGGTCTATCTCCAACGTCAGCGGAATCGGATACACATTAATTACTCAAACGAAACCATTAGTTTTTTTTTCAAAATTAAGTAAAAGAGCTTTCAAACTTTTTTGAAAACTGGCTTGGCTGAACCGGGAATCGAACCAACTCGGGTACTAAACAAAATTACACCTGAATTTTTATGACGTCAGTCGATAGGGCGGGGGAGTTCAATAATAGGGAGATAGCCTCTCTTAGACACATATCATCTTAAATTGAAGTAAGGTCATGAATAGTAGCCTCTTTGCTATTGCAGTACAGCTACGGTTTCTGTCATGAAAATGATGGCACCGGGGTTTGACTTTACGGTGTTACAAAAAACGTTCTCTAGGAAAACACACCAACTTACTTTCATCAATAACATTTCAGTGACGTCATTCCCTGGTAAATTGCGGACACTATTTGGCGACCACCGCGCTTCTAGGTAAACGTAGCGTAGGTATAGCAAAGATGCAACTCGTGTGTTTATAATACTAGCCCACTAAATGATGCAACTTCAAGCAGACACAACAATACAAGATGCGTTACGTCACCGGATGAGTCGCGGCTAAATCGCACCGTCTCTCATTTAGATAGTACGAACCTACCTATCAAAGTAGAGTATCATTATGAGTACATGCTCACACCTGGCTGATGAAGAACGGTAGTCTTTACGGAAGGATATTACATTATGAATTAACAATAGGTACATTATCAGCATACTTAGTGTATTTTTGAGAGATTTTGAGATGGGGCAGTTAGGGTAGTTATGTACCTAGTACTTCTACCGTTATAACTACTTACTGGACATGTAGATGGAGACTGTCCTGTCCTTAACTTTTGAGTAATTGCTAACCGCATTGACTGATTTCGGAAAAATGATACCTAGCATCACGAGTGATTAAAGATTTTTCAATAATCAATACGTATTCTGTTGGACTGTTTTAATTTTATTTTTTTGAAAATTTATTTTCCGTTTTAGCAATAAACCTGATAATTGACCCGAATACTTATTATTAAGTAAATAATAAATAAATGATATAAAGAGCGATAAATAAATAATATAATAAATAATAAAGAGCGTTACAATCATTTTTCAAAAACTACTTTATAGAGGAAGGAGAGGTGGTGTTACTCTTTTTAGAGGAAAATATACCCCACGCGGATGAAGTCATGGGCGAAGTGCTAGTTACTAATAAAATGATCATGTAAGTACTTATGGTAAATTAAGATTTATTTCTGTAACAAATGAATCGGAAGAGATTAATGTCTTCAAATTAAATTGTTTTTGGTTTTTTTCTGTTACCGTTATGTAAGTTGGCGCCACACCCTGGTAGATATTTGGTACACCGGTGACTTTACACACCTGCACTTTATACAAAGTGAGCTATGCATAGGTAGGTTAGGTAGGTACCTACCTATTTTTTGGTACGTTTATTTACCCTCGGTACTCTTGGTAGGTACCTAAGTATATTTATTTGATTGACTTAATTTGGTAATTTTTCCAACGAGCTCGTTCGTACTTGTTCTATATTTTCCATCAAGCACAACTTTTTACTCCTAGTGCCCGTATTGCTCTTGTAACGGATGAGATTAACACGTTCAAAAATATAGGGAATTATACAAACTTGACCACATTTTAATGGGTCGCTTAATTTAGAACGTTAATTTGTTTGTTAATGAGTTACGCAATTTTGACGTTCCATCTAACCTGCCTGAATGGCTGAATCTGAGTGTCAGTTTGTTTAGCGGCGCGCGCAGTGCGAACGTGCGCCCCGCAGTGGAATTGTGCGCGTGAGTCGCGCCGCGCTGCGCCTTCCTGCGCCTGCGAATGTCCCCAGTGTCCACGGTTATTCCTCAACTACTCCATGTCCTCGCTTTACGATGCGCGCCGATTGACACCATCACCGTAACATAATAATATATATATAAATATACACGCTACAATTGAAATCCAACGTGCGTGACGAAAATTCCCGCGTTTTTCTCATACTTACTTAATTCTCAAAGCCGATAAATCAACCATTCGTACGATATTCGAACGTTACAACACAAATCTTAAAACCAAAACTTCAACAAATTGATTATGGAAAAAACAGACTCATTTGCTATTTTGGACATCAACATTGACGATAAGAAAGATGCAGAGACAGAGAAAACTAATAATCACGATGTCGCCAAGAAAAAGAAGCCCTTTACCACTGTTATAAAAATTCGTAAGTTAACAATGTATTTAGATTCCACGCTTGAAAAAAAACAGACTGGAGACGAATGCACAAAAAAAGGATTATTATTTTGTACCAAAATTTTAAAAAGCCGTATGTACCTACTTACCTTATTTTGTAATTAGGCGTGATGACATAATTTTAATTAAATCATAATTGTAATCCGTACCTACTTTTGAACCGTGCCAGACTTTACTCTGATTATGCCACTGACAGCCCCGTCCTTTCTTCAACCACTTGTGATTACTATTTAGACAGTTCTTTAACCACTCACAATCAAACTTGAAACTCAAAGCATTTATTTCAAATAAACCAATTACAGGCATTTTTGAATTGTCAAGTGGTCGGGCATTCAGAAAAAATGAAGCTAGTTGCCCATTCCAAAGCGTAGTTGGTACGTACCTATGGAGAAGATCGGGCAAGAAACTCCACGGACACTTATAAATCAACATAACGTTAAAAAAAAATTTGGTTACATCATTCGTGCTGAAATTATGGGTACATGTGAGAACAATGTTAAAAGACGTGCACGTTAAAAGCGTCCGTAATAAAAACGATAAAACAAAAAATAAAATACAATTAAAATTAAAATAAGCCGTGGCAGCTAAGAGATGACCAGTCCCTACTGACGGCGTCCGTTCACGAACATGACGTATGGATCAGCACCATTCAGCTCAACCATTTTGAAGGGAACTTAATGATCCAACACACACGCCACCACCAGCGAGACATTTGAGTGAGCATGACTTATTCAATTCAGACAATTCTTTTACTATCAATAGTAACAATAGTGTTTGGTTTTATGTTCACACAGAAACTATACTTGAGTACCTACTTGACAATCTTGCAAGAAAATGTTTGCTAATGAACGCTTTCATTGTCTAACTGTAAGATCGTGGGAGGAACCTAGATCGAAGAGTTCTACATCGAAAAACCTTTTTCCTGTAACCATAGCAGAACGGTTAAAAAGTAAAACATATCAAGTATGTTCTCAATAGTCTGTAAGATTATATTAATGGGATTTAAAACAACAACAAAGTTGATAATTAGGTCATGCGGTGCCTTTAGTTTCTCTTCACAATAGATAAGAACAAGAGTTTCTGTGTGTGCGTATTGTAGCTGAGTGGCACGTTTGTCGCTTCCGGTAGTCGTCCTTATTGTCCTCATTATTGGGTGGCACGCGCCTCGTCCCTGGGCAGCGCGCGGCGGCCCATGGCCAGGCTCCTAGGGAACCAGTCGTGTTCCACTCCGCTGCGCGCGCGTTGCAATGCCCTGCTTCCTATAAGCTAAACAAACTTATTTTAATCGTAGGCACATACAGAGAATAATAAACGGCCTACTGTTAACTCGCATAACTTCCGTAAAATTAATAGTGTGTCAGCTTGTCAGCCATTCATATCTTCTACCCGCTTCTACCCAAGACCCATGTCAACTCATGTTAGGTACTGACTGATTATGACAAATTGGAACAAATATTTTCATGATAGGTATATAAACCTGGGAAATTTGCAATATTTTCTGAGAGGTACCACGCATCGATTAAATTAATGATCACTAATCAATCTAACGGCGAAAACTGTAAAGGAAACGTTGTTTACTAAATACATAGTAAACTTAACCAATGCATGTCGGTATCGTATCGATTACTGCATAACTGATGAATGAAAAACCCGGCCAAGAGCGAGTCGGGCTCGCGCAATTAGGGTTCCGATCCAAACTACACAGCAGTTCAGCGGGGTAATTGCCTAACACTCTACCAGTAGCAATGGCTTTCATTTTGACAGTTCAACAACATTCATTGCGTTATTTACGTTATTGAGCAGTTAAATTATAAAAATATGAAGCAATTGATTAACAATATCCTTCAAACTGATTCAGATTGTGATTGATAGTGTGTGCAATTAGGGTGCAGATTACTGTTATTATTTATTATCTACTGTAATTGCGCGTAGTAAACAAAGCTGCGCTAGCTCCTAAACTATACATCTAAATGAGATAGTGTTAAGGAAAAAAAATACTGCACTACATAAGTATATGATTCAGCAAACTAATAAATATAAATAAAATATTAATACTACATAGGTCAAAAGGCCTTAGTAAGTAGGCACCTATTTTTTTGTATTTTTTGCAGTAAATATTATACCCACAAGCGGCTATATTTTTTATAATACATGCTGTACCTATAGGTTTAGTTTTTCGTTTCCGGTCCGAACCCTAAAACTGAACGTTTCAAAGTACCTACTTTGATTGACCGTGTAATGTTGATATTGTAGAAAATAAGTAATAAATCAGGATTTCCGACAGTATTACAAAACTACGCCTGCACGATCTAATTAAAGAATCCACCACTAATTCAATATAGTGGTAAATAACAACACTGGATTATACTGAATTGTTGTTTCAAAAACCATGAATAACATAGAGCATTTAATTTGGTTGACAGAACGTGATCGTGGTGAGCGTGACTACATCGGGTTCGCGACGCTGCCCGAGCAAGTGCACCGCAAGTCGGTGAAGAGAGGTTTCGATTTTACGCTCATGGTAGTCGGTGAGTCAGGGCTGGGCAAGTCGACACTTATCAACAGCTTATTTTTAGGAGACCTTTACAGGAACAGAAAAATACCTGACCCTCAAGGTAAGATATAATCAGGCTTTTCATAAAGAAATAATGCTATTAGACTGCAAAACATCGAGATGCTTCAGTATTTATTGTTCACATTCCAGACAGAATAGAAAAAACAACAACTATTGAAAAGAAAACAATGGAAATCGAAGAACGGGGGGTAAAGTTGAGGTTGACAATAGTAGACACACCCGGGTTTGGAGATGCCGTTAACTGCGAAGACTCATGGAGGGTTTGTTCTGCGTACATCGACGAGCAGTTCAGACAGTATTTCACGGATGAAAGTGGATTAAATCGGCGTCACATGCAAGACAATCGAGTGCATTGCTGCCTCTATTTCGTTCCGCCCTGGGCTCATAGGTAACACATTTTATATTACAATACACGACATTTTACCCACTCTTAGATAACTTTCTCTTTTGTTCTTTTGTGCTTGCGTTGTGTTAGAAGCTATTGTGTTGTCAAACAAGTCCCTCCACATACCTGCTTGAAAATTATAGAGTAGGTACGAACACCGTGTGTAATGAGGCGAATAATTTGAAATTGACCAATTTGCCGTGGGTCTCCTACTTGGCCAAGACTTTCGGTCTATGGAGAAAACACACATTGACCCAATTCCGCTATATAAAAAGATTCCATGAGTTAATGGACGCTACAGAAGGTGCCAAGCTCGTAGCCAAATTCTGGGCTGACGAATAGATTCCATCTCATATATACTATCTCCCATGTGCAGTCTACGACTGTACGTGTCCGGAGGAGTGTATTATATTTATTAGGTCAATTATGGTCAGGGCCACAGTGATAGGAGCACCGATGCGGAAGCACACACATGCCGTTTATGTTACTAGAGCTAGCACTACATAGAAAAGATCTTAGTTATTCGAAATAACGTCCTCATTATATTAACTATTACAATATCGTATATTGTGGGTACCTTCTGTATGAACTGCTTGCCAAAACACTTGTACCTTACCTACCAACATTCATACAGATTTCAGAATATCGAATCAGGCACCGATAACAGGAAGTCAAATAACGTGTGTATTAGGTATTTAAATAGTTAATGTATTCAACACAGTACAGAACGAATATTTATCGCAGGATAATTCACCAAATATCCTACAATCTGAATATAAAATCCCTGTGGATGGACATTCAATAATAATAATCATTTTGTAATATTTGCCTATCGTCAGCAACTGGCATGATTTATTTAGCGCATCGTAAACAGCAATAACTTCACTTTATTTGATAGCTAGCAATAAACAGATCAATAACGACTCGATGTAGTATGGCTTTTAAAACTCTTATGATGCTAATGTCAGCTATTTCCCCTCCGAGATATTTCTCAACATACATTGACATCCAATCATGGTCGTTAAAAAATACATTGAATGAATTTTGATTTATTGACGCCTGGCACTTTCTATTAAAGCTTGCATTGATTGGTACTTATAATGTAACAAAATCGTTATTCGTAAATTGAAAGGGTTCAGCTGTTGCCAATGCTTGTTTTATGTCTCATTAAGTGAATATGGGACACATAACTAAACCCTCGACCAAGGAGCAACGTATTCTCATCATCCTCGAACAATTTAGGTTCCTTTTTGTAGCGATATGAATCATAATGAACTTGAGATGATGCATGGTATACATGCTCTACATTTACATAGGCAGAGGCATCAACAGCAGTATGTTTAGAATAACTAGATACAGTATTATCGCTTCACGAACACAATCTCAATTTGTGGAGCTACAGTGATGTAAGCAAAGGCACTATTAATACAACGGCTCATTGCAGCTTACGTCACGTGGACTTGGAAATGATGAGACGATTGCACCGTAAAGTGAACATCGTCGTAGTGATAGCGAAAGCGGACTCTCTCACAGCAGCCGAGGTGAAGCGACTCAAAACGCGCATACTCAATGATTTGGAAGAACATCAAATACAAGTACGAACAATTTATTCGTAGAAACTATTCATGAGCAACTTTTTCTTAGTAACGGAAATGCAACATTAAATTCTGTGAATTCTTTATCAGGTTTATCAGTTCCCTGAATGCGATAGCGACGAGGATGAGGAGTTCAAGCAACAAGACCGTGAGTTGAAAGCAGCGGCTCCCTTCGCTGTGGTCGCTTCAGATGTAGTACTAGAGGTGGGAGGCAAGCGAGTGCGCGGGCGGCAGTACCCTTGGGGAATCGTCGATGGTAATAAGTTTGTTACATTATTAAACTTCAATTTCGCTACTTTGAATTAAAGTGAAGTATTTCTTAAAATGGTTGACCTACTTAAATCGTAGAAAAACCAACAAAACCATTTTATAATTTCAAAGAAAATCGAAAATGAAGGAAACCTTCGTCCACTGATATTTTTTGTATAGATATGTGTTCTGTTTTTTAATGGGAGGTTGGAGTGCGTTATTAGATTATGTTACTAAACTTATAAAATTAAATAGTTCGTGGGTGAAGACATGCATGACCCACACAAATCTCGCGACATTAGTCTTTGTCATTAAACAATGACATTGGTACATAATGTCGAGTGTTAGTAAACACTAACTGCATTCTAAAACAATAATCAAATAATAAATCGCATTCACATCCGACGATCGTGGTCTAGTGAACAATCTACAGGTTAGGTTACACAACAACAGATTGCTCATCGGGAACAATAATATGTTTGAAAACGATACAACAAGTAACAAATAAACACCAATTATTATCTTATCCATTTTCCAGTCTACTTGAACTATTTTAACATAAAATAAATGACTAGTTAATCTAGCAGTAATCTGTAGTTGAACCTCAGAATATAAGAGAGTAGTGTTGCTTTTATGGGAAAAATATAAAATTGGACTCAAGATGGTTCCCTGTAACACGCCATAGTGAATCCGCGCAGTTAAATGCGTATTACTTTTTATTGATTACCAATAGTACCTCACTTATATAAAACAGTTTACTTGAAAGCTTTCCAATGGTTGTAAACGTGTCGACGGACCTTGATCTCAATCAAATTACTGTATGTACATTTCGTATGTAGTCTGAAAATATTCCAATAAACAGTTGTGATGTGAACAGTGGAGAACCCCCGGCACTCGGACTTCACGAAGCTGCGAACGATGCTGATCTCGACGCACATGCAGGACCTGAAGGACGTAACGCAGGATGTGCACTATGAGAACTTCCGAGCGCAGTGCATCTCGCAGATATCGCAACACGCCATGCGGGAGAGAGGGTTTGTAAATATTACCTTTTGTCTTTTTCTCTTAATCATCATCATCGCCATTTTCGTCGAACTATATGTCCAGAGTTGGACAATGACTTCTTATTTTCCTCTTCAACTTGTGTAGATAAGGAGCCCAGCTAAATTCTCTCTGACCGTATTTCTTATAACAACAAAGTTAACAAGTGTTTCATAAGACCGTGTCCTATTCAATTTCATCATAAATTAGGGAGAAGTAAGAGCCCAAACCGCCTACTATACTTATATTAACGTTCACGTTGACCTCACTAACTAAGCTAAATTGCCCGTGCTAGATAAAAGAGGGTTCACCTCAATAGACCATGAGTCGGGTCCTAAACCCGCGAGCTACTACTATCGTTAAATTAGTGCAGTAAATAGAAGTAAAGATGTCTAACTTTTTGGAATATAAAAAGTTAGACATCTTTACAACAGAATTGATTAGAAGATGAGGTCAATTATTGTGCTGGGAACATACTTGTCCCGGCTAGAAATAGAACAATAAAGGACCAAGGCCATATTATGCCATACTCAGCAGCCTAGAATTTTATGCGATTTTTTACAATAGCTGAGCTAAACAGCGTTTGAAGCGTTTTCTTTGGAGGTTCCATTTCACGTTCACTAGAGCCTTCTATCTGCTTGAGGTTTTTACCTATTTTATACTAATGCTTACAGAAAACTGAAGAGAGACTCGATGGGGAACAACAACGACGTAGTTATCACGGACACCGACCGCCTGTTGCTGCAGAAAGACGAAGAGGTAACATTCGTACATTTTATTGTATTCGACTAGCTTTTGCCCGCGGCTTCGCCCGCGTCGATGTCGGAAATTATCCCACGGAAACGTACTACCGGGATAAAATTTATCCTACGTGTTAATCCAGGTTATAAACTATCTGTGTTCCAAATTCCATCCAAATCCGTTCTGAAGTTTTTGCGTGAAACAGTAACAAACATCCATCCATCCATCCCCACAAATTTTCACATTTATAATATTAGTAGGATAGAATAGGTCGATTGACGAACGCCACCTTCTGTAGTTGCGTGTTATTAATCCTCCTTTAACGAATGACGCCATTTTATACAATTGTTCCGAATTCACGGTCGGATCTCAATCACATCAATGGGGATAGAAAATGCGTACAGAATACCTAGCCCAATTAGCTTGCCGGACATTTGTCAAAGGAATAGCCCTTTAAATTTATTTTAATTTATAACGACCTAGTACAGACTAGGTAGTTATAAATTCAAAACGTGTTGTATACGATTGCTAAAACCGATACGGCCGTAAGTGACCGAAACAACTTAGATCAGTTTGAGGGTTATGCACTTAGAGCATTTAACTACTTCGTCGAACATTTTACTTCTTATCCATCAACTTATTCAGTCTTCTTGCATCTAGGTATTGCAATTAGATTTTTTGTGTAGGTGTGAATTACTAACAAAATTATTTTTTATTTTCTTTACAGATCCGACGTATGCAAGACATGTTGACTCAAATGCAAGAAAAACTCAAAGCTTCCGATAAAAAACATGACAGTATTATAGATGTATAAAAAATAGACTGCAATGTATGTAGGTAGCGTAGCATTAAAAATAACCTATTCACATAGATATAATAAAATGAGAACCTCTTTAGAAAATTCAAATGAATTTAGATTTTTATAAATATAATAGTTAAATATATTGTGAAATAATTTTACACTTAATTTCAAAGAAAACTTGACTTATTTTATAAAAGTATGTAGTTGTTCACTAGGAACGTCTTGTTTGTAAATTGCTATCTATTTTATGGCTGTGGAGCGAGGTACGGTTGGCCGCACGTCAGTTGTAACAAAATCAAAAGTCAGCTGGCCTCTTATTTTATTGAAACTCCGGACTACGCTAGACCAGCTCACGGTCAAAGTGCTACTACTGACGTGCGGCCTACTGTACACGACACAAAAGTAAAGTAGGTGTGCAATGATGATTTTATGGAGTTCCTCGCTCCAAACCCGACGCGAGCCGCTAGCTGAGGCCGGCCGTGGTGCGATGAGGAAACAGCAGTTGCGTCCGATGTGCCACGCCATGTCTAATATTGATGTGCATCTAAATTGGAACAAGCGAAGACACCCACGCTGATGCTACCTAGTTCCGGAACGTACGGGCCAGTTTGCGTGGAAGAAAATCTTTGAGTTTTTTTTGAACACGATCGTCGATCTATCTATCTTTCAATCTATAATGAGGTACAATTTAGACAAAATTGTAACGTCTTGTAACCTATGGTCAGAAGTAGGTAGTTATATTTTTATCCCTGCATAAGATTACACATAGACTAAGTAGGCATGTTATTAGTCCTAAAATCAACTCGTTCTATGCTTTGTATATTTGTATAGTTGTTATACCATTCCTGTATTATTTTACGCTAAAATTGTATGTGATCTTAACGAAAGAGCTGCTCTTGTATGAGACAACTTCATATCACAATATTAAATTGTGTAACCAGTAACAGGGCAAATAGATTATAGGTCTGAAACAATGTTAATATAGATATTGTTTCTTAAATCGTCAGGCCCAAAACACTTTAAAAAAATTAAATACCTACCTACTAAGTAAATTCTGTAACACACGTATGATGCACACAATACCTAAATGAGAAAAATAAATGCAATAAAAATCACAACGACACTCAACACTTTACATGGCAATTATTAGTTTTATGCAATTATCCTACATTACTTGAAAACTTTGTACTATGAACTAACATTTAAGGTATAACTACCAGTTAAAACCACCAACACTACTGTCACTGTCTAGGCATACCAAAGTGTTTTATGTAATATATAATATGAATTTTGTATCGATATTATTGAAATTAAACAGTAAATTGATACTTTACCTACCTTTAGATACCTTTTATTAAAAGTAACTCCGCCCCGACTTCGCTCACGTAATATTTTTTTATCACCTTTGTAAATAAGGAAGTACATACCTTCTGATGTCCTAAACCTTCCCTAAGGAATCATGGCAAAAAGTAAGCACATACTTTGAAAACTGCACGAAAGAGCAATTTCATTATAAAATACTAACTTCTGCCCGCGTGAAATTTATTGTACCCCCGTCCCACCCCGTCGCGTCGCATCGCCCGCCTGTCGCATCGCATCGCCCGCCTGTGCTATTACTTCGTTTTCACTCAGGGTTCTTCCAGACTTATTTCTTTCTACTCGGCTCCTACGGGTCGTAGCGTGATTTTAAGCAGCCTTATAACCTTCCTCAAGAATTGGGCTATCAAATGCGAAAATAATGTTTCAAATCCGACTGGTAGTTCCAGAGACCACCCCCTACATACAACCTCTTTGCAATCTTACATTATAACTGTGAAGGTACCACTCTCTCGTTATTATCAGCCATAGTTTAACTACTGTGGGCGTAGGTACTATGGGAAGCGTTGGTTATTGCGCAATAGAAAAAAATATGGTTGTCTGTAAAGTCGGTTTACGGACGATAATTTTACGTGATAACGTCATGGCGGAACGTGACAATGAGTCTTGCTTTTTCGTGCGTGCAGCCGGCGTTCATCGATTTATAAGACGTTATCACGTCAAAACCGTTTGCAGTTCAAATCAAATTATAATTTACGAAAAATTAATCACACACTGTAGGTACCTACACGACATAACTATACAGAACGCGCGTGCAAACGTGTTCACTGCTTGACCGCCACCGACCAACCTCTGCTTTTATTCCGGTCGAGCGTTAGCGTTATGTTGTAGACTCTGTCGAGCGTCGCCCGGTGGTCCTGGCTAGCGTTGCCGGAGCGAAATATTCCGAAGTATTCCCGTCGAATTATTCGCGAAACATTCGGAAGTATTGAGTAGTATTCGGAATTATTCCCCGAGAAGAATAACAAGGCAAATGTCTAGCTAAGTAGGTACATGTTAGACTAGTTAGAATGAACCGCTGAGTCACGAGGCGGTGTGCCACAGTTGCCATAATATATAATCACGCTGACCGACATCGGGTAAGTAGGCTACTTATTGGAGCACATGGTAGAGTTCGACTATTGACCGCTAGATGGCGACGCAATTACCATTGCAAATTATATATGTTCCGCGCTAGTGATGGTGTATTCATACTTACGAATCTTCCATCCTTCCTTCCTTCCTAACTTTGGTCACTGCAGTAGCAGAAAGCGCACGCAGGCGAGCACTACCGACGGAAGTTGTACAGTTACAGCTTTTACTTTTACCCGCTAGACGGCGTTACTGCCAGTGACTATACATTACTACACGTTCATTCATAAAAATGAGTATAATACGATTTGAAAACTTCCGAATATCTCTTTCATCTACTTAGATATGTACTTAAGTAATAAGTTTATGTATGCGGTCTATAAGGTGTGAAAGTGATAGAGAGGTAAATACATAGTTAGATACTAACATAAGTTTATAAGATAGTAATTTATGTTATAATAGGGAGGTACCTAACAGAAAGGATAGTCTAATTATTAAGTACTTGTTATTTCAAATGTCTCTTGATTGATCAATTGCGGTTGAACACTACATAATGATTAAGTACTTAACTACTTATTGATTAATATTGGTTGAACACTATTCTACAAAGAAATATATTTTTTACGACTATTTGTTTTACCAAAACATTTAAATTAAGTACTTACGTATCTAGGCCCTGGATACGTACTTTAAACTAGGGATACGTACCTACTTTTATCTTACTTAACTAATTATTTATGTTTTTTCCATTAAATCGTAAAGCAAAAACAATTTTACGAAGTAAACTAAACTTGTAAATAACATCCGCACAAAATCGGCCCATTCTAAACTCAATCATAGTAAAAATAAAATAATAAGTAGTCACAAGTAGATAACTACTTACAGGGAAATATTCCCGCGTTGTAGGTACGTAGGAATCGAATAATACTTCGTTGAATTAATGAATGAACAACGGCTGCGGGCCTCGGTGGGTATGCTATTGTCACGTGCAGGCGAGCGCTGCCGCTGGCGTCGCCGAACGATTAACGAGGGAAGTTCTCCATTTATAGTCTACTCTTGCCCGCTAGATGGCGTTAATTCAAGTAACGGCACGGCGAAATATCTGCTAAACGTAACGGCGAGTCTCCTCAAGCTACTTACGCACACGAGTACATTCGTAACTACTGGGAATAATTTAATTCTTATGTAATAAAACGTAGGTTACCTACTTCATCCTTACAATATTTATTTTACGCTGCATTTTTGCTGCGGTAGTATTCCTTCCAATCGAAGTATTCTTTTGAATGTTTCCGAATTATTCCGAATACTTCCGAAGTTTTGCAACGCTAGTCCTGGCGTGGCGTCCCGATTAGTCAAACTGAAACGATTGATTTAACGTAGGTATTTCCGACACGGCCTTCCTGCTTGCACACGTCCTCGTGTGTTAACCTGTAACCAAAAACTCAACAACAGTGCGTGTTCGACTCGGCCAATTCTATCCATTTACGGTTTCCAACTTTGAAATCACAATCATCTTTTTCAACACCTAGAAATAAAGATTTTTTTTTGGAGAATCCAAAAGTGCATGCCTCATAATCTCATTTAATTCTATAAAAATAACAAAAACATTAGAAAACAGAGAATTTATTGTTTAAGAGAGGATGAGATGTAATTTAGAGCTACAGATTTTTTTCTGAATTTATAACTCTACGGGTTTACATGAAAAAGTTGAAAAGTAACATTAAAAAAAAACTACATTGAATTAGACCGTGATTTTCGAAAGAACTTAGTTTTGGATATCACAGAAGCGTCTAATAAAATGGACTCGATTAGTTAAGTTTTTCGGGAGTTATCGTGACCACGCCAGGATCCATACATACAGACACACGAACGTCCACGGAATATTTTTTTAAACAGATTTTTCATTATTTTTATTAAATAGCAAAATGTGTGTATAAAATAGGTAACATGAGTGTTGAAACTAGTGTTTTTTCTTAACGTTTGTGTGTGAACGTTTCTACAAGTGCGATATGAAGTAAATAGAGTCATTTTTAGCTCAAGGAATTACTTGTTATTTGTAAGGTGAGAGTAGAGCACTACCTCACGCACTTCGCTTTTGAGGCGTGCAAAATGTAAGTAAAAACCTTTTAAAAACAAGCTTTAATTAACTAATAAGTACTAAATAAAACTTACGTTAACATACAACTTTAATATTTTCTTATAAGCTTGCGGCTTAAGTGTAAGAAGGACGTTCATAAGAATATTAAAGTTCTATAATGTTAACGTAAGTTTTAGTTAGTACTTTTTAGTTAATTAAAAGCTTGTTTTTAAAATAGGTTTTTACTTACATTTTATTTTATACTTTTTAGCATTAGAATATCCTTAAATATCCGTTCTATCACCTTCTAAAAACACAAAAAAGACAAATCTAACAAACCCAAACACACCTTTACACAAGTCAAGGTATGAACCCATCCGAGTTGCACTATTCAAGTCATGCCATACTTTAGAACGGGCTATCATAATTGAATGAGTAGGTACTTATACAAAATTTCGTGCCTGTGCTGTTGACCGCTGAGGAGTTCCTTCGTCTGGAGCCAATCATATGTGTAGAATCAGTTCATGCAACATAAAAATGCATTATCTTCGAAACAGAATCAACGTGTGAAATTTCAACTCTGTAGGATCAGAGGAAGTGGTCTCCTGTTCGATTCAGCTTGCAAGATTTGTCCCGAACATACATACAAACATTGCAAGTTAAATAAAAGCTTGTAAAATAGGTTTATTTCTCACAGAAACACGTGCGTACAGAAAAGATAATTAGCTCTGATAATAATGAAAAATAGTAACACAAAATAGATCTATAATCACGAGCACAGAAATGGTCGACAGCTGCACGTCATGACCTGGAAACCCACACACGAGTAAACCGCTCTAACGCCACGGCACCCATAGCCAAACAGCAATTGCATTGCTCTTAAACATCCAGCACATGGATCAAAACTTCTGTACACACAATCATCGGAGTGCTACTCGATGCGCTATCGGCCACAGTGGCCAAGAGGCTGTTGGCGCTGCCCCGCACCCGCCTTATCAGGGAAGCGACACGCTTTTGCATGATTGCGTAAAAATCGTCTATAGATACGTGCCTCTGCGAACATCCCTGATGAGCTACGGTGTTGTGGCAACTCCAACAGTGCCCTATATGCGTTGTTGTATTGAACGGGCAAGGCATTAAAAGATTTTACCCATTGTAATGCAGTCCTATCGAGTATGACAGGCGGCACTACACGGTAGTCTTTAGTGCCTGTCTTGAACAACAGACACTCGCTCTTTTTTGCATTATATCTGAGCCCCTGGGCCTCCGCATATCGATCACATACAAACACGAGTTTTCTAAGGGTGCTGATCGATGGGGCCAGCAGCACCATGTCGTCAGTGTAACTTATGTTATTAACGAGTGTTCCGTCAATGGAACAGCCAACCATAGCGCTGCTGGGCTAACGAATCGGGCGATCCACGTATACACAGAAGAGTTTCGGCGAAGTCAGACCCGCCCGTCTGACCCTGCACTCCAGCCCGTACGGGTCGGATAGCGAGCCTGCCCATTTCACCATATTAGACTGATGGCCGTACCAATACTTAAACAACTCAATCATCTTACCTGGAAGTGTTGTATCATACAGCTTCTTCCACAAAACACCATAGGACACCAGATTTAAGATCAAGAAAACACGCGTACACGGGAGTTTTTCCCTCCGGGTAGTATCTGACAGTGTGGTTGAGACAAAGAACAGCCGGCTCCGTTGAAAGCCCAACTCTAAAACCAAATTGGGCATCGTGTAGCGACAGATGTTTATCCGCTCACTTGTACAAAGCCAAAATTGCCACGAGGAGCCGCGGTGGGTGGTCCCGGACGAGCGAGTGGTTACTTAACTGCTTGTCAAGCACACTGCCTAACACCTTGGCAATAAACGTAGTCAACGATATGGGCCTATAGTTATTTATATCCGACACGTATCCTGTTCGATTTTTAACCGACTTTTTTATAATCGGCACAACTAAGGTTTTCATTAGATCTACAGGCAGATACGTATGTGAGAAGCAGAAGTTGAAGAACATTGCCAGCACGCTGGGCATGTGAACACCTGCATTTTATAAAGGCTCTATGCTGAGAGAATCATGCCCAGGTGGTTTACAGCGCTTCATGTTTCTCGGGGTCTTTTACGGGGGGATAGAGGCTCTCCTTTCGATTTCGGCTTCGACCTCAGAGAGGTTAGCTTGGTCTACAGGTTGAGAGCTGGGCGAGCATTGGCCCTCAAGACTGTCGGCAAGGCACTCGGCCTTGTCGAAATCATCGAAAGCGATGGTATTGCCTGGGCGGATCAAGGGGCATAGGGGCTACTTCTCGGGATTTGAGTTTCCTCTGAAGCCCCCAGAATGCTAGGTGGGTAGGCTCTAGCTCGCTCAACATCTTATCCCAGCCCGTTTCCCGATGCTCCGCTACACGTGTCCTTACAGCTCGCTGTAAGTAGCGCATATGGGCTCGGTTCACGTTGCAGGGAAAGCTGCTGTACGCACGGACAGCCGCGTTCTTCTCAGTCATCAGTTCACGTACATTGTCTGGCAACTTCCAGCGTCCGTCGCTGGAACTTCCCTTGAACAATCGTTCAGGACTGATTGTACGGGTTCAGTGAATGAGTCGATCGCGGCCGTCGTCGTGTCAGCGATAGAGTCGAAGAGGTCGGGGATGGAGTCCAAGTGGGGGGACGTGTTTGATTTCAGGCGTTCGCTTACTTTCCTCCAGTCCGTTACCACTTTGGTAGAGAGGGGTTGGTCGGGATCGCGGAGACCTACGCGAGGGGCTAGTTTTAGCACAACAGTTCAGTGGTCAGATGAAAGTTCGTGCATCACTTCTATAGAATCCAACCGTAGATTGATATTCTTTAGAAGTGATACATCGAGCACGTCAATGGTCAACCGCGTGGGGGAAATGAGTGGGAGTCATCGGGGCGATGATATCGAAATTTAGAACGGGACAGAGGTCGAACAAGTGTCTCCCTCGGGTAGAGATTCTGTTACTATTCCAGGCGTGATGTTTGGCATTGAGATCCCCCGCTATGATAACGGAGTCACTCAAGCCGAGAAAGATGGTCAGGTCGTCAGTTAAGAGTTGGAAGTTCTCTGAGCGGTTTGTGGGGGGAGATAAGCCGATACCAAAGTGGTCGGTTGGTGTCCTGTCATGTCTAGCCAACAGATGGAGACTTCTAGTCGTGAGAGGGGGGGGGGGGTCCAAGGGGATGCAGTAGAGGGAGCTTTTATAGTAGATGAGGGTACCACCCCTGTGACACCGAGTCCTATCGTTTCGAACAACCCGATAGTTCGCTATCGACGGCCTTCGATAGTGGGGTGTCAGGAAAGTCTCCTGTAAGAGGAAGACATCGACTTGATGGTCACGGAGGAAAGTAACGATTTCCTCGCGCTGTCCTTGAATGCCATTGGCATTGAAATAACCTAACTTTAGGAATCGGGGTTTTACACATGTGACGATTCCTTTATCCATTAGAGGGATTAGGGGAGTTTACAAAGGACTGGAGCGCGTGCGTAATATCGGGGTACGCGTTGTAGTTACACTCCATCAGAGGAGCGATGGAGGGAGGGGGGGGGTTGGTTACGCACCAGGGCCGGGAAGGCCTGTTGGTGCTGGGAGTAATTCCAAGCATTGGGTCTTTGGGGACTCAGGCGCTCGGGAAGTTGGGAGGAGGGGGCTTCCCTTCCCTGACGAGCGTCTGCACGCTTCGTCAGTTTTCAGGTTTGTTGCCTTAGGGGCTTTGGGGTAGCCACGGTAATTGGCTGGGTGCCCGGAGTTGCCACACAGCACACAGCTGGGTGGTTCCGTGCAGAGGGTTCTATCCTTGGGATGGGAGCACTCGGAAGTGCCATGCCCACCCAGGAACTTGACGCACCTGGGTGTTGCATGGCAGTTCTTTTGTGAATGACCATATAATTGACAACGGTGGCACTCGCCGACGATGCCAGTCTTACGGGGCTTCTGGATGTCGATTGCAGTAAGACCACAGATCGATTTGACCTGGAAGATGGGGTGGTATCCTTCGACGGGGGGGCATACAACAAGGACCATGTTGTATGGCTCTCCGCCTCGGGTGCGGTGCATGCGGTGTACTTCGGATACGGGGATACCCTGCGACTGAAGGTCGTCTTTTATTTCGGAGGTTGCAATCTTCTTGGGGATCCTATTTATGACCACGCGGGTCTGACGGTCCTCAGGGAAGGAGTAGGTGTGGAAGGATACACCTCTCGCTCTGACGAGCTTTGTTAATTCCCTGTAGTCATTCGACTTGGGAACCTGAAATGAAATGAAATGAAATGAAAAATGAAATGAAATTTTATTTGCTAGAATTGTAGTATATACATAGGCGATCCTGAGATCGACGCACCATTTCGACACGTCAGTCCTTTTTCTCTTGTCCTGAATGAAGACAGGGGGGGGGGGGTCTTTTTGGCTTCGCTTTCTAGAGAAGCTTTGAGGACCGGGGGGGGGGGAGTCTTAACGCGGAGAGGGGCGTGGTCGCGGTGGCAGCGACGGGGGTCGGTTTCACGAGAGTGGGAGGGGGTGTGAGGGCTTGGTCCCTCAGTTTAATGGCCTGGGAGGAAGTAAAAGACTGCTTCCTCTTGGCAGCTGAGGTGACAGTCTTGAAGCCGTCATCCTCAGAGGAATAGGTGGTCGGGACTTTCGAATCGGAATGGTACGGGGAGACGGGGCGTCTGATCGCAGTCCGTTGGTCGGTGGCCATCGGTACGGGGGGGAGGGGGGCGGTTTGCACCGGGGAGGGGGCCTCTAGTGCATCGCTAAAGTTAGCGATGGCGGCTGAGTTGTCGGGAGGACAGGGGGTTGGGGGCTGCAAAGCAGCGAACTTGTAGCCATGTCTGGCTAAAAACTCGGGGTCCTTTAGGAGGACCTCCCTAAAGAAGGTCGCAATTAGGGCATCCCCCATGACTGGGGGGCGCGGTCTATTTCTTGGGGGGGGGGGGGGGTGGAATTGAGGATTCCGGCCTATATTCCCTATACCTAACTCCCCGGTTGGAATTTTCTGGGGATGAGTTACCCTCCCTGTCGGGTATAGACAGGGAGGTGAGTACCTATGGTGAGCCTTAAGCTTCTAAGCCCGTCGCCAGTCTTATTGTGCGAACAGGGCCCTGACAGTCTAGCGCGAAGGGTGTAGACACACCCTGTTAGGTATCCACCGAGGACCACGAAACTGTGGTTTTGCCCAGAAGGGGCCTAGTGAAGCTACTCACACAATCGCGCACGGTAAAGAAATAGGAAACACTCTGCCTTGAAAAAGGCAATTTTTTGATTGATCAATTAATTAAATTAATTTAATTTATCGACCGATGATCGATTGCACCCGGGGCGGCTGCGAGAGCGCTACGAAATTCGCAGCGAGAAAATAGTAAACAAGCGACAGTGAGTCATGAACGGGAGAGTGCGAGCACACAACCGTTCGCGACGAGTGCCAAGTGTCTCCTCGACCCACATTTTTTTATTTTTCCTAATTGGCAACTTTTAGTTTTGACCTCTGAGGTCCTGGCTACTTAACCGGTCTGTCCTGGGGTGCCTTAAGCTACTAAGTTAAAGCCTCCAGCCAGGGGCGAATTACTTAATTTCTAGGTGATCGCACGCTAAGGGCACCCCCTGTGGAGTACGGGCCTCGGCTTAGGGCGTCACTGAGGAGAGGGCAGCAAGTTGGGACAGGCTGGATCGAATTTATAATATTATTATTAATCGGGGAAATTAAAGTTACAGGCTCAGCTACGGCGCGGGCTGGCGCTTCGTCGAGCAAGGGTCGGGGGGGGGGGGGGGGACAATTACGTCGGGGGCGTCGCGTTGGACCTCGGTGGCGAGGTCGGAACGATGGCGGTCTGTGTTTGTGCACTGTACTGGTGGCCCTACTGCTCTCCTGGAGGAGGGTTATGGGGTCATCGGGGTCGGTGAGGACATGCCTTGGACGGCGAGTATGACTGATACGGGAGGGGGTATAACTAGCAGCCTTTACAACCAGAGGGTAGCGATGTGAGGCTGCGGAATCAAAGAAACGCTTGGAAATGCGCTTCATGAATTGACTGATAGTGGGGATTTTAAGATCGAGATGGAGGATCTCGTTCCGAACGAACCAACGGGAGCCGGTTGCCCTACGGAGGAACCGGTATTGGAGGGCCTGCATCCTATGGATGTGGTGGGGTTTCGTGTGTGCGAAAACCACACTTGCGTAGGTCATGATTGGGCGAATGCACGCTGTGTAAACGCGCAATTTGCACTTGAGTGACAATTTGCTGCGTGCATTCAATAGGAAGTGGAGCCTACCGAGAGCGAAAGCGGCGCGCGAACGTGCCTGCTTTATGTGCTCACCGAAAGAGAGGTGTTTGTCCAATACGACACCCAGGTATTTGGCTCGCTTCTCCCAAGGGATAGGCTTGCCGAACATGGTGATCGGACGGGAGGGGGCGGGACTGAGTCGCGGTTTCGAAAAGAGAACCGCTTGACTCTTGCCGGGATTGACTTCGATTCTCCACTTTCTAAACCAGTCACCGAGTTCGTTGACCGAGGTTTGGAGAGCGCGAGATAGTAAATGGCCGTATCGTCTGCGAACAGAACTAACTGAGCCTTTTTACTTTTCGTGATATCGCTGGTGAATAGCGTGAAAATGAGAGGGGTGAGCACGGAGCCCTGAGGGACTCCGGCGCGGATGGGACGGGGGGAGGATAGCGCTCCTTCAATGCGAAATCGGAAGGTGCGATTCAACAAAAAGTCTCGCAAGATGAGCACGAGACGATCTAGCACTTTCAATACTCAATACTCAATACTCAATCATTTATTGCATGCCACAATGTGCTTATGTGGTAATTTAACATTAGTTGTAGGTACCAATCGTGGACCCTGTCGGGCACAGCAAAATAGAAATTTGAAGGAAGAGGGCATATAAGGTTGGGGAAACAGTCTTTTCGCATTATAGTATGTATGAACTTGTAATAAAATCTCTTTGGCTATACTAAGTATTTGTATCTGGCTGGTTTTGGTATCATTGAAAGTTTAAATTTTAAAGAACATAATTTCAAATTCAAATTAGGAAAATGTGTGTTTTTCATTTGTTTTTTGTACTGTCAAGATGAGTGAATCTAATGAAGAAATTCGATACATTTTAAAATTTTACTACAAAAAAGGTAAAAATGCAACGCAAGCCGCGAAAACAATTTGCGATGTTTATGGACCTAGTGCAGTGTCTGTGAGAGTAGCACAAATTTGGTTTAAGCGTTTTCAATCCGGAAAATTTTATGTCAAAGATGCACGTCGCTCTGGTTGCCCTATTACGGCTAAAATGGATACCATTTTTCAAAAAGTGGAGCAAGATCGGCATATCAGTAGTTACGACGTAGCTGAAGAACTGGGAATTAACCACAAAACAGTTTTGGCACATTTGAAAAAAACTGGGTACACAAAAAAGCTCGATATTTGGGTACCTCACGAGCTCACTGAAAGAAACCTAATGAACCGTGTACTCATTTGTGATTATTTATTACGACGTAATGACACCGAACTATTTATGAAGAAGCTGATAACTGGTGATGAAAAGTGGATCACGTACGACAAGAACGTGCGAAAAAGGTCGTGGTCAAAGGCCGGTCGGCTTCTCAGACTGTGGCGAAATCCGGGATAACTCGCAACCAGGTGATGCTGTGTGAGTGGTGGGATTGGGAGGGCATTATTCATTATGAGCTGTTACCACCAGGCAGGACCATCGATTCTGAACTCTACTGCGAACAACTGATGAGATTAAAGCAAGAAGTTGAGAGAAAGCGGCCGGAATTAATCAACAGAAGGGGTGTGGTTTTACATCATAATAACGCTAGACCTCACACATCTTTAGCTACTCAGCAAAAATTAAGAGAGTTTGGCTGGGAGGTGTTAATGCATCCGCCGTATAGTCCTGACCATGCACCTTCAGATTTCCACCTGTTTCCGTCTCTTCAGAATTCTTTAGGCAGTGTCAGGTTAACATCACGAGAGGACTGCCAAAACCACTTGTTGCGGTATTTTGATCAGAAGTCCCAAAATTTCTATAGCAATTCTATACAAGATGGCAAAAAGTTATCGAACAAAATGGTACCTACATACTTTAGTTAAATGTAAATAACATATATTAAAAAATGTTTTGAATTTTCTTAAAAAATGCGAAGAAACTTTTTCCCCAACCTATTATTTATACATGCAAAAAAAAACTTATTATTCTTATTCTTTAAAAAAAAAACTTTTTTTTTTTCTTTCTTCAGCTTTATTTTGTATAGCTTATATAATAAGCCATTGTGCCAGACCTTGTCGAACGCTTTCGCTATGTCGAAGAAAACAGCACCCGTCAACAAACCACGCTGGAAACCAACGCTTATGTGTTCGGTGATACGGTGGACCTGTTGCATGCACGAGTGTTGGGTTCGAAAACCGAACTGCTCGTCGGGGGTGAGACTCTTCGTCTCGGCATAGTCTCTGAGTCGCTTATAAATAAGCCTCTCATAGATTTTGCCGAGGATATTGAGTAGGCTGATGGGGCGGTAGCTGGAGGGAGCAGATTTAGGCTTGCCCGGCTTGGGAATACCGATGACAGTGGCCTGTTTCCACGGTTGGGGGAAGATGTTATTGTTCGTGTTGCAGGGAAAGCTGCTGTACGCACGGACAGCCGCGTTCTTCTCAGTCATCAGTTCACGTACATCGTCCGGCAATTTCCAGCGACGGTCACCCGTCGCTGGAACTTCCCTTGAACAATCGTTCAGGACTGATTGTACGTGTCCAGTGAGTGAGTCGATCGCGGCCGTCGTGTCAGCGATAGAGTCAAAGTGATCGGGGATGGACCCACATTTAGCCCGGGTCGTCCGTTTTGTACCCTTGTAGGGAGGTGCAAGTATTGGCCGTTGTAATGCGTATTTTGACAACATTTTTTTTAACGTTACGTGGTAATGAGATCTGTTGTGTTTAGGAATACTAACAGTTGTTAATTTAAAGGGCGATAAACATACTCTCAATTGATACCAATATTAGTTGGGTTTAATGTATTCGTTGATGGCGGGACATGTTTGAAACTTATTTTCGGAGAGGTGCGATTTTTGTGACGCCGAGTGTAGATACAAAAACATAGAACATATGCAGTCATGGGGACTGCCGACAGAAGAGAAAACTTAAAACTATCAATAAACAGAGTATTTTTTTAAATTTGCAAATTACTTGTAGTATCAAAAATTAAAATAAAATTATTAACATTAGTCTGGTTTTTAACCCCCGACGCAAAAAGAGGGGTGTTATAAGTTTGACCGCTATTTGTGTGTGTCTGTCTATGGCACCGTAGGTCTTAAACCGGTGAACCGATTTGAATGCGGTTGTTTTAATTTGAAAGCAGGTTTTCTACCGATGGTTCTTAGACATGTTTTATCAAAATCGGTTCAGCCGTTTCAAGGTAATCAGCTCTTTTGTTAGCTGCGGTAAGGATCTTAGACGCATAATGGGTATTTACTTTACTTTCAAACATATGTGTGACCTAAAATTTGAAACACCCATGTACGCTATATAAATATGCAAGATTATGGAATTATTGGTCCGATGCTGCAGCCAGGATATCCAGCACACCAGTACACTCTTGAAAAAATAATAGCAGATATATCGTGTTTGGTTTCGTTTTGATCGAATGGTGGCAACATGATGAGCTGATGCTGCAGCCAGGATATCCAGCACACTAGTACACTCTTGAAATAATTATAGCAGATATGTCGTGTTTGGACTTGTTTTGATCAGTATTTAATTCTACATACAGTGCAATGGTGGCAACATGATGAGCTGATGTTGCAGCCAGGATATCAGCACACTAGTACACTCTTGAAAAAATTATAGCAGATATGTCGTGTTTCGATTTGTTTTGATCAGTATTTAATACTACATACAATGCAATGGTAGCAACACGATGAGCTGGTACTGCAACCAGGATATCCAGCACACTAGTACACTCTTCATAAAATAATAACAGATATGTCGTGTTTGTAAAACCGATTGATCGCGCTATCGTTTCGTTTATGACATAACACACAGTATTATACGGGATTACGTAAACGCCAAAACAAGCTATTTGATGTAGTGTCTAAATATACCCTGAAAAACGCTCACAACTGTTAACTCATATACAAAACAAAACTAAACAAAGTTTAAAAAAATAAAAAAAAAATTATAAATTTAAAAAACCCCCAACGCTACTATGAAAAGCGAACATTTAAAAAGTCAAAAATAATGCCTATCGTTGAGCCATCAAATTCGATTGAGTAACATCATACATTTTAACACTTTCACTGTCCTAAGACAATTATCAATACAATTATTGCACGTCCAATAGTGCGTTATATACAATCCATGGACGTATGAACTTCAACCGCCGACCAATAGTGTTGTCCAAGTACGTCGAAATACGATCGATATATAGGTAACAACATGGTCAAATCGTTGATCTCGTGTATATTTTGGCGGACTGTTTCATTGATAAACCTCTACGAGGAAAACGAAAGAGATAATTATGTACCATAATAGTTAAGTAAATTGCATAGACATGACATTGACAATGTCATTTTGTTTTTGATTGTGTGTTTATTGGTGAATAGTTATAATATTTTCTATTATTGGTATTGGCTTCATTTTATCAACCATGACTCGGATTGTATCAGGCGATGGTTTAGAGCGTATTTTAGAAGATAGTGATGGTGAAGATGAGGTACTAGAACGATGAGAGAATTTGCAAATATATGGACCTGAAGAAACTATTGAAGCCATTAATGAATTCATAAATGAAAATAATTTAATGGAAAATAATTTCGCGGCGTCTTCTACTTGGAACATGAATATACTACCTTTAGAAAGAGAATGCTTCACAGGCTATTTGAGTAAACGACAATTTCATAATTTCAATGCCGATTCCGACTTGTGGACTGTTTTTTTTCAAATCTTGACAGATGATAATAATTATAATCGATTTCATGATAGCGGAAACAAATACGTATGCGAGTCAACTTTTGCAACAAGCAAATCTTCCAACTTATTCTCGTATAAAAAGATGGACGCCGGTGACTAGTACCGAAATGAGATCATATTTGGGCATTATATTATTAACTGGTTTGATTCCGTTCCTTATAATAGAATCATATTGGAAAAATAAAAAAAATCTACTATCATCCATTATTTCACAATATCCACATGTCTTATAATAGGTTTTGTATAATTTTGAGATGCTGGCATTTCGTTGATAACACGAATCATAATGAAGGACGTCTTTTTAAAATACAGCCATTAATTGGCAAAATCATTTCAAATTTTAAAAGGATATATACACCAGGACCAGTAGTTGCAGTTGACGAATCTGTAGTGAAATTCAGAGGAAGACCGACTTTTAGAACATATAATCCAAACAAATCCGATAAATACGGTATGCGAATTTATAAATTGTGTACAGACAAAGGGTACACATGGAATTATAAAGTTTTTGCAGGAGATAATGAAGTCACAGCTTGTCTTGATAAACCTGGTTCGTTAGTAGTACAATTAGGACAGGATTTACTAAATGAAGGGAGAATTTTTATAACTGACAATTATTACACCAGTGTATCATTAGCAAGATATCTTAAAGAGCGAAGCACGGATTTTTGTGGCACCATTCGCAGGAACAGACGACATCTGCCAAAAGAGGTTGCGCAAGCTATACTGAAAACGGGTGAAATTGCCATAATGCAAAATGACTGTATGACTGTTCTAAAGTGGCATAATAAAAGAGACGTTGTCATGCTCTCGACTTGCCATGGTAAGGAGATGGAAATGACAAAAGGTTTCAGACCAATTATGAAACCGCAAATGATCATGGACTATAACAAGGGAAAATTAGGAATAGACCTGTCCGACCAACTTGCTAGTTATAACTCACCAGTACGCAAGTCTTGCATTTGGTATAAAAAGATCGCAATAGATCTTATGATTTTATGTCTGTTATGATATCCTGTGGGATAAAATGAAAGCAGCTCACATACCGAACGAACTTATTACCATCTTTAAGTACTGGTACGGGAACCAAGTGAACCATGTCAAGTGGGCGGGCACATTGTCGGACCCGTATAGGTTGGAATGTGGAGTGAGGCAGGGGGGTTTGAGCTCTCCTTCCATTTTTAATTTGTACATTAATGGGCTGATCGAGGCACTCAGCGAGCAACGTATTGGTTGTCATATAGATGGCGTCTGTTTCAATAACATCAGCTACGCGGACGATATGGTGCTGTTGAGTGCCTCGGTCTGCGGACTCAGAAAGCTGATGAGTATCTGTGAGGGTTATGCAACTGATCACGGACTATTGTATAATGTGAAAAAGAGTCAGTGTATGGTCTTTCAGGGAGGGCAGAGAAAAATTATTGAGATGCCAGCTATAAAGCTGAATGGCATACCCTTAGAAAGAGTAGATATTTTTAAGTACTTAGGCCACTTAGTTACTCCCGACTTGAAAGATGATGCAGATATTGAACGGGAGCGAAGGGCGCTGTCGGTCAGAGCGAATATGGTGATCCGTAGGTTCGCGCGATGCTCAGTAAAAGTTAAAATCACTCTCTTTAGAGCCTACTGCACTACCTTATACACATGCAGCCTATGGACTAACTATACGCAAAGGTCGTACAGTGCCCTTCGAGTCCAGTTTAACAATGCGTTCAGGATGTTGTTGGGTCTCCCCCGTTACTGCAGCGCTTCGACAATGTTTGCGGAGGCGCGCGTAGATTGTTTTTACACAACAATGCGCAAGAGAGGCACCTCGCTGGTTCGGCGAGTGCGGGGGAGCTCCAACAGCATGTTGGCCACGCTAGCGGACAGAGTTGATTGCGCCTACGTTAATCACTGCTGTAGGTTACACATTGAACTCAGGTAATGTGCAACATGTTGTTTGTTTGTTGTGTGTGAATATTTTTGTTTTTTGTTTTAATTTAATTTATTTCATTATTTTATTTTGTATTTGTAATTGATTATTTAATGTGACTGAGTGTGTATAACTATTTAGAATTATGAGTCTGTGAAACTTGAAATAAAATGATTATTATTATTATTATTATTATTTCTATTGCAGTTGTAAATTCAATAATTATAGTCAATGAAATAAATACAACAACAATGACAATGTTGAAAGGTCAAGAAAACATTGTGGAAAAGTTGTTGAACATACGAGATCCATCACCAACACAGCCAGTACTTAATATGACACATAAATTAACGAATATACCACGAAAACCCAACGGAAGGATAGTGCAGCGACGATGTACTGGTTGCTATAAAAAAATGACTATACCCGAAAGGTTTAGGTAATTAAATAAAGGTAAACAAATCGTAAAAAGGGTTTTTTATAGTTGACACTTTCTTGTTTAAAAATACGTCACAACAAAATTAAAGTTATTTGCGATTTATACGATATTTTCCTCTTTTATTAATGTATGTTAAACTTTATCATTTATTCGTAAACTATACTCTTCGTACATGTAATTGCTTGAGCACAATTTTTTTGTTAGATTATAAAATAGTATAATATTTTGTAATCTGTCTATTGTAAAGAGCCCAAAAAGACAGGTTCCCTAAACCTTTTAGAACATACAACGAATTAGATAACGTTGCTAGATTGAAGAGTACACCTGTGACGTAGTATGGCAACTGAAGTAGCAGGTTTTACGTTTAGTCGGTTAACCAGATGCCTTATAAGTTGTGGATGAATTAGAAGAAATGTTTTATGGTGTCACTGTATTGCGGCTGCCACCATACCACTGTTAACGCAATTCAATTGAGTTAATATGGGCTCAAGTTAAAGGGTTTGTAGCCGAGAAAAACAATACTTTTAAAATGTCTGACCTAAACATTCTTTTGCCAGAGGCTTTAGCTAATGTGACTGCTGAGAATTGGAAAACTTGCGAGGTTCATGTAATAAAAGAAGAACAGAAAATGTTTAAATTAGACAAAATAATTGATGATACCACTGAACGCTTTATTATTAATGTGACAGATAGTTCCTCAAATTCAGATTCAGAATAGAGCCTTTTACTATGGGACTCAAAATAATATGAAATTAACATTTGAAATAAAAGGTTTAACATGTATGAGTCACGTGGTTTTTTTTGTTTACCTTTATTTAATTACCTAAACCTTTCGGGTATAGTCAAACGACTGCTTCTAATGCCCGAAAAGGAGCGAAGCAAGTATAAACTGAATGTACACCTTGTAATAAAGTTTTTTGTCTTTCATGTTACAATGAGGTTCATTATTAAATCGGAATGTCAGAATAAAAAAACTAATGATTTTTGAAAAAAGATTAAAGAAGAAATAAATGAAAATTTAATCTCCATTACGAAAATTGAGCCATTGTATTGTGGATTAAGATAGTTTAAAAATGGATTATAAAAAAATAGTGGAGTCCTTATTTCGTAAAAGAAACGACCCAAAACGCCTTTATAGTTTGTGCTTTGCGAAAGTCATCCAATTAGTGAAACCGTACGTCGACGCCAGTTTGGAAAAATATGAAGTGTCATTATTGGACATGGTGCCGATTCTCTTGTACACCGAACTAAACTAACTAAACTATCACTAAAATTCCTTACTTTTGGCTATGAGAATCTTAGAGCTATTCTGCAATAAAATATCTCTAAATTTAAAAATCATTTTGACGCAACTAAAATTTAATTTGACAATCGCGACTCCACATGGTACCTACTTGTTTGCCCTACCACGTGATTTTTTTTTAGAGCCGGAGGCGAGCATGGGTGGCAGCCTCGGCGTGTTTTATATGGAATTTTTAATTTTTTTGTACGGAAAATATTTAAAAAAAAATACCTTCGTGTAGAGTTATATGGGTTTAAGGGATTCATAAAGGGGGTCGAAATTTTCATTATTTTTACGATAGGACACACCGTTTTCGAGATATAAGCAAAATTAAAAAAAATATACAGTACTGTTTTTGCCCCTGAAGTCGAGTTGTTGTGGTGAATCTTAATTCATGACAACTAATTTTATTCCACACCTTTTTAATCGCGATTAAAAATAGCCAGATTTAGTTAAGACAACCAAAATTTTAGGTTAAAAACGTCAAATTCAGAATAGCAAAATTGCCATTTTCACTAAACTAATTATTCAGTACCATCTTAGTGCTGTCAAACTAAAATATAGTTAAGTTGTGTCACTTTAGTCTGTTTCAGAATGAGAAATCGTCTTTTGTCAGGACTAAACAAAATTTTAGTGATTTTTAGTCTAGTTTAGAGAATTTTGTGACAAGAGAATCGGCACCAATGTAAGGCATTTAAGACTTTTGTGTTTACGAGTTTGAGTTTGAGTGTTGTTTTATTTACGAGTAGCTATAATATAGCTTACCAAGTTGATCAAGTATTTTTTTTGATTCAGGTACATGATCTAAAATGTGACTTAATCAATCTGGGTCTACCAAGAATTATATAGACAAAAATGTTTTTTAAATTTCTACCAAAACACACAATAGTGTACTTAAACGACGAGGGATTAATGTTTTCAGGCAAATGTGAGGATTGTAAAAATACATTTGTTGCCATTGACGATTTAGGTGACATAGTGCCACGATACAAAGTTAATTGTGTGGCACTTAATGCAGTATATTGTATCGACTGTGGAGGTGACTTATTATGTCTCAAGAAAAGTTAATTAGCGTAGACCAAAGACCAAGACCCAAAGAAATAAAAAAGAAGTTTTATTTAAGTTGAATTTTAGTAAGAAAAACCATTTTTATTTTGTTTGATTAAAATATAATATGCCAAGTTTTACTTTTATTTTCATTACATATTAGATATGGCAACCTAGGGAGCCAGATTACGTACTTGGCAGGTTGAAAGAATTATCTGTTTTTTTTATTTGATTGATTTTTCAAGTTTCTCGTGAACAACACTATTCTTGGTAGTTAATAGTGTATTGTATGTCATGCACGGACGTACGGAGCTAACTCATCAGTGCATTACATGTAATGCATGGACAGTGAAAGTGTTAATTATGTCTTGCCATAAATATTGTCACGAAGATTTTATTTTTATTTTTATTGCTAATAATATTTATTACTTTTACAGTGTGTTATCTTAATACATAAATATAAAACAATATAAAAAGGTTATTCGAAGTGGTCTCCATTGGCTGCAATACAGTCCTTTAAACGTTGAGGCCAGTTATCAATAGAAGCACGCACTCTTTCCATGGGAAAATTCTTCACTGCCAATCGTATGGATTGTTTTAAGGACTCCAAATTATCATGGCGTTTAGAGCAAGCCATACTCTCTAAAACTGACCATAAATCATAATCCAGCGGATTCAGATCGGGACTAGACGACGGCCAGTCTTCAGCTCTGATGAAGTCCGAAACGTTCACTTCCAACCAAGACTGCGTGGACCGAGCTTTATGACCCGGCGCCGAGTCTTGTTGGAAGGACCATACTTGGTTATTGAACATGGTGTTGTTAAGGGGCTTAACTACCTTCTCAAGAATGGTACCTTGATACACTTGTGCCGATGTTTTGATACCTTTTTCACAAAAATATGGCTCAGTCACTCCTTCATAGCTAACACCCCACCAAACCATCACTGAAGTCGAAGAATGCCCACGTTGCACTCTGTCGACTAATTGGGAAGCTTCCTTAGAGCTTTGAGCATAAATACGGTCATTTTGTTTGTTAAAATGTTGCTTAATTGTAAAGATTTTCTCATCCGTAAACAAAAATTTTCTGTTACCTCCCTTTGCGTACCGCTTCAGTAGATGTTTCGATTTTACCACCCTATTCTTTTTTAAATTATCAGTTAAAAAATGACCAGTGCATCTGTTATAGACTGCAACTTAGAGTAATTAGACTTAGAGTGATAGTTTCATTCAAAATTCCGTTCAAAGTTGAAGCAACAACACAATGAATGTGTGCATATGCGGCACGTATTTACATTTGCCGACACGCACACAAGCAACGAGTAATGTTGCAAGTGAATGACATTTTCCCCAAAAAGTGGGGAAAATGGAATTGTTCCAATTTTGCCAACCTTGCGTTTAGAATTATTTATTTTATTTGTTTATTTAATTTTATTTATTTATTAATTGCACAGTGTAGGTACACATAGTTACACATTTATCTGAACTAATTAGTGTAGTCCGGCAAAACCGTCTAAAAACGGAACTAATTTGTAATCTTTGAAAAACAAAAAACAAGAAAAACAAAACAACAACAGGAGGTTTAGAGGAATATACAATTTTTCTTTATTTGTTTCTTTGTCAGTATTGTTTCAATCCGTGTTTTATCAGGCAATAAATGTGCATGAAAACGATTAGAATGATTTAAAATTAATAAGACTATCTAAAATTCTGCCAGAAAAATGGTTTTTAAAGTTAAAATTTTATAATGTATGGCTACTGGCGCCCCCATTTTTTGCACTCTTTTGGGTCCAACTGTGTATGACCCTGGTAGGGTAGACACCAAAAAATGGTAAAAACATATTCACTTCATCAAAACAAAATAAAATCAACTATTTTTTTTTCGTGGCGTGTGGTACCCTAATAATATTTAGAATATAAAAATACCTACTTAAGTGGATTGGGATTATAGGCAGTACACAATTATAATAACAAAAACTAGGTTAAAATATTTTCCTATGCCTAGCAACATTTTCATTGTAATGGCATCTGTCAAATTTACGATTTATTAATTGGTTTTGATGAAAGTTATAAAGAAAAATATAAGATGCTAGGCAGTATTTACCCGTGAAATGAGATCTTTATTTTTTTTTCATGATTATGTGTTGCATTATGATACCCTTTCACTGCCCAGTACGTCATTTTTTTGCGAAATTGCGCGAGCTCTTTACAGCAATACATGATCTTGACTAAAGACGCGCCGAAATTCGTAAGTAGCCTTAAAAGGCTAACTTGAAATGGCTTCACTTTAATTGCGACTACTGCGGTTCTAAGCCTATTACTTCTATGGACTGCAAGCCCTAAGTCATCTTTTAAAATTCGCGACATGGTTCTGGGTGCTATCTTCATCTCCCGAGATAAAATCTTTTGCTTTCGGACAGGATTTCTTCGAATTCTTTCCCTTACTGCTTTGACCACCTTTTTCGTACGAACACTACGTGGACGGCCAGATCTTTTTCTGTCACAAACAGAGGAGGTCTCATTGTACCTATTAATAGCCCGGTACACAAACATTTGTGTCCGTTTCGACCGCGCGGCCACGGCGAAATTTAAAAAAAAAAACCACGCCAAGATTTTGTAAAAATTTGTAGAAGTTGATTCCCAAAACCATAAATTTGTCAAAGTTATGGTTAAAAAGTTATAAGGGTTTGAACGTGGCCGCGCCATTGAAACGCGGCGAACCGCGCGGCCACGGAGATCTTTAAAACTAAGCGTTGCAGAGATCTGAAATTCAGGTAAATAACAGATTGAATTTGTAAAAAAATTGTAAAAATATAGAAAAAAATCCTAGGTTTATATTTTGGGAGCTATAAGACTAAAACTCCATGGCCGCGCCATCGAAACGATGAAAAATACGTTGTCGCCGATATCTCGCTGAAAAAGCATCGCAGGGGTCTGAAGTTTTTTGTAAAACGTAGATTTGAATTTGTCGAAACTTGTAAAAATACTACAAAAAATCCTAGGTTTATGTTTCAGGAGCTGTAAGACTAAAACCTCATGGCCGCGCCATTGAAACGGTCAAAAAACACGTTATCGCCGATATCTCGCTGAAAAAGCATCGTAGGGGTCTGAAGTTTTTTGTAAAACCTAGATTTGAATTTGTCGAAACTTGTAAAAATACTACAAAAAATCCTAGGCTAATATTTCAGGAGCTGTAGTACGGTATCGCGTAGAAATAAGTCGTGATTATTTATCGAAGAAAGTAATTGTAAAGCGAGTTTTTTGTAAACAACACCAATTAATATGTAAAACTACCGATACTAGGCAAAAAACATGTATTTTTTCGGTATTTATAACTTGCAATACGTTTTGAATATTTCGATAGGGTGACCATGGCTTTTTGTTTACAGAAAACTTTCCACCTATCGTTTTGGAAATTGTATCTCAAGGATTCTAAATTAAATTAAAATGAAACGACAAGATACAAAAAACATATTTATATTTCTTTTATAATCATATAAATCACAGATTATTTACTTACCCTAACACATATATTTCTTTCAAACTCACAAATCACAGATTATTTACTTATACTTTCTTTCAAAGTCACAAATCACAGATTATTTGCTTACACTTACTTACACTACTATATAGGGTGACTGGTAAGCAGTGATCGATACTTAAACACGTGAATTAGCTCATCATTATGAACAACTTTTACTATGGGACCAAACCTGAAATCGCGAAAAAAATATCAGCTGTTCCATACATTTACGATCGCATAACTCGTCAACATGTATGGAACAGCTGATATTTTTTTCGCGATTTCAGGTTTGGTCCCATTGTTGCCATGTTCATAATGATGAGCTAATTCACGTGTTTAAGTATCGGTCACTAATTACCAGTCACCCTATATATATTTCTTTCAGTCACAAATCACAGATTATTTGCTTACACTTACTTACTTTACTATATATATTTCTTTCAAAGTCACAAATCACAGATTATTTACTTAGAATAAGATATTTTTTTTATTAATACGAGCTCAGGGCCAAGGACTTTCTGGAACATTTGTCGAAATCTTGCAAAAAAATTGACATTTCAAACAAACCAAAACTATAATAATGAGGTACTCGCCAATATTTTTGGGATTTCGACCGGTTCCTTGGGTCATGAATAAAACTTGTTACCTATGGGAGCTTATTCCCACTGTATAGTTTAATTTTACCCTGTTTTTTATTATTTAATCATCATCTATTAGACCATATGTTAAATTATGAATTGTCAGAGGTTGTTCAGAACTTGCGTGCGTTCCGGTTTTATTATCGTCGTAACAAATCATTATGGAATTATTTACTAAGCAATGACACTTGTAATGACCAATCAGACCTACAACCGGGGGGACATATTCCACAGCACCTATCAGTCCATATTTTTTTTGCTTTATTTTGATGTAATGAGGTGTTTCTTGGAGCATAATTTTGTCTGTGCCATTGAGATCAAATAAAATAATATTACTCAATTCGTACGTAAATCTCTTGGTTTCGTTGTTACATTTTAAACAAATTTTTAAATTGGAGTCATCGATAATGACGGCATCTTCCAGTCCACCGATTCCGAATAAATTTATGATTTCCATATTAATTGACAAAAATACTATGGTTCTTTTTGAGTGGTTGGCGCATGTTTCGATTAAACATTCTTTAGTTACATTGGCACTGTACAAATCCTCTAAAAGTATGTGTTCAAATATAAAAGCCATATTACTATCGCATCCATATGTATTGTTATCCCTTTTGTAATATTGAGTAATGATTTCCTCTCGTAGTTTATAAGCACTATTTAAATTTAACGATTCTGCTAATATTTTTATAAATCCGCGGATTAATTTGTTTGTGCATGTATTAAATATTTGTTGAATGTGCACGTTTTTTTGGTATGCAAATGCTAACAAAAAGAAAACTGAATCAAACGCACACGTATTCGTAAAATTCATACTTTTATTGACAGAATTTACTAAATTCCCATTTCGCAAAAACAATACTGAGATATTCTTCGCAGAATATCCCTCTCCACCCCAGTTTTCAGTATATGAAGGCTTTTCTGTAAATATGGAATCAGAAGAAAATGATTGTTTTGTGTTTATTTTAATTTTTTTACACTGCTTATTATTATTTTTTTGTAATTTCCTTTTTCGGCCCTTGATTGTTTGCTTTTTTGTATTTGCTAGAGTTATATTAAGATTTGTCGCAGCTATTTTTGTCTCCCCTAATATAAAATTGTAGTGAATTTTTATAAATTCATCCACGTTGTATTTATGCAGACGTGTTTCAAATAATAAGTGTTTTAAAGTTTTGAAATAACTTTCAATAGCTGACGATGTTGGCGACTTATTTTCTGATTTGTAAAAAGGACACATGACATTGCTCCACAGAGGCAGTTTGATCATTAACCTTTTAAGAGTTGATACTAGATTGGGTAAGTAATAGTCATTTGGTTTTTCTGTTTTATTCTTTGTTTGATCCAACATTTTTTCTTTATTCACAAGTTCATCAAACCAATCTAAAATATTGTCATCGTCGGTTATTATAACATAATCATCACAGAAATCTTTTTTGTCGTTTTTTTCAACTGGGTCTTCTATCTTGACCAACAAAGATTTGAGGTATTTCATAGAAATTTTACAAGTCTCATTGTTTGTGAATTCATATTTGAAAGTACAAATTTTTATAATATGACAAAGCACATTTTTTATTATTTCAAAATTTTCGCACTCTTTCACAAATAAAATACTGCGAATGTAAAACATTTTATATATCAACGTTATCGAAGCATCGCAAGTTGTATACGTTTTTGACAAAATGACTTGTGTCTAATCTTAGGAATACTTGAGGCAAATTGTTACTTTTACTCATTAAAACTAGAAATGATTGTCGTAGATAGTCTCGGACTGTTTGAAAATTAGTAAAAGCCTGAACGTTTGCTGCTATTAACGCTGAAGAGTCGTCAGTTACAATCTCGTGAGGCGCAGTACGTACTTCGTTGTGCCATCTTTTCAACCATGACAATATAGAATCCGTTGTGTGGTTATCCGTAATCAATTGGCAAATTGCTGTAGACTTAATAGTTGAAGACGTTACCATACCAACATAGAGGAACATCCGTTTTGTTAGCAGAGATCCATCTGGGAGTTTGATCATTCGGAAGAATGATCCAGTTGCATCTATAGTCATTGTGACATGAGGAATTTTCTCCAGATACGCCTTGTAGTATTGGATTTGTTCCTCACACCAATAGCACAGATGGAAGCTCGGTAACAGGGTGAACTCGCGAACGAAATTTTGGTATGTTGCCATTGGTGCCGATTCTCTTGTACACCGAACTAAACTAACTAAACTATCACTAAAATTCCTTACTTTTGGCTATGAGAATCTTAGAGCTATTCTGCAATAAAATATCTCTAAATTTAAAAATCATTTTGACGCAACTAAAATTTAATTTGACAATCGCGACTCCACATGGTACCTACTTGTTTGCCCTACCACGTGATTTTTTTTTAGAGCCGGAGGCGAGCATGGGTGGCAGCCTCGGCGTGTTTTATATGGAATTTTTAATTTTTTTGTACGGAAAATATTTAAAAAAAAATACCTTCGTGTAGAGTTATATGGGTTTAAGGGATTCATAAAGGGGGTCGAAATTTTCATTATTTTTACGATAGGACACACCGTTTTCGAGATATAAGCAAAATTAAAAAAAATATACAGTACTGTTTTTGCCCCTGAAGTCGAGTTGTTGTGGTGAATCTTAATTCATGACAACTAATTTTATTCCACACCTTTTTAATCGCGATTAAAAATAGCCAGATTTAGTTAAGACAACCAAAATTTTAGGTTAAAAACGTCAAATTCAGAATAGCAAAATTGCCATTTTCACTAAACTAATTATTCAGTACCATCTTAGTGCTGTCAAACTAAAATATAGTTAAGTTGTGTCACTTTAGTCTGTTTCAGAATGAGAAATCGTCTTTTGTCAGGACTAAACAAAATTTTAGTGATTTTTAGTCTAGTTTAGAGAATTTTGTGACAAGAGAATCGGCACCATTATCGACATCATGAGAATGCTCATGATTGGATCAGAGTGCAATCGATTACTTTGCCTTTTCTCGTGTTTCATTTTCCTCAAAGCTTCCATAGTTGGTAGCACTGGACAGTTTACAGTATCATCATCTTTGATGACTACGGAAGCAATTTCTTTGTGAACTACTGTTGCGGGTTTATATTGCAATTTTTTCGCTAGTTTTCGTCTTTTGTACGGAGTGAGCTTTGTCTTCTTGTTTGGATTGTGTGGCATTCTACTATTATCGGTATTAAATAGAGTGCAGGTCACTGCCACTATTTTATCTGTTGCTGCCTTGATCGTTATTTCCGAGACGCAACTACATTGTGAGCACTTTCCTTTAATCAGAACATTCTTGTCTTCGTCGACCCGCTTAGTTTTAAAAACCCATGTGCATGGCAGCCTTGTAGATTCCCACAGTTTCTCTCGTAGTAAGCAAGCCCATTTGTACTTTGGCAGTGTATTGTACTTTTTATGTGTTGAGGTAGTATTAGGATCACGCCTGAAGTAATTAACTGAGACGGGTTCCACTTTCTTCCAGTCATATAAATCCAGTAAAAAATTAAACTCTTTAACAGTTTCAACTTCTTTTGAGGTACATTTCACAGGTGAAGAAACTGTGCTTCGGCACGAAGGCGAAGTTGAGGTGCTTTGTGTGAGTGAACTTTCTTCATCATATCGTTGGCCAAAAATCGTCTTGAAATTTCTCTTCAGTCTCATGAACAATGAATACGGCGTTATTTCATTGTTCAGTTCTTGAGCAATAGTTATAAATATAGGATTATTGTATGATATTTTTTCATTTCTACAAGTAGCTGCATACTTAAGAAACTTGTTATTCAGTTGCACCGCATCAATTTTCGGTTTTCTACCTCTGACCATGTTTCTGTAACAATATAGTAATAACATTGACCAACATCTCTACTTCTTAATCTTTTGTTTTATACATATTTGTTTGACCGCGTGAGAACGATCAGCCAACAATCACGTAGGTAATAAAATTATTTATTGTTTTACGAGTTTCAAAGACCGTTACCGTGCTAATAAAAAGAACAAAGAGCAGTATAATGGCAGCGCCGAAACTACGGTTTGTCTTTAGTGGATTTTCAACTTTATGCCCTAGAGCATAAAGTTAAAAATGTATTAAAGACAAACTGTTTCGGTACTCGTCGTCGAGACAGTTTGTCTTTAATGGATTTTCAACTTTATGCCCTAGAGCACATAGTTAAAAATCTATTGGGGATCAAACTAGTATCGGCGACGAGCTCGTCGTAGAGTCTTTTAGAGAATAGCATAGCAGAATTCGTTGAACTAAACAAAAGAACGCCTAGGTAAACATAGCTCGCATAGACTATCTACCTACGCCCCGCTCGGTAAAAAAACAAAAAATACTTTTTTTTAAATATTTTAACCATGTATTCCTACAAAACTAACCCTCAGTTAGCAATATCTTTGTTCAAGCAATTTAAAAAATTTTTCAAGCAGTTTCTTAGAGAGAATTTTTGGTGCCAGAGTCTATGTCTTTTTAAAAATAAGTATAGTAGTATAAGTAGCACTTTTTCCAGAGTTCTAAAAATAAATACCTAGCAAATACACAATTTGGACACCTTTCCGCATAAAAATATCATCACGATAGAGCAACCAGTATTAAAATAGGTACCTAAGTAGGTACACATTATCATTACAAGACTAGGTCAACTAGGTTGATAAAAAAATAGGAAAAGTATTAAGTGGTAAGAGAAGAGAGTAATTAGTATGAATTACTTACCTTGATAAGAAGTATTAATTTGAAATCAAATCTAGAAGGCTTACGCCTTACGCTTTCGAAGTTGTAACAGCAGAACGTAGTTTTCCAAAGATAACAAATGCCCGAAACAGTGCACAAATTAAAGTCCGTAGGAATGTCAAAATTTAAAACACCAACGAGCAATCCGTGCGAATTAACTGAAAGTAAAACGACGACTGATCAACAAAAAAGCCTTTGGCGGGAAGACGGGGTGCAGCGGCCGGGATATCTCTCACATATTGGACTGCTGTGATTGGTTATACAGCCTTCGTCTCCCGCGCTGCACCCGCGTTCTGTTCGCTCCTGTGTACTGTAGTGTGTGTGGCCTTATGGTTAATTCCTTTAGTGCAATTCAATGTTGGAATGCATGAGTTAATTACACGTTACTTATGACATAATACTGTTAATTACAGGGGGTTATTTCTGGCAGAATTTAGTCTTAGACATAAGTTATGTGTTTGATTCCACAATTATTCATCAAATAATGCTATCTTACAGGAATTACGAATGTTGTGCAAAGTTATTTGTTATGGTTCTGGCACGTGTACTCAAAACCACAGTATTGTCAAATCAAGCAATGATTTAAGTGAATTTAAAAGAAATAAACATATGATTTTGTATTTTATCCGTTTCATTTTAATTGAATTTAGAATCCTTGAGATACTATTTCTAAAACGATAGGTGGAAAGTTTTCTGTAAACAAAAAGCCATGGTCACCCTATCGAAATATTCAAAACGTATTGAAAGTTATAAATACCGAAAAATACATGTTTTTTGCCTAGTATCGGTAGTTTTACATATTAATAGGTGTTGTTTACAAAAAAAAACTCGCTTTACAATTACTTTCTTCGATAAATAATCACGACTTATTTCTACGCGATACCGTACTACAGCTCCTGAAATATTAGCCTAGGATTTTTTGTAGTATTTTTACAAGTTTCGACAAATTCAAATCTAGGTTTTACAAAAAACTTCAGACCCCTACGATGCTTTTTCAGCGAGATATCGGCGATAACGTGTTTTTTGACCGTTTCAATGGCGCGGCCATGAGGTTTTAGTCTTACAGCTCCTGAAACATAAACCTAGGATTTTTTGTAGTATTTTTACAAGTTTTGACAAATTCAAATCTACGTTTTACAAAAAACTTCAGACCCCTGCGATGCTTTTTCAGCGAGATATCGGCGATAACGTATTTTTCATCGTTTCGATGGCGCGGCCATGGAGTTTTAGTCTTATAGCTCCCAAAATATAAACCTAGGATTTTTTTCTATATTTTTACAATTTTTTTACAAATTCAATCTGTTATTTACCTGAATTTCAGATCTCTGCAACGCTTAGTTTTAAAGATCTCCGTGGCCGCGCGGTTCGCCGCGTTTCAATGGCGCGGCCACGTTCAAACCCTTATAACTTTTTAACCATAACTTTGACAAATTTATGGTTTTGGGAATCAACTTCTACAAATTTTTACAAAATCTTGGCATTGTTTTTTTTTTTTAATTTCGCCGTGGCCGCGCGGTCGAAACGGACACAAACATTTGACTAATACCAAGCGTATGGAGAGTTTTAAAAATTGCATTTGGCTCCATACCAACATTGTGTAATGCAATCACTGCGATTCGGTTCTCTTTATCACCCCACTCCATTTTATTGTATGTACATTGTATGTATTGGCGCCAAAATTAGAAAACTCAATGAACAATCGTATGAGAATGACAGAATCCAAATTCAAATCTTTCTTATTTTTAACTTTATCAGTATTTATGGCCAGACTAAGTAGTAATTGATGGATGGCACGATAAAGTTTGCTCGTTGAAATATCGCTATAATGTCGCGGCGGGGTACCGCTAAGCTTAAAGCAATAAAAATAGCTAAAATAGGAGATTGCATATTCCTTACTCATAGCGCTCCCAGACTTAACAATTTAACACCCAACTAGATTTTCTACGAAAAATTGATCGTATTGAAGCAAGTTGGTTGGAAATGCTAGTAAAATATTAGATAGTCAATCAAATGAAGGGTCTGACTTATGTATATAAGCGTCGATACCCCGCCGCGACATTATACCCCCCCCGACCCTTGCTCGACGACGCGCCAGCCCGCGCCGTAGCTGAGCCTGTAGCTTTAAATTCCCCAGTATAATAATAATATAATTTAGATCCAGCCTGTCCCATCTTGCTGCCCTCCCCTCAGTGACGCCCTAAGCCGAGGTTCGTACCCCACAGGGGGTGCCCTTAGCGTGCGGTCACTTAAATTTAAGTATTGTTCGCCCCTGGCTGGAGGCTTTAAGTTAGTAGCTTAAGGCACCCACAGGTTTGCCCGGTTAAGTAGCCAGGACCTTAGTGGTCAAAACTACGAGCTGCCCAATAGGAAAAAAAAAAAAAAAAAAACCGCGACATTATAGCGCCATTTCAACGAGCAAACCATAACGTGCCATCCATCAATTTCTATACCTACTTAAAATATATGGTGTTACTCAATCGAATTTGATGGCTCAACGATAGGCATTATTTTTGACTATTTAAATGTTCGCTTTTCTTTTTTGCGTTGGGAGCTTTTTAAATTTATAATTACACATCAATCGGCACTCCAAGCAACAACAACTGCAACATATCATTTATGACTGAATTTCGGTGACGCGAACCCATAAGATTTTCTCCTACCAAACATCGTTCAACGCGCCAAAAGAAATTTTTACTTCAAAAACCCTGTTATAAAATATAGAATCTAGAATGCAAGAGCGAGCGTAGCAATCTCGGGAATTTGGCACCACGCTCGTACGTTAGGCTCGAAAGGCTAAAGTTAGGCCAGATTCCAAAAAACTGCTTTAAAACGAGTCTAAGCTTTTCGTCATAACTTAAAAAAGTAAGTTCTCTTTCTGTAAAATGGTCAAAAGAAAACAGAACCCATTCAAGGTAGAGTGCTAAAATATCCAGGCTCGCTTCGCTCATTTTTGCGTTCTACATTCTCTTGATTCTTGACTGTTCTTAAGTCGACGAACCAACTAATTCCTAGTTCTTTTGGAATGATAAACAGAAAATCTAACCTACCCGAGAGTGTGCAAAATTTTCGAGCTCGCTTCGCTCGCACTTGTATTCTACATTCTCATAGTTGCTTGGGCTTTCCTGCATGAGTCTACAATGTAACTCCTATGTCTCTTTGAAAACATAAAACAAAACCTAACCTAAACGAGGTGGATTGTTAAAATTTTCGAGCCCGCTACGCTTGCTCTGGTTACCCTACATAATCTACGACGGACGCTCTTTTTCTGAAAAGACTAGTTAACAAATTACTCAAAAAAAATACAAATTTGTGTCCCCTGTGTCTGTGTCAAATATTCCAGTTGTCAAAATTGTCAAAAGATGAACCCGTAGGTAGCGATTTTATGAATTGATTGCTGCGGGTGAAAAATTAAACATTTATAATTTATAAACGAATTTTAATAAGTGTACACTTGAGTCCATTAGAATAGAGCATGCGATAGTATTTTTTTGTAATCAAATAGGAATTCAAAATGGGTGACAGAGACCTTTCCATGGGTCCCCGACAAGGTGTTACCTATCCACTAAAGGTTCAGTATTGTGGTAATTGTTCTATGCCGATAGAATATTGTGAATACTACCCAGAATACGACAAATGCAAGCAATGGCTTGAGAAAAACCTGCCAACAGAATTTGAAAAAGTGAAAATCGGTAAGTTCTTTGTGAGAATCTTGACAGCTAGGTTAAGTTTATCCATGGAATTATGTTGGATTTTTGTATTTATTAAACAATAGATCATAAATAAACTGTTTCGTACAATATAATATAAGAATATCGAAATTGACAAAATGGAAAGTAGCAACAGAGAACCACTGTAAAAAAAAAATAAATTATTTGATTCACCACTTATTTTATAACTCATTCCAGATGAAGAAGAAAATGCAGGTGGTGAAGAAGAAAAGAAGCGCCAGAAGCGTGGTGGCAAGGGCATGTTAAAGTCAAAGAAAAAGGAAGATGTTCCCAAGCTAGTGCAAGTGTCTAGGGCCCCTCGGGGCAAGAAGAAATCTGTCACTGTGGTGTCTGGACTGAGTACTTTTGGTATGTATTTGTGGTAAATTTATGGTTTTTTGCATTTCCGTATTCTTAATTTTATGTTATAATGTACATTTGCAACCTATCTTTGCCTGTTTGGTAAAGTAAAAGCTATCAGGGAGGCTATGCCAAGAAAGTTGACATACATCTGAACACGAGGCATTATGATTAACTGAAATTATCAGCTACACACATTCATAAGGGTTAATTTGTTATGGGCAATAATAACTATAATAAGTTTTTGTTTTCAGATATTGATTTAAAGGTGGCAGCAAAATTCTTTGGTACAAAGTTTGCTTGCGGCTCTTCAGTTACTGGCGATGATGAGATTGTAATTCAGGGGGATGTGAAAGATGATCTTTTTGATATTATTCCTGAAAAATGGCCTGAGGTATTCCATTGAACATAATTATTATTACTATTAAACAGAAACTCACAATATCTGTGTAATAAATAAAGTGGCAACCTATGTATTTAACTGTAAAAATAAGTGTCATGCATGATTTAACATTTAATAAGTATACTCATGTATTCAACTTCTTAACTTACATAATAACTCCTTTACTTGTGTCTTGACAGTAACATATTTTTTTAAATTATGTACATTTGGCATTTTTTTTCCAGATTGATGAAGATAGTATTGAAGACTTGGGAGATCAAAAAAGATAGTCACAACTTTAGTGAATTGATATTAATTGATATTGCTTTATTTCTTAACTATTTGTTAAATGATCAATTAAAATTTTGAAAGCAAAACAATTTCTCAGTTTTAATTCTTATTTTAAACAGCTCCTATTGATTACATTATTAACTAATTCTGTCACTAACTTTGTCATTTTAAAATGGTTAAGAATTAAAGCATTACCAAAATTTTCATATTTATTTTATGAGCTTCATAATTTGAATAAAGATGTGGAATGATTGTTGTAATTTGTATTTAATCATTGTCTACCTATGCAATGACAAGAAAATCTTTTGATTAAAAGATTACTGGACAGGATACCAACCTCTTAGTACTAAGAGGATAAACTTTATTGAAATAATAATGTAGAAAAACTTCAACCTATTAGTAGCCTTAGGTAAAGCCCAGAACCATATGTGTCAAGCAACACATATTTTGCAAGCACAAGCACATCATATTATGATTTTAATAAGTTGAGGGTAAATGATAAATGATTTTATTTCTGTAAGTAGGTTTATACAAATACTTTTACATGTCAATCATATTTTTAAAACTAGATGAGGTTGGCGTTTCCTATCTGACTACTCTGAGAAGAAAGGCCGAAACAAACTCAGAGGTTGCAGTCTCTTTTAAAGTCCAGACATAATCTTGGTCAGATCATGTGAAGACCATGTAGATTTATGTCTGAAATGGTCTTTTGAGGAAAAACCACACAGAATGAGTGGACCTGTCCAGTCAGTGCACGCATTTGTCACTAATCGTGGAGCTCAACTCAGAACTTAAGGAGCTCCACCACTCGACGAACAATACCAAAGAAAGGACATTTGGGTAGGCCGCATAAAGCACTCAAACTGCCAGATTATCATTGAAACTACCTGAGAAAAAGAAAAATTAAAATAATAAATAAAAGTTACCTACATAGTCCTCACATTCACAATAAATAAATATTAATACTATACTTCACAAAGTAAATTGTCATGAAATTGTTTAAATAATAATTATCAAAATGTCAAAATTTATGTAAATTATAAAACTAAAAATGTTAGCAAAAATAAAAAATAATCAAAAAAAATAACATTCAGTATGCAAAAATTGGAGCAACTCAATCCCAAGCATTTTTGTCCTCAATATAATCCGTAACGGTATAAAAAGCTTTCTGGCACAACTTACGTTTAATTAATGATTTGAATTTATTAAGGCTTAGATCTTGAACGTGGCTTGGAAGTTTATTATAAAAGCGAATACATTGACACCTGAACGAGCCGCCTATTTTTTTGAGCCTTGTTGTAGGTACAACAAATTTGTACCTATTATGAATCTGATTTTTCGCGCAACTCACCAGCTGTACCCGTGTAGTAAAAAAAAAAATCTCTGACTTAACTGTCATATTAGTAAATGACAAATTGTACTACCTTACGCGCTTCGCGTAAGAGGCATGCAATAAATAATTATAAAACCAGCCTATTATTGTCCCACTGCAAGGCCTCTTCTCATAAAGAAACGAAAAGAAATGGCTGTGCACGGACTATTTTATAAAAACAGTAATCAAAGTAGAATTTTGGTGCTTGTAATCAGAAACTACAAATAGAAATTAAGGCCGTCATTCTGGCGTTAAATATTATGTACCCAAAAATTGTACGGAACCTTGCAATGTGCTTGTTCTGAAACGCACTTCGCCACTTTCCTTGATTATGGCACAGATTATTTATTACTCGGATGTGATAATGTCATGGTAGGATTTCAATTTATAATCTAGCAACATAGCTGTAAGGAAGCTTTTACACGTTCGGCTCAGAAGGTTTCGGCAAGTAGTTTTTCCACTTAAAATATTTCCAAGATGAAGTGAAAATAATCATAGTTTGGTGAGCGGCTGTTCACACGGCGCTGTATACGTTATTTTACTGAAAAATGTTAGCAAGTAATGATACGATAACCCTTGCTTGAGATTTATGTTAATATACTATATGTACAGTCGCCAGCAGGTCAAGCTACCCGAAACTATTCATTTTCTCCAAACGATTTTAAACCTTAAAATGTTGTTGGTTACGTTCAAAATCGAATGAGTACATCTGAAAGTTTGTGGTAACTTAATGTGATGGCGACCGTACATTTACAACATATCTTTGCCGGTTTAGCTACTTATGAAGCTTCACTGGTAGCTTTCATTAGCTAAGAAATATAACATACCTCTGAAAACAAGGTTTCCTTATGGGTTAATTTGTTATGGACAATTAATCTATAACGAGTTCAACTGGTAAAACAAGAGAATTGTTTGGTTTTACATAATTAAATTGTGCAATACCAAAATCATTCAAATGTACAAATAAAATATAATTTTATAGGTAACTCAATAAAATTGTTTCGTGGAACGGTGGAATGGGAACTTTCTTGTTCGTGGTAGTTTTTATATTCGCATATGGGGCAACATCGTCTTCTACTTCGCAAAACAACACAAAATAAAATCACTCTCATTTTGCATTCGTTGTGTGTTGTGTTTTGGTATAACAATAATGATGATACGTTAGTGTAATACAAAGTGAAATTATTACTTTTATTGGAAGCATGGAAGTGATTAGCAGCTAGTTGTGATCATAATGTAGCGCTCAGTCAAGTTCCGAAATCCACTATCCATAAAAGTTATTGATCTTTTTGTTGTATGAGACTGTAAATAAATATAAACTCTAGGAAACATGTCTGTGATCAAGGGAAAACTTGTGAAAATGGAAGTCATCCAAGTTGGTGAATATGAATTCACCAAACAAGACATTATAGGGCACGGAGCCTTCGCTATGGTATACAAAGGAAGGAAGAGAAAGGTATGTGTATGATCTCAATCTCAAGTTCCATGACGCGCTTTTGTTCTAACTTGTCTTCACAATATTATTAATGTGGTTATTCTTGAACTTAACAGAATTCTGATTGCGAAAAATACTATGTTTCTCTTGTTCGTCGTAGCTATTGTATTGATTTGTTTCGGTCGCGGGTGGTGACATTTCTCCGTATTTATGTTCCAAATTCAGCACTAATGTCGTAATTCATACACAATAGTACAATATCTGCGCCCTAGTAAACCAATGTTAATATTAATAATTAAAATGATAACAAATTTAATATTTTGTCTGGATTAGGTGCGTGAAAATAATCAGCTGATAATAAATAACCTATAAAATATGTAAACATTATTATCTTTACATACCGACTTTGCAAATTGACATCCGTGTCGTTATTTGATTGATTAGTATCCAAATATTCTATGCTCATTTAGCCAAGAAACAATTAACTCCGTTGACAGATAAATCTACCATAAAAATTATAGATTTAGATCATCAAAATTAGAAAGACTTGAACTACTAGCTTTTGAACTGGTATTGGCAATAGTCAAATTATTTTACAATATCATTTTAATATTAAAATCTTGAACAACCAACTATCATGTCTACATCTGTGGAAATTACCATTTGAACTATCTATTATTAAACAAATCCATACTAATATTATAAATTCGAAAGTAACTCTCGTCTGTATCTTACCTTTCATGCCTAAACCGCTGAATATATTTTGATAAAATTGGACAAGGAGATAGAAAGTACCATGGGAGGACATAGGCTACTTTTTGTATTGATTCAGTACCTATGCGTATGAAAGTTCACATTCATCATAATGCTTATGAGATTGAGGCTAAAATATAGAACAGCTATTATTTATTTGTCAACCTGGTAAAAGTAAAAACCCAGCACTCTAAAATTAAAAAAATAAAACATCCATGAGTGAGTCGGGCTCACAGAATTATGATACTGAACCAAACTGCACAGAGCGGTCTATGGTTGCTGTTATGCCATAATTACTGTATTGGGCATAGTAAATAAAGCTATGCTAGCTCCAAAATTAAACATCGGAATTATATAGTGGCGTAGTTTGCATAAAATAATCTGCCTAAGTAAATGATGCGGCTAACTTTTTTTTTTTTTTTTAATATCAGTACTACATAGGTCAAAAAGTCTTTGTAAGTAATTATTAAACTATTTTTATGATTTTTTATTATTTTTTCAGTAATTATTACATTGTCTGTAACTAATAAATAAATCAATGTTTTTCTTTCATTTAAAATATGCCTAGAACCAGCACTGATAATCTCAAGTCTAGTAGGTAATAGATTTTTCAATTTAGATAGTAGTACTCATGACCCAACTCACTATTACATAGACATTGGTTGACTAGTATATTACCTAGAAAAAAAAAACTGGCCAAGTGTGTGTTGGACTATACACAGTGAAGGTTTCCATACTTGGGATGAATATTTACACATGCACAGTATTGATTTTATCGACTGCAAAAGTAAGTTTGTATTTTATTCTTGAAAAACTATGAAATACAAGTTATTAGTATGGCTGTAAGTGTTGTAACCGAAAATGTCCTATATCTCAAAAACTACTGACTTTAACTTTGACTTTACATCAAATCAATCTAGATGTCAGTTTTCTGATCCATTTGTTTACATATTCCACATGTACATTTTCTGATCCATTTGTTTACATATTCCACATGTACATTTTCTGATCTATTTGTTTACATTTTCCACATGTACCTTTTCTGATCCATTTTTTTACATTTTCTTCATACTTTTGGAACAAACCATAGAAACATAATCATTTAAATTATTTATGGGATCCAGTGATACCCCACACGTTTACGAAGTGAGCATTTAAATACTTTTTCATCCCTCGGTTAGATGCATGGGGAGAACCTTGAATTGTTTTATCGAAATTTAACACAATGGTGTGTAGGTGGAAGGTGTATTGGGTAATGTAATAAGGTGTAATATATCTTCGATCCAATTTTCATTGCTAAAGTGCAAATAGTCTCTGAATAAAATGGTTGTGTAGCATCCGGACCAACGGACAGATGGACATTTCCAAGTTATAAGGATTCCGTTTTTGCCATTTGACTACGGAACCCTAAAAATACTTGCTACGTATGTATGATGTTATATTGCGAATGTGAAAGTTTGACAAACATTCACAGTTTGCGACACCACTAGATTCTATAGCAAGTGGTTGCTATCATTAAAACATATATTTATGCCTATATTTTATTTACCTTATGAATGGTAGATATTTCAAAGAGGATTTTTTGTTTTTAGAAAAGCTTGACTGTGTCATCTGGAATTCGTCACAAAAGGAACCTACAGTCCAAATTTCATGTTTCCAGCTTCAGTGGTTTAGGATCAGTCGGTCAGGATCTCTATATATGTATAATAGATTATTACAAAAGTGGGTAATCATTCGTTTACGTTTTAGTTCAGCTGTTCTGGATGCGGTGCCTGCGACTGTTAACTAATAGCTTCTCTCTGTGACATATCTTGGCGTCACCTCGTATCGCCGGGAAACTAGGCAGCTGCTCGACTATTCCAGTTTCTGTTTGCAGCTAGCTAAACTAGGTACTTTGCACGTGTGGGTACTTAAAAATATACATTACTTATTTGTGAAGCCCGTTTTAGTAAACACTTATGTATACAACCATACTTAGGACAGGTATCGCAACCCCGCAGTTTCAAAGATAACGTTCAGTCGAGTCAGTGTGGTCTAAATTGTCTTTGTTATCTTTATTATTTTCAGTAAGAATCGTTTTCTCAACGGAACCTTTCCTGAGCTTTCCTTTCCTTGTTCTTTATTTTTGCAAAAACACTGGGTTTGATTCCCAGCTTCACTAGTACTTGTACCTGCAGTTGACCGCTTTAAAAAACGCGGTGTGACCTGATCTGACGTCATGGAAGAGCCTACCGGTTAAGTTCTATGTTGTGCGGTCCGAGCGTTAGGTTTCTCGTCTTTGTTTTAAGCCACCGAACAATAGATCACCGCACAATGCGACACGCAACCTGCGCACCGTGCCTACTCCTCAAGGGCGTTACACTAGGCACGTGCATACAGTCACAGGACTTCTAAAACCATTTAAATAATTGTAATGACTTCCTTTGTAGCTCTGCTACATGACATATTCTGAGCCAAAACATCCTGTATTTATTAGCGTGTAAAAATCTTGAAAGAAATTATTACAACTTATCAGTATGAACCATGGTCCAAGAGCGTAATGCTTTTGTCAATGAAATCGTCGCGTCGAGTCGTCGGTAGGTAAACCTGCAGGCCGACAAAGTGGATAATGAGTTAATGACCATAACTATACTAATATTATAAATTCGTAAGTAACTGTGTCAGTCTGTATGTTACTTTTTGACGCCTAAACCACTGAACAGATTTCGATAAAATTTGGCAAGGAGATAGATGGCATCCTGGGGAAGGAATAGACTATTTTTTGTCCCGGTAGCACGTTCCCGTGGGATAATTTCCGACATCCACGCGGGCGAAGCCGCGGGCAGAAGCTAGTCTTTCATAATACACTCGAGAGCAATGAATCCGGGTCACTTAAAGAATGTTAAAAATCTCGGAAACTAAAAATGATAGGTTAATGCAATAAATTGTATTTAATAGACAATGTAATACTCCTTAAATGAAAGTAAAAAAAATATGAGTCACCATACATTTTATTAACACAAAATTACATAAAGAAAAAAACTGCTGATCTCTCCTTAAAACAAAAATAGGAAACATGAAATTTTTGAACTTTATTACGATTTTCTTGAATTTTAATACTTCGTATTGCCTCCTCGTGCTTCCATTACTGCGTTTACGCGGTTTGGCATGCTGTACACCAAGTTCCTTATACGATTTTGGGGAATATTCTCCCATTCCTCTGTGAGAGCAATTTTGAGCTCACGAAGCGTGATTGGGGGAGGGTTTCGTTGTTTTACGCATCTGCCTAGCTCGTCCCAAGCATGCTCGATCGGGTTGATATCCGGGCTGCGCGCTGGCCACTCCATACGAGTAATGTTCATCTCTTGAAGGTAGTCATTCACAATCCTACCTGTATGAGGTCGGGCATTGTCATGCATAAATATAGCATCCTCACCTAAATTGACCATAAATGGACCAACGTGATCATTGAGGATTTCTTCCACATATCTTACGCTAGTTAAAGAGCCGTTTTCTATGATCACCAGCTCTGTGCGACTTTCAGAAGAAATTCCGGCCCACACAAGTACAGACCCACCACCGTAGGCTACTTTTTCTTCGATGCATGCTTGCTTGAATCTTTCCCCTGGTCTTCGATACACTCTGTGTCTTCCATCGTGCTTGTAGAGCATAAATTTTGATTCGGCGGAGAACATAACTTTTGACCAATCTTCAATACTCCAATTTACGTGGCTCTGGGCATATCTTAGTCTTGAAATACGATGCCCACGCTCCAGTTTAGGGCCGTTTGCAGGTCTAAGGGGTTTTAAGTTAGATTCAGCAAGCCGACGTCTTACTGTCCATGCACTTGGGTTACTTCCTCCGAGGCGTCGAAACTGATTTGTGAGTTCAGTTCCTGTGAGAAAGCGATTTCGAAGCATGGTGTTCACCAAGTATCGGTCTTCTCGTGCTGTGGTACACCTGGTTCTGCCCGTTCCTGGTCTGCGTAGGTTAGAACCAGTTTCTTCGTAACGTCGGAGAACTCTTTGTACTGTTGACAGCGACACACCGACAGTCCTGGCTGTATCGCGCTGACTCCGGCCGGTTTCCAGCATTGTAAGTATTCTGGTGCATTCTTCAGGCGTAAGCGACATAATTTCAGCTTGAATAATGAATATAGAGCGCTATCAACATGGTTTATGTACCCACATAAATGACAGATTACAAACAAAAGCAAAACCAAATGCTGTAATTTCGTAGTTCCATCTTCGAAAGTGGCCCTTTTTCAAATTTGATTTTTTTATGATATAACTTTACAATAACTAAGAAGTTTTAATACCTTCATTTAAGGAGTATTACATTGTCTATTAAATACAATTTATTGCATTAACCTAGCATTTTTAGTTTCCGAGATTTTTAGGATTCTTTAAGTGACCCGGATTCATTGCTCTCGAGTGTATATTGTTTCACTCCTAATATATGAACTTTCGAAGTAGTCGAGTATCTATGAGCCATATTTATGAAATCATTATGTCCGTATTGTAAGTATAGGGTTGTAAATTGTAACACCAGAAGAAATCAAAGTCTATCGCTAAAAAAAGTAAATAAATCCAGTTGTCCGTGTAGCCATTTTTAAGATAATATTAGGTATTATAACATTTATTATAACTTCGTTTCATCATCATTGTTTTTTTGAAATAACTTTTTTTTTTAAAGTGTATCTTGTTTTATCTATTAGTTGTAAGTACGTAAACTTTGTAAATACTTATCTTTATTTGCATAAAATGTGGAACTTAAATATAAAGGATGTTACAGATATCCTAGCTCAGGACACATTGCACATTGCAATAAACATTTGCGTAAGCACGATATTGCCATTTCCATACACCACTTTCAAGTAATTTCCCAAGGTTTGTCGACTAATCGTTAGGGTGTGCTAGAGTAATTTTCATGACATGACATTTAATTATGTAACAACGTAATTGCATTGGCAAACAAAATGACGTTGGCAAGTGAGAAGTGCACCCCGAACGGTGACCGTGACCGCACTTCAGACACCGCAGTATCAATACCGTTCTAGTTTAAGTGTGGTATATTGTAATTTACTCTATTTTATTTAAATTTATAATCGCATGTTTAATTATCATTTTATTAACAATAAACTCCTCCCAACCATCTTAACCGATGTACCTACTTGCGTGTTGTTGCCTTATAAGATGTAACTACGATGGAATTGGTCTAACAACGATCTACACGGGGCTCGTGATGAAATCAGGTCAAATTGTAATCGCTGCACGAGCCTACGGAATGTAGGTCGGGCTAATGTTAGATCTGCGCCGGCGCACCACCCTTTGGATAAAAGCAAAATCAAACCAAATCGCACTGGAGGCTTAAAATAAATCCATGCACGTTCCAACTTAAACTCTCCTGGATTGTGGAATAAACAAACACTATAATATCATGCGCTAAGACGCTGTACAGACGTGGCTAACATTTTGGTTTTCAACAAGACCACAATGTTGCTGAAATAATGGCAATGTAGTAAATAGATTTCTGTATAATCTCAAATATAGCCATCCATCAGCTATTCAGTGCTAAGCCTAGGCTGGTCAATTACTAAATTGTATACCGTTGTTTTACCTTGCGAAATATCACACTATTCTTATTTACATTCAATTAATCATCATCCCAGCGGCATATATAATACATAGGTACGTAGGTATGTTGCAGATGACGCGTACATTTTAAACACTCGGTTGATAATTTTATTATTTGAATGATCAAGACTCCCGCAAACAGGCGCGACGCGACTCTAGTAGAACAATTTCTATGAAAACTTCATGGACATTGTTCTACGAGAGTCGCGTCTCGCCTGTCTGCTGGGAGCCTTCAGTCAGCATGAGCAGCGATATGAACGCATAGGTACAGTCGATAAAAGAACAAAAAAACAACCTACTTGTTTTTGGAAGTCCAACCCATTTCCATAAACAAGTCGGTCGGTTGTTTTGTTTTGGAAAAAGATTTTTATTTTTTACTTGTGGTGTCCCACAAAACTTCTTGCTATTTTTTATTTTACATTGCAAGAAGTGGTATAAACATCTAGACGGAGTAGATTAAATACGTATTATCTTATTTAACGCAAAAACCACTCATCAGTATTTGACCAAATTTATATGGCAACACCCCTAAGGTACCCTTGGTAGCCTTTTCCAATAAAGAATCATCGAAAGCGATCGACGTGGTAAAGAATAATCACTCCACGAACATACATAAAAATACTCCTTTTTTAGAAGTTTGATAAAATAGACGCGATTACGTTTACTTCTTGCTTCGATTGATATTCAGCTACGTTCGCTATCGCTATGTTATTGTACAGTAGGCCGCACGTCAGTGGTATCGCTTTGACTGGCCTAGCGTAGCATGGAGCTGCAATAGAATAACAGGGCATCTTTTAGGCAGGGTTCGAAAGGATAATTATCAATGATAATTATCATGATAATTATCGTGATAATAACAGATGGATAATTATCGATTGATAATAACAAAAACTTGCGCTCGGTTTGGTCAATCCGATTTACTCAATCTAAACAAATAATTTTTATTTAATATCCAAGTGCATATTAAATAAAAATTATACTCACTAGCACTGACGTGCGACCCACCGTACTGCGGCAAAACTGTAACTAATACGTGTAGATGAAAATCCAGATTACCACGTATTATGTGCAGTATGAAAAATGTCAAAATATATTGGGTATTAACACCTGAGCAAAGACCACTCAAATTGTGCCACAATGCTTGGTTCTTCGCCTTCGTATCCAACCCAATGTCAGTATTTTATGTAAAATTCATAATTAGAAGTATTCACATACAGTATGTGGCCAGACGCATTCAAGTAGCCTAATTGCCATAGAGACAATCAATGCAGGCCTTGATGCTCGCATGAGACTCGCCCACCTGCAAAGTGACGTCATTATGCAACGCTTACTGCACTTGCGTTAACTATCATTTTACAAAACAACTCGTAATTAGAATAGCTAATTTCAAGGTATCTTTCGTCATACATATAATTTATTGACATAATAATGTCAGAGGTTGATCATTTAGTTCTATTCCTGGAATGGACAACCTTAAAAAGTATTCATTGCCCTAAATTGGTAATTGTAAATTATGTTTCCAAAAAGACATAATTATTTAAGTACAGTTAGTCAGCACCAAAGTCGATGATCCTTCGAAAGTTTGATTTTATGTTATATTTAGACATGCCATCACAAAGTTTTTATTCACTAAGGGGGATTAATTATAAACGTTGCTTAAAGTTAAGAGACGTTTAAACGTCAAAAATGTACGTTTAAACTGGGACTAATCATTACTTAACTTTAAGCAACGTTTATAAATAAACCCCTTAATCTCTTAGTGGTACTTTAGAAAGCGTAAGACCTACTTATGTTGTTGACTGTCCTTCCCTACTACCTAACGAAATGCAAAATGTTAATTAATAAAATAAAATAGCACAATTTGTGCTCCAATAAACTAATAACAATAAATTGTTAATAATAATTAAAATATAAAAAAAAAAATATATAATAATAATAAAATAAATGATAATAAAAATAAAAACTAAAAAAAATAACAAAAAGAAATTGTTAATTGTTGTTGTGTATTCAGAATGCACCATTCAACATAATTTTATTTTTTTGTTTCAGAATCCGTCACAATCTGTAGCTGTAAAAGTGGTGACGAAGAAAGGTATACAAAAAGCTTCAGAGATTCTGGTGAAGGAGATAAAGATCCTTCGTGAACTCACTGCCCTCCACCACACCAACTTGGTCGCCATGCACGACTGTATGGACAGCCCCGCCTACGTATATGTCGTCATGGAGGTAAGTTAATGATAAACATTATGTTAATATAAATTATATAATTTTCCAAGGCACCGGCGAGATTGTCTTTAACAGACAAAAAAAATATGAACAAGCAAAAACTAACTAACAAACTTTTTACAGTTCAAACTTGCTACAAGCATGTATTTGTGTGCTCGAGTTGTTATTTAATGTGACTCATCCGGTAAAGTTTATTGCCTTTTGGTCAGTCAGACATTTGGGCCTTGGGGGTAAATGACAGCCTCGCAACGATTAGAATAGAACAGAATACTCTTTACTATGTACACCATAAAAATTACAGATATAAATGTAGACATTTTACAAGGTGCATCGATCTTTAATATTAGTGATCGGTGATAGGGTGACACAATGGCGGTCACAATGATCGTACGTTTTCAATCCTTTCTACGTTTTGAATATTTTTTCGCGTGAGCGCAGTAGGCCATATTTATCAAATATTGCCATTTGCCATTACAAACAATAATCTTGAGGCGATATTTCTCAAACAGTGGCTAAAATAACTCCCGTCAGAGAACCGTTTACCGTTGGCAGAAGTGTTTCTATTTTCAAACACGCTTCGGCTTTCCATTCGGCGCAGGCTAACCCCGAAGAGGCGAAGACATAGATTGAAACAATTTCTTCACCCAATGCTCATCATTTTAATTTCCGAAATGCAAGAACGTACAATCAATCTATTTACTAGTCGGTAAAAAAATACGTTGAATCGCACCCGCAAACATTATAACCATGAAGTCACTTCATGGTTATAATGTTTGCGGGTGCGATTCGCTATCGCAACCAAATGATCGGATATTGTTCCCTTTGATTATTCATAATGTAATGCTTAGATTGGTGCAAATAGTAGGCCAACACGTTATAAATATAATTCTTAGTCCTTAGTCAGTGTTATAAAATTTACGTAGCAAGTACCTTGTGGTATAAATATGTGTAGGACTGAGGTAACCAGTACTACAACCGCTAAAAAGTGAAAAATAAAAAATACTTTTACAAAAAAAAAAAACGACTGCTAAAATAAATAGAAAGTATGTTTTGCACTCAGTGTTTTTTTTTTTTAAGTCGGTTGTTTTCTGATAAATACATAATCAATTTTAAAGTTTTGAAGACCTCTTGAATGTCCGATAAAATTTTAATAAACGTACTTAGTAAATATAAAACGTAATCAAAGGCGAGTGGCTTGACATTTTTATCGCATATGGATTAAGGGCAAGGTAACTAGGTTACGGACAATAATGTAGCCATTTTACTTTATAATATCCTGATATTTAATCGTTGCAGCAAAGCGATGTAGATCAAATACGTCAAAACGAGCCATTGTATGGTAATGAAGTAATAATTGAATGATTCCGGAATTGCGCAAAAAGAAAAAAAGTTCTTGTGACTGGCTTTATTTCTTTTGTATTTGCTTTAAAAAATGTGGATTTCTTATACAGAGTATAGAGGGACACAACAACACGACAACATCGACACGCACCCTGTTATCATGGATTCAGTAGGTACATGGTTTTGGACCCACCTACGTTGAAGTATTTCGCAGGTTATAAAAAAAAAATGCTATTCCGTACATTTTGAACGCGTAGGTAATGCAATTTTCTATGAAACAGTAGTATTTTTTTTATCCGACGAAAATTTTCTCCGCTAGGATGTTTAGAATCTTAGGCAGAATTCATGATTACAGTTTGCCCGCCAATGTCCCTGCCATGCCAGCCTGTATTGTTACTAAACATAAAATTAATAATTAAGTAGGTAACACATTACTTTAAAATATCGTGTATTTTATTTTCGGTTACTACATATAATTAAGTATACATATTCTATGTCTAGTACGCAAACGAAATGTTCATAATACCTAAATCGTAAATGTTCGGTTTCTGGCGTACCAAGTCTAAATTTTAATATTTGACTCTATCTAATGGATTAGACATGGAAGATATACCTAATTTAGAATTACATATTATCGAAATGATTTTTTATTGGTGTGTCGACAACCATGCCGGCTTCCGCATGACATGCGCGCTTGTGGATTCGCAGCAAGGTCACTACGCATTAGATAAATAGTAGTCGGCTTCACCACGCAGGCAGGGCGTGCCGCACGTTGTCCGTTGTCGTCGCAGATTACCTAAATTCATTTGATCTGTTGCCCCGGACACGATGCTTTTCTGTATTGCGCAGTTTAAAACCGTAAAAGGTCAAGTCAAATCAAGATTATACAGTAAATAATTAAACAATGTAGCGAATTCTTATCTGAGTCAGAACTTTGAAGCGGTCACCATAGCAACGTGCTATCGGGTTCGACCGATGCCATGCGATGCCCTACTACCCTATTTATCTATTACCTATCCTATTTATCCTTAAATAAACATTCAAAATTACTGCCATGTTATGTACCTATACAAAGGATATTGATAAACAAATCGTTATCTGTTTAATTTACTATAGGTAGGTAATTAGATGGTTTTCGGTTCTAATACCTAGTTTTATTCATTGTCAAAATTAAGCAACATATTTTCATGTGTCATGTTGGTCACGTACTCAGAGTCGCATTTTCCGGATATAACCCCATAACCCTGTATATCTTTTCACATTTGTGTATCAGCATTTTGCAAATTGATATTCATCCCGTCTCTAATATCAATAATTTAATTAAGTATAGAATGTTGATTAAGTATGAGTAAGATTACGAAAGGCGACGAAGTGTCTGTTAGGATCCCACACGTGTCGCCTCTGTACGTGTATCTGCCTCGTGGCGAGATACCTACCTACATATTAATAAATAAAACTATATTGTCTACCGTTCTTTGCTGATAAATAGATTATTGCGCAGAAATGACATTCGTCATCGCCAACAACGTCGATACCTACGTATCGACGTTGTTGGCGATGACGAACGTAGGTAATGCTTAAGCTTAACGTAATGTAGATGACAAAGACAAACAAAATACAACAGTAAATGTGTCGTAATTGCATAAATTAAAGTTGTTATAGGAGCACTCTGTTTATGTATGAAGGAGAAATAGCTGAATATTATTATAAAAAAAAAAACATAACATCATAGTCTATGAGAGTCCTATAGAGACCAATAATATTTTCTGCAACATTGTTGTATGTTTACATGCGACATATATAGAATAAACACAATATATTTCGCGGCATAATACCACAGATTAGGAATAATACTCTACATAAATGCTACAATACATTTCAATGCATCAAATTCAACGTTTGCCAAAAGATATATCGGATTCTGTTCAAATTCTATATCAGTATAGTAGTGTCTATGTCTAGCTAAACATTCGTCTTATTACAAAACACGATCTAACTTTAGCCCGAGCCCTAAGCCTTCAGGCCAGATTTTGAATTTCGAACTTTATGGCGACAACCTAAGACCAGACTTGTCAGATTTCGAAATGGAACTGTATTTCGATATAAGTATGATAGGTTTTTATTAAAAAAAGACTCGATAGATTAAACCATGTCTAAAAAAATCTTTGTTTTGTAATAAGACCGAATATGTCGATCAGAAACTTGCCCAGTTAGATAATCCTCAAGATGATAATTGATAATGAACTACATTAACTATTTTTACGTAATTATTGTGTGTGTCGTTAATTCTGATAGTCATAGGTTGAGCTTGCTTCTATGCTTGGTAGCTAACATTATCGTTGCAATTTACTGCGTTATTTGTCGTCTTTGTTGGTGGACTTGGCGAGCATAGTTAGAATTATTTTTGCTTCTTTCCAAATGTATGTGTATTTGTAATTATAAATAAACTTCAAGGGCACACGAGTCAAATGAACGCAGCAGGTCACACCCGACGTGCTAAAGACAAGTACCTGCGACGCTATTCGTGTATAATATTACGTACTTGTACTTTTTTTCATTGCGTAAAAAAAACTAAAACAGCAATGCCCTCATCGCGGTACAAAGCCAAACTCAAGTTCATTGGCACGATTTCCTTTTAGTCGCCATGGCTGCTGTGGACCATGACTCTACTAATTGGCATCGTCAACGTTTTGGATGTTTATATATAACTTCACTCTATAATCTTCATTATGTAACTCGATATACAACAGTACCTAACGTCAACAAATTGAGTCGTTAACTAAGAAAATATTCTGATGTTATAATTATTCATTTTATACTTTCTTAATAAAACAAGGAGATTTTTAGTTTAGAAGCCAAATTGTACTAAGCTTTCGTTCACTAATTTTTAATTTACAATCTTATAATTTTGAACAGAAATCCAACGTGGAACATTTGTTACAAATACATTACTTGCTAAGTTGCAATTTGACCACGTTTAAAATAATCACACTCGTCGTCACCCACCAGTTAATATTTTAATAGCAAGGAAAAAAAATACAACCCGGAAGGACCAAAATTGTAGCTACTGCGTCGTATTTATTCTGAGTTGCCATTGTGATACGAATGAGTATATCAAGCTCCTAGCTAGAGAGTTAGAAAAAACCGGCCAAGTGCGAGTCGGACTCGCGCTCGAAGGGTTCTGTACCATTATCTATAAAAACGGCAAAAAAAATCATGTCTGTTGTATGGGAGCCCCCTTAAATATTTATTTTATTCTGTTTTTTTGTATTTGTTGTTATAGCGGCAACATACATCATTTGTGAAAATTTCAACTGTCTAAGTATCACGGTTCATGAGATACAGCTTGGTGACAGACGGACGGACAGCGGAGTCTTAGTAATAGGGTCCCGTTTTACCCTTTGGGTACGGAACCCTACAAAGTTTTCAGCCAGTCTAGGAGGTTCTTATTTCTTAGATCTAGATCTATACATTTTGGAGAAATGACTTCCTTAAAACTAAATTGATAACTCCTGCCTTTTGAAGTCATTTAAAACTAAGCTAATGCTAATAATGCTTGGTTTTTTTGCAATGTAATGTTGATTTTCATATCTCAAAACAGCACCTCATTATCTAGACACGGTCTTCAGACTGTACATACACACAGTACTTGCCACCCAATTTAAACTGGTCACGTGCTGTCGTCGAGATTGGGACAGAACACGTGTGGCTTGACAATGTTCCTTATTCGTACAAACTCACAACACTTTACGAGTAGCTAAACTATTCATCCTTCCTTATGTTTATGTCATTGATGAAAGCTCAAATTTTATATGCTCCACAAAATAATATGAAGTGATTAATTGATTAAATATATGCTTTTTTGTCATTTTAAATGTTGTATCATCTCTAAATATTCATTGAGCGTCTCCAGGACTCGGAGAGGCCTGATGCGGAAATACTTACTAAGACGGTTGGCACTGCTGTAAAGTGATTATTGTCTATCACATTATTTTCGTTGCTTTTATAGACCAATGAGTGCTGCTGCACTTTCCTTACAATTTATTTATTATTATTAATTTGACCTATTTTTATTACCTACCTAAATTCTATAGATTTTATTGCACTGAACACACTAGTAGTCCAGAGGGCCTAGACAAATGGCATTCGCTTCGGAGCGATTCTATTTCTACAATCGCTATCGCTTTCGCTAATGATTCCAAAAACTAGCGATAACGCTCGTCAAAAAGTATCCCTTGGCTATGCATCTCTGTGGAAGTACCTAATCTTTCGACGCTGTCGATTCATTTCATAATCGAATGTTGTTTACATTGTCTAGCTAATTTTTATTCGTTGACCTACGATCACGTGACATTTCGATAGCTTATGTCAACCCCATACATTTTAGCTTTTCTACTAGCGTTATCGTTAATCGAATGTTACTTTGTCTAGGCCCTCAGGTGATGAAGGGTGATCCCGTTAGAGTAGTTGTGAAGCTATTGCGAAAAAAGCACATTCACTGCGCACAGTGTGCGCGCAGCATAAACAATGTATGTACTAAGGTCATCTGCCGATCAAATGCATTGCATGCACGTCTGATTTCATGCCGGATGGAACTGAATCACAACACACAACAACATGTATGAAACAGATAATGTTAACTATGTTTAGATTTAAGCTTTCATTTTACATCAACAGCATTAACAGATTTGGCTCGAGGTTCTGCTGAATATGGAACAGCTTTTAGAACGCTTTCGTTTGGTGTGATTTATTTAAAAAAAAAACAACTTCCTATTATGTCAAGAGAAAGAACTACACCGTACTATTTTTGCGCCCGCTTTTAGTATTAACAACACCTGCGGCTGTTAATATGTTTGCCAAGCCTGGTGATGATAAATATGGCAATAGCATTTTGCTGACGCACTCTCATTTCATGCCGGTTGAATATAACCTCAAGTTCTATTTTATTTAACAATTTCCACATTCAGAACCCATTATTACGTAACGTTTGTACGTCACCTGGCTTTAGATCGTTTCCGCTTCTGTATTACGTACGTTTGATGAATGAGGACTAACTAACATGAGTGCGCCTGAAGCCCGTTTATTTGGAATTGTATCCGAAAATTTATTGCATGAATGAATACATGGAACAGTTTTGGATATATTATTAATATTACTGTATCAACTTTCATAATCAGAATAAGGAGTTAATTTTTAATACCTGTACATCACAAACAATTTTGTAGAAGTGTTGATATCAAGATTGTATTGACTTAAAAATCGCAGATCTATGATTCATTTAGATACCTACTGACATATAAAAACATTTCTCACTCTTCTCTTAGCGGTTGTGATTTCACACAATAAGATCGGGCTCGTACAATGAACTGTGATCACTTTGAACAAAGACGCGCTCCACAAAGATAAGCTCGTTTAGGTTGTTCGTTCCGACGGTACACACGTGAATTTTCATAATTTTACTTTATACTTATTCAAAAGGTTCTAAAATGGTATGTAAGATTATTTAATTCAGCGACTATTTGAACTACGTTATACTTATCTCAATTCGTTTTTGATCCATGATTTATGGTAGGTACTTACAGTTATCTACCATAAAAATAACTCATGACCAATAACAGTGTAATGATTTTCGTTAAGTAAATCCATAATCATCATATTAATTCAATTAGTTCCTTCGGGATTTTATGGAAAACAGACATGTAGCTACATGTTCAGTTAGCAACACTAATTAGCTCATAGCTCAATTAAACTAACTGAATAGGTATGATGTATGAATAATATAGCACGGGCAATGGGCAATGATAATATGAACACAAAGAGATATATCGTTACAGTCAGGTGGTGACCTCGTGGTCGCATTAATATACGACTGGTTCTCGCGGGCCCTAGATCTCGCACGTGGCCGGTTGCTGGCTAAGTGGCTACACTGGGTACATGGGCCACCTTGGCCCTTCTCTCAACGGGGCTTTAATAGTTACTGAGTGATATAGATGTTAGTTCTCCTTTGATTATTGTGCAATTAGGTATAATAATCCTTAGGATTATTATAATTGCACAACAAATATATTGCTGCGGTACCGGTAAAACGGGGTGAATAGGAACGGCAGGGGTGAATCGTAACGAAACTTTAAAAGGAATTTTAACATTTAAATAATATAATTTGTTGCCAACAGGGACACGTAATCGTTAATTATAATACAGTATACACGTTAGAGTCCTTTTTTGGCGACAGACTATAATATTTCAATGTTAAAATCCCTTTTAAAGTTTCGTTGCGATTCACCCTTGCGTTGCTATTCACCCCGTTTTACGGTATGAAAATTTATAACTACGATGGTATTATATCCATCTATCATATACTTTTGAAAAAATAGTAAGTTGAGAGTAGACTAGTGAATCATCTTTTAGATGGGTAGACGTATGGATAGGATAGAACATTATTTTCTAAGAGGTGAAAGATACTCTTTCAATAATACAAGACTACACAAATTTATTTACTATTAGCCTTACTAACTTATCCTTGCTAATTCGTTATTACTTTCCTCTCCGACGTAAAGTCCTCGTACTAGTCTACCTAGCTAGTATAAAAATATGAAATATCAAATAATCTGTCGATAAGGAAGGCCTCAAGTGTGTGTACTATTCTCTTCAAAAATCTGTCTCTCCACATATGTCATAGTTAGTTAGATATTCAAATTGTCCATAGATATAGAGTAGTTAAGTCAGCTAATAATAATATGAGTTAAAAGCATGTTGCATGCATGCTGACACGATCACTGGTCTAGACAAATCGGCATGCTCGATTGCGTCAGACTGGTTTCTCTCAGCGCTGCAACGCCCCGGCAAGAGCTGGAAAGTGTCGTGCCGGAAACCACAGCTTTCTATCTATACTGCTCTTGTCATTTAAAATACTACCACTAAACACTTTCGGTCGTCATGAAGTAATAGTTACCAGCCGCAGTCTGTCCTCGTTAATGCACCAAATGATTTTACTTTCCTTTGTAAATGCTTTTGCTTATTCATATTTACTGCAGTACATAGGCAACATTTTATAATTATGCTGTTGTTGCCTACAACTATCATTCTTGTATGTATATCGCGCTTCAAACTTAGCGTTTTGATGTCCCAAATCGAGTGTTGATGATGAAATAGTTTCATATAGTACAACCGGTTTGAAGAACACACGCCTACGCTTGTTAAACATGAATTTACATGATACAAAGACAAGGTCTAGCGATCTCATGTAGTTCCCACTTCTCGTCGCGAGTCGCGTCTTACGGTGTCTGTACTGATTAGTATGTAATTTCTTTGTTTAGAAACTGTGCCAACAAACCACATCACACGGTATGCTCGTTTTAGTCCATTCAAAGACATCAAACTATGCACCTATGCACAATGCACCTCTATCTAAAATAGAATGTTGTTTGACATACAATTTTTTTGAAAAAAAGTATTGTTGGATCTTCTCATGTGGTTCGAGGAGAACTCAGGCATCTCGTTTATTTAAACACAAGCAGAACTCAATTGAAACCTATAAAAGAATATTATAAATGAACGAAATACTTGTAAATAAATTAAACAGGGTCAATGATTTTCCAGAATTGTTGAACACAAATATGAAGCGAACGAGGGCACTGCACTTGAGTCATAACTTCAAAAGTGTTCGTATATCTACTACAATATAAATCATATAGGCATAATCTTGCGTGTCGTTGATCAAAACGCGGACTTTGGTAGATTTACACGTGTACACTTTACATGTATGCCGCATGGCATATACTGAGCCCGCTGTTCTACGCAGGTAGTATATTAGTTTTTGCACCAAGCGCATAACATACAGACCCACGAAGTAAATAGTGTACAGAGCTTACGATTGAATGTCAACGACCCTCCCAATTAACTAAAGTAAGTACCTAGTTTCTTTATATCCTTTTTCTTTTAAAGAAAATGAATACCGGAGAACCAGCTGCTGGTATACATGTTTCAAAAAAATAAAGCACACGCTATTATTAAGTATTGTTGTTGTATAACGGAGTGTAACGGGACATGGTATGGTACAGGTTGTCGGTCAGGTAGGCAGGCAGTCAGCCGCACATCCGCCTGCGTTGCGTCTTGTACCGACTGCCGCGACCCGCTCTTTTACGTAGCTTTTCTTTTCACATCAACTTTCATCCACAATTCCATTGTTGTTCTGCGTGTGTGACCCGCGTAGCCGACCTTTAACCGACCTGAGCATGAAACTAATATTTCTAAATTACGCGGATTTGCGCGACTTCTCATAGGAATTGCACCAATTGAAAAAATCTTTCAGTTTATCAAACCAAACTTTTATCTATATCACCATGTTTCCGATAAAATGCGCAACTGAATTTTCACTAAATAAACAAACAAGTAATGTAATTGAACTACGCAAAACTTTTATCGTTCATTAGCGTTTACGTGAAAAACATGCATGCAATGCCTACTACGTAGTGATCAATGAAATGTGACGTTTTCTGAAAATAAAAGTCAATTAAAATATACGTATAATGTTACTGATAGAAAATGTTCCTATAGGTACATAGTATGTTTTACAGTTACAGGTTTCGGGTTCCTGTTGAAATGTGTGAGCTTACGACTGGCCGCGTAACTTGCGTTCTTCAGACATCTAGATTTAATGATAGTAGGTACTTATCTAATCATTACTGCTTGCAAATCGAGATAATATGAAATGAATACGTTAAGTCTGTCTCGGTCTCAAAGTCATTAAAAAAATAATGTGTAAGTACCCGCGACTCAATCCACGTGGAATTATGAAAACAGTACAAAGACCACCAAATTATACCAATATAGCTGTGCTCTGATGGGCACTGTGCGTGGATGTCGACAACATCATTGAATTGACTGTAGGTACTAATCGACAATATGCACCTCAGTAGGTGCCAATAAGCAAGATAATGAAAAAAAAAAATACGTTAACTTTTCCGTGTAACAAAATTAATTACTACCAACGCCATCTTTTGTAAATAATACTTAGCTATTAAATTTCCGATTTTAAAATTTTGTTTGGCTAAAAACCGTCAATTCTAATCGATTTAAGAATATTAATTAAGTATTAAGAAAAGGCAGGCGTATACGTTAGAAACTAACAGGTCTACCCCATGTCTACTTAATTCACAGACAACTTAGAAGTTGTCTGTGACTTAATTTAACTACTAACGCCATCTAGAAACGATTAAGTAAACTATAATTCTGCAAAGACCAAATCAATCATGCGTCATGGATGCATGATCTAGGTTTGAATAGGACAGGACTATCACAGTATATTGTGACTACATTCACAAAAAACTTTTTTTACAAAAATAATTAACGAATTCCAATAAAAACACTAAAAAGTGAAAAATTTCGGAAGTCGGTGTCTTTGGTTTTTTATTTTCGTTTTTTGCCACCGACTTCCGAAATTAGTAATTTTTCACTTTGTAGTTTTTATTTTTCACTTTTTGGTTGTGGTACCTACCCCACACAAATTCGTACCACTACTTGATATTAGGTAAATAAAAGTGACAGGAAATTATTAAAACATATCAATATAAACTAAGTGGAAAAAATACGCATTGTTAAGGATAACTCAAAAACTGCTGGTCAGGTTGATCAAGTTATATGGGACCACATGAGAAGTACCAGCTTTCAAATAAAAAAGAATAATCCAATTCGGTTCACCTAGAAAAAAGTTCTGAGGTAACACACATACACACAAAAAGTTTTTTATTAGTAATTTTATATTTTGAATTGCTTCTTAATATATATTTTTTTTCATTTTTCTCACTTATAAAAGCAATCAAGAATAATGTACCCAGGATTTTGTAATATCTTGATTTAAAAAGAGTTTCCTTGGAGTTTCCTGCCCGTTCTTTCTACGTTTTTTTCTACGTTTTGGAATGGGCAACTAGTTTCAACTTTCTGACTAACTGACCGACTCTTTGACAATTCAAAAGTGCCTGTAAATGGTTTAATTGAAATAAATGCTTTGAGTTTGAGTTAAATAAAATACAACGCATGAGACTCGCACAATTTCATGAACGTAGATTACGGTACACATACCTTTTCTTCTTTCTCCTAGTTGTTAGATCGGTCAATTTTAAAAGTGAAGATTCAAATGGCTAAGAGATTAGCCATTTGAATCTTCAGTTTTAAAATTCTATTTCTATCACAAAAATACACAAATAAAGGTAAAACTGTATTGACTCAATACGCAGCGAATCGAACGAAACAGTCAGAAACGTCAACTTGACAAATGGATTCAGTTATCATAGACAAAAATAATGCGGTTTTTATTTTGGAAGTTTCTCTTTGGTCGCACTGTTGCCAAATCGTGAATCTTGACATAACGGAAGAATTTTTATACCAAAGTTATACTATACAGATATATTAAATAGTTTATTTGTAAAAAAATATTCTCGACATGTTCTTAATTTATTACAGGTACCTATAACAGACTATACTAAGTATAAGAATGGAAAAGATGCGGTATAACACATTTTTATTTGTAAGGCTGTAAAAATATTTCCATGTTATATAAATTGGAAATAATCCATATTTATTTTTGTTTAGACTAGTTAGACTAGTTTGAAAAGATAAGACAAAAAAATGTTGGATTTTTATGAAGGTAGTTGTGTTACGAATATAAAACCAAATATTTGAAAATCGCAGACAGTTAGCAAAATACACGCTCGTAGGCTGCCTCCAATTCAAAATGACAATTTTAGTTTTGGAAGTCGGTAGCATTTTGGCAATAAATGAACAAAAAATGTCGGCTCGTCTTTCATTGACTTGAATGTACCCTGGTGGCTGAGAGTATGTCATGCTCACTCAAATGTTTCGCTGGTGGTGGCGTGTGTGTTGGATCATTAAGTTCCCTTCAAAATGGTTGAGCTGAATGGTGCTGATCCATGCGTCATGTTCGTGAACGGGCGCCGTCAGTACTGGTCAACTCTTGGCTGCCACGGCTTATTTTAATTTAAATTTTTGAATTGTTTTTTATCTTTTTTATTACGGATACTTTATACGTGCACGTCTTTCTACATCGTTCTCACATTTTTAATTTGAACATGAATGATGTAAACAATTTGTTTTTTGTAACTATATGTTGATTTAAAAGAGTGTCCATGGAGTTTCTTGCCCGTTCTCCTCCATAGGTACCTACTACGCTTTGGAATGGGCAACTAGCTTCATTTTTCTGACTGACTGACCCTTTGACAATTCAAAAGTGCCTGTAATTGGTTTATTTGAAATAAATGCTTTGAGTTTGAGTTGAGTTTGAGTTCGGACGGAACTCCGTGAAGACAGAACTGAGTCCTGTATAAATATGAGTGTTGCCGTTTGCGCGCGTAATGGCCAACAATCGCGCGTAGCGCGCATCGGCCGACTTGAATGACACAGTTTTTTGTTACCGACTTTTTTTTTGTTCGTCCATGGGCAATACAAACAAAACATAGTCGGCAACTTCCAAAAACATTCCCCTAAAACGTAAAACGAGTTTTAGATGACTTATATTTTGCCCCTAAAATGTAAATACAGCGGTCACGTGCACATATCCCGAGAACTATTCACTAAATATAAAGTGCAGTTAAACAAGTCACTGCTAATTAATTTACTACAAAAACACCAGTTTTTTGTAAAAACTAGTTGTAATTGAAATAAATTAGTTCCGCATATTAATGGAAAGAAGTTTTAAATAAACACCTTGTTTATTGCGAAATTATACTTAACTATTTCAAAGTAAAAAAACAAGTTATGCATGCTGTTTTCGTAATGTTACGATTATGGTATTAAATTATTTACAAAAATACTGCGACGTCAAAAAAACTTAATCTATGTCCATATCATATTATAACTTAAAACACTAATTCATTCACACATTTTGGGCCTGGTAAAGGATGGCATTAACTTTGACTTTCGTCAATAAATTATAACATTCAGATCGAATCATATCTCAACATAATTATACCACATACAGAACTAATATTTTTTGATTACACAGGAGATTTCTCCTGGAGCGGGACTTCTTCAGGCGTGGTTCCATTTGCATTAACGCTTGTTCGTTCATTTGCGTTTCTTGGAGTTGAACTAAACCGATTTTTGATAGAACTCCAGTTTTTCTTAATTGTAATACCAGCTACCACAAGAACCATACCAGCAACAATCATTCCAATAATACTTTTATCGACACCTCCAGTTTTTGTTGCTATAGTGGTTGCTCTAACTACTTCATTTTCTGACTTATCAGTAGCTGCACTAGAAGACTCTGCATCTGTTGGCTTCGATTCTACCGATGCTTTTATAATTGCAGAATGGAGAGAGAAATCTCCAGCTGCTTCCTTGGTGTCATCATTAGCCAAAGTTGCTGTCTCGGGGGTATCCACCTTTGCTACTGGCGGGGCTTGTTCATTTTTCTGTGTTTCATTCTCTGCTTTCACATCAGGCGCAGAATTTACGGCTGGGTCGACATCATCCTCGGGTGTAGAACCTAATGCAATTAGTCCTGGTAATGCGAAATCTAATAGTTCCTCCTCCATACCCTGTGGTTGCGGCGCTTCTGGGCATTCAAAAGATTTTATACTACATGTTCCTGTACATACAACTGCCAAAGATGCTTTTAATGAGGTACACAAATCTTCCGCCAGACTAGCTGCAGCAGTAGGCAATGTAATTGTATGCAGAGCTTTGAAGTTAGAGAAGGATTCCGGTTTAAGATCCTGAAAATAATAATATTACATTTAAATGATTTGGTCATCTTGTTTATTAAACTTTTTATTCCGTTTATATGGACAGATTCTAAAGATCCTGTCTTTATCAGTTTTAAAGAATACAACGATTATAAAGATAAATTAAAGTACCTCTTTAGTACGAGGTATTATTATGTAATCACTAATAATCAGTGTAGTTCTCAGATAGACACTGTGCTATAAGCTATGTACTTACCGTTCTCATATCGTTGCCTCCCAGATCAAGTTCTTCTAACTTAGTGAGGCCAAAAGCATTTTTTAAATCTTGCGGATACTCTATTAGACGGTTGTTTCCGAGCTTTAAGCTTATCAGTTCAGGTAGTTCACTTATGGACTGAAATGAAAATAGTAATTCGTTAGTTTTCATTAGGGTATTAGCGTATTTATCTCAGGGCTCATTTACAAGATGCATAGTTAATTACACTTAATTGTTTCATTGTATTGAGGTCCTAAACCATATCAACAATCCTCAGCTGAAGCCCGGCAATTTTTATTTTTTACAATTTGCAGCTCTTTTTTACGTCGTATGTTGATCAAAACTCGATTGGCGACTGTAGGAATGATATATTTACTGAATAATAATAATCAATTTCATGGCAATCATCAAACTTTGGAAAGTTTCACTTAAGAATTTACATATGAAATATTCTGAAAAATTCTTATATGAAACAATTAACAAATATCCAAAGACTGACAATTGTTATGAAATTGATGATTATTATTCAGTAAATATATCATTCCTACAGTCGTGAATCGAGTTTTGATCAACATAAATGACGTAAAACAGCTGCAATTTACAAAAAACCAAAGAAAATTTTAATTTAGCAGGTTACAGCTGTCGCTTCAGCTTATTAGAAAGCAGCTAGTTCTACTGTTTGTGTGTCTGATGCAGTATTACAAATAAATCCGCTAAAACTACAATTACAAATTATAAATCATCTGTGCCAGTTGATCCAATATGAAGAGTGACGTCGTTGCCGGAAGTGGGTTAAACTGGTTATGGAGATTGTTTTTTGGACTTCGCCAATATTGACACACAATGCCGACATGGTGCAGCTAATGCAAAGTCTCAACGCACACCTTGCGGTTTCCTATTTATACCTACATATTATTAGCAACGCACTTTTGTTATACGTAGAATTGCATTGGCATAATTATTCATATAATTTCCTACGGTTATCCATAGGAAATTATATGAATGATTATGCGTTAATGTAATATAATGTCAAAGTTACTTGTCCAAGTTCTTTTTTTTTTATAATATTTGTTATTAATATTAATTACTTACACCGGAAACGATCTTCATGATTTCATTGTTGTTAACATCCAATATTTTTAAATTCTTCAAATCAGATATTTCTTTTGGTATTTCAGTTAACTTGTTATTCTGTAATTTTAGCTCCGTAGTTTTAGGATCCAACGGTTTTGGCAGTTCTGTTAACTCGTATCCAGAGCAATCTACAATGTATTTGTTTGAGTCTCCCTCTATATTACAAACGCATGGTTTAGGACAGGAATGTTCTTCAGCCGCGACTGCGGATACGTTATCTGTTAAGGCAGTTAATGGCACATCCTCAAGTAATGGTGCCGCTGGTGCTTCAGTTTCAGCGGCCACTTCAAGCGGCTCGTCTATGACGCCTGCCCCGCTGCCCTCTATTACGCTCCCATCAGATTCAGGATGATTGTCAGGTGGAAATTGATTGTCATTTTCAACAGGAATGTGTAATTCGTCATCGTTTTGAGCCAATGCAATCCTGGAAATTGATATTAATGCAATAATGACATGTGACTTTATCGAATTTATCGTACGGTGACGCAAAATTGTTACAAATAAGTAGGTGATAAAAATCGCGATAAGTGTATGTACTACAAGGGCGTAACTAGCACACTGTCTTAAGTTTTGATTGATAGAACAAAAACACACGTAGATTTATAATTTAGATACGAAAGTTAGATATCGCTGGTATCGTTGCAGTAGTTGAAACACTGTTTTACCTCTTTTATACCGATGTATTTGCTAAAAACTTGAACCTCTTTCAACCTCACCATATACACTTGCCATGCCCATGGTATTACCAGTCACCTTGTTTTTTTTTAATTACTTACATTATGTACTGTTATTAATTACCTAACTGTCTCATTGCTAAAACTAGAAGTACACTTTATTTCAAATGCTCGTGCTACTGTGTACTTCCTAGCATTACATGTACAAATATGTATTAACAACTACGTAACTGAAACTGCAAACTATGAAACACTTTCTCAATCCTTACCTACTTAATATAAAAAATGACATCAATGGCGGCTGTACTATAAATTGCAATTCGACTGTGCACTCACGTATATATTAGTTGGTAGATAAGAATGTGACTGTCTGTTGGAGAGAAAATAAGATCTACCAGCAACGGTTAAATAAAACAAATAGAAACTTGTGTACTTACGCAAATAGTGCCAACAATAGCACGAAAAGATGTTTCGAAGTCATGGTCACTCTCATATGCGAACACTACTACGTAGAAATATGCCAACTGACTTCAGGAGTTACCTGTCGTGGTACAAGTACCAGCGTAGCGTACAGCGCATAACTCACTGACACTTATAACTATTATCACTCAATGATAAGATTACTAACGGCATAGCAGCTTATCACAAATCAACCACGATAACGACGCTCCGCATAAACGAGAAAATATTAGGTGGTCGATTTTCAATATCACCTACGACCAACAAACAGCACGCAATGTATGAAGTGTTCGGTTTTATTTACACAGATATATGTGTAAACGATCGCGGCCGATACGCCACGATGGTCTTCATTAACTGCCAGTTGCTAATTCGACAAATACACAAAACCGCCTATGTTAATTATATATTGGTTTGTCGTTGACTTGCACCAAAATCTTCTAAGTCCGTAGCACGGGCAAATAGTTTTTACTTTGAGAAGAATGATTCATTACATTATCGGAAAATAAAAAGCAAAAATGATCGAAGTTCACATGAAAACGTGCACGCACACTATGTTATCTCTCCTTCACTGATGTTACTGGCACTTGGCTGATGCTTCATGTCTATAAATTGCTTTATTCTGTAAAGTTTAATGTTATACAACACAGCTGTTGGTTTTACTTATGTGACGTGAAAACCACAAATACTAATGACAAGATTCTAACGTTGGTTTTCAAGTAATTACACTTTGATTTAAATTTTAAAGCGTTATTGTTCTGGTTGAGTTAAAATAATATGCCATTCTGTTAAATTCATATTTTACGATCTGGTCAAGGTCGATCCGTTAATAGATTGGCCTATTTCTGCTTATCCACAGCTGACGGTAGTAAGTTTACCGAAGAACACGGAATAAAACGTAAACGTCCGAGTTTTATTACTCAATGGCATAAAAGCTCCTCCCATCCGATTCATTTTATGGGGAGGGCAGCACGCAGATCGGTCCCTCACAAAATAACGAGCCGTATGTGAACTCGTAGTTTTGTGCTAGCATCGAAAAGAAAATGTCGAAAAGCATTAGCTGAACGACATACGCAATTAACGCGTAATGGGCGGTGGTGTGCTTACCGCGCGGCCGCGTAGTTTGAAGATGCACTTGCCTCAGTACCATCATTCTCTTGCCCCTAACTCAATTTATTTGGGGTAGGCAGAGCATGTCTTTTTCTCCATACTTCTCTAATAGTCGTCATCTCGGTAGAATGAAAATAGCTCAAAAATCACTCAATATTCTCCATACGCCTTTTGTTAACATGAAGACACATAGCCAAGCAAGTTGCATAAAATTACGAAATTTCGAGTTTCTCTAACACCAATGAACTGCGCAGTCTTTCTTTTGGATTATAATTATTTTTCTCCTTTGACGTCCATTGACGTAGAACTAAAAAATTGTTCCTGGATTCTGTCCAATGGCTCCATTAGCCAACAAATCACTAACGGTGATTGTTTGTTTTATTTGTTCAGTACTGCAACGGGGGCGACTTAGCGGACTATTTGCAAGCGAACCGTCTGCTCAGCGAAAGCACTATTCGACTGTTCCTGAGGCAGTTGGCCGAGGCGATGCGAGCTATCCACGCTAAGGGTATCGTGCATCGGGACCTGAAGCCGCAGAACATCCTCCTCACTCACAACGTAGCGCCGCCCCGCACGCCGCATGCCTCTGAAATGACACTCAAAATTGGTTCGTATTTCCCTTCATAATAACAAATTTCCTTCGTAGCTAAGACCTACCTGATTGTGTCTATCGGATGATATAAATATGTCGTTATCATATCCGTCGTCTTGTTGATCAATGCATCTGACTCATCCAATTTCAACGTAAACTTTACTTATACGGTAATCATGGGTCAATATTTAGAATCCAAGTATATAATACCTATCAGAACGTAAGACCTAACGACGCGACGTAAGTTACGTCGTAGTATCATGTCAAGCTTAATGTATAATTTATTTATTTATTTCGTGCAGCTGACTTTGGCTTCGCAAGGTTCCTCGAAGAAGGAAACATGGCCGTCACGCTCTGCGGCTCTCCGATGTATATGGTAATATTACTTCCATATTCGTTCATTATTAAGATTAAGACTTTCATATAGGTACTTAAATATTATAAAAGTGAATTATTTTTTCCAATTATCAAAAAAGTAACTGCTGTTGACAAGCTATATTTTCATCTCGAATTATAAAAGAAAATAACAGACAATCTAGACGCTGGAAATATGGGACGGTCCTATATTTCCGGCCTCTAAACTCGGTTGTCTATAATTTGAGAATAATGAGATTAGATTTGATTATTAACATCACAATAACTGTATAGGCACCAGAGGTGATAATGTCACTGAAGTACGACGCTAAAGCAGATCTATGGAGTCTGGGCACGATAGTGTACCAGTGCCTCACGGGCAAGGCGCCCTTCCAGGCCACCACGCCGCACGAATTGAAGGCGTTCTATGAGAACAGCGTCGACTTGCAACCCAAGTGAGTAGCTACTATTTATACACTATTCCGATCTTATAACTATTATAATAATACAACATAAACATCACATTCAAATGAATCTGAATCAAGGTACAAATTCAATTTCAGTCGTGCTAAAGAAATATCTGGAACATTTCAATTCACATCTTAACTCGGACAGTTTTTGTGCCTAGTTTTTTTAGTAACCCCCAAACAGTCGGCTCTACCGTTCAAGGTCTATGATACACGAATGAATTTGGCTCTGTGACAATTCTGTGACATATTAGCTATTCGGTGTTACTATTAAACTCGTACGGAAGGCGTCCCAAGTCGCCCAATATTTGTAAACACTTGAAGCGTTCAGTGCTATCTGCATATTCTACATAATGAGAGTATTTTTAAATTCGGTCGTATCGCGTCCTATCTCAATGTTTATCTCGGAGACCAAGCATGTCAGTTGTCATGATATTTCTCTCTGAGAAGTGAATGAAAAGTGGTTCAAATATTTTGCTTCCAAATAAATCTAAGTCAATTGATTTGTCTTAATTATTATGAGGTTGATAGTCTGTTCATAGTCTTATGATTATTTGAAGCTCATATTGTTCCATTGTAGGCAAAGAGCTCTCCGTTCCATGTCCACTTTTACGTATCTCTCTAGTCCTGCAACCTGCAACAATTTATTTAAAAATTCAAAGATCAGCATAAGATACAAGAGTTCACAGTAATAGCTCAAAATGTTAGCTGGTCAGCAATATTAGTAGCGGGCTCTCAGTTTCCAAGCTGCGCTGGAGTTATTTTGTTGTCGTCCGTCGTGGATCGAGGGATATTCCCTTCAAATGGTCACACAATGTCCAGAATGTAGCAAATAAATGTAATTCATGTGTTTCAGAATGCCAGCAGGCACAAGTCCCGAACTGTGTAGCTTGCTCATTGGGCTGCTCCGACGAAACCCTCGCGAGCGCATGCCTTTCGAAGCTTTCTTCAACCACCCCTTCCTACAACGTCCGAGGACGACCTCCATCAACAGTAAGTTTACTAAGTAAATACTTATTAGTATACCGCACTAACATAACAGCCTTAGACCGAACTAGACGCCCTGGATAGGAGGGTCCGTATGTTGCTGACTGCACATCGAATGCATCAGCCACTATTATCGGTAATGAGACGATATATCTCGCGAAAGTGTTGGTCGAGGCGTTTTAAATGCTAAAACACTTCGCAATCGCGAGATATGTAGTCTTAGGGAATATTTCCTAGAAGCCGACGTGGCGATGAACTGAGTGTGGTCGCGGTGGACAAGGGCCTCACCCCGCTCTCCTTGGCTAAAGAGAACTGGCGCCTGTAGTGCTTGACGCTAATGATCGCATATAACGCACAAATTACTAAACTGTATAATACTAAATACGTATTATATTATTAAATCCAATTCGCTTTTGTGAAATTACCACACTGAGTCATTAACAAGAATACCAAGTAACAAACATTGAACGCTGAATACATAAAACTCTAATCAGGAATGAGTGACTAATCATCGCTGACCCGTTCCATTGTTTATAACCTTTCGAAATCCTCTACGCGCTTCACCTGTATAAAATGCCCTACTACTTTCATTGCTATTTATAAAAACTAATATATGTGCTAGATAGTTTTATTTTTCCTATGTTTAAATAAATAGAAAAATATTATTGTTGCAAAAAAAATTACAATTCATTAACAAACCCGTATCATACTGCGATATTTCACACCATCCAGCTATTAAAAAACGTTACATGTACTCAACAGACATTAATAATATTAATATAACTGTTTTATCATTATTAATAACACAGTAACTCATTTATTTATAAGTTAAAACATTTTTGAACAATATAATTTATAGCTACAATATTATCTAAATTATTAAATTGATCTAGTTCACTGTATCAAACTCATTATGTCGAAGTTAATGTACTCTCGACGAACATCGTTAGAATTATCACCTCATTTAGTTAGCTTCTAGTCCATGAATTTTTGAACTATTTATGTAATATACATATACATACATACATACACATTTAGGCTACACTCAGTGCCCTCAATCACGGTATATGAAGTTATGCATATTGTTCAGGTTTGGACTCGGATCTGCCCGACATTTTGGAGAGCGATCTCGAGGGTCGGCCAGATACTAACTGTTACCTAGAGGAGTCATGGGACAGTCAGGGTACATCCTCACTTATTAAATCCGCTTTGGTTGTGCATGGGGTGGGGCGGCGCATATTTTTGTAATCCGATTGTGTATAACTGTATCGGATCTGGTTGTGTCGTCAATAGTTCTCTAATCCAACACCAATGCCACTTAAAAGCATGACATCGAACAAAACGAATTTTGCGCACACAACTCATTACATTGAGCAGCACAAGAGGACTACTGTCGACCGACGACCGTTGCCAGACGCCCAGCAGAGTTCAAAAATTTCAAGGACTACGATTTCACTCGCAATCAACCATCTCATCGCTTGCTACTTATTATTTGTCGCTTGCGTTCTGTGTTATTACTCAATCGATATATATTAAAACTGTGCACAGTTCTGCATGAGTTGCGTTTTGGGTGTGAATGTAGTATGGTTTCTAAATGGGGTGTGTGTTAACAGGAGCGAGTGTAAATCCTTCTTCCGTGGCGGGTGCGGGCGGGTCGAGCGGGTCTGCAGGGTCCAGCGGGGCGGGCGCGCGGCCGGCGTCCGCGCCACGCAGCTCCAACCCGCAGACGCAGGCGCTGCCCACGCTGCAGGCCTACAAGAAGTCACAGCCGACATCCTCCGGTAAGCACCAACCGAGCGGTACATTGGAGACCTTTACACATGGCGGTGCCGCCGTGTGTAACAACTTGGCAGCCCATTATAGATATTGATTTATAATGTTACACATTATATCATATATGGATATGGCTATGATTTCCTCGCTAGATAATCGAGTTTCGGCACAATAATGAACTGTTTATGTTAGCAATAGGTACATATAAATTTTGAATGTGCGTTTTAAGTTACTCGCTTTGCAAATATTAGTAGGTATCTATACTGAAACAATGAAAAGATAGTTTGTAACACCATTCCGAAATTTGCATATAGTACGCTGTGAATTAAAGTTGACTTCAAAAACAAATGACATTGTTGAATGTTGATTAAAGGAACCGTAACACAATGAAATCATTTCCGTTTTACATATTGTTTTACAAGATACTGTGATCTTTATTAAGTTAGCTCTTATGCCGTGGCTACATCGGCCACGGTGAATATTCGCGGCATCACGCAGGTCTGGTCGGTTACTTATCCTATTCACGGTGTATGCGCAGAGATATTGTGTCGCCTATCGACGCGATTAGTAATCATTGGTGCCGATTCTCTTGTACACCGAACTAAACTAACTAAACTATCACTAAAATTCCTTACTTTTGGCTATGAGAATCTTAAAGCTATTCTGCAATAAAATATCTCTAAATTTAAGAATCATTTTGACACAATTAAAATTTAATTTGACAATCGACATGGTACTTGTTTGCCCTACCCCGTGAATTTTCTTTAGAGGCGGAGGCGTGCATGGGTGGCAGCCTCGGCGTGTTTTATATGGGTTTAAGGGTTCCATAAAGGGGGTCGAAATTTTCATTATTTTTGCGATAGGACACACCGTTTACGAGATATAAGCAAAAAAAAAAATACAGTACTGTTTTTGCCCCTGAAGTCGAGGTGTCGTGGTGAATCTTAGTTCATGACAACTAATTTTATTCCACATCTTTATAATCGCGATTAAAAATAGCCAGATTTAGTTAAGACAACCAAAATTTTAGGTGATAAACGTCAAATTCAGAATAGCAAAATTGCCATTTTCACTAAACTAATAAATCAGTACCATCTTAGTGCTGTCAAACTAAAATATAGTTAAGTTGTGCACTTTTAGTCTATTTCAGAATGAGAAATCGTCTTTTGACAGGAATAAACCAATTTTTTGTGATTTTTAGTCTAGTTTAGAGAATTTTGTGACAAGAGAATCGGCACCATTGTCTCATTACGCGGGATCCAAGAGGTTAATTCGAAAAGTACTTCGCTATTAGATAGGTATAAATATATGTATTATTGCATAACACGCTGATCGAATAGGGGAAGCACAATACAATACATCACATTAAAGTGATATTTCGCCTTCACCCCACAGGTTAACAATTGCGGAAGAAGGAACAATTGTGAATAGATTATAATACGTAATTTTATTAGGATAATACTTCGTAATATTATGTAGGTTAAATTAAATAGGTACTTCTGAAAAGGAAGTATTTACGCGCATGTAGTTTCCTATGAAGTGTAATTATTTATTATTATCAATGAGTGTACTTTTGTGTGCTCAATGTTTTCAGAATTCGTATTAATATGATTCAGGATTTTTCGAGATAATAGATTAAGATACTGAATTATCACATTTATCACGAATGAAAATGTTCTTGATATGTTCTGTTCTGGAAATATTTAAAAATAAGCTTTTCAGATGTGTTTGACAAGTTTGGAATAGATCTTATAGTTTATCCAGATGTACAATTATTAATATGTATAGCCTACATGTCTTCAAATTAGCAATTAATAAAAAAAAACTTTCGGGATTCTTTTAAAATTTATTTACATTGACGTAAGTAGGTATCTCAAAATAAAATATAATTATGATATCATTAGTACATGTCAGTTAGTAGATATTTTTGTATTTTCACATCGATGGAAAATGTTCATTTTAACGACTCCGAAACAAACAAAGATTGTTTGTCAAAATTAATACATGTATGACGAAGAACATTCTATTCATTAATACTTATCGTTATCAGTGTCACTAATGATTACATTATATTGAAGGTGATCGTTTATCAACACGAATTCGCTACTGGACGCTTGTAGGTATGTGGCGACGTCATTAGATGTTATATTTGCACATATTTATAAAAGAACTCATGACATTTATGTAACACTAGTTATCATAAAAGTCACGTGGCGAACCACCCATAGTAGCAATAAATGTAACGACAGACGCTACTGAAAAAACAGGGCAATCTCACTTGATCAAATACTAAAACATACTCAGAACACAGTTCCACAATGCTTCAAATATTAATAAAAATATGTCATTGTTCTCAGAGTAAACAAACGCGATAACCTCTGCTAACCTGCCCTTGGGCACCTACAGCTGGTATCAAGTTTATTGTTGTAAACTGCAATAATTTATTGCCTGTTCCGCCATTTATATGAGTTAATGCACCCATTTACGTGTTGCTACGATGCTGCAGATACCAATCGTCCCACATTTTGATCGCTAACGGTTTATTTTATTTTGGCTCATCAAAAATTTTTTGAATTTGGGTTTTTAAGTTTAACATAACGGTAAAGCAATAGTAGGCGCCTAACATCTCATTGAAATATCGAAAAAATTCGCCTTGTTTTTCGAAAACCAATTTGAGTTGACCATACCCATGCAGTTTTAACAATAATTATGTTATCATCTTACAGATTAGTAATATATTACTCACGGGGCCAGTAGTTCGCGTAAATAACAACGGGGTTAGTAGTTCACTGGGCTAAACCAGCTTCTAATTAAAACTAAGGCTAGGCGAAATCCGGGTCTTTATGAGCGACACGTGGTTCTTTAATCTCTGAGTTATAATTTTATTGTGTGATTAAAGAACCATGTAGGTATAAACAAACGAACTTTGTCAATTCGTTCGGAATTTCTTGCCTGTTCTTCTGCATAGGTACCTACTACGCTTTGGAATGGGCAACTAGTTTCATCTTTCTGACTGACGGACTCCTTGACAATTCAAAAGTGCCTGTAATTGGTTTATTTTGAATAAATGCTTTGAGTTTGAGTTAAATTCGTCACCGCGCTTAGGTATTTCCACAGATTCTCCCTCGGTGTGGTCTTAAGGTTAGACAGAAAGTATACTTAAGTAATAACTCTAAATTGCATCAGTGATTGCACCATATGAATTTATTCTCCTGGTCCTCCTACTGTTTTTTACATAGATTTGTCAAATAAAATATATCGTTGGCGATAAACTGTTCCACGAAATGAAAAACCTATTCCAGTCATATAAGACAGTTAGAAGTCTAAGAGGGATGCGTGGTGTTAAGCGAATGGATAGAATAAGAAATGAGTTGGTAAGTCTAAAATTGGTACCGGTGGCTGAAAAGTTGTATGAAAATCGGCTGTCATAGGTGGAGGAAGGAGGAAAAAACCGCGAGAAAAGTTTTGGGTATGAATGTGGATGGCTATAAGAGTAGAAGAAGAAACGATGGATGGACTGTGGGACAGACGATATAACTAGAAAGGGGGTGTCTACCGAGATGGCGACGACTAATAGAGAAGTATGGAGAAAAATACATTTTGCGCCGACACAAATAAATTGAGATAAAGTCAAGAGAATGATGATGATGATGATGATAAAACTATGGCATGTCCGCAGCCTCGTCGTCAGACACGACGTGGGCGGGCGAGGACGACTTCGTGCTGGTGGAGGCGACGGAGAGCGGCTCGGCGGAGTGCTCGGGCGCGTCGTCCGGCTCCGAGGCGGCGCCGCGCCCGCGCTCGCTGGCGCTGCCGCCCGCGCCGCCCGCGCAGCACCACGCGCCCGTGCCGCTCACTGTCAACAGGGTGAGGCTCTTGTATGTGTACACGTGGCTCGCGTGCTGGGGCAGGCGACGGAGAGCGGCTCGGCGGAGTGCTCGGGCGCGTCGTCCGGCTCCGAGGCGGCGCCGCGCCCGCGCTCGCTGGCGCTGCCGCCCGCGCCGCCCGCGCAGCACCACGCGCCCGTGCCGCTCACTGTCAACAGGGTGAGGCTCTTGTATGTGTACACGTGGCTCGCGTGCTGGGGCAGGCGACGGAGAGCGGCTCGGCGGAGTGCTCGGGCGCGTCGTCCGGCTCCGACATCATTTCCGGATTTTAGTCCGGAAGGTTTATACATACATACATACATAATAAACTTACACATAATAAAGAAAACTCGATGTTTTGTCAAGTCATACAAATCGTGCGAACCAGGGGCGGGTCGCTCGTTTTGAAATAAAAACTATTTTTGAAAACTAACATATTTGATCCATTGTTATGTCATTTAGCATCCGTTTAATTCCATAATGTATATTTTCTTCAGCAGTTTTTCGTACATAACTGTGACTTACAGACGTGTTCATTTCAGAACCCACTCGCCGTAACATCTAACAATAACGTACCACGATCACAACCCATCGACGTGCTTCGATCGAATTACAGCCGTAACGCCACCAACATCGGCTCCCTATCGCCACCCACAGTAAGTATACACCTGCTTCTCTCAATAATTTGCACCTAATTCAGTTTTCAGATACACGCACCTAAGACAAATTAGTTATTATACTCGCGAAAGCTACGACGTTAATTGCCCAAAACAGAAATCCTGAAATCGTCATGGGATATACAATTTACAAAAGAAGCTCTTTAGAATAAAATAGCTAATTTTTATTTCAGACAGGTAGTCCATAGTTTTAGTAATAATTTTACTTAAATTGTAGAGTTAGTAGGTTACAGACACAAAAAACATTCTACTATTAAAAATCAGCGTGGAGCTGCGTGCATCTTGCGGGCGACTTGTTTAAAAAAAAAAACTCCGATTTTTCTGGGCCAATTTCTTTTGTTGCCTGCATCGACAAAAGGTAGCTTCCCGAACAGACGATAGGTACTAACTTGAAATCAATTTAATACTGATTGTATGTACTAACGATCTTCGTGCTATTAAACCATTTTTGAACATAAATGTGTGCTACATTTTATTTACTAATCATAACAATGTCATAATGCTTGAGACGCGTGTTTGCATACAATTAGGAGCAATAGGTAACATCCGCGTCACGTTATCTTTTGTCCCAAGTTCACGCCATTACGTAATGCTCTTACATATTATAGTTACATACATTATAACACGTGTTGGTACCAATGTATGAGATAGTAATTCAATATGTAGGTATGCATTCAAGTGCTTCAATATATTTAATGTCTTAAGTAAATATCTTGTCAATTGCTATTTGCTTCCAGTTTTGCATAAATAAAATACTATATTAAGCTAAACTGAAAACAAAAAACACCTGGTTACACACTGTTTCAGTGGATTTGAATACTTGGGACCAGTAGCACCACAATAGCTTACTACATTAAACGCTAAATGAATTTAAAATATCGTTCCATTTGTGTCAATGGTTTACAGTTGACAATGTTTGGCACATCATATATTTATTCATTTGCAGCCCTAAATCAGGATCAATGGATTGATAGTAATGTCACTATAACCTAATCTGTCGAACAAGTTAGCGACCGTTGCATCAACGTTCATCTGTGTCGGTATTCGGGCTCACGTTTTTTGATTTGCGAGCCATTTCCAATAGTTTGACAACGGTTTTCAGTAGAGTAATCTACGTTCTTTAGCTGAGTACCTACAAAAATACTGACGGTTTCGCAGCCTTTGATCAATACCAGCTAACTTCTCTGATGGATAACTTTATAAAAATTATGTTGCATTTTTTAATCTATCTATCAGGTAAGTTTGAAATACAATTTGAGCCTATTTTTGTCCTATTGCAAGTCACAGGCCTCTTCTCATACAGAGAAAGCACGAGCATTGATCACCACGCTTGCTCAAGACGCGGGTGGGAGATTTCATACTTATATTAACTGTAAGTCCAGGTTTCCTCACAATGTTTTTCCTTCACCGATGTCAGTAATGTCCAAGATAAACTTAGAAAGTACGGTCACCAAAAGTGATAAGTAACCAGGGTCGTCGGATATAGTTGAAGTTTAGTAAGAAACGGATGGATGTTTTCGAATAAAATTTACTTTAATTAATAGTAATCAAACAGTTCATTTAACAAATTAGATTCAATCGAAAACATCCCTCGGTTTCTTACTAAACCTCAACTATATCCGAAGACCCTGGTTACTTATCTCTTTGGGTGACTGTACATAATATTATGAATTGAAAAAGTCATATTGATACTTGCCCGGATTTGAACCAGCAAGCTCGTGTATTAGAGGCGAGTCCCTAACCACTGGGCCAACACGACATGGAAACACGAACCAGGCCGTTAGTAAATAATTATGTTGTATGGCCAGGTCCCGTTCAGCATGACGCCGCCGTCCACGCGCCGCCGCAGCAGCAACTCTGGCAGCTCGCCGCCGCCCTCGCTGTGGCAGGTGTCGCCCACCAACGCCAGCCCGCTGCGCAGATCAGGTTACTGTTGCTTCATTATTACCGACTACGGCATTGGACCAAAAAAGAAACATGAAATCAAGTTGTTGTTATTATTTTTAGATATACCCATCACGTCTGCGGAGTTATGCTAACTTATTTAATTCGACCCTGTATTGAAAGAAAGAAAACACGTTTATTTGCGGTAAACATGACGCAAAGAAAAACAAAAAAGAACGAGTTGGGAGAAAATATGCGTCACATCCACGCAAAACGGCAATCGTTCAGCTTAATATTGTGCAGTCTGGGATTGTTTTCTTAGTTAGTGTTACTGCGGTCCGGTTGAACAAATTAATAACAATAAGGTGTGTTCCTCCAGGCTCGTCTCCGCCGGTGTCGCTGGCGCTGAAGGCGAGCGGCGAGCTGGGCGGCGGCGCGGGCTCGCCCAAGCGCGCGCTGCCCGACGCACTGCTGCGCGGCATGAAGCTGCACGCGCCCGAGCCGCCCGTCTACATCCCCAACCTACAGGAGGAGACCATTCTCGCGGTCAGTTACACACCTACTTACACTACAACAGAAGAAAACATTGTTACAAAAAAAAAAATTGAGTCCAACCGAAACTTCGGTTACGGGCAGTTTCGGCTAAAAAATAATTTTTCGGCCGGAGTTTCAGTTTCGGCCCGACCGAAACTGGCGTATGGCGTTTGTGAACTGTAGCTTCTGATAGAATACAAACGACTGACAGATAGACAGACAGCGTAGACTTAGTAAGACTTAGGTAGTGGGTCTTGTTTTGACCCACTTTTTGTACAAAACCCGAAAAAAAAAAAGTGTATACTATAGTATACACTTATTTTTTTGGGTTTTGTACCTAAATTACTTCTATTTATAATAATAAAAGTAATTTAGCTTCATAACCAGTGATCGGAGTAGGTAGATTGATTTTTAGTACTTGTATCATAAATGCACACAGAAAGAATAACATGGATAAGCCATTTTTCCGGAAAGTAATTCCGGTATTTCCGGATTCAATTAAATATTGTTAATGTTGGTAGTGATATTATTACTACTCAATTCAAAATTTAAAGGAAGGTATCAAAACTAAATTAATTCATTATTTATCTGTTGAATAATAAAAACAATCGAATTCCGATCGAAGCTTTAATATTTATTTTTTTATTAATTGCTCATTTTATTACAATTCCTACCTTTTTTTTGAGGATGGCAAATCATCAAATGACTCCTTCCACTCTGGCAGAATACAATTTCTACATAAGTTCCGGTTTTTTTTTAATAATCCACCAATTCCGGAGGAATGTCCATAGTAATATATACGTTTCGGATCAATGACCCCAGTTCAATCTACCTACTCCGATCACTGTTCATAACAGATATGTTGCTTTTAGTATCAACGAGTAAGGATTTATTCACTGTCTGCAAGATTGATACAAGCTCTAAGGGCAACAGCAGATGCATCTTAGTGAGTGTGCGTTCGCCCACATTAACAAAATCACACGTTTCAACTATTACTTCGACGCTGCATCGTATTTTGGTGACTCGTTCCGGTTGAGTACGGTTTACAAACTGTGTTTCTAATGATCCTAAATTGTTTGGCGAAGAGATAAAGCATTGCATTGTGTTTTTATTTATTTATTGTCGCTAGGTATACCTATATCGAGCTTCCGAAAAGCAATTAAATTGCGGTTTGCTAATGCGAAAATTTTGCGGTTAAGAGTTGAATCGAGCATCTGAAAAATGACTTAAATCGCTAATCGCAAAAGCTAACAGTAGCATATTATCTGCTAAGCAATTAATATACATTATTTCTGCTGCTTATTTGAGTTAGGGCTCATTTTTCAAACTTCATTTTGAAATTTCTATAGTTTTTCACACAAAATCGGGCAAAAGTATTTTTTTTTTCTTTGGATGAAAGAAATCTGGTGATTGTATAATCAGCCCTTAATCAAATTATTTGTAACAAATCAACGAAAAACGAGGGGTCTCAGAAAATAATGTCATTTAATTAACTAACTTGTTTTGGGTTCGGCTGAAAATCGTGTTTCGGTCGGACGCTAAAAGAAATACAATTGACTTCCTAAGAAAAGTAAGTAAAATATATGGGACCACAGCGCACGGTTTTACTACCAAATGAAAAAAGAATCACGTAAATCGGTCCAGTAGGCACAGTTCATATTATATAATTCCCTATTGAATAACTTATTTCTTCGTGAAATTTGACATAATTATAATTATGGTCAATTCTAACTGAGAGTTGTGTTGATGATTGTAATGATTATAATTCTGTAAATAAATACTTAATGTCGTTGCGAATCATATTTCGATCAAAATACAACCTGGCCCTAATCTTTGCAAAAAAAGTTTAAATATGTGCGGGCTACCTTAGTGCTTCCCCTTAAACATAATCGTTGTTTTTCTTTGCAGGAGGAGCACAGCAAGGTGTTCTCTCAGCTGAACTTCGTGCTGATGCTGGCGGAGTTGCTTTCGGACCTGGCCGTGTCGTGCGGCGCGCCCATCGCCGCGCTCATGGACGTCTCCGACGGTACGTACCAATTCAATGCGCCATCTATACTTCAGACTTGAACATTCAATTGTATCCAGTAACTTGACAGAAGCAAAATAATGTTTCCAATCAAAATTCATTTATTCAAATTCGACAGAGTAAACGAATATAATGTGTTTATAATTTACAAGTACATACGAAGTTCATTCAATTTCGCCCAGTTTTTTTTTCACCTCACTACCGTTTTTGTCAGAAACTGGTATCCCTACAACCGTCAAGTAACTGAATATACTTAAAAGTCCAAGATAAGGGTATATTATGGCAGCGTAAACAAATCGGTGGGCACCTGTAATGTGCGCATTGCCATCAAGAACGGGCTATACATGGTGCAAAAGGAGCCTTAAGGAAGTCAAAATCGAACTGATCGGTTATGTATAGTCAATGAATATATGCATGAATATCAATAATAAAATATCGGCAATAATATCTGATTTCATGATTCATCCACTAATATCTGTCGTCAAGATGTCTGTAAATATTAATGTGATCATTTGTGGAAAGCAGATTTACAAGTGGCAGTACAAATATCTGAAATATGTTACCTCGAAAGAACACCAAACCTATCTGACGAGACTAGCGACGCCACAATATTGGATGCAGCATCAGCTTCAAAAAGTTGTGATACCTCTTAGAATTCAATAATATCGGACATGCCTTGCGTTATCAATATCTGCCTACTGTCTGTAGAATGTGATTCTTCGTTGAGATCAAAAATATCTGACACTACTTTGGCAACATAAAAACCTGACAGCATAATGTTTCGAGTTTTCATCTATATTGCAATCAGTGCCGCGCATATTGCAAAAAATCATTACATCTCATTGGCAGCTTTAAGCTATTGTGGAATCTTTAAACAATAAGGAATGCAAATAAAGATATGAATATAAATGCATGTTGTTGTGTGACAGAGCGCTGCAACGACAGCGTGCGGCTGGGGCTGCTGGTGCAGGCCATGCAGGCGCTGGCGGCCGGCCTGCGCCTCGCCGCCGCGCACTACCGCGAGCGCACGCTGCAGCCCACGCCGCAAGTGCGCAACGGTGAGCTCTGTTCTACACGCTCCAACACTCAATACTCACCTTCACACACCATGCTAGGAAATGCAATCTCGAATCGAGATTGGTAGCTCGTGATCTAGGCCCGTATTAATAAACGTTCCTCAGCCCAAGAGGTCGCACTTGATGGCAACCTTGTGATCATGACCGTATAATTAAACATATTAATTTGTGTACTTAAGTTACGGCTTGGGTTTACGTTATCAGCCGAGTGATGGACTGATTAATAAATGGAACTCTACACTTAAATATACAATAGGTGTGTGTACTCGAGATGCGTAAACCTGAGTGTAGGCAGTCCGTGACTTAGGTCGTGATTAGTAGCGCGAAACATGGAGTTTAAAAATATTTTGGATGAAATTAATTAATACGATGAAATAGAGTACCTACTATGACGATATTTTATGACCGGTTTTATGCTACAGCATCATTTCAGGTAGGTACCTATCTACCTATGTAAATATTTTAAATACATTTATCATAAGTATAATAAAATTTATTTAATTACTATTTATAGGTATAACACAAAGCCATTAAGTCCACAAATGTACTTCTTTAGTTGTATCAAGTTTAATAAATAAATAAACTTTAAAAGTAGTAAATACCATATAAATAAAATTAATCTAATTTTAAAATCCGATATATTTATGTGAAAATGTAATCTAATAAATTCATATTTCAGCTTGTTTATGGTGACCATACATTTATCACAACCTTTGGCATCAAATACAAAAATTAAAAAAAAAAACGTTTTTAATTTTATTTATTGGGAAATAAAAACACTTTTTTTTACAATTTAAAGCTTTCTTGGGTAGAAAACAACTTTATAACGTGATACAGCGCTATCCATTAAAGTTTTAACAAAATACAAGTATTTCAATAAATCTTACAACATAAAATAATGAAATGTGATGCATGTTATTCTAAGCTTCGGTCAATGTGACGTAATCGTTCACGAAATCAAGCCATCAAGTACAGCGCATTGAGGAGCTGATCTTGGTAACTGAGATACTGTATTCATGTGTTTATTAATTAGCAATGATCTTGAGATGCTGATATCGTAATAATGGCGTATCAAATGATTGCGCACTTGGGCACGTCATTGAGGAACGTTTATTAATACGGGCCCTAGTGTGCTATGTCTGGTGTCGAGATCTCGCCGGACAATGAGGCCAGTGATCGTTTCATAGATTTCGCCTACTTTAAGGAATAATGCGGCTATTTTAATCAACCATTCTTAAATTTAATCAAAATGTACACCAAATCTACTTAGGGTAATCGTGTTGTAACTTGTAAATAAAACACGATTAACCTGTCGTCTGTCATACGACTAGCGAAACAAAAAAACCAAAGCACACTATAAATCTATTAATTATTAAATTAAGAATACCTTCTCAAGAAGCATAGTGTGCTAAGTCACGCGCTCCTGGTCGAAATCTCAACTGTATTTGTTGAGATTTCAAAAACGAGACTGTCTTCCCACGATATTGAATCTCGAAAAAAGGCTCGAGATCTTCCCTACATATTAAGTTTCACATATTTATAATTAACTAGCTTTACCCGGCCCGGCTTCGCACAGGGAGTATCTACACCTACCCTACCCTACCCTACCTACCTACAATACCTACGTACCTACCTACCTACCTACGTCTTCGGTCTCATTCACTCACTGTTTTAAATTTTCTTTTATTCTAACCTTGTCCTGACAATAACAAACACAAAAAAAAGAATTATCCAATTTAGTGCAGTCGTTCGGAAGTTATGCGCGTACATACATTTCGGCGATTCATTTTTATTTATATAGATTTATTTTATTCTAGTTGTTTCCCTGATGAACGGAAAGTACAAGTGGATTGTGAACGAGTCAAGGAGGCTTCATGAAGCCGGCGTCACTCCAGCAGTCTGCGACAAAATCCTCTACGAGCATGCTATTGAACTGGTACGTACTTTCTTTATTCCTAAATCGTTAGAGACGCATACCAATATTAGGATTCTATGCAACTCTTTTTTTTTGGCATCTCGTAATTATAGCTCACCACCATATATTATATATCTCTCTCCATATTAATATATATGAATATGGAGAGAGGCAGACACTACAGAACGTCACCTGCTGCTATTCTTACAAACTCCTTTTGCTTCTTCCACGCTAATGCATGCATATTTTACTACCGAAAAGGCGATTTAAATCAATATAAATGACATCGGGTTTCGTTACAGTGTCAAATGGCGGCCATCGAAGAGTTGTTCGGCGACATGAAGGAATGCGAGCGACGCTACATGTCGGCGCAAGTGTTGCTGCACTCGCTGGTGCAACGACACCCGCTTCACCCGCAGCACCGCACCACGCTCTCCAAATGTGAGTATAAACAACATAATTACAAACTGCTCACAATGTTTGTGACTCTGGAAAGGTAACTTTAATAACTACACATAAAGTTTAGTTTCCGCTGTAGCTTTAATGATATTAATGACCTTTTTAATAGTTCTAGTCATTCTGAAATCAGCTGTATTTAGACACAAGTAAAGTTGATATTTGCTTAGTTCTTTGCTACAGACTATTAATATACCTACCTACTTACTTTGTTTTCAGACCGAGACGCAGTACAACGACGGCTCAACTGCCTCAAAGGGCCGCGCAAAATAATGGATGTAAAACTAGAGGCCGGGATCTCATAATGCAATATGCAACCAGCCACGTAGGAGTAAGTGGACGTGATGCAACATGAAAAGTGATTTTATTTTGTTCTCAAAAAAATGACTTGGTGAGACACAAAATACTATATAATCTAAAAATGTATAAAAATATAAAGTGATTATATCAATTAAAATCATTGTATACAATCGTTTAGCGATGAATGAATATGCAGAACACAAGAAATTGCAATAGTGAATTATATTTTTTTATATTCAGTACATTACGAAAAGAAGTTCTTAGTAGATTCAGACTTATATTCTATACCTTATTTAGCGAAGCAATCTGGTTAGCAAACCACTATCCAGTTTGAAAAATTCTTTTGTTAGGACATGTCTATGCTTACCTGGATGAGGTATATAATATATTATAATGCCGAACTAAACTCAGTACCCGCTTTGAAATGAACATAAATATAATATAGTTTATTAGATGTGTGTCTAGAAATCCTTTTAAATAAAAATGGTTGTATCTATCATTTAGTGAGGTTTGAAATTTTAGTATTAAGCACATTTTCACTTGAATTAGCAATCTGTTCTATACATATTATGAATAATAAGATTAAGAAATAATAAATAAACGAGTTATTTTTTCCAGTCATCTACATTTTAGTGAAATAAATAGGCATAAAGTACTAAAACATAGGATAGAAAACGTAGTATTGTTTCAAAGTAAGTCTCATTAACATTTTATTATTACCAACTTGTAGTTGATCATGTAAATGAAAATTATGAAGTAATAAATAATGTCTCGGTATAAATATAATGCTATAGAGATCTCATTGACGACCAATAACAATATTATGGCATTTTTAGGCTAAGCTGTGAAATATGATTTTAAAGTATTTTCCTTGAAAAAGAAGATTGTATGATTGAATGAATTTTAGTTTATTTTACTCTCATCATACTGACTTTACCCACATTGTGATCCTGAAATATGTGTTTTCTCCCCTGAAAATGTCTACTGCTTTACTGAAATAAGAATAAAGACTGTTGTATTATAAAATTATTTTGTTTTGTTTTAATAAATACTTATTTGTAACACCACTACCAATTACTATTATTTCTATTGGATGTTGAACTTGGGAAGACTCACAAGAGTATGTTAGAGGCGTTGAAAGAAAAAGAATACATATCTAAATGACCTTTATTATTTTAAACAATCAATCAATACTGAACGAAAACTCCAGTGCCTTGTTTGAGAAATTTGTAGGGCTTCACTCTATTACGCCCGCGCACTGGACAAAACATTACTTTGTCTGGTGGAAACTCTGAGGAGCCAGTTGTCTCCAGGAGTATATCCAAACAAGTTAGCAACTTTGTTATCTGTACAGAGAGGGTATACTGTTTGTTATCTTCTGAACCCCAATCCGTATTGATAACTCTTTCAATATCTCTGATATCATTATTGATACCTGCATGGTGTGTTCCATTCCAATGCAGAGTTAGTGAAAACATCGGCGCCTTTCTAGGATAGTCACTGCGAAGAGCTACTAATGCAACTAACTTAGCAGACTGACGCGTTATAATCGCCCTGTATAGCATGTCATTAGGATTAACCAATCCCTCTGATATCAAAAATGCAGTTGAAGGTGACTGGCTATATTCCGGCCAGCCAACTGACTGCCACTGTGTCAATGATCCTGACAGCCTTACTGGGCACGGCAAATCTCCTTTGACAGGTAGTATCTTTCCAGATTCCAAATCTTGCAACTCTTTCATTAACTCAACTCTAGACTTCAACCTCTTTTTTAAAGTTAAAATAAAGTTTTCAACTGTGCTGACACTTAGACTCGGGCAAAGGTGGATATTTTTATTAATCTTCTGATCTTCTGTTATTGTAGCCATAAAATCTAAACCACACATTCGCTGAGCCCATATGTAAGGCTTTCCAAGGTCTGAAATGAAATGCTGGAAGTCTTCAGTAATGCCTGCAGCATTCAATAAGTAAGAAGTGGCAGGGTGTGGAGAGTCACTTCCTGTGTCTCCTGGGTATAACTCATTCAATATACAATGGCCATTCAACACATCTGCTGCTGACACACCAGTTATAGGTTTTGGCAGTGAAACAGTAAACTTGACCACAATTATTTTCAAATGAAGGAGATATGAGAAGATCAAATTCAAAGCAGTTCCATCTTGTACTTTAACAGATGCTTGCACACTTAATGGATGTTTTTTTAAAACTTCCTTCTTCTTAGCTTCCGCCTTTTCTTCCTTGGATACCTTAGCATTTCTATGGTGACGCTTCTTTTTCTCTCTCTGATCATCGTCATTATTTTCTTGGTCAGAATCCGAATCATTAGATGCAACCAGATCACTATCCACGTTACTGAGTTGTTCCAATCTTCTTGCTTCATCTTCGTCACCAGATATGCCTGTAAAATTATAATTTAATAAGTACTATCGGAAATTATCCCACGGGATCGTACTACCGGGATAAATAGTATCCTAACATCCAAATATTTTTATTAAACAGGTTTTGATGATTCTAAATGTCTAACTTAAAAATAATAATTATTTATTTTAATATTATCATTACTCATTTGAAATACTCTAGCACCGCCATTGACCACGTATTACCTACATATTAGTTAAGTTAGTAACTTCAAATTGTAATAGCTTTTAAGCGGGTGGACCGATTTAAATGAAATAAATACTAAAATAAATAATACCTTAAGATACGGGTTCGGACTATACTTATTTCCAATTCCTTAAATCTTTTAAAAAGATGTACACAACATGAATATTAAAATCAGCCCCTATTTCACCCCTTAGGGGGATGATTTTACAAAGAGGCTGAAACAAAAAAAAAAACTTACCCAAAGCATAAATTTAAATTTTCATATCCCTAACATAGAAAATGCTAGTTTTCCATACAAACTTTCATCCCCTATAAGGGTGAAAGGTAACAGACAGACAGTTACTTTCGCATTTATAATATTAGTATGGATTAGATACTTGTAAGGGCTTACTAAGTTGTAGTAAACGGGAGACTAAGTATGAGTGAAGAAAGATTCAGATACTTACTAACTGAGATAGTCTTAGCGCCAAGTGCATCAGAATATGCACTAGCGTTTGCAAACAGAAGAAATAATGGTGATGGCAGTAAAGAAGCAGCTCTAGCTTCCTCCCTTTTATCATCAAGTCTGAGAGCCAAACATTCTTGCAGTGGTTTCGTAGATTTGAGTACATCTCTTAGATGTGGTACCAACGCGTCGAGTCTGGAGCGTGCGGCCGCTATGGCCGCGGCGACGCGCTCTTTGGACGAGACCAGCTCATTACAAGCTGACGACAACTCACGACGCTGGCGCAGTTCCCACTCTAATCTCGCCAATTGGAGCTGGTGTTCATCGTTTTTGGTCAGATCCTGAAATTACAATTAATTGTTTGATCTTCTATTCTTGCACATAAATTAGAAAGTCTTCTTCATCACTTCACTTGACATAGTGTTAACTTTAAGGCACTGGTGGCAAGGAATGAACAATTGTATTCATGTCCTGTAAATGTTAAAACTTATTATGAAAGTTTTGTGTCCTATTGCGAATTCACTCAAAATAACACAGTACCAATCCACCTAAGTCGTCAGTTAGATTTGGTTCTGAGCACAGGTTTTAGCAGGGAGGTATCGGTACTGGCGGCCGGCGATGCGCTCGTGCCCGTCGACGTGCATCACCCGTCGCTCGCGTTCAGCGTGCACTGTGCGCTCGCGCTTCCTGCCCCCGCCGCATCCGCCCCGCCCGCGCCCTCTGCCGGCGGCAGTCCCGCAGCGCGTAGTGTTAGGCCGCATTGGAACTTCTATCGAGCCGACTACCAGTTGCTATACTCTATGCTAACGTCCACTGATTGGAGTATAATTTACGACATGCATGATTTGGAGGCTTTGTTGCATATTTTTAATGATAACTGAGTGATATTTTAGATAGTTGTGTACCCCGGAAAAAGCTTAAACGTGAAAACTGTCGATACGTTTATCCCGAATGGTACACCGCAGATATTATAAGAGATTTATAGAATAAAGCGAGATTTCATAAAACTTTCAAAAAATCTAAGCTGGATAGCGATTATTCTGAATTTTCAACGTACAGAGCTCGTATTATAAAATCTATAGAAATTGCACACAAAGAAAATAACTGTAAAATACAAAATCAATTTTCAAAAGATTCAAAATCATTATAGTAGGATATTAGGTCCAAACGAAGTAGGTTAAACAGGCAAATTATCATAAATAATGGTCAAAATCTTTCGGATGAGGAGGGTGCTCGACAATTTGGGTAATTTTTTGAGTCGGTGTATAATAAAGAGCGGCCGCGGCTGGAGACGCTGGCAGCGGGGGTGGAGGCGGAAGCCAACAGTGCGCGAGTGCACATCGAGACCCTCAGGCTTCAAGACGGAAGGGAAGCGCTCATAAAGCTCAAGCCAAAGCGCTCATCTGGCCCCGATGGCATTCCAGCTTTTCTGTTCTGATACTGTGGCAGGGTGCTGGCTGAGCCCCTGTATCATGTATCATCTTTAATACTTGTTTAAGACAAGCAACGTTTCCGCCTAGGTGTAAAACACGCGAGTGATTCCGGTTCCCAAGGGTAAGTCAGGTCCGGAAATCAGTGCCTACAGACCAGTGGCAGTGTTGTCGACACCTGCAAAAGTGTTCGAGTGAGCCATACAACGCTGCGTGCAGGCTCAAGTGAGCGCACAGCTATCGGACCGAGGACGCACAGCACGGGTTCCGGCTGCCACTAATCTGCTTAACTTCATGGCGAGGGTGGTGCCGGCCGTCGATGATGGGTGTGCAGGTAGACGCGATTCAATTTCGCGACGCGACGCGTGTCTATTTCGATTTAGTTGTGTCAAAATTATTTTTAAATTTAGAGTTTTTTTTTTGCAGAATGGCTTTAAGATTCTCATAGCCATAAGTAAGAAATTTTAGTGATAGTTTAGTTTGGTGTACAAGAGAATCGGCACCATTGGGCAAAAATTTATGGGGCTTTGTCCAAATGACCACCATTAACAAAACTTATGTCTATTATACAAGGAGTAACTTTTACTAAGACACCAATAAAAAAAACATCTGTCAGAGAAAAGTTATTGTTATATAACATATGAATTTGAGGTATCATTAAATTTGTCTTGACCCCACGAGTGACACTGGTTAGGTTATAGGAAGTGGTGGGCTTAAGTGCAGTCGTATGTTGGTGGGTTTCTACCTTTTTTGATTTAGCATTATTTTTAACCTACTAAAATACGGCCAACGAGAAGCGCTACAAAAGTTCGTTCACCTAAAACACAATCTATATCTATCTCATTCCTTCTTGTATATAATTAATGTCTCGTTCTCAGGAAGGTCAGAACAGGATCGCCTAGATTCAGCCGTCCATTTTATTCATTCCGTTTCGGAATGCGCTCGTGGTGATACCTATCTACTGATTTCCTTTACTGTTTCCAAGTGTTATTTAATAAAGTTTTGTTATTTTCCATTGTTATGTTGTAAATGTGAGTATTATTTGTTGTTATTAAGAGTGGTTCAAACTGGAGCCACAACCTAATATTTCGCAAGATATACCAACAGATTTTTCTAATAAAAAAATGTCAGATATTTTTAAAATACTTACTATTTTTTTAATTTACATACTCCTTCATTTGCTAAATAAAATGATTGATCAAATGTATGTATACGTACCAGCCGAGATATTTCAGCAGGTGCATCTGTATAAAAGTCGTCAAGCGGCACAAGTTCTATTTCTTCATCTTTAGACTTGAACTGCAAGCACTTAGTTACTTCTTTATTGAGATGATCAGCTTCATACAATAAGTTTTGCAAGAGCAAGTGAGTCGAGTCAACTCTCTGCTTTTCCTTATGTAATGCATCACGTCCAGCTCTTGTACGAACTTTCTCTAGTCGGTTTAGTTTTTTTAAAGCAACCAAGTTCAATGAAGCCTCAATTCGCTTTGCATTAAGTTTTTCTCTGGCCTAAAAGAAAATTCAAACGTAAATATAATACAATAATAAACAAGTTTTTTGTTTTTGTCATATTAGCCTTCTCCCAGCTATGATGAGATCGGCATCCAGTCTAACTGGATGCAGCTAGCTGAATACCAGCATTCTACATGGAGCAACTGCCTATCTGACCTCCACAACCTAGTGACTAAGTAAGTCAATACCCCTGGTAAGACTGGTTGTCAGACTTTTGGGCTTCTGACTACCTATGATAAATGTCAAATATCTACAAATGACAGCCTGGACCAACTGCTTAATATGCTTTCCAGAGAACAGAGGCCAGGTTTATTTCTTACATTTTCAAAAAACATTAATTGTACAATCTCCCTGAGGAGGTTAGGCTAGTATTACCAGTACTATCAACTTGAAGATCAATGTAATTTTTTTTAAGTAATGTTAGCTTTTGCCCACAGCTTCGCCCGTATGGGAGGTTGGAATAAAAGACCTCTTATAAACCACTTCCTTGAAGAAATATGTCTATTTGCGTGTAACTTCCATGGTGACCGGCCAAACAGTGTTAGAGTTTATCAGTCTCTTTTATACCAACATTCATTTTTAATTTAGAATTAGAATAAGAATGACATTGATTTTACATTCTGTAATAATTACTATAACATACACTCTAAAATATTACTTGTTAAAATCATAGGAAAATCATCTACTTTAAAAATATTTGTAAATATGTCGCACTGATAAAACAATACTGTTGTAACTAAAAATGTGGTTTTTTTTTCCAGAATCAACAAATAAATGATTATTCACTCCATTATTTCTTTTAATATGATGTTATCTCAAATTTTACATATTTTGAGTTACTAATAAATATACTATGTAATACAGTATTGTGTTATCAGTGCGATGTGAGCACCATAGCATCACATAATATTTTACCTGCCATAGCTTTATAATTATTTCTTTATACCTACTGTATAGTAATTTTTGTTCTAGGTGCATTGTTTTCACATAATAATTTTAAAATGAATGTACACAAAATATTGTAAAACATTTTAGAAGAGTAACAGTGGGGTTTCTTGCCCATTCTTCTCCATACAAAACAGCCTTAGGGAAGGTGCCAGTAGAATCAATCCTACTTATATTTTTTTTTTTGGAAATTTTGACATTCAAAAGTGCGTTTTATGTGCCTATTTGAAATAAATGGTTTGGGTTTGACTTTGACTTTCAACAAAACACCACGCTTGTGGTGTAGAGTTCCTAAGAAATTCAATAAAATATTAAATAATAGGTACTAAAACACAAACCTCTTCAGTGTCTTTAGCTTTTAGTTCAGCTATTTCAGCAAACAATAGTCTAATATCTTGACAAATCTTCTTGAAGAAAGTGGCATCTTTCTCAGCTGGACGTAGTTGGGCTTCTGACTCTTCGAATTCTACCACACGCTGTATAAAACAATAGTTTAAATTCCAGTACTGTGACCTGCTCATAGTGCTCATGCAAGAAAAGCATAGAAAAGCAGCTTCGATACTTTTTAAACACAATGTTTTCAATATTATAGCATATATTTAAATTTCTGTTCGGATACTTTTTCTCGAGGCAGGTGCAGTGGACTGATTATTGAAATCCGTGAACCCGATTTTACTTTTTGGACAGATGATAGAGTAGTATACTAAATGTAATTTGAATGGGCATCAGTTACGGCTTGTTGTTATTTCATTAGTACAAAAATAAAAAACTACAATTCTAACCTTATAAACATCCACTGGCACTTGTTTGGAAGTTTCACTTGCTGTGCTGGTGTTTATTTTGCGGCGTTTTTTTGCAGACACATCTTCTTTTCCCATGTTTCTGATTTATATTCCTTAAAAACGTATTAGATTTCTAATTTTAATAAATGAAAAATATATTGAAACAACATCTGACACTTTGAAGTAGCATTCAATCTTTCACAGACTAGAACTACGGACACGGGCTCTGTGTCCGTACCATAGACATATATCTCAAATACTCAATGGTCCGTACAGTGCAATGAACAAAATTATTACGCCAGTAGATGCCAATCATGGACCTAATATACAAACTGGACTGAGCTCTGCAAAAATCGTATTATACAAAAATGGTGAGAGTCAAAATAGCGGGTGTACCATAGCGAATTAAATTATGCCAATTACCAAACAAATGTACCTAAAACGTACTATTTAGTACCTAGCTCTAAAAAATCTGTACCTCTTTCAGAACGAAATTATTTCGAAATTAAGGTACACCCGCCATATTGACATCAAGATGGCGGGTGTTCTATAATATTTTATTATTTAACCATTACTCATAAAATATAATTATACTAAAAAATTGTACCTAAAAAATACCTTAAGTAAAAAAAAACACTCACTTGATCTGTTGGATAGTTCCTGAGAAATAAAACAACAGTGTCTTGTGTGGAAACACGATAATTATCATGATATATTGATATAGTTATTAGGTCTTTACCTATGAAATTGCCGTTCTGCAGTACTGGCCATTTCAAATCAAAATAATTTTTGTTTGGCTAAGAATTCTAAATTCAAATTAATTTTATTTTAAAAACATGGATTTTTTTTTCTAAAAGTAGTCATCTCTTTATTGATTAGTGTTACATTTTCATCGCATTTCAATCTTTTTCGTCATCATGGATACGTTAAAAATTCGAGTAATTATGGAATATGAGTACCGTCGTGGCAGCAACGCGGCACAAGCGGCACGCAACATCAACGACGTTTACGGAGCTAACACTACAAACCAACGCACCACCTGTTATTGGTTTGCTCGCTTCCGTTCTGGAAATTTCGACCTGAAAAATGAACCTCGCGGTCGTCCGAAGACTTTGGTCGACAATGACGAATTAAAGGCGATTGTGGAAGCTGATGATACACAATCTACGGCTGAATTAGCAGCAGCTTTCGACGTTAGCGTCAAAACAATATTGGTCCATTTGCGTCAAATTGGCAAGGTAAAAAAGCTTGACAAATGGGTGCCCCACGAACTCAATGATCGCCAGCGCGAAGTACGCGTCGAGACGTGCCTTGCACTGCTCAACAGACACACAAATGAAGGAATTTTGAACCGCATTGTTACCTGCGATGAAAAATGGATTCTGTTTGATAACCGTAAGCGCTCAGCAAGTTGGTTGGATCCTGGTTCAGCACCTAAACAATGCCCTAAACGAAAACTTACCCCTAGAAAAGTGATGGTCACTGTTTGGTGGTCTAGCGCCGGTGTGATTCATCACAGCTTCTTACCAAACGGGGTGAGCATTACTGCAGATGTGTACTGTGAAGAACTGAACACAATGATGGAGAAGCTGGCGCATCTCCAACCAGCATTGGTCAATCGCTCGTCTCCGCTGCTCCTGCACGACAACGCGCGACCTCATACTGCACAGCAGACGGTCTCCAAGTTGCAAGAACTGGGGTTGGAAGCTCTCCGTCATCCGCCCTACTCACCAGACCTTGCGCCTACAGACTACTACTTTTTCCAGAATTTGGATAACTTCTTGGCGGGAAAAAAATTTAATACCCGAGAGGCAGTACAAAATGCCTTTGAAGAATTTGTTGCCTCCCGTCCAGCTGATTTCTTTAAGAAGGGCATCAATAAACTGCCACTGCGATGGCAAAGATGCATTGATTGCATGGGTGATTACTTCGATTAATACAAATAAAAAATTCATGAAAAAAATTCGTTTAAATTTTTTCATACAAAACGGCAATTTCATAGGTAAAGACCTATTATTTATACATCTATGTTTTACGGATATTTATTAATTACGAATTAAATGCATACGAATAATTATTATATTAATAAGTTACTACCAACCGTCCGCAACTAGCTTCGTAAATGCAAATTCATGATAAAGTATGTTGCGGGTAGTTGATAAACAATTTGCAATTTGCCCTCTGTTTCCTGATTCATCATACGAGCTTCATAGTTTACAATACGCAGATAACTTTATTTTCATTAATATAATTTTCATTGCGATCATATAGAATTAACACTATGAAACGCGGAAAAAAAAATGTTGTTGATTTAAACGAACAAAAAAAAGTGTTTTGTAAATACAAACATCATTTCCCATCGATTCATGATTTACCTTCACCGTGTAGTGAAATATTTTCAAAAATGTCCAGTGAACTTCAACGACAAATATCACCTAAAGCACTTTATTTATCGATTAAAAGAAATTTTGAAAAGTTTTTTCCCGTGGAGGATGAAACCAGTGAAGATAAAAATTATGTAGGTTCAGAGAATAAAACGGAAGACGAAGATATATTAATTACGAAAGATGTTGATGCAGAAAAAGAGATTGAAGAAGAAAATAACGAAGAAAATTTTTACGTCGTGGATAAAACTACATGTACTGAAGAAGGTAAATCTTTTAATTTTTCACTTGATTTATATCAATGGAGGAGAATTCGGCCAATCTCAAAATGCTCTGTTCGTATGAGAGCCAATAATCCAGTTAAACAAAAAAAGTGGATATTACCTAAATATGAGTGGGCAGACTTGTTAAGGGAAAAAAATTGGGAAAAAAACAAATCTCCTTGCAGTTGGTGCTTTAAAACCTATTATGTTAAATGCAATGAAAGAGTGACTTTTCTCGGTGCATGTAAAGAATGCAATGCTAAAATAAAAATAGTGATTACATATCCTACAGAAAATATTGCTTCTTGCAACAGTTTAATTACAGATTTTGATAAAAATGTTAAACATAATATAAGAAAAAAAATCTAATTTTCACCCATAAAGCGCAAAGAATTGATGGAAGAAATGAAACATGAGTCTCCTATAACAGTTCATAAACAATTAATTAGTTACGCAATGGAAGTTGGGGATCCACAGCCACCCCATCTACCTTCACATGGAACTTTACGACAGATAAAACATGAAAGTAATCTTAGTGAGTATTACCATAAAGATTCAATTTTGGCTTTATTGTACATGGCTCAAAACGTAAAACCCTATAACGATTATATTAAACACATAACAATTCATCCACATTTTTATATTTACTATTGGTCTACGTTACAAGAAATATACTACAATCAATATCATAAAAACCACAGAGTTATACTGAGCATCGACGCAACTGGTAGCATTTTTAAGGAAACTGATTTAATTGTGAAAAATTACTCTTTGCTGTACGTTGCTATAATGTACAGCGAAGAAAATAAAAGAAGTGTTCCGGTTGCTCAAATGATTTCTAGTTCTCAGACGATGGATACTATATTAAACTGGTTAAAAACTTGGAGAAATCAGAAATCAATTCCTAACGAAGTGATTTTGGACCAATTTTCAGCGCTAATAGGAGCCACGATCAAAGCTTTTACTGAGCATAAGTGTACTAATGATTATCTTGTAGAATCGTTCAGGAAACTTGACGCTGATGAGACATCACCCGACGCCTTATATGTTCGCATCGACACAAGCCACTTTGTAAAAACGATATACAACCTTAACTGTTTTCTGAATGTGGACCAAAGAACTAAAGCGTTTTATTGTAAATGTATTTTGTATCTTAAAAATCTAAATGACTACGGAACTGCAAAACAAACAATTTTAGATATAATAACCGTAGCTCTCAATAAATACGATAGTATTGGATCTCCATGCGGTGAAGCTAAAAGAAGGTTAAAAATATTCGGCAAAACCATGAATCTTCCAGATTATAAAGACTTGGAACATTATAGTTTGCCAGAACAACTTATATTGAAAGAAATTAAAGAAGAGGAACTTACATTTCCCAAATGGTATCAGGACAAATTAGATCGCGAAAATTTGTTAGTTACATTAACAGATGATGACAGTGACTCCTTATCACACGAAAACTTATTTTACATGCCTACTTTTATACCAACACTAACCCGGTTAGTACAGCAACTACCGTTGTGGTCAAATGTGATGATTCCAATATATAATTCAGAAAACCAAACTGCGTCTTCATCCAACGTGGAAAGTTATTTTAAAACGCTGAAGAGATACTTATGTCATATTGACGTGAAATCCAATAGATTGAGATTGGACCAATTTATCGTCAAACATGCAGATTTTATAGATGGGGAATTAAAAGAAGCTATAGGTAAAGTAGAAACTACAGAGAAGGGTGACTTGAAAAGAAGAAAAAATACGAAAGCAAAGGTAAATAAAACAGAAGATGATTTCCCAACAGACTCAATTTTTTCTAAAACTCCATCGTTTTCTGAAAATTGGAAGGGCAAAGGTAACGCTCGAAAGGCCACGAAGAAAAAAAGAGTGAAAATGCATAAACCTGTGCCACTATTGTTAAATGGAACAAGACTACGAACTGTCATGAAGGATTTACACGTATCGAATACTTGCGCATTCGACTCGGTTGCACAACTAATTGCAGTAGGGTGTGTTGAAGGGTTTTATTTAAATACTCATGTACTCAATCATCAAAATGAATTTTGTCAGTTCATAAAAAAAATAATTAATGTCAAAACTACCAGAACAGATTTATACAAGTACCGTGCTCACCTTCTTCAGCCATATTTAAAAAAAACTGATATTAATCATAAAGTTTTCATCTCTTGCGAATGCAATATAGCTTATATTTTTGAGAATATTTTGATCGACGCAATTTACAGTGCCTCTGTACAAGAATCATGTACGAATACTGAATGTGGCATTAACAAAGTACAAAGAAAAATTGCTTTTTTGCCACTTAATTTTAACATCCCAAATATATCAATGCTCAATCAATCGGCAGAGTCTATGTTATGTGAAGAAAATAATATTGCACAATGTAGACGTAATGACTGCAACGGCATACGAACATTAAAACACGAACTAAGTAATACAATAGCTTTTGAGCTGAATCAAACAGATGTAATTTGTCTTAAAGACATACCTATGGAAATAACATTCAATCATACAAAATACGAAGTTCTTGGATTAATTGAGTTTTTACCGTCCGGCGGCGATGTTACAGACATAAACAATATTGGTCACTATCGGGCTCATTGTCGTCGTAATGCTGAATGGAAATGTTTTGATGATCTTAATAATTTTATAACCAAAACTCCGAATTCACTTATCGCTAATTGCATTATGTATGGACGAAAATAAAGAGGTACTTAATAACTTTGACGCGTTATTAAATTCATGATTTATAATTTAATAACTATCCCTAAAATATATATAAATATGTACCTAGATCAATAATATTCATAATAATAATAAACATAAGTAAACGAGACACGGTTGTTTTATTTCTCAGGAACTATCCCACTGATCAAGTCTGTGTTTCTATTTACTTAAGGTACTTTTTAGGTACAATTTTTTAGTGTAATTACATTTTATGAGTAATGGTTTTTTTTTTTTTTTTTTTTTCTTCCTTTGGCGTTGCACTATTCGTGCTTATTGCCACTAACAATATTTTAATAAATAACAAAAACGTAAGAAACAAGTACTCGCGAAATGATAAAGTATTACAATGGGAAATTTGGAAATGGAAAGGAGATTAGTTGTTATTACATAAAATTAATAAATTATGATAAGTTAACTGTAGGGAAATATAATACAACAGAAAACTGTAACCATTTAACGTCACCAGGTGGCCCAACAAAAAGGCCGACTTGGTGCAAAAACTTAGAACTACATGGTAAATTAAGTAAGTACATAAATTAGTGTTTAAATAGCTATATCATTATTTACAAGGAAAAGAGCTATTGTTTTATAAATATCTACATTAAAATTAAATAAAATACATGAGATCGAAGTGGGTAAAGGGACTCGGAGGGAAACAAGACTTTGGAATAGTGAGGAGTGGTCATAGAGGGAGCAGGAAAAAATAAGGTGGTTCAGATCTCCCACTTCAGCGCCACATTCACACGCAGGGTTCTGTACAATGCCAAGCCTGGCAAGATGAGCAGGAGTGCACACGTGACCCAATCGCATACGTATGAATATTGTTGTAATCTTTTTGCTTAGCTTGTACTTGCTAAACCAAGGTTTAACAAAAATGGATGGCTGAATAGTACGATAAAATTTCCCTTTCACTGATTGCCCGGACCAAAGCTGACCCCAGGATTCCTGTAGATAAACCTTGGGCAGAGCTGCCAGATCTTGGGTGTTATTTTTGTACGGGAAAACGTCTCCACACAATACGGCATCATTAGCTAACTGGTCAGCTCTCTCATTACCTAGAATGCCACAATGCGAGGGTATCCACGCAAAATGCACTGAATACCCCTTAATAGAACACCTATATAGGAGTTCACGTGTTTCAAATATAATATAGGGATAATGAGAATAGAAAGGGAATCTGGCCAAAGATTGCAAGGCACTCCTTGCATCAGTTAATATGAGTGAATTCCGTAACCCCATCACAAGTATATATTCGACAGCTTTGAATAGACCGTAACATTCTCCCGTAAATACAGATGATTCGGGCGGGAGCTTTATTTTTTGGACAATATTATATTGGGAGTGGTATACACCTACTCCCACACATGAGTCTCTTCCATGCTTCGAAGCATCTGTAAACAAGAGCTGACAGCCCTTCCAGTCTCTATCCTTAATGAAGTTGAAGTTAAGATTATGACATACGTCATCTCGGTAAATGCTAAGGTTATAATGTATATTTGGTGACATAATTAATGAACTGTAATTACAGTGAAATATAGGAAGAAATTCAGATTGGTGACAAGGAGCTTCAATTAAATTGTATTTTCTAAAACTTTTAACTAAACACGGAGTAGCTTTGTGCCTCCAGTAAGTGGATGAAATTACTTCTTCAGAGAGAGTGGAAAGTTTATTTCGCAAAGGATGATATGTAAATTGAAAACACCGAGCCATAAATCTATCAGCCAAATATTGACGTCGCAAATGAAGTGGTGGGTCTCCACATTCCACCTGAAGACAATTAATAGGACTGCTTTTCATTGCACCTGAAACCACTCTAAGTGCCTTGGACTGAACACTGTCCAGTTTCTTAAGACCAGCAACATTAGCAGGTTCCAGCAAAAAAGTCCCATAATCCAATACGCTTCTAATCAAGGTGTTGTACAGTAGTTTTAATGAAAAGGGATGTGCTCCCCACCAAACACCAGCAAGACATCTAATTATGTTGATATTTCGTTCGCATTTAGCAGCTATATAATCACAGTGTGGTAAACCAGTAAGATGTGTATCCAAAATAAGGCCTAAAAATTTAGCCTGGTTATTAACGGGCATAGGGATATTATTATACCTTACGGTAACTATAGGAGGCTTACGCATTCTAGTAAACAACACAATGTTGCTTTTATCAATTGACAGGTGTAGACCATTGGTTTCTAGCCAAGTCTTGAGTAAGCATAAAGAAGAGGTTAAGGAAGTACAAATATTTGCAACAGAGTTACCAGATAAATAAAGAAGTAAATCATCTGCATACTGAAGGACATGTACTGACTCATTTAGAGAGGATTCCAAATCATAAGTGTAAATATTGTAGAGAATTGGACTAAGTACAGAACCTTGAGGGAGACCTTTCCATACTAAACGGGTAAATGAATACCCTTCAATATGAAGATTTAAAGATCTCTCTGAAAGCATGTTAATTATGAACTTAGACAGCATTGTTGGAACTTGTAATGAGTTCAGCTTTTGTTCTAGGACTGATACCAGGACATTATCGTAAGCTGAGCTAATATCAAGGAAAGCAGCAATTACAGAGTTATTAGAAGAGAAGGCTAAGCGAATATCAGTTGTGAACACACTAAGGCTGTCCATCGTACTTTTACCCTTCCTAAAACCAAACTGTGATGTAGCTAGCAAATTTTTGCTTTCCAAAAACCACTCCAAACGATGCTTAATGAGATGTTCAACAATTTTAACAAGAACTGTAGAAAGTGCAATTGGTCGGTACGAAGTAACATTGGAAGAAGGTTTGTTTGGTTTCAGAATAGGAATAATTGTTTGAGACTTCCAACTTGATGGAATGTTGCCAGATATCAAAGCTGTATTGATGAGATTTAAATATATTAAAAGAACAGAGTCGGACAGATTAACTATAAATGAATATGGTATACCATCTTCACCAGGAGCTGAATCCTTAACATGTGAAAGGACTCCCTTCAACTCACTTAGTGTGAACGGGGAATTCAACTCAGAATTAGGAATAGGAACATAGGGAAAGTGCATTAAAGATCTCTGTTCTGGGACTGAAGGAGGAGCTAAATGATCCATAAACTCATTGGCTAATTCTAATGGGAGTTTTGAGGCTGTTGTGTCACTGAATGCTGACCTGAATCTCCTAATATTTTGCCATACTAGAGATGCGTTAACTTCTGGTGAGATAGATGCACAGAATCTTTGCCAACCTTCAAATTTCTTTTTCCTAAGGAGCTTACGAGTTGTACGAGCAGCATCTAGGTATATCTCAAAATTGTGACGAGTCATAGTATGGGCATAATTTTTTTCTGCTTCTTTTCTTTTTTTAATGGCCTGAGTACATTCAGCATCCCACCAAGGTGGTGAAGGAATTTTGCCTGTAGCACCATTCTTAATAGGGAAAGTATTATCAGCCACCTCTATTAAAGTTCTTGTTATTTGATTAGATAATAACTGAGGATCATGTAGTTGTAAGGAGTTAGTTAAAGCAAGAATTCTTTCTTCTACACAATTTTTGTATGTATCCCAATCCGCATTTTGAAGTCTATACTTTAATCGTGGTGTTGGATTGCAAGCATCTGGTTTTTTATGTGGAAAAGAAATGATTAAAGGGTAATGATCACTACCATAAGAAGACGGTAAAGGAGACCAGGATAATGTCGATGCTAACTCAGGTGTGCAGATTGAGAGGTCAGGGGCACTTATTCCCTCATCTGGATTCGATTGGCGTGTTGGGAGACATGTATTTAAAATACACAAATGATTAGAGTCTAGAATTTCTAATAACTTTTCCCCATAGGAATTGGAACTAGAACTACCCCAGGACTGATGTTGTGTATTAAAGTCGCCCATTACCAAAAATGGTTTAGGTAAAACTGAAAGAAGATTACTTATTTCAGAAAGAATATTTACAGTGGGACGAGAATAATATATACATACTAAACAGATTTTATTTACAATTGCAGCAACAGCAGATATGTCGTCACTGAGACTTGGAAGAGAAAAAGCTTGAAAAGACAAGTTATTTTTAATAAGTATGGCGACGCCGCCATACCCATCGCTTCTGTCTGTTCTTAGACACGCATAGCCAGGAATTCTAAAAGAGAAACCTGGTTTAAGCCATGTCTCACAGAGAGCGACTACAAAGGGATCGTATTTGTTCAATATGTAGGACAGATCAGATTTTTTATTCACAATGCTGCGACAGTTCCACTGGACAATCTTGGGTAGATTTGGATCCATTATGATGGTTGAATAAGTTAGACAGTGTATCAATTACAGTGGCAACGTTGGACGGTTCAATATTATTATTTTTAGATAAGGTATTAATTAACATGATTATTAAATTTAAAATTTGACTCTCATTATTATTTGTTGTTTTATTTTGGAATGCAACACCATTCCCTGACACAGAAACTTCATTACTGATTAATGCTTGATGAGCTGCCCGGTCATACCCCTTAGCTGTTTTTGGAGAATCCCGAGGTTTCAGAAATACCGTTTTTCTTTGTGAGGAGACAATTGGTGTGTTAAGTGATTGGGGCAAAGGTTGTGAAAAGAAAGAATTTTTTGTGGTATGTGATGGGGCAGATGTTACCACATCTGCATACAATTTTGAGATTGGTGGATGTAACTGCGATGCTTCAGCATACGACACGCAGCTATGGGCCATATAATGCTTAATTGATTTTTGTCTCTCAAATTCTGGGCATTTTTTATTGATGGCGTAATGAGTGCCACCGCAATGACAGCATTTACTATTAGTCTCGTCTTCAATACCGCAAGTATCAGCAGAATGTTTCTCCCCACACTTGAAGCACTGAGGGTTCGACCTGCATTGTACCTTTGTATGGCCAAAACGACAACAATTATAACATTGAATTGTTGGGAATGTATACAATTCCACTGACATGGAATTGTAACAACAAAACACACGTTTTGGTAAAATTTGTCCGTCAAAGGTGAGCACGACTGTTTGGGATGGTTTCCACACAGGGGTCGGTTCGTGTATTTTGTAATTAAGACGCCTAGCTTTGATGACTTTCCCGCATCCAGCGGGGACAGATATATTTTCCATTATTTCCTCAGGAGACCATTCGGTAGGTACGCCTTTAACAATTCCAATACGACACACATTAATTGATGGAACAAATGCCTTTAATTTCTCCTTAGCCAAACTTGGGTCATTTAGAAAAGAGTTTGCATCTACGTAACGGGAGAAGCTTAGTGATATTCTATTTCGACCAATGCGTTTTAATGAACCGTTAATGATGTTGTTAAACCCGCGTTTTTTAAGAAAGTGCCCTATAGTTATTGGGTGTAATGATTGAGCCGAGTTTGGTGTATCAACATTTTTTTGGATGTGTACAACGTATGGTGACAGGTCTGTGGCTTCGTACAAAGCCCTAGCAACCTGTGGCGCCTTCTGAGGAAGATCTGACTTTAAGAGGTTTTCAGTCTGGGGACCATCCACAGAACGTGGAGTGGCTTCTTGGTGAACTGAAAATGAATGTACCGGTACGTCTGATGTTATTTTTGGACTGAATGTGACTACCGAGTCATTATCACAATAGCAATTGGTTTCGGAGTTATTTATTCCTGTTGAGTGACCATTTCGTCTTCTTTTATTGCAATTTTTGCATATTTTGCGTGGAGCTCTAGTCCTTTTCCGCTCCGATTTGGTTAAGGACGAGTCTGTATCCATACTGGATTCGTAAATAATAACATTATGACCAACCGAGGGGACTGTGCCCCCCGGATCAGGCGGTTCATTGTCCATTATGCCCACTGGCCAGAAAAAATAAAAATAAGACTTACCCTAAATATGAAGAAATATATTTACAAATAATTACACTATCTAATTTAATGAATATTTACATAAATCTACACAACTTATCTCCAATCGCAAACGTTTTTTATAATTTTTATTAAAACGAAAGAAAAATCACGCCCGCCAAATTCGATGATTCCCCTGAGTAATGGTTATATAATAAAATATTAAAGAACACCCGCCATCTTGATGTCAATATGGCGGGTGTACCTTAATTTCGAAATAATTTCGTTCTGAAAGAGGTACAGATTTTTTAGAGCTAGGTACTAAATAGTACGTTTTAGGTACATTTGTTTGGTAATTGGTATAATTTAATTCGCTATGGTACACCCGCTATTTTGACTCTCACCAAAAATGTTACATAATTTAGGTGTACTTTTGTTAGGCTATCTTAGCCGAGGCAAAACGAGCTGAGAGAGATAGTCAAAGCCGAGGCTGTTTGTCCCTTTTTCTCAATTGTTAGAAAATAAAAATGCTAAAGATGGTAGAAAATATTTCACCAACTGCAAGTAAATTAGGTTACGTATAAATATTTATATTAGTTTTAAATATTTTTTTATAAAGATTTACAATCTGTACATAGTAGTGAATAATTTAAATTAAATAAAATAATCAAAATAATCATTGTTTGGTACTTATCATAAAATTACTCTTGTGACTAAAATCTGACATGCGAATGACTTTTTCTGTTATTTTGTGAAGACGCATCGCATTTAAACTTTTAGCTACGGTTCTTTTGTAATTTTATGGTGGAAATGGTGAAAGTTTTGTATCTATTATTATATTATATATATTATTATTTTAAATATTATTATATTATATACCTATATTATTATTAATAATATTATTATTATTATCTATAATATGTATTATTATCTCTTCAAGTCCTAAATACGAATTTCTTAAAAAAAGATATGCAATTATGGTTGACCCAAAATAAAATTGACTACGGAGAGAATTTGACTAAACCTCAGCTTTTAGAAATAATTAAGAGAAACAAGCCTGAACCTGTAGGATGAGATTGAAAAAATTTTAGAAGTCAATAGACACAAATGCTTATATATTTACCACCTTATCACTGTGATCTCAATCCCATTGAACTCTTAGGGAGCACAATGACAAGAAAAGTTGCTGATGTAAATATTGAGTACAAAAATGCTGAAATTCCCCGCCTAGTTAGAGAAGTTTTTGACGCTATTACAGTTCATGAGTGGGTACAGCATTGTAAACACATTCGCAGGTTATAAGGAGAATACTTAAAACATGATTTGTATTTAGATAAATCTTTTATTATAGAAGTAGTAAGTAACACTGAAACCGAAAGCGATATTGATAATGATGATAGTGGTACGGAAATAAGCGGAGTATAGCCTCACAATCAGAATGAAGTTGTGTATGCAGGTTCATCTAAAGACCACAATTACTGTAAACCTGGTTTTCAATCAATTATTGTAAAGCACATTTGTTTTTTTTTTTATTACACTACTCTACCACTAGGTACCACTGCTATTTATAATTAGTCAAATCTGGTGTTAGGTGTTAGGTACGGTCATAACTAAATGCTAAACATCCAGGTACCTCTTGCAGGGTAGTGTACCTACTTCGCATTAAATGAAAGTTGTATCCCCCCCATGGAACATTTTATCTGCTGAATTTCCACTTCATTGGATTACTTTTTAGATAAAGCCATTGTTTATTGCTGAGAGACTAAACTGTTAGCGTACCTACGTAACTGTAAATTATCAAATTCTTTTTATTTATTTTTATATAGGTATCATTGTTTTTAATTTGTAAAAACTAATTCTTATTAAACGATTATGTCTAATGTGAAATTTCCTTCTTGAAAACTTACTCAATTTTGGGCACCTTATATTAATTAGCAACACTGAATCGACGGTGCCGTCCTCTTTCAGTTCACAGATAAGTTGGTAGGACTGTACTGTACTCAGAGGTTGTTTAACTGTTACTATTATCAAGAAGGTATTTGGTATTTATTTTATTTTTATTCTTTAATGTAGAAGACTGAGATAAATTCAACTTGATTAGAAATTCCTTATGTGATATCTATACTTTTACTTAGATACAACGTGTCCCAGAAATCAATGTCAAGCCGAAAACGGGCAATAGGCCAAGTCGTGACAGTTATTAGAAAAATAAAAAAATAAATTTTGGTCATGTATTTTTAAAATTTTATGGATTCAAAAATAAATCTCGAAAAGTGACAACACCCTGTGATGATCTTTCAAGTCCAGTGACTACAAATATTAACTTTTCGTCAGTTTTTTTTCTGTGACGTAACCATGAATAACCCTTCTGTAAATTACAGTTTTATGTTAAAACATAACTACCTCAGTTTTAAATAACTTGTTAGATTTTTGACCAACATTGAATTCAAAATTATTACATCACCCAACTTTAACCGCGTGTAGTGTATAAAAAACGTATAACACTATTTTGGCAAGTAACTTTACAAGATGGCGCGTTTAGTCTGGATTCCAAAATGGTATGCCACTTACTAATTGCTACTTCTTAATTGAGGAAAAAAAGTTATCTGTTAGTTTTAGGTGCGTTTGAAATAAAATTCAGTTGTTGGATTTCTTACCAAGTTTATATTAAATATTCGAACTGTTTGCCTTCAGATGCAATGCAAGCTCTACATCTCTTTAAAAATGATCGCGTAATAAGACGGGCGTATATTCTCGAGTTGATGTATTCAGCGGCTTCTGCCGCAGCTCGTCTAAATTTTGAATTGGTTTAGAGTACACGATATCCTTTATCATACCCCAGTAAAAGAAATCTATGGGGTTTAAATCGGGTGAACGGGCAGGCCACGAAATTGTACCACCCCGCCCTATCCACCTATCGGGGTATTCACGATTGTGAAACTCACGTACTGTTAGAGCATAATGCGCTGGGCAGCCATCTTGTTGGTACCACATGCTGCCGTAAATGTTCAGTGGCACTTCTGCCAATAATTCTGGTAATTGGTTTTGTAAAAAGTCCAGATACTCCTGGGCATTTAAGTTCTCGGGCAGTTCGATTGGACCAATAATTTTACCATTCAAAATTCCCGTACACATGTTCACTTTAAACTGGTACTGCGATCTGTCTTCCCGCATCCAAGGGGAATGCCTACTCTCCACAGTGTCCTAGGCCCAAGATGGACATCAAATATTACTATAAAAATCGATTGTTTTAAAATCTTAATAGTATTGGATATCTAAAAAATATATTCAAATTGATGCCAGTACATAAAAAAAAAACGTTTTGAGGTTAATTTTCTCTAAGAAAATGTCATTCACAGGTAATTTTTTCAAAGAATCGTGGATCCTCTCGGTGCTTCTGCAACTTCGTTTGACAAAATCGCACTCTCTCTGGGTAGCTGAGATGAGGTAGCAGACTTTGTGCTCGTCGTACATGGTATGGGTGAAACTCGTTTTTTTTTTAAATACGCTGAACAGTACTTTTGGGGACTCCTATGCTCTGTAAAATTCCACGTACTGAGAAACTTGGGCATTCTTCAACTGCTTGCAGGACTTCGGCCTCGTAGGGCATCACGGGTCTTCCCTAACTAACCATATGACTGGGGAATCAATCCTCTGATAATGACCGAAGCGCATTAATAAATACTCGATGATCGGGGATAACGCTCAGCATTTGGGTATCTCTCACGATACATTCTAACTGCAGCATTATCGTTGCATAAGCATTCTCCATAAATGAGATGCATGTTGGCGTGTTCCTGTGCGGTGTATCGAGATGGCATGATAACACACTACACGAAACACGGAATTACGATTAAAACAAGTCCGGGGTCGTCAGAAACAGTGCAGATAAATCCAAATCACAATGCAAATCAAGTCCAATAAACAAAGCCACAGTTTTAAGTACGAAGTCAATACAAATACAGAAAGATGCGTAGTAAACGAGAGAGCGTAACGTACTGCAGTATTGCACAATTTACCTAACGCATCCCTGTTTCGCCAGAGTGGCGTCTCTATCTGTTTCACTCTCACAGACAAAATTATATGTCAATCCACCTCGCTCTTAGATAAAAGTAGCGTCACTATCTATCTCGCTCACACTAAACAAAGTAGCGTCACCATCTGTCTCGCTCGCACTAGTCAAATAACGTCACTCTTTGTCTCAATCAAACTTGTATGAAATCCAGCTTCATTAAAAAAAAAGTTTTTCCGCAATTAAGTAGTAGCAATTAGTAAGTGGCATACCATTTTGGAATCCAGACTAAACGCGCCATCTTTTAAAGTTACTTGCCAAAATAGCGTAGTACATTTTTTTACACTACACGCGGTTAAAGTTGGGTGAAGTAATAATTTTGAATTCAATGTTGGGCAAAAATCTAACATTTTATTTAAAACTGGAGGTAGTTATGTTTTAACTTTTAACTGTAATTTACAGAAAGGTTATTCATGTTTACGTCACAGAAAAAAAAACTGACGAAAAGTTAATATTTGTAGTCACAGGACTTAAAGATCATCACAGCCGCTTGCTCACCATTTTTTTTTATCTTGTAGGTACATAAGTTTATTTGTAACAAATAAACTAGTTCCATTTAATTCTACATAACGTTGATGATATTTTATAGGATAATTTAAACACACACACACACCCTTTAATATAATTTCCTTAATATTTCACCACAAGTGCCTGTAGGTAATGTTCTGTTCCGTGATGAAAACAGACTTTTAGTTCTCTTCGAGGCATTTCCTGTATACGAATTTCTCCCATAAAAGTCTTCAGGTTTAACAGGTAGCACATGCCGCATAGTCTCGCCGAAATATGGGGTTTCCAATATTTTTCGGAGAGTTGTTCCACAGTTTTCGTCTTACATATTTGGGAAATACGTGGGTCTTCGTATTTTTAAGCTTATAGCTGCGTAACGGGGCACATTGATTAATTATGCGTAAAAGAAGTCGCTTGTCTAAAATAATGTGTGAAGATAGTGACAGCTAACTGTCAAATTCTTGGACTAGTGTTAGTAGTGACATCTGGATTGAGTGAGCTGTCTACGAGTTAATATATTCTTTGCTAGGAGTCTACGCGTACTGAAGGCACTGAGTGGGTAAAATAAAGTAGTCATTTGAATCCCCGGCTGGTAGTCGCGGAACATAAATAAAATACTGGCGTAATTAAAATACGTAATTTTCTATGAGCGCAACTCTTCAAAATGACAACCGCTCCTCGTCCCATTCCCCTTTGTCGCCTGTGTAATCGACGCCATACCCTTTGTTTTAGGTCTATCGTACTCTGTGGTTGTCTGTAACGCCCTCGAAAGTGGAATCTCTGTGCTCGAATCTAATCTACTCTGTTCTCGAGTCCATAAAAAACCGTCAAAAACAAAAACATCTGTGAATCTGTCTTGCAACTGTCAGTGTCAAATCGCAGCCATTAAAACTAAAATATATTTTTGGCTAACACTCCTCGGAAAATTATTTATCATAATGGTACGAGTGACTTCAATTCTTGCTCGAATTCCCGTCATTAAATTTCGTAAAGGCGGGTTAGGTGCAGGCGGAGCCCCCTCCCCGGCTCAAGCGGCTGCTCCTCCGCCAGCTGCTGCTGCTGCAGTACGTAATACACCTGATATTTTGTTTACGGTTTCCGATTCATTTCTATACTTTAATAGTGTTTACGTAACTATATTTTCAACGTAAGTTTCACTCCCGTCACATGTCAGAAACGAGAGAAACGCAAATTACATTCGAGATAAACTTAGCGCACTTATTATTTTGGTGCAAATTCTTAAATCCATATTATTCTGTAAGTAAATTGTACTTTAATGTTATCCACACTGGTAGCATTGCATCAAGTGGTCTATTGTACAGGAGTTGTTGAAGGCTGGACCAATGAAACATGGAGTCAGCACAGTCACAATGGTTTCAGGTCACACATGGGCCTGCTGGAGTTGAAGTCTGTGATGGATAATAACATGTTTTTCGTCTTTTCTTTTTCCAGCCAGGGCAAGTGCAGGCAGGTGCATCAATGAGTACTTCTGCCATTCCCGACATTGATCTACCACTGCGCTACAGAAGAGCACCTCTCTCAGATGAAGAAATTGCACACATCAATGGCGGTGGAATTGTTTAGTCCCTCAACTTACAATATAGTAGATGCAGTTTTCAAAAGTAGATCTTGGCTAATAAATAGTTAATATAATTATATCTAGATAGGTAGTGTTAGTTCTTTGTTTTTCGAAGTTGTTATTTTAAATATTTTGTCTGGCATTTCACAATATTATATTAATGCTCTGTTATAATGTAGATCATAATATAATGATTATTATGATATCACAGATGGACTGCAAACTATAAAATGCATGTCTCTAGTATATAATTCAAATACCACTTGACTTATCAAACAAGATCCTGATTCAAGAACACTACTCGGATACTCTGATAATACTCAACCACTCTGCTGTACCTACACACAACTTAACTAAAACACATATTCAGGAGTAATATCATGTCCTGGTACTATAGAGGTCACAGTGTGTTGAAGATCAGTTGGTCAAGTGCTTTGTGCTATAGTCAGCGAACACAGTCAACATTTAATAATTACTTAGTGCATTCTAATGAAATACAAATAAATTGTTGATCTATATTTTTTTTACTTAATTAACCTTAATTAATTTCATCAATGTTGCAGATAGATCCTTCCCAATCCCAGTCTGAACAGGCACCGCCAGTAACTATGGGAGTAATAAAAGTACCGCGTGGTGTCCTGATCAATTGTGGTAACAAGAAAAAAGAAGTAGTATCTTTAAATATTGTGTTACAAAGATGCCAAAAAAAGTGATAGCCCTAATTGGATGTAAAATTATGACTGGATACCATGTAAATTAACTAAAGTATAATTTAATTAATTAAAATATACAAAAATAAAATATACAAATAATAATAGAAAATATTATCATTAAGTTTTATTTATTCTTAATTCTTTATTTAGGACTGTAGTCAGTATATAAAATATAAATGATATACAGTAACGAAATTATGAGAAATGCTCTAATAATACCGAACATTGAGTTTTTCGTTTTGGATGGCCCACATCTGTGCAACCGGCCCATCGTAAGCGACATCACTATTGGCCTCAAACTTGATTATACCGAATTTAGCCAATTTACTTTTCCACTGTAGTGTCTGACTTAGGTTGAGTAGTGCATTTGATATCGCCTCTTTTGTCTCGGCTGAAACGAAGTATCGTAAATTATAATTGAAATTGTAATTATTTATTATAAAGGATGGGATAACATGGCACCTAAGCTCGGTACTATACAGTGTACCTACGTCTACATAATGATAAACAAGTCTCTATCGCTTGTACAGTCGACGGCACGTCGGGGTAACATTGACCTTGTGGCCAAGCCTTGCTAGCCAAGTTTACTGTGTGGAACAGTTTCAGTAGAATAAGAGGCCAGCTTATTTGTAACCACTGACGTGCGTTCTACATACATTTGCTGGGTTATTCCGTTTATCCACCCTGAAATAGCCACCCTAGGGTGGATACACGGAAGCGCGTGTTCATCTATCTACCCTGTCTGGGGTGGCTGGGGTGGATAGATGAACAGTGCACAACAGAACTCCAGTGAATTAAATAGGTACAATCAACCGCATGTCCATGGTAACAATTTGACTTTGACAGTGCCTTTTTTTAGTAGCTGTAAGCGTGATTTTTATAGTTCAAGGGATTACCGATTCATTTATGTCGCGTACGGAAACTAGGTATAAGGATAATTAAAGATTGGGTGCTATAGTGGTAACTTACACTTACCTCTTAGCTTAGCATTTACTACAATAGGGTACGGCGGTAAACGACCCAATGTTTCCAAGGTTATAATATCTTTACCTCCATCGTACATAAACTTTTTTGTATAAAGAAGAGTAGTAGAATCAACTGCGGCCCATTCTGCTTGCTTAGATAGCACCATCTGAGCCGACGATAAATGTGATCCAGATCCTGAAATAAAAATAATGTAAATGGGCGTGCTGTGTGTGCACCAACTAAACTGCTGCTGCCCGCGGTCTCACTTAATTACCTATAATAGGAAATATTCTATCATCCAAAGAGTATAATAATATTATGGGAGCTATCATCACTACGGTTGACTGTAGTTAGGTACACACGGCTACATATCAAGCTATGCATTTCCAGTATAAACTAATCTCGCATTGTATAGGATTTCCGTACAATGAGAGGTCAGCTTATACTGGAAATGTATAGCTTGATATGTAGCCGTATGTACATGTATCATTTAAGTAGGAACTTAAGTGATAAATGTACAGTCAACCGTACGTCCATGGTAACAATTTGCCATTATGACTACCTATCTTAGTGGTTAATAGTTAAAAGCGGTTTGCTTCTCCGCTTTTACACGCTTTTAGCACGTGCGTTGAGCTATCGGGATACAAAGAATGTATCTATCCTATGTGAGTCAGAGAGAGTAAATCGACGGACTTGGTCTATCGGTATGTGTGCCAAACCCCATTTAAATCTGACAAGTTGTTAGTTACAGTGTTATTAACAAACATCTAAACTTTCACATTCATTATGTTAAGAAATATAATAAATCACAGTAGGTACTTAGCAGAGATCCAAAGAAAGATGCGTTTTCACCCTTTTCTTTCAAGGTTTTCAAAACAATTTTACTTCCACTTAGAGATTCCTTGTCACTGTATGCAAATGTACAACCGCGGAGATCAAGTAAAGTATTCACGCTATGAGCTCTGCAATTAAACAACTTTATTACATTATGTATATTTCGATAAAACAATATTAGCAGTCTGGAAGCTAATTGTAGAATAATAGAGGACTCTTCCTTATCACAAGTCAATGACATGTTGATAACATTTTTTATCTATGTGTATTTATTTCATTGGAAGCATAGTCCGTAAACTTAGGTACTTAAGTATATCAATATCGTTCTATATTAATTCATGCTAGAGCTTGCCTCAGCTTGCTTGGTTTAGATGGCCTTATATTAATATTATTCGAAACGTAAGCAGACTAGCAGAGTAATACCTATCTATAATATAGTTACCTACTGTAGATAAGCGATAGATAAGTAGGTACAGTCACGAGCATTTCTAAATATATTAGGTACCTACTACATAGGACGGCTTGTCAATCATATCTGATTTCATGATTTTCCATTAATAGGTAGGTTTATGAAAGCAAATATAATAAATGATCAATTGTGGAAGGCTTAAATACAAGTGGCAGCACAAATTGTGACGTCGAAGGAACACCAAAACTATCTGGCAGGACAAGCGGCGCGGCGCCATAATAGACCGAGCGAGCGCGAAGCGTCTCCGTTTCAGCTTGGGTAAAAATGCTTTCGTATGTCTGAATGTCTGTTCTCCTCTACATGTCGCATTTCTCCACCGATTGTTGTGATATTTTGTGAATAGGTTCGATAATTGTTTTTTTTTTGGTCTAGCTCACAGTGCCACTAGTTTATTATGGTAATTCGCCTTCAAAAAATATGAATGCAATAATTATCGGGCATATCTTGCGTCATAAATAGTTAGCCTACTCAGTTACATAAATTCAAAAGAATATGATACCTCGTTGAGTTTATCTTAGCTCGTTAAAAACCCTAATAGGTGCTAGTTACGGCGTAGAAGGAACTTCTAAGGTAGGTACGTAATTCTTGCTGCATGTAACTTGGTAGAAGGTACCTACACATGATGTCTATAGGTATTTACAAATTGAAGGGTTCTTACTTTTTATCACTGTGAATGATAATATCTGAGAAATATCCTGGCTTATTTTCCACGTTCATTTGATGAGCGAAAACAGGTGTTACCGGAAGTAGATCAATAAAGGCATTTTTCTGTCCGCGTAGTTTCATATATGCGGAAGCTGTCATGAACGCTGGAAGTTAAATAAGAAGGTACATAAATAAAATTATTCTAAAATATAGGTATTTATAAGTAGTATAAATTACAGTCATATTATATATTATGGGGGATGCGCCAAGGTAGCCAGCGCAATTCCATTTTCTGACGTTTTTTGCACTATGCAGGTCGATCAGGTTGTATGTTGAACAAAATATGATTCGCGAACGTATCAAATATTTTCTCACAAAAATTATCAATACATCTCTATAATTTCGTAAATTACCCTACTGAACGACTATTTCACGAAATGTTGACATTTGAGGCCAATTCTAAATTAAGGAGTTGTATTGCTGATTCCAATGATTTTAATTCTGTAAAGCCATATTTGTTACGGCCGCGAATCATATTTTAATCAACATACAACCTGACACTGACCTGCAAATTGCAGAAAACGTAAGTTAATTTGAATTTCGCGGGCTACCTTAGCGCATCCTCCCTAATAACCTCCCTTCCACAATTTATTTGCCTACAGTTACTACGTGTGTACCTACCCGACTTTTGGTGCTGCTACTGCAGCATTATGGTCAAGCTACACAATTATGTTGGTACAGAAAATTCCATATTTACTCCTAATCAATTTTACAATAGTAGGCAGATTATGTACCCAGGCGATAAAGGCTCGTACACACTTGCGCGACGCGACAGCGCGATACAAAGGCACCGCGTGCCGCGCGACGAGCGGCGCCTTTGTGTCGTGCTGTCGCGTTGCGCCTGTTTTCGGAAGCCTAAATGTCGCGGGCGCCCGCGCCGCCGCCGTCGTATTGAATCCCGAGCGTAACGAAGGGCTTTAGTGTCAACTCCCGAGCGGACGACAAGAATCCTGAGTGCAGTGAGTTCTGTGGCAGTGAGGGATTCAAGCTCGCCCAAGACGAAGGCACGTTTATCCCCAAGAGGGATTCCTACTCTACTTTCACACCATCTATGAGACAATAAAAAGCAATAGTAGGTACCTACTAGAATCAAGTAAGTATTTATTAAAATTACAATTACAGTTAGTAGATCTATTTAAAACAATTAAAAGTTAAAGGTAACGTTTGATATGAAATTCAGTACACTAAGTATTAATGCCCGGATATACCCCGGTTTGCATGACATATATTTTGACATTAATAATAATAATAACGTTTATTGGACAAAATCAGAACTTACCCTACTACATTGTCGAGCAGGTGGTGTGAAAATATATCTAAATAAGCAGAGTAGGTACTTTAAACTATACTACTTGTAGGAAATGGAGGTAGGTAGTTGTGTCTACACAAATAAAAGTTATTCTCTTACCCAAATCGGCCTTGTCAGTAGAAAAAGGATCCGGACGATCCGATAATGGTCCTGAGCTTCTGCTTTCATATTGTAAAGTTGCATAGCAACCCAAGGCATCTTCTAGTAACTCCAGTATCAACTCGTATAACTGTACCGGATGAGATGGACACATATATGTCACAATGCGAAGGTCTTCTTTGTTTTGAGCCATTGTTGAAAGTAGTATTCAAAACCAATGTAATAACTAGACTAACCACTGTTAAACTCATGCAGCTTACTAAAGCGATTATAATGAGCTCATTTTGTTTATTAACGATTTGCTTGTTTACTATCGTACAAACACGATAAACGCTGCACGCGTCGATCATGTAGGTACCTACTGTCTATTATAGACTCTTTGGTAAACCGGCTGTATAACGTGACGTCACAAGCACGCAGGGGGCACGTGTTTGCAGGTTATTGCGTTATACAGCCAGGCTGTCCGTACTTTTATAAAGATAGGTATACTACTTCCCTAGTTATCAATAACCAGTCTTGCCAAGGGATATCATATTTCCCCTTTAACTGGGCTGTGGCGTTCAGATAGGTAGTCGCTCCATGCAAAATACTAGTAGGTATTTGTATCCCGTTAGACTGGAAGCAGACTCCAACACAGTTGGGAAAAGGCTAGGCGCAGATGATTATGATGACTACTTCCCTAGTTCGTAATAAGTGCTGCTTTCTCCGCAGCCTAGGTAGCATGATGTAATATAGCATTGGACTTACCATACTTACAAATATTATTTAGCAAGGACTTTCTTTTTTTTTGGGTGGGAAATCATCAAATGACCTCTCCCGCTCTGGGCGGAGCGGAAGGGCGTGTCAGACTCTTACTGACTAAAACCCACCCGTGTTCCCTCAGTTGCCTGTGCGCCAGGGCCACGGTAACTCTTTCGAACATTCCGCGAATTTAGCAAGGAGTCCTTGCTAAATTCGCGGACTCCTTGCCAAGGACTATGAAATAAAACCTATCTAATTTAGAAGGGGTTTGCCAAATGTGTGATGGTAGGTACTTTCCTCACACAAGTTTGCCGTAAATTATTCCGAGTCATGCCGTGGGCACACCCATATCATGTGTGCGTCTACGCAACCAATGGAGCGCCATCTGTTATCCCGGTAACCCGTCAAGAACTCAAGGTACTGATATTTAGAAAAAGTATCAACTAATAATGGAACGATTGGCATAATGGCTGAACGATCCGCTTCTGGGCTACGGCCCTAGGTACTAGTCTCGATTCCCGTGAGGAGCAAACCAGAATAGATAATTTTCCTTTGAATGAGGTAGGTAGGTACCGTACATAAAATTAAAATACCTATGTATGAAGTCGAAAGATTATATGGGTCATGATGGGTCTTTGTTGCGACGATCAAACTATCGTGTCGTAACACAAGTCTCACCTTAATCTTAAATCTCAAGTTATGCGGCGGGTGGACAACTGTATGTACATTTTTGTTAGGTACAAGAGTTCCTAGACGTCTCAGACTGGACTGTGAATCCTCGAAAGTAATCCCACTACCACCCTTTCTGACCGGTAAATCTATTTATCACAGCTTAAAATATTCAAATAGCTTCGCATTTATTGCTTTATTTGAGGGACAACAGCAGAGCAAGCAGTAAGTCGGATTTCAGAGACTGCGATACAAGATACAATCTTTTTACTACCATCTATCTTTAGCTTCTACCACAGCTTTGCAATGCGTGCATGTACAGAATTTAATAACAATTGGTGTAAAATAACCTTACATATTTTAAGCTTATCTGTATTGCATGTATATATGAATACTTAATATTTTGTGATAAATCCTCAATCCCAAATAAGGGATCATATCCCATTCGGATCGGAGCACTTTGTCACCGTATGGCGGTCCCTCCGACTCGACGACGCTTGAATCACAAAATATTAAGTATTTAAATATTAAAGTTAAAGGACCAGCCCCAATTTTTTAAAAATCTTTTTATAGATTTTTGTCGGGGGTTTTATTTTATTTATCAATTTTTAAACTTAGTTACAAAAGAAGTTATGTAAGTATCAATAAAAAACCCCCAACTGCACAGAATGTGGGAAAGTTGAAGATGTTCTTCACATCATGGTGAAGTGTGCCCGGAACGAAGATCTCAGAGCTGAATTATTAATTCATTTTGGCGTTGATGTGAAAGAGGTGGGCAGATGCAACAATATTTTAGCATACCCCTTGTCAGAAACAGCAAAACTATTGTACAAACTCGTGCGGATTGGTATTCGTAGAAGATAGTTATGATTATATATATAGACTGTATTATATTTATAAAATAATGTATTATATTATAACAAAGCCTTACGGAGCGACTTAGTCTTGTTGACCAAGCTCCTTCAATAGACGAAAAAAAAAAAAATTACTTAGTTACAAAAGAAGTTATGTAAGTATCAATAAAAAAATGTAATTCGCCATTTTGTGGTGGCGGCCATCTTGGATTTGAAATTTGTCATAGCTTAGTAGTATTCTACTAGTCAAGCCCTCTCATTTGATACTCCTACTGAGGGAGTTGTGAAAAAAAAATGTAATCTGCCATTTTGTGGCGGCGGCCATCTTGGACCGATTTTCATCAAACAGCTAAGAACATTCCAGACTAATTGACCTTTCAAACAAAAAAATCAAAATCGGTTCATCCGTTCGGGAGCTACGGTGCCACAGACAGACCACACAGACACACACACACGTCAAACTTATAACACCCCGTCGTTTTTGCGTCGGGGGTTAAAAATAAGTACTCAAATACAATAACATCATTATTTATTGAACTTACGCATTGATATCAGTTAAGTTTAAAACATAAAATTAATCCTTAAAATTTAAATAAATAGCATCATACATTCGACACTAGTACATACACTACAGCCAGTAATCTCTTACAAACAAGGTATTTTTTTGAAAAAATGTGCTGTAATTTGCTCATGTTGTAACATTTGTATTTATACATTATGTATATCACACTACAGAGGATTAAAATGCTGTATAACATTCTAAGAGCATATACATTTCAGTCATTGTGGCCGATAGCAACTATGTGTTCTTTGTTGAATATGCTCTTTTACGTTTTTATACATTTAAACAGGCTTGCGGAAGTTCTTGCCGGCGTATTTGGCGCCAGCGCCGAGTTCCTCTTCAATGCGGAGGATCTGGTTGTACTTGGCAAGACGCTCGGAGCGGCACGGCGCGCCGGTCTTGATCTGACCAGTCGACAGACCCACGACAAGGTCAGCAATAAACGTGTCTTCAGTCTCTCCAGACCTGGTCATGAAAAGCCCATTATAATATCAACCAACCAACAAAAAAAAAAAAAAAAATGTATTTCTTCAATAATTTTATATTTTTTTTATACAAATCATAAAATACCTGTGAGAAACCATGGTGCCCCATCCATTCTTCTTGGCCAGCAAGTGAGCATCAATGGATTCAGTAACGCTTCCTATTTGGTTTACTTTCAAGAGCAAGCAGTTGCAAGCTTTCTTCTCAACAGCTGTGGCAATACGCTTGGGGTTTGTTACCTAAAAACCACAAAATTATCTTAATAATGATGTATCTTTAATCATCAATTTGGATGGGTAGTTGGCCTCTTTTGTTTCTAGTAAGCTTTTAAATGGTTTTTTAGTGAGACGGCAGATGTTTGGCAGAAACACGGCAGCCGACCCTAAATAAATTGGGATGACGGCAGGAGATAATGATGGGCGAGGGTACAGTTCCAGTCTAAAACCTGCTGCAAGTACTCACTGTAAGATCATCTCCAACGATCTGGATGGGTGTGCGAGAGGTGAGGTTGGCCCACGCAGCCCAGTCGTCCTGGTCGAAAGGGTCCTCGATGGACACCATGGGGAAGTCCTTGATGAAGTCCAGGTACACCTCGGCCAGCTTCTCGGAAGAGAGGAAGTCGGCGGGGTTGGACTTAGGGTTCTTGAAGTCAAGGTCATAGGTGTTATTTTTGAAGAATTCAGATGCCGCGACGTCCATTCCAATTTCAATCTAAAACAAAAACAAACTTTTAAAACTTAAGGTTTGATTATAATTTAATTTTATTAGCAATGGTGCAGTAGTTGCTACTGAGCTGTGATTAATCTACTCAAGGTGTAAGTGAAAGTCCAACACATAAACAGCTCATGGAATTCTGAAGTTAAAGAAGACAAATAAATAATGATAATAAGTAATATAAAGAATACTATTATGATATGTTAACCTCGTAAGGCCCAACAACCTAATTTAATGACAAAAATATTTTGCTATTCCGGCCCAAGATAGTTTTTAAAATAATTAAATTACGGCCCAGTAACCCAAAATTATGACACGATATTATTTAAACGCATTTTTTGTTTTAAATAATCCCGCCAATGGGGAAGGCAACTATCAAAATGGCGCTGGCTACGACAGCGCCATTTTGACAGTTGCCTTCCCCATTGGCGGGATTATTAGTTCCCAACAAAAGGTAATATTAAAAGACGTGAGGTAGTTTTATTTTATTATTGCGAAAATGACGCGTTGTTGTGTTCCTAAGTACTCTGAAATTGAAGATTACCTTTTCCCGAAAGATCCTAAAAGAAGATAGTGGCTAAAAGCTACTCGTAGTTTTATTTTTTTTTCAAATTAAACAAAGTTAGTAACTACTTGCACCTATTTTTAGTACATTGGGTCGTAATGTGTATCAACCTAAATTGAGGTTGAGCCTTACCAATGTTAAGCAATATCCTAATACTAACCTTGCCAGTGTAACCAGCCTGCTGGATGGCATCTTGAATGAGGAAGAGAGCGTCCTTGTTGTTCTGAATATTGGGAGCAAATCCACCCTCATCACCGACAGCGGTGGAGTCCAGACCAAACTTCTCCTTGATAATCTTCTTCAAGTGGTGGTACACCTCGGAACCCATCCGCATCGCCTCGCTAAATGAAGTAGCGCCTAGATAAAAAATTTAATGTTTTTAAAGCTGTTAATTGATATTGCTTCAAACTTCTGTGAATATTGAAGACTTTGCTAGTGTGACCCAGTGGTTCACAGTGGTGGTTGTGGTTTGGTGGTAATGGTTGTGGCTCGCATCTCTTGCTAGAAGTAGTGTGGTCAAATCCGGGCAAGTACCAATGTGACTTTTTCGATTCATTTGTACTTTCCGAGTTTATCTTGGACATTACTGTCATTGGTGAAGGTAAAACACTGTGAGGAAACCTGGACTTATATTTATAAGTCTGAAATCGCCCCCTGTCCAGGTTACCTCACAATTTTTTTTTTAATCCCAACCTGTCTTGAGCAAGCATGGTGATCAGTGCATGGGACAATAATCGGCTAGAATTATTATTATAATAGGATTTTGCATAATCCTTTTGACTTTCAAGGGACAGAGGGTATAATATACAATAATAAAAACCTGTAGGCAGAATCATGAACTCTTGCATGGCCAACTTGTTTCCAGCGTGGGAGCCACCGTTGATGACGTTGAAGGCAGGTACCGGCAGCACGATATCGGCGTTGCCAGCCAAGTCAGCCAAGTGCTTGTACAGAGGCACACCTTTCTTAGCAGCGCCGGCCTTGGCGACGGCCAAAGACACGCCGAGGATGGCATTAGCACCCAACTTTGACTTGTTTTCAGTGCCATCCAAGTTTAACATGAACTGGTCAATCTGTTAACAATCAGTAATTTTCTCATTATTCTTCTTTTAATTTAAGATATAGTACAAAAGGTGAATTGAATCATATCCATGTGTGGTATGTATGTGTCCTAGGAGTTAGGTATGACATAAGTAAGTTTTATCTAAATTTGTTTTTTGTTTTTGCTTTGTTTGTTTCTGAGGTGTTTTGTGTAACAATAAGTCACTAAAGCCCGTATTACAGAACGTCACTCAATACTCAAGCATTACTTAAAACTAGAGTCAAGCCATTTGATTGGTTGAAACTAATTTTAAGTAATGCTTGAGTATTGAGTGACGTTCTGTAATACGGGCCTAAGAATATAAAAAAAAAAAACTTATTGTTTAAATATTTAGTACTTAAATTCTTACAAATAAGTACTAAATATTTAAACAATCAGTTTTTTTTATTTGAACATTATAGTTATGTATTCCTGTAATTATTGTCCATTATTTGCTTAGTCTCAAAAAGCGACATCTATCCTAATTAAGTTAATTAACTACAAACAATATTGTTATCTATCTGTGTGGACATTCTAATACAAGTTTGTTCTTTCTACGGTAGATGGTACTTCCTTTGTATGTAACAAATTACAAATAAAACATATCACAGTGGCACAGTTTTTAACAAAAAAAACAATAATTGAGACTGTGCTTATTTAAATAAAATACATTTAAACAATTAAATTAACTTAAATTCATTACTAAGACTTTCTAGATTTCTATAATGTTATTTTATTATCTATTATCGATATATATGTTACGGCTAAAGGTGGGTGTGAACATAAACTTCAGGTGGTAATCAGTTACTACATACATTTTTAGCCGTTTCGTACAATAACATTAATATAAAGATCTCCTCGAAGATAAACCTAAGTTTAGCCGGCTAATCTTAAGTTTATGTTCACAAATCACACCCACCTTTAGCCGTAACATATATAAAAATTAATTGATGTTTGTTAGTCTTGCGAAAACGCAGAAACGGCTTGACCAATTTGTTTTTTTGTTTTATTCACCTCTATACCGAGGTGGTTCATAAGAAAAAAAATATAGGAAAAACCCAAAGGAAAAAGTTTGACAAGACAACATCTGACACGTCAGTTAGGTAGGTAGGGTAGGTACGTAGGTAGGTAGGATAATTAGGTAGAGTAGGTAGGGTAGGTGGGTAGGTAGGTGCGTAGGGTAGGTGCGTAAGGTAGGTACGTAGGGTAGGTAGGGTAGGTGTTAAGATACTTAGTGCTACCTGTGCGAAGCTGGGCCAGGTAAAGCTAGTACCTAATATAATATAATTATGTTAACAGTTATCACATGAATAATTTTTTGCTTTTGACATTTTGGTTTAATATTATGTGGTTAAAAGTTGATTGACTACTTGACTTAGGTTATTTAAGTATTCCCAGTTTAAATGTGTAGCTGTCATAGGAAAGGGACATTTCGAGAAAGGGTAATTTCGGGAAAGGGATTTTTTGAGAAAGCGACATTTCGGGTAGGGGGCATTTTGGGAAATGGATGTTTCGGGAAAGGCACATTCTGAGAAATGGACATTATCGGGATGGGACTTTTTGGGAAGCCTGAATGCACTACCTACCCCAAATAAATACAGAGAAAACCTAAAGCTTCTATGAAGTAGCCTTGTGTGTGTTCTTGAACTACTAAGGTCAAATTGAAACTGAAAATAATGTTATCCTTATCACAACATACCTCTTTCTGCTGGGTGACTTCAAGGTTCTGTTTAAGTAGCTCAGGAGCAATACTTTCATTGATGTTCTTGATGGCAGTGAGGACACCCTTACCATGGTACTGGCCCTTGACATTGTCTCTCAGCTCCAGTGCCTCGTGGACACCAGTGGAGGCACCAGATGGGACAGCCGCGCGGAACAGGCCCAACTCAGTTACCTGTATAAAATAATACAATTATTCATTCCAGAACATTTATTTGGATCTCGAAATGGAGTTTGATGGTTACAATAAAATTATTTACCAATTAAAGCAGGTAGGTTTGTTTTCATAATAAAATAAGTACCTGCTTAACCACACTAATTGTGGTTTGAAATAGTGAGATATTTATATATAGGAAGGAAAACAAAATGATACTCTATAGCATGAGGAAAAACGAGGCTGAAACATGATTATTGATTATACATACCAGGTCAACCTCTACAGTGGGGTTACCACGAGAGTCGAAGATTTGACGAGCTTTGATGGACTTAATCGGCATTCTGCACATGAAAACAAATAATTTTCTGATTAAAGTATACATTAAGTATTGTTCTTAATTATTTTAAAATATTTTATCGTAACGAAATAACAATAGATCATTACCTACCCCAATATTGTTCATAAATATGTGGCAAGGTCAACTATAGGTTGAGTATGATAATCTCGAACAGTTGCAGTATAGAAATCAATCTAAATATCGAGTGATTATTATGACATTAATCATCAGTCGTACAAGTTACTAAACAAAAACAATATAATTAACTAAAAAAAACTGACTCATGCAAATTTTAAAGCAAAAGGTTACATAAAATGGGCATTTTCATTATTTTTTTACAGAAAACACTGGCATATCTTAGAATGATATCAAAACTATGGCCATTAATACGTTTTTTTAGTACGTTAAAGGCTACTTACTTGATAATAATTCCGTAATTTCAGTGGACAAATGAAACTGTAAATGCACAAAATTTGCCGGATCCGCCGGAAAGTACCTACAGCAGTACAAGTGAGTTGTCCTTCACAAGGTGAAACTAGAGGATAAAAAGTATAAAAACCGGAACTATCCAGAAAAAAACTTTAAGGGTGAATTCGACCAAACATTAATATATAGTTAAGTACGAGGGCTGCACTAAAAGTATCGGGAATGGAATATTTCCACTGTTCCTGTCATATTAAAATCTTTTTAATTGAAAACTCCTTGGTTTTAAAAATCGAACACCATTTATTTATTTAAAAAAAGATTCTCGGTCTTGTCACAAGGTTTTGTTAAACTTGTTTAGTCGTTGAGAAAATGGAATTGACTCGAGAAAATTCAAGAGCGATGATTTATTATGACTTTCGAGGTGGTTTAATACAAAAACAGTGTGTTGACCGGATGATTTCTGCATTTGGTGATGAAGACCATCCAAAACTACAATTTATCGCTGGTTTGCTGAATTTCAACGTGGACGTGTCAAGCTCAGTGATGATCCCCGTCAAGGTCGTTCAAAAACTGCAGTCACCCAAGAAAACGTTGATGCTGTGCGTAAGCTGATTGAGGAAGATCGACATGTGACATACCGCGAAATTCAGGCAACTTTAGACATTGGCATGAGTCAAATACAAATAATCTTGCATGAGCAATTAGGTATAAAAAAGTTGTTTTCCCGATGGATACCGCATTCGCTCTGTGAAGAGTAAAAAGCGGCTCGCGTTACTTGGTGCGTCAGAACTCTCGAAAGATTCCACGCAGGATTCTCAAATGCTGTATACAACATCGTATCAGGTGACGAATGCTGGATATACGCGTACGAACCTGAAACAAAAAACCAGTCACGAGTTTGGGTGTTCGAAAATGAGTTAAAGCCAACAAATATTGTTCGTTCAAGGAGTGTTGCAAAAAAAATGGTGGCCACGTTTGTCTCCAAAACCGGTCATATTACGACTATTCCTCTTGAGGGACAAAGAACGGTTAATGCAGAATGATATGCTAGCATTTGTTTGCCACAGGTCGTTTCTGAACTCCGTAAAGAGAACTGCAACCGCCGCATCATCCTCCATCATGACAATGCGAGTTCTCACACCGCGCACAGAACAAAAGAGTTTTTATAGCAAGAAAACATAGAATTATTAGACCATCCGCCGTACAGCCCCGACCTAAGCCCTAATGATTTCTATACTTTCCCTAAAATAAAGAATAAATTGCGTGGACAGAGATTTTCATCACCTGAAGAAGCTGTGGACGCCTACAAAACGGCCATTTTGGAGACCCCAACTTCCGAATGGAATGGTTGCTTCAATGATTGATTCCATCGTATGGAAAAATGTGTCAAATTTCGCGGAGAATACTTCGAAAAGCAATAAATACATTTTTAAATAGTAATGTTGTGTCACTTCCTTGATTCCCGAAATTTTCAGAGCCGCCCTCGTAGTAGTCATAAACTGCGAATAAGAATCTTCACGAACTAGAATATTTGTACCGTGATTCAGTCTAATAAGTGTAATCAATTTAATCAGTGACGTATTGTAAGATTTAGTGCCCCGCGCAAATACGGTTTGCCACCCCGTAATTTAATAAAACAAATATTTTATTGGAACAAGTGAAGCGAGCTCGAAAATGCACATCGGTTAGAATTTTTTTTCTTTTGATCACTCATGCAGATAGAGAAGTTTCTTTGCCAACTAAGTCATACAATCTTGAGAACTAAAATAATTTAGGATTCATGAGCGAGTGAAGCGAGCTCGTAAATTTCTACACCCCGCCTTGGATATGTTACATTTTCTCTTTACCATTCATACAGAATTATATGCCAGCCGGCCCGGCGCGCGGCGGCGGCGCCGCGCGGGCTGTGAGGTTAAACCGGTGGTCCTGGCTGTCATTCGTGGATCTTTGGCAGTCGGTAAGCCGTTACGGGTCGTCAATAGCCCGAAAATCTGACAACCAGTCTTACCAAAGGGTATCATATTACCCAGTAACTGGGTTGTGGAGGTCAGATAGGCAGCCGCTCTGTGTAAAATACTGGTATCTATTCAGCTACACGGTTAGGAAGCCGACCCCACCATAGTTGGGATAAGGAGAGACTAGAATCATAGATATAGAAGTTACGGAGCGGCAGGTTAGAAGATAAGTAGGGCTTGCATCAGGAAAATAAGGAACTGTAGCGGCATCTATAAACGCCACATACGAACTACGCGTCACACTGACGTCACGCAAAATCCTGTATCGTGCAAGCTGAGATTACCGCGCATTTATTATATATACAACGTCCCGACATCAACCGTCGGGCAGTTGCCCACCAGACACGACACCCGTCTAGTTGGAGGATCCTCCGTTTTCTATAGACGCATGAGTGAACTTTACACCCTGTTCCTAATACCTTACCTCTATAGAACCACCATCACCTGTTATCCAGGGCCCTGCCCCCTTTTGGCCATAGTATAAATTCGCCACTATCTGTAATGAATATAATTATGGTATGGGTTAGCGTAACCGCAGGGTCAGCACTTATTAAAAAAAAATGGATTCGAAAGGCCTAACCTATAAAAAACTATGTTAATTATTATCAAGTCAGTTTATAGAAATTTCACCGCAACGCCGTGAAAAAGCGACTTTAAAAAAAAAAAACGTAATTACGGTTCGCACAAATGTGTTTTCTTTTCCTCCACACAGTTTGTCACTGACCGCAACTCTAAGCAAATGACTCATGACCACAGAATATATATACCCCTGCTCATGACTCACTGAGAGTACTACTGACAATAACAATAATGTTGTCACCTTGACAGAATAGTAGTCTTGTGTTGTTTTTATTTTTGTATCTCTGTAATCTTGTGTTTCTAATTGTATTTCTGTCCCAAAAATGAGTGATACAGAATCTAAATCCGATAAGAAGCCCATAGTGATTAGAAATGCCACTGACTTACAAAGGCTAAAATTACAAAAACTGATGAAAAATCCAGTGAGTACGAACTACTCCAAATCTAGGAATAGGAACCAAATGTTACGAATTTGTCACAGTTGTTATGGCAATCATGTCATTTGGTTTAAATAGGCTTTTATTTTAATATAGATTCTTCTATATTTTGTGAATTTGAGAACGTTGTAGGCCTAACTTGTAGACTGTAGATTTGTAGACCTTTTTGATGTGAAACAGCTATAGCCGCGGGTAAAACCGATTGTTGGCGTGGCGACGCATGCCGTGGCGACGCATCGCCACGCTATACGATGGTATGTTTCACATCTGCCAGGTGTCCCGTGACGGCTCACAATTTATTATATTTTGTTGAGTAAGTACTTGTTACTTGTTGACAGGCCTACACTGTCCTCCAACACCTATCAATACCGTAATTTGAAACATTGTAAAACCCCATAATTTTTAAAAGAGTAACCGTGGAGTTTCTTCCCAGCTCTTCTCCAGAAACAACCAATTGGAACCTTGCAACTAGCTTCTGACTTTTCATAAGTGCCCATGTAGGTTTATGTGAAGTAAAATATTTTGATTTGAATTCTGTTAATAGTCGAGTCTTAAAACAGAATTCGTAAAACATGTACATATTTAATTATCAGGATAAGCCAGTGGTGATCCCAGAACCGCCAAAATCAAAATCATTAGCTGCTCCACCTGATTTTGTCCGTAATGTTATGGGTTCGAGTGCTGGTGCAGGATCAGGAGAATTTCATGTCTACCGTCATCTCAGGCGAAAAGAATATGCGAGGCAGAAGTTCATCCAAGAGAAAAGTGAAAAGGTAAATGGGTCATAGCCAATGTTATCTTACTCCCTCTCACAACTAGGAGGCATTTGTCCCAGCAGGGGGTTATAGGCTGATTATGCAGTTTTTATTTTGATCTAGGCAAAAGATTTTGGGTGAATTTAGATCTACTGTGGTATAGAAAGATGTGCAGCAAAAAGGTTATAAATCTTACATTTATTGTTGACACTGGGCTCATGTTTATTTCACAGTTTATGCTAAAATTTTATGCCTTTTAAAATAAATCTAACATTTTTGATTCTTATGATTGACCCAATCAAAGATATGGACATCTTTAATATTCTGTCATTTTGCAATTATTGTTTCAGGAAAAACTTGAAGATGATTATCATAACAGAATAGAAGAAAATCGGCAAGCAGCGGCCGAGAAGACAGCAAAGAAACGAGCCAAGCGGCTAAAGAAGAAAAAAAATGCAAAATTGAAAGGAAAGAAGCCAAAGTTAGAAAATAAGCAGAATGCATCATCACAGTCAGACTCCAGCTGTGAAGATAACATGACAGATAAGGAGATAAATAAAGAAATTACTTCAGCAGCTGAAGAAACTACTTCATGATACAATATAGTCTTATGACCAGTGATCGGAGTAGGTAGATTGATTTTTAGTACTTGTATCATAAATGCACACAGAAAGAATAACATGGATAAGTCATTTTTCCGGAAAGTAATTCCGGTATTTCCGGATTTAGTATTTCCGGCGGGCGTACGCATTGTTCTGATAACCGGTTATTGTACCACCCATGATCCTTTGTTCTGATTGGTCATTGGGTTTTGTCAAATCGTGACAAAAAAAAATATAGGAAGAATAATAAAGAATAAAATTGCTCATTTTATTACAATTCCTACCTTTTTTTTGAGGATGGCAAATCATCAAATGACTCCTTCCACTCTGGCAGAATACAATTCCTACATAAGTTCCGGTTTTTTTTTAATAATCCACCAATTCCGGAGGAATGTCCATAGTAATATATACGTTTCGGATCAATGACCCCAGTTCAATCTACCTACTCCGATCACTGCTTATGACATAATGTAGATAAGTAAATAAATAAATATTACTAACTTTACAAAGTTTTTTTAATTAAATAAGTAATTAAGTTAAATTTAAATAACATGGGTGTATCTTAGTACCTAATTAATTAAAAAAAAAACATAACATTAAATCATTATAATAATTAAGAAAGAATAAAACTACCGCAGGAAATAACACATTTTTAGATTGATCAAATTGTTTCTGAAAAGTCATCATAATTAATTTTACTTTCAAAGAAGTAAAATGGCAGGGGTGGTAATGTCACAGTAAAGCTGTCATGCTCCGGTATGGCCATGCGCGCCCAGGATGCGGTGTAGTGCAGTGTGTCTCTTGGTTTATTAGCACACCATGGAATAACACTTACTCTGCAACAACAGGGGTTGATATAGAAGGAAGTGGACAAACAGTTTATTCATATCATGCTAACTAACCATTACAGAGAATTTGTGACTAGATAAAGGTTTGCCTCCATGAGGTAGGTAATCTTTTTACAGTTTAATAAATTATGGCACATCATAATGCTGTTTGATAACTAAACACCTAAGTGGAATGAATGCATAAGAACACGAAAAATAACCTGTTACCTTGAAGTAATTAGGTACCTACATTATTTTCTTGTACTTACCCAAACATCAGCAACGTGAAGGAAATTAACACAATCGCAATAATAAGAAACCACAGAGAAAAATCCGTCATTTTAAACAATTTCTTTCCAATATGTACGTAACGACGATTCTTTTACAAATTATATGACAGATTATTAGTTATGAACAGGTAGGTAGCAAGTTAATTATTCTTCACTTATGTACTCACTTTTATTACTTTTTCGTGTAGAATGTCATACTCTTAGGTATGAGGAAACTATAAAAAATACGTTTTTTTTAAGTATTCGAGATTTGCAGGTATGTTGACTAATTACCTATGGACAGACAGTAGGAAGAACTTGTCATCATCATTACGGCTTGCTGTTTGATGGGTACCCAGAGTAACCGGAGTCGTATCATTGGTTTCATACTCTGAGTAACCTAGAGTAGTATAATTGTATGATGACGATGCATACGAGCCATGTTGCGCTGGAGATCTTATGTCATGGGAGTGGGAGGATGCCGCGATGCCGATGCAGCTATTAGATCTGTAATTGTAATTTTTAATTTCCATGGCATCGAGTAAATCTCTCGACCGAAACTAGCTATTGTTCTAAATCGAAAGTTTTTAAAATTGGACCTAAAGAAGAGAAAAAAGCCAGGTTGTCAGCGGCATAACTGGTGTTTGATTATTGAGTAAAATCAATAACTTTCTTTCAAATATTGAACTTTCTACTTTTGTTTGCTGCGGCCTGTTTTTTTTCTTTTATACACATACAAGGTCTTTGTGATGATCCGGAATTATCAGCATGGGCATTCTGCTCTCCCTGAAGAGTGTTTGAAGAAGGTTGATGCGTTGACATATCAGAATCTTGCGTATTTTCTGAAGGTATCTTATTATCCATACTTTCTGAGGGTGGGAGGGATATGGTTTCGTTCAGTGATTCATCAACTTCGTTCTCATCATAATTACTTATGAAACATAGTTCATCATAATAGATATATTTTTTGTATTTTGGTGCTGCACTTCCAGAAGTTGTATTTTTCCTAGCTTTCTTTTTTCTAAACTATGCATCTCTGGTTGTTTTCCATCTTTGTTGTATCAGTTTCCCTGAAATAATAAAATCATGTTTTGTTTTCAGATTTTTTGCTACGGGTCGAACTACGGAACAGAAAATACAGTGGAAGTGCAAAGTAGGTGTGGCACGCGTGCCACACTTACTTTACAGTCGTTGAGTCGTGTAAAGTTACATGCTCTGTGGAGTCGTGTTCTAACATCGCGTCGAGTCGCTAGTCTCGCGATAAATATATTTTTCCGTAGCTATGCCGTATTGTTCCATTTTGGCGTGCAAAAATGATAGTAGGAGAAAAAATCTTAAAAATGGAGGTGTTTCGTACCATCGATAAGTACGATTTTATTTGTTTTCTAATAAAATCTAAGTTAATTTCAATTCACTAACAATTTAATAGAACGTCTAGTTAAAATCAACCTTATGTCATTAAAATAAAGTTTATCTTGGTTTGAATGTATTCATTATTTCGTTCTCGAATGTTCTTCGCTACTCAATTACTGGTGTAGTTTGGTCGGATGTTGATTTTATCGATTGATATCGATAAAAGAAAATAGTAATTTAATATTTATTATAAACATTACAATACAAAGTCAGCGTAATATACTTACGCTAAAAACATTCAGCGTAAGTATATAATTATTTGGGATTTATTAATTTATGTAAAACACATTTTATTAGTAGGTACTTAAATATTTTATTTTTAAATAATACGTTCTACGTTATTCGTCCTACAGTTTTACTGATCTCCCAACGAGTCTTATATTTTTCGAATTAAACAAGTAATCGATTATCCATCGATATCGATAAAGTAATTTAAAATTCAATATGAGCTGCACTGGTCGAGTAGCAGTAGATAACGACCTATCACGCGAATGTGAACCTTATGTTTAACGAATTGAAGTTTATAATTGCTACTACTGAGAAAACCGCCATCTATGGGCGGGCAGCGGAATTTACTCGGCAATCGAATCTAGTTTGATTATAATATAATTATTACAAAACGTTGTAAAGACTTTTTGTTCTAAAGCAAAATAACTCCTATTTGTAGAGACCGAAGGTTTATTCCCAGATGAAGGATCTGTGACTTATGCTAGTTTTGACTAAAATTAAAACGTCAAATCAAACAGTTCAATTATGAGTTTATTTGTGTGAGTTTGGCGAGAACGGTTCCTATAGTGAGTAACTTGTTGCATTGCACTTCTACAGTTTTTTCTGTTCCGTGGGTCGTACACACGGAATAGAAATTCCGTGGTCGTACATATACAGATTTGCATTATTCATTTAGGATTGGAATTGCAACAATCAGTCTGATTGTGGACGAAGTGTGTAAGGCAATATGGGAAGCACTACATGATGAATGCATACCAACAAAAACCTCTGATATGTGGCAAGAAATTGCTAACGGGTTTCTACAAAAGACCAATTTTCCAAATTGCATCGGAGCTATCGATGGCAAGCACATCCGAATCGTAAATCCAGACGGTGGACGATCAATGTTCTAAATTCCAAGAATTTTTACTCCATAGTTCTCCTGGCTATGTGCGATGTAGACTATTGTTTTACATATGTAAACATTGGATCATATGCGAAAAACTCGGAATCATCAATTTTCCAAGACAGTGCACTATATAGGAGCCTAGAAAATAACGCATTACATATACCAGGGCCGAAGCCACTGCCTGGAACAAATAGTCCAGTTGAACATGTAATTGTGGATGATGGTGCTTTTGGAATATCTAAAAAAATTATGAAGCCATATGCGCGAACCAATATGAAACATAAGAAAAAAAAAATAACTATAGACTGAGCCGCAGTAGACGATATTAAATAGAATCGACATTTGGTATAACGTCAAACAAGTTCAGTGTTTCATACACATAATAATGTGAGTTTTAATGTTGCAAAGAATATAGCTAAAGCGTGCTGCGTATTGTATAATTTTATAAGAATTCGCGATGGGTATCGTATTGAAGATACACTTACCATTGAGGGTATGTTAGACATACCAACTGTGCCTACAAACAGGTCTGGCAACGCTCTGCGAGAACATTTTGCTGAATACTTTTTGAGCCCTATCGGTAGGGTGCCCTGACAAGACTCATGTATACGAGTATTTTAACTTAAATGCTTTGTTCGTCCCGTAGTGCCTACACCTATTCCGAGATAATAAAATAATCACTTACCAAGTTGTTGTTTTTCTTCTTCTGACACATTTTCGAATAGGTAGTGCGAAAACAATATCGTACCAAGATTTATTTCTAGCGCCTTAATTTTTATATAGTGGATCGGATGCATCCCACAATTATACTACTCTAGGTTACTTAGAGTATGAAACCAATGATACGACTCCGGTTACTCTGGGTATCAAACACCAAGCCGTAATGATGAATAATATGAAAAATTGATCTTTTCTATGATTATTAAACATTATGATAGTAAATATGTTTTATTCTTACCTTAAAGTCACCATCAGTCGTTCAATCGGTGGTATAGGCACACGTCGTAAGCTGCTTTGGACCAGGTTATCCTATGTCTTTGCCAGTAATTCGTCGAAAGTTCTAGCCGACATTCGAAAATAATTTAAGATTTTGTTTCGTCAGCCCTCCAAGTGCTGTATAACATGACAAATTCTCCTGCGAAGGCTCTTTGCTCAATCAATGGATGAACATCTGTCTTCGTCGTAGTCTTTTTTTATTTTATTACGTAGTACAAAGCAGCAATTACACAAGTCAACACGATTTTTGAGTCTGAGTTTTATGTATCTGATTTTGATTAATTATGTGTAACTAGGTAATGAAAGAAAAAATACTTTTGTATAATAAAGTTTGCTTTTGTAGTTGGCAGAACGAAATTTAAAAATTTAAGAAAATCTCGTATTTTTTATGTTTCAGTAGTATGTAAAAGCAAAAAAAGCTTTAATTTATATGTTAATCAATTTTATTTACAAAGACAATAAAGATTAAACTTTAAATATAGGAAAAAACCACAAAGAAGCAATAAAAATGAATATTTGTAGTTTTTCTACAAAAGTACAAAAGCAAACTTTATTTGGTATAAATAGATCCTCTGGTTTTTCGATGTAGACAATTAGAAAATAAGCATATAATAACAAACCAAAAAAATAAAGCTTTTTTTTGTTGACTTGTGTTATTAATGCCCTTCGCATTTTTGTGCGTCTGAACTCCACAGTGATCAGCACGATACTGAAACGTCTCGCGCTGAACCTCAGCGCTGACAAGCTACGCGCTGAGCTGTCAGCGCCGATGGTCAGCGCGACTCTAAAACCAGCCTTATTGTCATGGTATGGTGTAATGGGTGGAGACATAAATCAATAAAATCAAGCTTGGAATAGTTCTCACAACTTTATTAGAACTGAAATGAATACAGATAAATGTTAATTAAATCTAAGGATTAATAGCTAGTTTTATTGAACAGAAGCCATAATGCTATCCTCATTCTTCTTGAGTATCACGAATCCTTCCATGACAGGTGACAGGGGGATGTACTCGTCGGTAGCAAGTTCAGCGCGCTCGCCGAACGATAGTAGTACGGGCGTCGTGTGCGTGTGGGAACCAGCGATTGTTTTTGGCGTTCCTGCCTTACCGATAACGTCGACAGCCTGCGAAATAATGAAATTTTGTAAATTTGAACTGATAATGACAGCCAACTTCAAAAATATCGAAAAGAACATAGTGTTCTCAAAGTGATCTGAATTAGAATGACTTAAATTAGCAGAACTTAATTTCAATCGCATAAATTTTTTGTCAGGACTTAAAAAATAACGTTTTATTAACATGACTTTTTATTTATTTCTATTCATGCATTTACAACGAATTTATTAAACATTTTTTTTAATAAATCGACGACGGCCTGATTTGGCGTGACGAATAATTTTACTAACTTGCGAAGCCTAGAATTGAACTGTTTTGTTTTCTTACCTGTCCAACTCGCACGCTGACGTTCAAGGGCTGCAGATTCTCGTCGAGGGTGACGAGCCAACGGGGCTGCATCGCCGTCGCCAGTACGTACAGCAAGTAGTGAGACTTGCCGAGGATTACTGTAACACAAGGCTTCGTTTAAGAGACGCAGTAAACTATTCACTTGGAACTCGAATAAGATAAATTAGACAACTGGCAGTCGTCGAACCTTCCGAAAATATTTCAGGTACGGATACAGTAAACGGGCAGGAGGAAGCATTGTGAAAAAAAAAACAAATTGTACTTGCTGCTTTAGTTAAGTGGATGGAGAAAATATTTGATATCGTTTAAAAATGATAAGCTGGGCTAAGGCATGGACTCTATCTCCCCTTCATACGTATATGGCTAAGGGCCAGTTTGTCGAACGATAATTATCACAAAATTAATATGACAAAATGTCAAGCGCGCGTAACTTCTTTCTAATAAAACTTTTACTACAAAACGAGACGTGTACTTACTGTTCTTACAATCCAAGAAGGCAGTTAGCACAACGAGCAGGCCGGCGAGCGCGGGTTGGTTGATGAGGCGTCGGTCGGCGTGTGTGGGACACAGCGTCACCGTGCCCTTGCCGGCGTGGCACAGACCCTGCGCAAGTCGCACCATGAACAGGTGCACCGGAGACTTGCCGTGGTACAGTGCTAGTGCGCGCAGCATTGTTGCCAACCTTATAATAATAATCATAATCATCTTTATGTGAGTCAGTCCATAAAATTGTTACTTAAAAGGCGTTAGTAGGGTTGTTATTAGTACACGCAAAAATAAAAAGGTGTTAGTAAACAAGACAAGTTACACAATAATTTACTTAAAGTCTATTTCCTATTTCCCTATGGATAAGTCAAAATCCCTCCTTATCAAAAGTCCTAAACGCAAATGGTCCTAATAGCAAAACAACACTTTAACAAAATGTCCTATTATCAAATCGTCCTACGAGCAGTTTGTCCCATTAGCAAAACGCCCTATTTGTAAAGTACAGTAATACTGAAAAATCACTATCGGTTTTTTCTAACGGGTCAGCATAGCATTTATTTGAAAGGTATGAAACCCATTATGTGAAAAAAAAATGCCAATTTTAAAAAGAGTTGTTTTTTAATTCTCCTGTATAGTATAACCGAATTTGTGTCCTAGTATATCTTTCACAAATATGCACTAATTCTATTTATTTGTTTTTTTATTTGAAAGACAACCATCCGTTTTATTTTATGTTGTAAAACCGGCTCGTTCTGGTGGCTGGAACTCGTCAAGTGTCCTGGCGAGGCGGTTCGTAACGACTCTCGCGAACATTTTCGACGGTGGGCGGGTGGGCGACGGTAAATACAAACGTCGCGCTCTTCTTCTTTCCGATTCGATGTACAGTCGCCAGCACATCAAGTTACCACAAACTGACAGATTTTCTCATTCGATTTTGAACTTAACTATTAACATTTTAAGGTTTAAAATCGTTTGGAGAAATTTGACTGTTTCGTGTAGCTTGACCTGCTGGCGACTGTACATCGATCAATGTTGCTTATACTATTTGGGTTAAGTAGGTGGCCACGTTTATTTCGGCGTCAGAGGCGTTGTTCAGATCGTCAAGGGTGCAGATGAACGGACATTGGCTTCGCGCTAAATTCAGGGGAACGGAGGTAGCGTTTTGAAATGCTTAACGGCCAGAATAACCTGACCTTCCTTTATAATCTTCGGAGATATAGAACGGAACAATGTGTGGCAATTAATTAGCAACTGCTGATGTAGCCGCTTGTCAATAGCCATGCCTTACAAATACATTGCCGTGTCGTGTAGTACCTATCGCAACTATTTTCTGAACTGAATAACGCAAAAGAAAAAACATTATTGAGATTGGTTTTTAGGGTTCCGTACCCAAAGGGTAAAAACGGGACCCTATTACTAAGACTTCGCTGTCTGTCCGTCCGTCTGTCAGTCACCAGGCTGTATCTCATGAACCGTGATAGTTAGACAGTTGAAATTTTCACAGATGATGTATTTCTGTTGCCACTATAACAACATATACTAAAAAACCGAATAAAATAAATATTTAAGGGGCTCCCATACAACAGACATGTTTTTTTTTTTTTGCCGTTTTTATAGATTATGGTACGGAACACTTCGTGCGCGAGTCCGACTCGCACTTGGCTGGTTTTTATTTTATAAAGGTTACTTTATTTTAATGTTTAACGTCTCGAGCAGAAGATAAATTACATTATTCTTTTAAAAATCTCATTGTTTCGTGTGGTAAGTATGACTGTACCATTCCCGTGCTATTGTTTTGGGACCATTAGCTATTAGGACGATTTGCTAACAGGACATTTTGCTAAAGTGTCGTTTTGATTATAGGTCGTTTTGCTATTAGGACCATTTGCCTTTGAAACTTTTTGATACCGAGGGGTCAAAGTACTTAGTTTTATGATTTTGTTCGTAAATAAAGTTCGAATCTTCTTTAGTACCTAGATATGTGGTCGTGTAAAACCCACTCGTGGATATAAGCACAGAATCACGAAGAGCAGTACACGAGAACACGAGAAGAGTGAATACACTCAGATTGAGACTGGAACAGCATGTTACAAAATATTACTGTAGTAAGGTTCTTCAATGATTGCCACATCCAATACAGGGCGGCGGGGACATCGACGGGCAACCTGTTACCATGGACACAGAACATAATTCTGAAACCCCCCAGCGTTGATGTTTTTCCAATTTATCAGTTATACAAAAAAAATGCATTTCCATCCATACATTTTCCTGCCGGGATCGCGGATTGTTCGAAAGAGTTACCGTGGCCCTGGCGCACAGGCAACTGAACGAACACGGGTGGGTTTTAGTCAGTAAGAGTCTGACACGCCCTTCCGCTCCGCCCAGAGCGGGAGAGGTCATTTGATGATTTCCCACCCAAAAAAAAAAAAAAACCGTACATTTTGACCGCGTAGGTATTGCAATTTTCTATGAAACAACACTTTTTTTTTTTGATAACCAACGAAATATTTCTACGCAGTCTGCGCGCCGATCTCCCTGTCAGCCTGTATCATAATAATTATTTATTTACTCAGATAACTGAAGGTCACTACTATTAATGGGATTACTATTTATAGTACGTACTTACAAGATCATTCGGCAAATTTGTCAAACGGAAATTAAAGTAACAAGTTGTCAAGCTTGCGTAAACTGCTGTGATTGGTTGAATGATTTATCAACAGCCAATCGCAGCAGTTTACGCGGGCTTGATGCGATAATTTTCGTTCGGGAATTTTTAAATGCAACGTAAAACAATGAAGCGTAAAAAGTTGTAATAGTAAAAAAGCTTACCTGGCGTTGTTAGTACCAGCTCCAACCAGTCCCATGGCGAAGATGGCGTTGTAGGCGACGTCGTTATCAGAATCGTGTGAGTACTTGTTGAGTACGTCGATGACGGCGAGCTGCGGGTTGGAGATGGAACACAGTGCGATGGCCAGGGGCACCGCCCGCCGCACTGCCGGCTCGCCGTAACGACCCTGATTTGTAATAAACACATAATTTGTAATACTCTTATTGCTCTTAAAATTGACATTGTTGTTATAATAATTATGTTCTTATGATTTATTATTTTCTTTATTGCACATATACACACGTATCAATTGCATAATTAAATATTTTTATTATAAGAAATAAAATCATAATATATAAAAGAGTAGTTCACCCGATATCCCGATATCGGGTGAACTACTTTTTTATATATTTTTGATTTTATTTCAGGGTCCAAGCTACCGGTGGTCAGGGCTCCTGAGCGAGGAACCTCCTAACAATACGCGCTGTCCAGAAGTACCGCTTTCTGGACCAAGCCCTTGATCCAACTGCTTAGCGAGAGCCTCCTCAGGTGTTGGTCGAGGGTTTTGGCTATTATGCCATTGTTGTGTTTGTTGTTGTTTGTGTCATTGTTGTTTTGTTGTTTGTTGTTGTTGTTTTGTGTTGTTATTACTAGCTTTTGCCCGCGGCTTCGCCCGCGTGGAGGTCGGAAATTATCCCACGGGAACGTACGACCGGGATAAAAAGTACCCTACGTGTTAATCCAGATTATAAACTATCTGTGTTCCAAATTCCACCCAAATCCGTTCCGTAGTTTTTGCGTGAAACGTAACAAACATCCATCCATCCTCACAAACTTTCACATTTATAATATTAGTAGGATTATTAATGTTTAAATTGCTGTTAATTTGTTGTTTGTGTTGGTTTTATAATTTATTTTTGTAGTTTTTTTTTTTTATTATCTGAATGATATTTTCTACATATTTCATGCATGATTATTTTCGAAAGAAATTCTAGTATTTTTAAGAACATTATACCTCCGACTCAATCAGTCAAAAAACCCTGTAATATTCCTAGATTTTTGACACTGATGCTTTGTCGTCCCAGATGCATAGCTGAAATGTCTCATTTGCCTATAATTACGCCGGAAACCATACCCCCAACCGCAACGCTGCTTGATAGTAGAGATAAGTACAGTGTTGGAACACTTTCACGAACGAGGTCGGCTACTACAGGCCTTTCTTCCTGAAACCTGATTTACACGGTGAGATTTGCCTGTGGCATACCATAACTTAAGCAAAAATAAAAGTTGCGCTATCTAAACAGTGTTTAAACGATGCAAGTCATTGGTTGCTTAAATTTTATTGTATTATGCCGCAGACAAGAAACTTGCATTGTATAAATCGAGTTTTATTGACTTGTAAGATGAGTGCGTCAACTTACCAGCTGTCCGAATATCCTGGTGCACATCTCGGCGCCGGTCTCCTCGCCGAGCGCGATGACGGCGACTCCTAGCGTAGCGACCGCTTGGACGGACGACAGCTCCTTGTTGGCCTCTTTCTCCTTTTCTTTCTCCTTGTTCTTGCTGTCTTTTGATGACTTGCCTGGTGAAAACGGTGGAATATTTGGTGGGAATACTTAATTTACATATATATATAAAACGAGTACACGAGAGAGCTCTGCAGTAACTCCCATGAACTAACACAATATTTTTGGGTATGCTTATGGCAGCCACAGACTGTAGTCTGACTGACAAAGTGGTGTGAGGACAAGATGCAACTGCTGAAAAGAATCAATCGTATTTCGTTTGTATTCTGTGGGTTACCTTTTGTGCTCTTATCGTCCTTAGAACTGCCGGCTGTGCTTGAGCTGGTAGCAGTGCCTTCTTTGGAATCTTTCTTGTCTTGCTTCTTGAATGCGGTGTCCTCGGTTGACGATTGTTCATTCTAAAATACGAATAGAGTAATATTATGCAATGTAAGTTGTCTATGAAATGGAGTACAGCTATATACTCATATTCTCCCTATAATCTAAGTCCAATGTTTTTTAATTCTGTTGAAAAGGACGTGTGTGTGTATGTGTGACTATTCATTTGTTATAAGTAAGTACTCCATTATTTCATTACTCTGTGTTCTAAACTCAATAATAAAGTACACGGGTGCGAATAAGATACATCCTGGAGTGAGTGACAGAGGCGACACTCTAAAAAGCCAAGCTTTTGTGTTCCATTTACGACCGGGTGTACTGTGGATGGATTGTGTGAGGAATGATATGAAAGAAAAGGGAGTGAATGATAGCGTAACCGTTGACAGTAGGAGAATAGAACAAGAAAGCTTGTTAAGCCGACCCCGAGCATAGTACAATTCAAACTGAATGGCGGCTCGGAACATGAGGATAGCCGATGCGCAGTAACCAATTCACGTGTCAGCGGGGGTGAGGGGTGAGGTACTGCGCAGCGCATAGCGCACTTCACAGCGGCCATTAAGTTTGAATTGTACTGTAAGATGGGACAAGGGCAGGAAGATCGTGATAGTGTGCAGTGATGTATCCTTACATCAGTCTCGTAATGTTTGGAGCAGATGTGCAGCATCTGTTGCACGACCAACACGTCACCGGTGCCCGCGTACGCGCACATCGACAGCGTGGTCTGACACAGCGACTGTTGAGGCTCCGGTAATACTTCCAACGCCGCCATTGTGGCTTCTGTGCGCTCCTTGCAACCTGAACATTAAAGACACAAATGAATACAGGGTCAAATTTAATTTAGCTAGAGAAACTTTGCAGACGTGATGGGTATCGATATCTAAACATGATAAAACGATTAAAAATATTATTTGACGTTTGTGTTTTGTTGACAACGACAGCTGGTATTGTATGTAGTTACATGAAATATTCGTTTAAAATATCAGTATTTTTTTTTGTTAACTTCACATACCTGCGGGGTAATTACGTAACACACTAACATTAAGAATGGGTTTCATTTTGACAGTTCAACAACATTCATTGCGTTATGTACATTGTTGAGCAGACAAATTTTTCGAACATATGAAGCAATGGATTAGCAATAGGCTTCAAAATGATTCAGATTGTGATAGATAGTGTGTTACGTAATTAGGGTGCTGATGTGTATCTATATCTAAACACAATAAAACAAAAATGACTGGCTTTTCAACAGCGTCGATGACCCGAAAAGAAACCACCATATCATATATTTTTTGGTTTATCATGTTTAGATATCGATACCCAAGACGTCTGCGGAGTTTCGCTAGCTAATTTAATTTAACCCTGTATAAAGGGAACACCACTAATACCATGTCTACGCCTCTGCTTACCCTTTTATTGAATATAGGCGTGATGTTGTGTGTACACCAATGAAAAATCTTAAGAAAAAATAATTTATTTTCTTACCCAGAAAGCAGAGTCCCAGTCCCAAATGCAAGAATCTAGCGTAAGTAGATGAATGTAAGTCCTTGTTGTCATCAATCAGGCGTTGAATGATAGCGCATGTGACCTGTGAAGAAGCATTTTATGTGCAATTTCGTATTTTTTTTGTTATAATACCGATAGGTATTATTTATTTATCACTACTGTTCATAAATAGAACATAGACATTAATAAAAATGTATGTACTTACATCATTTTAAAATAATAACTGCACTCATTTATTTTTGTCTTACTCAGTATGTCATGGGTACATAGTGCTAGAAATTTGTTTTTTTTTTTTTAAATAGGCACTTGAAACAGCTTGATTATAAATACTTACATCGCCATTACAGGAGCCGACAGCTATCAATCCGCAGGACACGGCGGCAAGCGCACAGATCTCTGCGGGTGCGGCCGTATCGCTCAGTACGGGTAACAGGTGCGATAGTACGTCCTCGCGTTGAGTTCCCGCGTATGCGATACCCAAGCCTGCGAAAAAATATTACTTTGGTTAGAAAAGAGTTTAGCTTAGTTTCACAGACATTTAAAATTAATAATTATGATGTCGTTTGTTTAATCATCAGAGCCACACGACCGACCGTTCTCACTACATGATGGATTGATTGATGAAATCGGTTTTAGAAGTTATTATTTTTATAAGTCTTAAGTTCAATAAATGAATTAGGTATAAACCATTTAAAAAAAAAATGCTTACCCAAAACACTTCCAATTCTGAGATTAGAGCTTGAATGCAGCACATAATCTGACAAGAGCGCAAGCGCCGGGTCGCACTCGTTGCGTACGCCGCAGTTGACCAATCCCAGGGCGAGTAATGCACCAGCCTTGATGTGTTCGTCAGCAGTGTATAGGTACTTGTCGATAGGTGTTAGACCACCATCCACATCCCATAAGTGGATCATACCCAGAGACGCAGCTGCTGATAACATGCCTAGAATAAAGTAGATTATTATTAGGTACTTTATTTTATTAATTAATTTATTAGGTAATTCACCTCTAGTAACTTGAAAATACAGTGTAAACTCCATGTAACGTCACTCAATTTAACGACAAAGGCGTCGAAAACGTCGAAATCACTCGGCTTTGGTTGGTTTAGCTTGCCTTCCATACAATGATACACTCTATATAGCATTACACCCACTCTCGATAACGACAACAATTAAATAACAAAAAGTACTTTTTAAGTTGCCAAAATTAGTAAAAAGTCTTTATTATCCTAGCCAATAATAAACTCGACTGTCGGCATCATACATACCGAACTTTCTAAGCAATCCGTTCTTTTGTTTACTAATTCGGATTGCTTGCATGTGTAGACTGTTGTTAGTAGGAGTCATGGATTATCTATACGTTATCATATTCTTAGTTGCTCACAAACTTTCAAACTGTAAACATGGCAAGTAAGAGAAAATCACTGTGTATTGACGAAAAAGTTTTACTGATACGCGCAATAGAGGCGGGAGAGAAGAAAAGTGATGTTGGCAGAAGCTTTGGATTATTCGAATACAGATTTTTCTTCTCTCCATTTAACGACAACTCTCTATAACGTTAAAATATGCACAGTCCCTTGAGTGTCGTTATATAGCGTATATAACAGTATATACACAGTATCACAAAAAAATCATGAATAAAATTGATAATTAATTATTATTTAGATATATTATTTTATTTATTGTAATGCTCACCATAGTAAATAAGAACTTCTAAGAGTTAATTAAAATAAATGGCACCCCTATTTTTTTACACCCTATGTTTGGGAGTTATTTAATAAGTAACATCATACCATGATCTTTGTTTTTGTACATCCACTTATTGCCATCTTCAGTTGTGACAAGCTTGTCCCGTCCAAAGCCAGCGTTAACGAAGGCATTCACAAATGTAGCAGATAAGTTCTGTCTGGCTGAGTCGACTGGGTGTTCTGTCAAGAGAGATGGGCGAAGAGCCGATCCAGCTGACTCTAGCCACGTCTTGTACACCTCCTCGGGAGTTTTGGGCTCCATGATGTCGAGCTAATAAAACAAGACAAATATTTTTGGAATTAATCAATTTAAAGGCTTTAGATGATATCTAATTATGTTTGGTGAGTAGTCTGTCTTTCAGGCTTAAAAAAATTACGAAAATTAAAGTACAATATACTGAGGTTGATTTTTTTGTTTTGACATTTGTTTAATGTTATTTATGTAAAATACATAATAAAATTACCCTTAGTAGGTGTTGTTTTCATTTTAATTAAGTTTAATAATTTTCGATAAAAAGAAGCATTCTTTCAAAAAGTAGGGAAATTTAGATCACCATAATCTCCAAAACAAGATCTAATCTGAATGCCGGGAGACATCTCGAATGGCCAATTTCGATATCGGACTTAGCATGCGAGATCTCGAGTTGCCAATCTCGATATCGGACTTAGCATGCGAGATCTCGAGTTGCCAATCTCGATATCGGACTTAGCATGCGAGATCTCGAGTTGCCAATCTCGATATCGGACTTAGCATGTGAGATCTCGAGTTGCCAATCTCGATATCGGACTTAGCATGCGAGATCTCGAGTTGCCAATCTCGAAAATGAAATCTAATATGAGTTAAAATGCTTTAAGTTGTTTAAAACAAACAAGACCTACCTCTCTTGCCAGGCTAAGAAAGTGATCATTGATGTGTGCATTGAGGAGAATTGTGCGAAGGTCTTCATCATCTACTTCCAAGGGTATGTATTGGCGCGCCAGCATATAGCACAGCTGTTTCTTAACCAAGCTGTAAGAAAGATACAATAAGTAATGTACTAAGATTGATCATTCATAAAAGTGAAACTTCTTAGATGCCACACAAGAAAATAAATAATTTATGTAAAAAATTAGTAATTTAAAGTGATTTATTGTTGTCTAAATCTAATCTTTGTTTTTTTTTTGCAAACTTACGGATCAGTGCTGGAATTAAAGACTTCTTCACATTTGGCCTTGTCGTGCAGCTGCATAGACACAAGCATAGCCCGGGGGTATTCACCAAAACGTATGTATGTGTCTAGAACTCCTTGCAGGATCTGAGTGGACTCTGGCTCAACAACATAGCTAGCACAACTGAAATAAATATAATTTGTAATGTTTATGCACTAAAAGAGAAATAGCTTAGATATTTATGTAACAATATGTTTAGAATTATTATGATTAATTATTTTATGAATAATAACTAAATGGTGTTATTTACAGTTCTGCCTACCCCTTTAGAACATACAGGTGTGAGTGTTGTTATGTAAATAAGTAGACTTTGGGTTTTACTTACCCAATCAAATATAAGCAGACTCTGGGATAGTTGCTCTGATCCATGTGCTGAGTCAACAGGTCCAGTCGGTCTATCTCCATCAGTAAGTCACAGGCCTGAATCTCAGCAGAGTGCTTCATGTCAAAAGAGATCACATCTCGTACAAGGTTTAACAGGGAATCCATATTCTCTATGTTCCATTCTTCAGCTATTTCACCTTCCAGTTGTCTGTTTTACAAAACAAATATATAAAAAAAAAGGGGTTTATTTAATATCAATCAATCAATCTATATATTTGGTGTTTGTAAACATACCTGACATATTCATGTCCCCAGTCACCTACATTAGACATAGTTCCAAGAAGGCAGTATTTGAGACATTCTCTTTTCTCAGCAGCTTCCTGTCAATCATAATTTGATTTTCATTATTTGATTTTCATTATTTGATTTTATTACAAACCAAAACACAGAATAGACAGAATAAAACGGTTTATACTCACAGTGGAACCACTAACACCCATAGCAAGGACTGAGACAACATCAGCACAGAACTTCTTTGTCTGAGCATCTTGAATTTTTTCATAAACTACTTTGAGTGCAGGATAGTGTTCCCTCAGGAACTTCAAAGGTTTTGGGACTGATGTCATTGATGTTGTTGATGTTCTAATAAGTTTACTCAACATTTGCAAAGCCGGTAGATATAAATCAACATCTTCTCCCTGTAGATAAAACACACAATTAGGTTAGAACTGTTTGATTCTCACCAGTCATGTTCATAACATTTTACGAAATACGATAGATATACATACCAGCAGTTTCTCAACCAACATATTAAGCTCCTCTTGCAAACGTTTGTCTTCTTCAGACTGTAAAAACAACCAAACAATGAATTCTTACTCATTTGCAGATAAGACGATTGATTTTATTTTCATATATTTAAATTACTTACCAAGTCATCATTTGGAGCGGTTGCTGGTTCAGCTTTCTCTTTTTTGGGCTCCTCGATTTTATTCTTCACCGTCATTTTGTGTTTATTTTGGTTTAATTCTCTAAAATTGAAACGATCTCACTGTGAATCTGCTTTCGGTGATTTTACAAATTTTGACAAGTCACCATAGCATCGGGATACCTACCATAAAAATCGTTTTCTACTATGCAGAATTTATTTACAATGTTCACAGAATATATACAGAACTACTTTACAATGTTCTAATAAAATCCGAAATTTTTCTTTTTTTAATTTTCCACGTGATAAAAATGTTAAATCAAAAAAAGTTTATGATTATTACAAAATATAATTATGTTTATTCTTTATTTATAACTCACTCCTTTTTCCCATAGGGTTAGGCGGAAACTACTAAGCGCAACGTGCTACCGCGCTCTAATTATCTACTATTGTAACAGACAGTCAAACGGACAAGCACATGACGTAGGCTTAGCGATGGGGTCCTGTGGGCACCCTTTGGCTACGGAACCCTAAAAACGAGGATAAAGTGCCCAGTTAAACGCAATGGACTGCAAAACGTTAACACACATCCGAGGCACATGCTAGGCAGCGGTAGCGGCAATATGCAAATCAATTGCGTCAACTCGACAGTTTCCAGTGTTTGCCAGTTTCCTTGATTCGTCAATTTTATTCAATTCGTCACTCAAACTACAGTTCGTAGAAAACATAACACATGTCTGCTATTTTAATTAATATAGGTACAGTCGCCAGCAGGTCAAGCTACACGAAACTGTCAATTTCTCCAAACGATTTTAAACCTTAAAATGATGATGGTTAAGTTGAAAATCGAATGAGAAAATGTGAAAGTTTCTGGCAATTAGATGTGCTGGCAGCTGTACATCGCCATGTTTAGAAAATGGAGTCCTTGAAAGTGTTTTGTTTTGAACAGCGTTTTATCAGTGAGAGTCAAAATGAAGGGACCAAATCTCCAATGTCTGTCATACATATATAAAAAATAATACCATTACTCTACTACTTCCTACCTTTGCTATAATTGTAGCTACCTCATCATATACATAATATTAAAACAAAATTTTTGGTCCCTCCATCATGATATCAAGATGGAGGGACCAAACTGATAGACTACTCCCTGGAATGTTCTACCTACTCAGTGTTATAATACCTTAATTCTACCGATTCTACCTTAATATTATTGATTTTGACTGCCCGAAACATATATCGTTTTAAAGATATCGATTATTTAGGTTGGTCCCTCCAAATTGACGTTTCAATTGTTTATAGTGCAACAGGTAAATGGGCGGTTTATTTTCGATCTTCGAAGGTTAAATTTTAAATACTGTAGCGTGGTCTTAACGTATGTGTGCGGGCGTCCCCTTAAGTCCCCGACGCGACGGGAGAAGACACCCCCGCTCGCGCCCTCGCACCCTCGCCAGCGACCAGTGGACTAACGGACGCGAGTGCATACGCCACGCTCGCGAAAGCTCGTGATAGTTTTAAATTGTTTACTCCATTACCTGTTTGTGACTTGTACACTGTGTTCTGATTATAATAATACACCTTTTCGCTGTAAACTTGCGTCAAAACTCATTTAATTGACCCGACATACACCCTGAAGAGAACTATACCATACAGTTGACGCCCAACTAGCGGCCAAGTTATCAGTGAAAAACTCTTAAAGTACATAACAGTGACAGTAAATGCAAAATTGTACCGGTGCTAACACATACTGTGGACCCATTCCGATGTGATTCCGATAGTGCATTTCTGAAAATAGCTCCAAACAGTGCAAAAAAACAATCGGCAAAACTTTGGGCGAGTCCATTCTTCCCGCCAAAATTGTAACCGACGCGCACGCTGTTGAGTCTACCACGTGGCGTTTTGGCGCGGAAATAAAAAATCAAGGGTTCGTCCCGAGCAACGAACTACCCATAAAACCATCACCCGTGTTGTTCGAGCGAGTAACAGCAGAGTGAGTGCCCTGTTACCATGCCGCCGAAGTCAACAAAAAAACGTACCGGAAGAGATGGTGGGTCGGGATAGGAATCCGACACGGACGCAGAGCTGGCTAGGACGGTGGTCGCTTCGGTATCGTCATCACCAAACATCACTATGTCCGAGGAGATGCTTCAGGCCCTTGTGTGCAATATCACCAAGAACCAAGCGGAAGCGAATCGCGTTCTCATCGAAAGTATACTGGCAAATAGAGACGATACATGCACCCCATCACCACGAATTCCCGATACGCGTGATACCGCGCGGCGGTCGGGCAACTTCGCGAACTGCACGGCGCGCTTTGACGGGTCATCGAAGAACGCGGAAGAGCTCGAGGCATTCATCGATGCTATCGTAGTGTACCGCGACTGCACCGACATCAGCGACGAGCACGCACTGCGGGGGCTGCCTATGCAGCTGGTCGGCGAGGCCGCCGTCTGGTGGCAGGGCGTGAAGTCGTCGATAGCGTCGTGGTCCGACGCGTTGCAACGGCTTCGAGGGATGTACGGAGTGCCGCGAACCGGTTATAAAATATTTCGAGACATTTTCGGTACCGAACAAAATAGTGAGCGGGCCGACGTGTTTATAAGAAAAGTGCGCGCTTTAATATCAAAGTTACCGTATGATGTGCCGGAAGTGATGATGCTAGATATAGTTTACGGATTGTTAGATCGTAGGATAAGGAAACGAGTGTCTCGCGACGCGGTGTATGAGCTGGATCAGTTAATAGCGAAGGCCAGGTTAGTCGAGGAGTCGTTGGCGGAGGTAAGTGCTTTCACCCATTATAATAATAATAGCGACAATGTAAACAATAACCCTTCCGTCGCCGCGCAGGAGCGTTCGAACACATACGTTAACCCTACGAATGCCGTTGGTGACTCGCGCAAGTCGAGTACTAATCAAAGTGTCGTTAGGCCGTCCGACTCGCACGAGCTAAACGTGAAAAATAATAACAATAGTGATGGGCAAAGGTGAGTTAGACCAAAGTGCACTTATTGCAAGTTTTTCGGGCATACGATAGACGATTGCCGTAATAAGGATAAGAAGGACGGAAAGGTCACTGGCCCTTCTAATAAGTCGAGCAAAAGTACCGAGTTACGTTGTTACGGATGTGGTCAGCTGGGAGTAGTGCGTTCAAAATGCAGTAACTGCAAAGGCGCGTCGACTTCAAGCAAGTCGGATTTTTGTAGTGCTCAGGTAGCCGATAGCGATGATGCGCGGCCGCTGGTGGAATACCAGGTCGTGAATCGTGAGGGAGTAGCTATTTTAGATACAGGAGCCACACATTCCATCGCGGGCTCCATGCTATACGACTTACTTCTTAGAGCTGGCGTAGTTTTCAGGAATTCGTTACGTACTATAGGGCTTGCAGACGGATCGCAACAAGTAGGCACTGTACTTGAGTGTGATATTGACGTAATGTTGGAAAACCATGTTACACCTACCACATTACTAGTTTTACCGGATGCGCTAACTCGGACATTGCTAGGTAGAGACTTTATCATGAAAGCAAGTATCCTGTTGGACTTACCACAGAGCAGCTGGCGTTTTAACGACGAGCCGGAACAATGGCACCCGTTTATCACCAGTTTTAACTTACCTGCTGGCGACCAGATGGAGCTAATGAAGGTAGAAGCATCAAACCTTGTGCTAAGAGATGATGAAGGCAACAGGTTAACAGCAGATCAGAGGATCCGACTGAACGCGTTGCTGTTGAAGAGGTCTGACTGCTTCGAAAAGGGCGGGCCACCAACCGAATACGCCACGCACCGGTTAAACGTCGACCCGCATCAGGAACCCATCGCCTCACCGCCTTACCGGATGTCTCCCAGTAAGAGAGTAAACCGAGAAAAGAGTTGCTTTGCTCGCGAGTCAGTTAAGTTTTTAGGCCACGTGATCGTACCAGGCGGGGTGAAGGCAGATCCCGACAAGACGGCAGCTGTTGCAAATATGACCCCTCCTGAGAACGCGAAACACTTGAAGACCTTTTTGCAAACGTCAAGTTGGTTCCGGCGCTTCATTCCCAATTACGCCGACGTTGCTTAACCCCTGACGGATCTTCTCAAAAGGGACAGCAAATGGACCTGGACCTCGAAGCAGAAGGACGCCTTCGACTGTATTAAGGCAAGGTTGATCACCGCTCCGATACTGCGCCAAGCTGACGAATCAATGCGTTCACATTGAGGACCGACAGCAGTGGTTATTGTCTTGGAGCAGTACTGATGCAGGGGGAGGGCCTCGAAGAAAGACCAGTAGAATACGCTAGCCGTTTGCTGAATAGTGCAGAGAAAAACTATAACACAACGGAAAGAGAAGCGTTGGCAGTCGTGTGGGCTGTTACCAAGTTCCGCGCCTACATCGAAGGATCGGAGGTCGTGATAAAGAGTGACCACCAACCTTTGAGATGGCTGATGACTGTAAAGTCACCAAGCGGCCGCTTAGCAAGGTGGGCCCTTACGCTCCAGGAGTACAATCTCCGTATAGAATATACACCTGGCAGAGCGAACGTCATCGCTGATACGCTTTCACGACCCCCTTGCGCAGAAGAAACAGATTATGACATTCGCTACGCCGAGGTCGATTTCCCGTCAAGGAGCCCCAAGGATGTCCGTGAGAACCAACTTAAAGACCCTGACGTACGAAAGATCGTTGAGGAACTCGAATCAGCCGACGATCCGTTTAGGGGGAGGAATTGGTCTAACCGTGGCTTCGTTATGTCGGACGGCATTTTATACAGATATGGACCCGACGAGTGTGAAGAAGAGACAGGGTGTCTCGTTAGACCGAAGCGTTATCTTGACTGACTCAGACGCGTGGGCGCATGTCTGGGTCAGAGGGGGAGAATGTAGCGTGGTCTTAACGTATGTGTGCGGGCGTCCCCTTAAGTGAGGCGACGCGACGGGAGAAGACACCCCCGCTCGCGTCCTCGCACCCCCGCCAACGACCAGCGGACTAACGGACGCTAGTGCATACGCCACGCTCGCGAAAGCTCGTGATAGTTTTAAATTGTTTACTCCATTACCTGTTTGTGACTTGTACACTGTGTTCTGATTATAATAATACACCTTTTCGCTGTAAACTTGCATCAGAACTCATTTAATTGACCCAACATACACCCTGAAGAGAACTATACCATACAATACCTTTTTACTACCTTTTAAACATGCAAAATTTCTTACGTTAAAGTTTATTTTAACGAGCCAAAAAAAATAAAGAAATAAGTAGGTACAACGTACAAAATTTAATCGTAGTAGCATTATTATAGGTGTTTAAAAAAAAATAAGAATAGCACATAAATATCTAGCTAATATAAAATGTATCTTTAGTTTTTAAATATTACTATTTATTGGTTCATTATTTAATCTCGTAATTTTGCACGATTTGAAGGTAGTAAATAGTACCTTCAATATTTTTCTTTGTGTTTACCTACATTGAGTATTACGAGAATTAAATAAAATAAACCAATAAATAGTCTTTCCATAGTTCTTTGTAACCAGTCCACTTTAGCTACCCAAACTCATCGTTCAATATCTTTTTTTTTTCATATCCTGCAATAGTTCTGCACCAACCGGGGGTTATCCTTGGGTACACTTCCTTTGTAGCCATTTAATTCAGAAATTGTGCAGTCCGTCCGGTCCTGGAGATTTCCAGTTAGGCAACGGGCGGACTGCACGAGCCACATCTAGAGGACGATTTATTTTATTTTATTATTACTTCGTTTATTTATTTTCATACATTTTTAAATATTTTTATAAAAGCATAAAAAAAGACAACCTACTTTCAAAATAACACTTGTAGGAAGATATGTAGTGTAGGCCTGTAATACGAACACGCGCCCGCGCCTCCCGCGCCCCTATGGCGCGATCGCCTGCACCCCGCTCCGCGTCAGGCAGTCTAGCTCGCATCACGCTCGCGAACGGCACGATGATTTGAACTGTCTCGAAATCCCGGTGTCCACTCGAATTCCCTCACTAAATATCTCTGTTTTGTATTGTGTGTTTGTGTTTAGATTATATTGTGTTTTATATGCCGCAAAAACTTTGTTTCCTTCATTCACCCTACACACTACAAAATTAAAAATAACTTTAATTTCGGAAGTCGGTGTCTTTGGTATTGTATTTTTGTTTTTTGCCACAGACCTCCGAAATTAAGGGTATTTTCACTTTGTAGTGTTTTTTTTTGGAAGTCGGTTGTTTATTTTTGAAAAAAAACTTATTTTTTTTGACTTTATAATTGCGGTACCTACCCTACACAAATTATAATACCACTACTTGCTAAGCAATAAAATTTAATTTAATTTTTATTTCTCGCTTTTTTGTGGGTCGGTTTGTATTTTATCTAAGTTACAATAGCTTAATGTCAACTGCTCATCACCTTCTATAAAATATTGCTTTTCCGGATGCAGGGACTTTAATTCTAGAGGAGTTCTCCTGGTACTTCACCATATGCATTGTGACGAGCGTAAAATACTTATTATTGAGTAGTTCCGGTGACTTCATCACCTGTTCCACTTCATCAAATAGTGCTTTCCAAGAGCAAATTCATGAGTTACTATAAAAAATACCCAAATAACTATAGGTGTGCCTATAATATTTGAAGAGTTCCCTCGATTTCTCCAGGATCCCGTCATCAGAACCTGACCTGATGACAATGGGACCACCTGGGGAGTATAACCTTTGAAACAAAGAAAGAATTTTCCAAATCGGTTCAAGCGTCTTCAAGTAATCGGTGAACACACATAAAAAAGAAGACTCGGACGAATTAAGTGTCTGCATAATCATCCTATAATGTTCCCACAGCTGGGACACAGGCCTCCTCTCTTTGAGAGGGAATGGGCTGTAATCTACCACGCGGGCCCAGTGTGGGTTGGTAGAATTCACATGTCTTCGAATTTTTGGTTCTAGGATATGCCGGTTTCCTCACGATGTTTTCCTTCACCGTTTTGAGAGCAGTGGTGATGAAATAATTTACACAAAGTAAAGGGCCTGCCTGGGTACGAACCCACGACCTACAATTCGTAAGTCGGGGCCGATACCACTGGGCCACCTATGCTCTGTTCAATTAAGTGTGTATTCAGACATAAAGGGTGAATTTATGGAATTTAGGTCTCTTCAATGGTAACTATGAACCTTTGAAAAACTGCTTTAACTTTGTAACTAAAGAGAACAGAATAATAATTCGACCGCTCGTGCGGTTGGCAAGTTACGAAGTGTCACCTTGTATATATTTTTTTTACACACATCGCGCACCGCCACGATAATTTCGCCTTACCAAAAGTTGTAGGCAATGTATCTATGTACCACACGCTGCTAATAGATTGTCAGCAGGCGAGCCTTAACATTATGGACCTACTCCTCCTTTTTTCGAAGTCGATTGAAAATATAAAAAATTTTGGTCCGCCGGTATCGGGAGCAGGGTCCAAGCTACCGGTGGTTAGGGCTCCAGAGATAGGAACCTCCTCACGATGCGAGCCGTACCGAGGAGTACCTACTGCCTTCTGAATCAGGCCCTTGATCCAACCGCCTAACAAGAACCTCGAGAGATGTTGATCGAGGCGTTCGGTCATCAGGGCTTTGGCCGATACGACAATCGGCATAATGACAGCCGAGCTCATATTCCATATGTCAACAACCCCGTGTGCTAAGTCGAGATATTTAATTTGTTTTTTCTTTCTCAGCTTTCACGAGGTTCTCGTCATGTGGAGTGGTAATATCGACGACCACTGTGCAGCGCGCTAATCGATCTATCGCCACTATATCAGGCTTATTGGCGACAATAATCCTGTCATTAATGATAGATCGATGCCATTACAACGTTATATGGCCATTTTCGAGAACTGGGTCGGGCACATACTTGTAAACAGTACCTCAGAATCCACTAGTTTATATTTCAAAGCAAGTTGCTGGTGTATTCACCACCATCCAGGATTATTATCCTGGCTACTTGGTTATGTCTGTGCAAGTACTCGCCGTTAGCCAGACGAGAATAACCAGAGATAACATGTCTAATGGACTCACCCGGACGATGGGATGCCCGACACACGTCAACCGTCCCGTATTTCATAATATGTCTCCGGTAGTTATTCTTCAAGATAACTTCGTCCATAATTGCACAGACGAAACCTTCAGTTTCCCCGAAAAGGTCACCAAAACGTAGCCAAGATACGGACGCTAAGAAATTTACATCAGGCTCATGAACAGCCCCATAGAAGCGCCCGTGAAGCTCCTTGCTTTGCCATACCTCCTTGCGGTCATCAGTAGTAGGTAATTACTGGTGTGGTTTGTACCAGTTCTCTTTAGCCATGGAGAGCGGGGTAAGTCCCTTGTTCACTGCTACCAAATCACAATGCATACCCACTTCGGTTTTAAAAAAATATTCCCAGAGACTGCACACTTCGCGGTTGTGGAGGGTCTTCGCATTTAAAAAGCCTCGACCCCCGCACTTCCGCGGTATATAGTGTACAGTCTCATCACCGATGATCGTGGGTGATGCATCCGATTTGCTGTCAGCAGTGTACGGATCCTCCTATCCAGGGCGTCGAGTTCGGTCTGACTCCATTTGAGTATGCCGAAAGAGTAAATCAAAACCGGCATGATCCAACCGTTAAAGGCGCCTTTGTTACCTTGTTTCCGCCTGAAAGAAGACTAATTAATATCTTCTTCAGGCAACCAAAGAAGCGCTCTTTCAACGATTGCGAAGAGTTTCAAGTCATCCATGTAGAGGAGGTGAGATATGACCTGACCACCTCACCTCAACCGATAGCCTAGACCTGAATCCTCCAGTAGTGTGCTTGGAGGATTCCGGGCTAAGCAAAACCAATGTGGACTCAAACTGTAGCCCTAAAATATTCCCCGTTTAATCCATACAAGCTCATCATTCCCCTCGTGATCTGGCACCCTGGATAGCGAAGAACCGTCCTCTTTTGCCCCATACATGACTTAAGGAAGGTGCGTAGATTTGTATTTATCTTGTACAACTCCAGCACCCTCATGAGCCATGTTTGGGGCACCGAGTCGTAGGCCTTCTTATAATCTATCCAGCATGTCGACAGATCCTTGCGGGATCGACGAACCTGTTGGCTAATGGCCAATTCGATGAGGAGTAACTCTATAATACCACGGGACCCGTTCCTACACCCATTTTCAGAGGCTGACATAATCGACTTATTTTCGCTCTCAAAATGGATGTTTATAGACCGTCGAAAACACGTGATCGGTCTATAATTCTTGGGATCCGTGGGACTACCTGACTTATGGAGCAGGTGGGTAACGCTTGTTGTTAAAAATTGCGGAAGCGATGCAGACTCTAAGGATGACTGGAACTGAGATGCCAAGCAGTTGTGTGAACTAATTAGCCATTTCAACCAAAAGTTGTGCAATGCAAATTCAAATTTATTTATTTTGGGACAACTAGACCCAAAGGTTAGTTTACAAAAACTTAGCAACTATGTCAGTACTTAAATACAATTACAAAGGACAACACACATCAATTCATCTAATTTTATACACAAAATGCCTGTGAATCCGTCCGGTCCCGGTGATATCTAATTCGGTAACGGACGGACTGCTCTGGCGACGTCTAATGGCGTAATAAGGACTGCTTCCATTTCTGGTACAGTTTCACACACTCGCCCGACATCCTGCATCCAGCCAGCCTCAGCGTGACAGACGGGCACTGACTAGATGCTGCGCCAGAATGTTATCGTGGCGGCATCATCCGGGCGGCACTCGTCTGTCACATTTTGTTTAGGTCGCTACCGAGCTCTATACACCCATCTCTCATCGCTCTGGAACATGCGATTCTGCGTGTAACAATTAACCCGCCGCTTATACCGACAAATACGGCTCGTCCATGCACAAAATTTCTGCTTCAGGAAGTCGATGCGCTCTGTGACACGGGACATGTATTCTCGAGGACTGATTCCAGTCCCCGAGAATGCCCACCTTACAAAGCGCATCACTCCTGGTCGTGTATTGCCCTCCCTCAAGCACTATAGTTTGCCGATGAGTACCCTGGCCCCACCGATACGACACTCGATCCTGCACTGCCAAGCTGGTACGGCTGGTTTGGTCGAGTAGCCCCGTCACAGTTTGGAAACTTCACGTTAGCTAAACGACATGTCGCAACTGCCGCGCAATACAGGATCGAATGTGCATCAATGAGATCCTCGCTGCTCTCGAACACATTCCTAAGCTGTGAGTCCAGGGCACACGCCAGCGCAGCGCCCTATTTTTTTGTGCATAGGTTGGCGTAGTAATCGGTGTCTAAGTTCGGTCGGAGTGGATCTGTACTCACAAAATGCATCCTCCAGTGCGTTCCTCAATCGGGCGTTGCACTGGCTACTTACTGAAGCAACCCTATCATCTTCCACTTCTATACCATGATTAGACCGCGGTGGTATTTCATCAATGGTTGATGCTTGTACGGCGGCTTGTGCCGGACTCGAAACGAAATGGATGTTCAGCTCTGAGCGCAGCCTATCAAGTGCGGCATCGACCAACCTATGACTGCATTGGATTACCCGCACCTGATCCGACAGAAGTTGGGCCGAGATGTTGACGGTTGGCTCTAGTTCCTGAAACAGAGACAGCATCCTACCACGGTACGCAGTGAGGTTAGTTCCCCCCTCTGTAGACCTGTAAAATGCGCGCATGAAGTTCTCGTTTATAGACTGAGTCCATTTCTTGCGCTGCACACACAAAATTACTTACAGCATTAGCTATAAGTAATTATTATAATAAAATAAAATCAATCGTTAGCTGAAAATGAGTAAGAATTGTTTCATTGGTTGGATGTTTTTAGTCTGAAGAAGACAAACATTTGCAAGAGTAGCTCAATATTGTGGTTGAGAAACTGCTGGTATGCACCTTTATTTAACTTATTTTGTAAAATGTTATGAACACGACTGGTGAGAATCAAACACTTCTAACCTAATTTTGTGTTTAATCTACAGGGAGAAGATGTTGATTTATATCTACCGTGGAGAAGATAATAATATGCCCGTGAGCACATCGAATAGGGTGAGGATGATTGGGGACAGAGTAACGTCCTCTGATTAATCGAGATTTGTGTTGTATAATCATGACGGGAGACGTCGAGTATACAGACGGCCAGGTGAACGTTTTATACAAGCATGTTTCGAAGAAAATGTCCCATTCAGGGAAGGTTCTATACACGTGTAGGCCGATATTTCATCAGATGGTCGCACGGCGCCGCCATAGTGCCAATAGAAAATGGCAATCTGACCGCTGTGAGATATGTAAACGAGATTCTCAACGAACATCAGCCCGTATTTGGTCAATATGGGCGACAATGCCTTGTTTATGCATGATATTGCTCGGCCCCACACAGCTTATGTGGTAAACGAATACCTTCAAGACGTGGGAATCCATCAAATGGAGTGGCCAGCGAGTAGCCCTGACCTAAACCTTTTCGAACAAGCCTTTTTTTTTTTGGGTGGGGTTTCATCAAATGACATCTCCCACTCTGGGCGGAGCGAAAGGGCGTGGCAGACTCTTACTGACAAAAACCCACCCGTGTTCCTTCAGTGTCCTGTGCGCCAGGGCCACAGTAACTCTTTTGAAAAATCCACGACCCCGGCAGGCATCAGCCCTATCGGACCCCATCAGTTATGCTGACATCTCTTTGAGGCGCGCGTGGTACACAACGCACCGTCGACCCGGGCCTGATCCTTACCGGACGGCAAGCTGGCCATTGCTCGCCGTCCGCATGCCCGCGCCTACGGTGGCCGGGAGTCGGCTATCGACTCCCGACGCCCAGGGTGTCTCCTCCTGCGGTGACTAGGGGCGTGAGGGCGCAACGATTGCCTCACCCTCACGCGCTCAGCCTCCTCCTTCACGAGCATTACCGCTTCGCAGAAGGAGGTGACAGCTTCCCATTCGTGCTTCCCAAGCGTGTCCTCCGGTCGATCCACACAATGACAACACCCGGGCGTTTCCTCCCGCCTTATCTGAAACAGGAACCTCCCGAAACAGCCATGTCCGGTGAGGACCTGCGTCAGGTGGAAGGTGAGGACGCCGTGGCGCCTCTCAAGCCATTCCTCAAATAGGGGACTTACCGCCGCAATTGTGGCGTGCCCAGCACTGTGGGTTGCGAACATGCCTGGGACGAGCTTGAAAAACGTGTTAGAAGCCGAAATCCACCTCCATTTACACATGCCTTGAAAAATGCAATTAATGCGATTAAAAAAAATACGTATCCTACCGTTATTTCGTAAACCCACTTTAAGAGTTAATGGTTTTTTGTCCAAATGGCCCTATTTTGTTTTTTCCTTCTTCACATTAAAGTTTTGTTTCAATTTGATGTTTTTTTAATGTATTAATATTACATACATTTGAATGTTGCTTTTCACTTCAAGAAGCTATCTTGCGAGGTTTCGAAAATATTTCATGATAAGTTAGTGGATTTTTTATACTTATTGATCGTCAGTGTATTATTATGTTGATCATATTTCAAATTTTCATTAAAATATCAGTAATGAATGCATTACTAAATTCATAAGTTGACGTAACATGATGCGAATGGCAACAGTAATGTGAAACTACAACACAACAGCTACCTATCTAAATCTTAAACCTTACAGAGTGGCTTAGTATTTCATTCAAATACTGTATTGCCACACATACATAATTCACTAAAAATTACCAATTCAATGATGAGATTTTCCTGGAACGACAGCAAGATGGTAGCGGTCTCAAATTGAGAATTTTAATTCAGTTTGTTTGGAGAAGTAGCCAGATCAAGTTCTGGGTTGTGCGATAGAGTTTTTAAGTAGGTACATGTGGCTGTGTTTACTGTTATAAATAACGTTTTAATATAAACTGGTATAATATTACTTCAACAACGTCAACGAGAAGGTCAGTAACCGTTGTTTGTAACTGGAAAAAGTATTTTAGCGGTATTTTGAGGACATATCATAATTCTAGATTCAGTGAAATGCAACAAGGTCTCACTTTCACACAGAGTCGGTGACCGCAACTAGTGGTACCTAGCTCTACTGCCATGTGCACCCGAGACAGTGCATTGGTACAAGCGTGACAGACATAAAGATAACGACTTCTACACTTCTCGTATACCTAATGTACTTCCATGCAGTGCACACCTTATTCAAAGCTAAATGCAAAAAATACATAAAAATAGCATTCGAATTCTGAATAATAACTATAATAAAATCTGTCTTAACCGAGGCTACGGCTAAGCTATTTTTCACGGCTTTTGTTAAGGCTGCCGTGTGACGTTCGAGCCCCAGCTATCACGCAATATTCAGCTGCCGAGCATGGGGAAGCTCGCTCTATTGTTTTCTAGTCTGCATCACACAATATCTGTCGGGCGTACACATAGCTAAAAGTTATAGCAGTGTATCAGATGATCGGACAGTGCGCATTGTGTTACCTGTTTCAATACCTTTTCTCTTCTCATAGTTTCAGTTTCAACTCTAGTGTGTTATTATTGCGAATGGTCTGTTGTCTATTTTGGGTTTTATTTAGTCTTTTTTTTTGCAGGTATTATGCATCGCAATCAGGGTGTACCTCTTTATAAATTTCTTAAATTTAACAAGTTTTTGTCACTTGATACGTCGAAAACGCCTTTGTCCATTGAACATATGCCTCGTCCAAAATCACTGCCTCTTCTCGGGACAAAGTTACAATTTTTTGCGGCAGGCAGCGGAACAAAGTAAGGCACTATCTTATGTTTTATTTTAAGACATGAGGAAATTGGGTTTTCAAAGGAGTAAACAATGCCCGCAATGTTTGAAGACTAAGGTCTTCAACCAGTGCGTCCTGTCCGTTATAACATACGGTGCCGAAACGTGGACACTGACAGCCGGGCTGGTCCACAAAAAGGTCGCTCAGCGCGCTATGGGGCGGGATATGCTCGGGGTTTCTTTGAAAGATAAAATCAGAAACGAAGTTCCCCGGAAAAAAAACCGGAGTTAACGACATAGCTTGCAGAGTAAGCATGCTGAAGTGGCAGTGGGCTGGCCACGTTTGTTGGAGGATCGATGACCGGTGGAGCAGATGAGTCCTGGAGTGGCGACCGCGTATCGGTAAGCGTAGTGTGGGCCGCCCCCCAGCTAGATGGACCGACGACCTCAAAAAGGTGGCTGGGACAGACTGCATGCGGAAGACGGAGGACAGGGTGTTGTGGCGCAGCTTGTGAGAGGCCTATGTCTAGCAGTGGACTGCGATAGGCTGAGTTGATTGATTGATTGATTGAAGGAGAAAAACATGATCGATGAATGGGGATGGAGAATACCTAAGTAGGTAGTTAAGATATTCATTTGTTTTATTTTATGTTACAGGTTACACGAATATGCCGATTCTCGCCATAAACAGTTAGGTCCCATATATCGTGAGAAGTTAGGCGGTAACACAGAACTGGTATTTGTTAGTGATCCCATGCTAATAAGAACACTATTATTGAATCTTGAAGGAAAGTATCCCGTACATATTTTGCCAGAGCCTTGGGAATTATACGAAAAGCTGTATGGGTCTAAAAGGGGTTTATTCTTTATGAACGGTCATGAGTGGTTAGAAAATCGTAGAGTTATGAACAAGTATTTACTTAAAGAAAATTCTGAAACTTGCTTCGAAACACCAGTAAGAAAGACTGTAAATAATTTAATACAAAAGTGGAAAATTGAAATGGAGAAAGGCACGTTTGTGCCGAATTTAGAGTCTGAGTTTTACAGACTTTCTATAGATGGTACGCTTTGATAACTCAACCTTTTATTACTTTATTGAAGTTTATAAATATATTGAAGACTTCGGTCGACCTGTAAAATATTTTTTTCGCATGTTTCTATTTACTGTTCTAAATACAAGTTCAGTATGAAACTCCAAATTTCTGTAATGTTACGGCTACATTGTCGCGATAACGCGGACTACATTTCGCGCGCTCTCTGTTGTACAGCGTGATGTCGAGCGGTGTGCGAAAGAGAGCGCGCGAAGTGTAGGTCGCGTTATCGCGACAATGTAGCCGTAGCATAATACCTGCCAAAGTAAGTCAATGTTTCGAGTACCAATACGAGAAAAAATAATATCACGGGTCGACCGATGCATCCAGCTAAGCGGTGATTATTTGTCTGATTGCGCGTATCTACTTATATTTGATCTCTCGCTTACTAACATTAATATTAACTTTTCAGTTATAATAGCAGTAATGTTAGGGAGCTCTTCATCACTCAAACCAGATCAACATTATGAGACACTGCTAACCAGGTTTTCTGAAGCCGTCAAGAAGATTTTTCAAACCACTACAAAGTTGTATGGGTTACCAGTTATTACGTGTCAAAAGTGGAATCTAAATGTATGGAGAGATTTTAAAGAATCCGTTGACATATCTCTATCATTAGGTAATTATTAAAACTCTTTTACAACAATAAAACAACCGACTTCTAAAAAAAAACACTACAAAGTGCAAAATAACTTTAATTTCGGAAGTCGGTGTCATTGGATCTGTATTTTAGTTTTTTGCCACCGACTTCCGAAATAAAGTTATTTTTCACTTTGTAGTGTTTTTTTTTTTGTAAAAAACATTTTTATTTTTCACTTATCAGTGGGTCAGTTATTAATTTATTTAAGTTACAACAGCCTAATTTCCACTGCTCATCACCTTTTTACAAAATATTGCTTTTCCCGATGCAGGGACGTTAATTGTTGAGGAGTTCTTCTGGTAAAAACGAGAATATCTGGAGCTGATGGTGAAGCCACTATTAGCTCCATTTCACCATATGTTTTGTGATGAGCTTAACTTGCTTAGCAACCATATTAAAGTAATCGAATCGCAACCACAATGAGTAGTTCTGGTGGCCACCTCTGGTCTTCATCATCAGTTCCGCTTCACCAAATGGTGCTTTCTGAGAGCAAATGAACGAGTTACTATAAAAAATACCCAAATCGCTATAGGTGTGCCTGTAAAGTTTGAGGATTTCCCTCGTTTTCAATGGGATCCCCTCATCAGATTCTGACTTGGTGACAATGGGATCACCTCGAGAACATACCCTTTCAAACAAAAAAATAATTTTAAAATTGGTTCACAGTTGACGGAGAAATCGGTGAACATACCTACATAAAAAAAACATACATACAGCCGAACATATAACCTCCTCCTTTTTGGAAGTCGGTTAATAAAAAAAGGAGTATGCATCAGGTGCCTACTTATTGTATGTTAAACTAATCGTTGGATTTAAACGTTTTCAGCTCATAAAATTGTCAGTGAAATGTTATTACATAGCAAATACAGTAACGGATTGATAAATGTTCTGGTTGAAGAAAATGTTAAGCCCGAAGATATTAAAAGAATAATCGGCGATTTCGTTATTGCGGCTGGAGACACGGTATTAATATTTTTAATATCGATATAACGTTTTTTTTGTTCTTGTATTTATGTCAGTTTCATTTCAGACTTCTTATACATCCATATGGACATTATTTCTGCTTTCAAGAAATGAAAGTGCAAAACAAGAATTACATTCAAGAAATTCTTATATTAATTATGTGATCAAGGAATCTATGAGGTTGTATCCTGTGGCTCCATTTCTAACAAGGATTTTGCCTAGTGAGTGCGTTTTTGGGCCATACAGGCTCGGCAAAGGCGTAAGTAAAGCTTGCAATTTTGCTAATATTGATATGATATAAACTAACAAGTTGCTATTTACTTATTTATTCTAACTCCAGTAGGTACTAAAATCGCGTAGTGGTATATTTTAAATGATTCACCCTAAAACATTAATCTCACTAGCTGTTGCCCGCAACTTCGACTGCGATCCAGAATGAAAAATAGCATATGTCCTTCTCCAGGTCATGGTCTACCCATGTGCCAAATTCCATCTACGTCCGTTCAGTCGTTATAGCTTGAAAACGTAACAAACAAACAAACTTAATTTCGGATTTATAATATTAGTTAGGATTACGTGTGTGCTCATAATTAAAAAAATGTCGGGCTAACGACTTATAGGCTGTGCACGTGTGAGATAAAGCATTAACTTTGCTTTATTATCTCATTGATATAAAAAATAACTATGTACACTATTTAATGGTCTTACGTGTATTAAATAAAAACTACTAAAACTGTGCCAATATAATTAATTGGCAACAACACTGATTATCCTTCGGTCGGACATAAATTAGTCAATGGGTCGGACAGTAGGACTTACTAATTCCATGGGTTAGGACAACCAACTACTACTATTATCTGTGGAAAAAAATTGACAATGACAAGTTTGACATTTAATTGACATAAAAAAGTAAGGTTATAAAGTTTGAATTAATGTATAAAATTACTGTGAATTATAATTTCCCCGCAAAATGTTAATCTATAAAAATATTACTAAGTTAAAAAATAACTCTATAATTAAAAACTATCGGACTTTCAGTGCAATTTGTTGTAACCATACTGCTACAGGAGATAACCAAAACAAAGTGTATAAATATAGTGTACTAAATCAAAATAAGTTTAATTCGATGGATTGTCACCTAAGAAGATATATATCAATGGAAGGATTCGTCAAATGGCAAGAACAAACGTACTCAAGCATATCAAGTAGCACTCCTGTGCATTATATGCAGGATGGGTTACTTTACTTTCACGATGTAACCGGTATGACGTGGTGGGCCACAATTGTTACAGCCACAGTACTCATAAGAACGCTCATGACTCTACCATTATCAGTTTATCAAAACTACATATTAGCTAAAGTCGAAAACATCAGCTTAGAACTTAAGGACCTGGTCAATGAATTAAAAAAGGAAACAACAATAGCAAAGAAAGCTTACAACTTAACAGATAAACAAGCTGTTATATTGTACAAGAGATCATTGAAAAAACAATGGAACAATTTAATAGTAAGAGATAACTGTCACCCTTTCAAAGCCAGCTTACTAATATGGTTTCAACTTCCAGTGTGGGTGTGTATGTCATTTGCATTGAGAAACCTTGTTTACATGGCTGATGCTGACCCTGCAGCATTAGTTACGTTTATGGAGTTATCTGCTGGGGGCATAGGATGGATTCCTAATTTAACTGAGCCAGACCACTCCTGGATCCTGCCAGTGGCATTTGGATTGACCAACTTATCAATTATTGAAATACAAAGGTTATCTAAGCTGAGAACACCATCTAAGCTGTACAATGTTTTCACAAATGTTTTTAGAGTATTTACAATAATCATGATACCTGTAGCTGCCAACGTGCCTTCATGTATGTGTCTGTACTGGATGACTTCGAGTAGTATAGGCTTGGTCCACAACTTGGTATTACTGTCCCCATCATTGAGAAGGAAACTGAAGATACCATTGGCTCCAAGTGAACTAGAAGAACCCTACAAACACATAAAAGAAGAATTGAAACACTCATATACAAAAATTTTGAAAACAAATATACCTAAAGAATCATAAAGTTTTTTTTTATTTCTATATCCAAACCTTTTTCTTTAAATAATTAGTATTGAAAGAAAAGTATTTGAAATAGATTTTTGGGTGAAAATATTAAAACAATTCTGCTCACTAGTCTAGGCTAACAAAGATTTATTTATATTGTTTTAAGCAGAAATGGGAATAACTTTATGCATAAAATGATTACAGACTCCAATCATAGCTTCAATTTATACATCAGGAAGAGATGAACAGAACTTTAGTAAAGCTGATGAATATCTTCCTTACCGCTGGGACCGTAATGATACAAGAAGGAAAGATCTGATGAACCATGTGTCCTCTGCATCACTGCCATTCGCGCTTGGCGCCAGATCTTGCATAGGCAAAAAGTTAGCAATGCTACAGATGACAGAGCTTATAAGTCAGGTAAACATGCTATTTATATGCAAATTATTCTGGGTTGGAATTTCATGTTTTATTCATTTACCCAAAATAAATGTGTTCTTTTTAGGTACTGTTTGATTCATGATCCTAAGTTGCTTTTTCTTATTTATAATAATGTTTCTTTTTTGTTACAGCTTGTCCAAAACTTTGAATTTGAGTGTTTAAATAAAGATGAGATAAGAGCAAACACTTCACAGGTTCTTGTGCCTAACAGAGATATTAAGTTGGCATTTTCATTGCGAAAACCAGAAATTAGGCAGCAGTAAATAAAAGTGCTTGCTATACTGATATTGAACTACGGAATAGCTTTGAAAGGGCCAGGATACACCATCTTATTAGTTGTATTGTTTTGAGTTTGCTTTGACTTTATTGTCATTATTAATATGTTTGTTATAAGCTACAAATAAATAATAAGGGTATACAAATAAATAATCAGGTATGAAATTGTAAGGTTGGGTGACCTATTGATACACAATACATTGAAGTGAATATAAGTTTAATTATATTAAGACTGTTTTTATACCTTTATACATATAAAACAAAACTATTATTTACATTCTCACTAAGCAAAATACATTTTTAGTTGCAAATTCATTATTATATTTTTTGTTAGTGTGATGGATGGCCCAAAAATACGAATGAACGGAATTTTATAATGTGAAATCACAAAATATTTACTAGGTGGGTAAATCATTAGTTTAGAATTTAAAAAATTAGCTATAATATTAAAATAAACGCAATAACCATGAACTAAAAACCTTAAAACTATATAAATACATCACATTATAAAATATTGCTACAAATGGCAGTTTTAATAGTTTTTTTATTACTTAACATTTTATTTCATAGTATAAACAAGCAATTAAAGCACAATGAAACAGGAATCACGCAAATAAGGGGCTCCTCGCTACCTAAATATTATCACTTTACCAGCTGTCTCAGTATCATAGATTTGATATCTTCAAGCCATTGTTCTTTATACTCTAGGTTGAGTATGTTTCTAAAAGATTTCGTTCGATCTGATTCGCCCATTTTACCCGTCAGCAAGTAAGCAACTGATTCCACGCATAAGAAACCCATGCCCTCGCTTAGCGACCATACATATATTTTGTCGGCAGTGTCCGGATTTAATTGAAACTGTAGGATAGCACTACTCAGCAATCCTTTCAGTTTATCAAATAAAAATCTATCGGCTAACAAAAGGACTTCTAAATTAGTTTCTAGTTTCTCAGCCATTGGGAAAACTTGGACATCACATCTAGTGTTATTCAATCCAAAATGCAACAAAGTAAATAGGTATTCTAGTGCAGGTTTGGTCACATTCTTTAACCTTACACATTTTTCTACAGACTCCTTGAAACATCCCATTAACATGGCGCTGAAAACTTCAGAGTTTTGACACAGAAATACTCTGTTGGCTTTGACTGTTGTTAAATCGTCTAGTTCAAAAGTGACTATTTCGTCAAGGGATAGATTATCAAGTATAGGATCGTAGCTAACACATATTTGGCCCGTAAATCTATTTTCAAGTACTTTAGGATCTTTTATGTGGACATTATTAGCTAGTTTTGCTAAAGCAGTTACGCAGTCTTGTATGTCTTCCTTAGACTCGCCTATTATTCCGAACAACGAGTTTAGTGCACTGCAGTCTATCAAATATTTCTTGAGCGGTTTTTCGGTTCTGTGAACATTCGAAGTCGTTAGAATCATGAAAGTAAACAGTAATAATAATTAATTGTAATTGGCTTTACCTCACGATGTATGGTAATGTCAGTGACAGTGTTTGTTTCATGGACGAGCTGCCTTTCAGTAGTTGATAGCTAATTTCACCAATTCCATAACTAGACTCTGCTAATATTGTCAGTTGGCTCAATAACTTTGAACTTAGCCTTAAAATCTGTAAAGGATAAAAATGTTAAAATAGATAGAATAATTTCAATTTGAGTGTTAAGTTCTTTCTCATAAGAGCGACATTACAAAAGCTCACAAAAATAAAGATGTGGTTGGACTCACTTGTTTGCACTGCTGGCATTTAGTAGGCGGATGCTTAGAACTGACGGACATATTATGTAATCTAAGAGCTAATCTATGTTTCAATATACTCATTAGGCAGAGAGCATTGCTGTAAAAATAAACATTGATTTATTAGTGAAGGAGTTAAACCAAATACAATAAAAATTACACTAAGGGTCTGATGCGTGTTTTCACAGCGTCGCTGTCGCTACTTGGACTTCCACCAAGTGATAAGCAAAAAGCGACAGTTTTTATGGGAAGGGCCAATTTGTTATTATAGTATTTTTTTTGTTAAATACCTTAATACTCTGGCAAGAATGCGAGCGGCTCGTCCTAAAGGCCGCTTACACCTCTCTACATAATCCAACAATGCGTTCAGGCACTCGCGTCCTGTCAACAGCTCTAGTGTTTGGTTCGGCACTGGTTCCTCACGGAGGGCGCCGAAAGAGTTGCAAGCTCCATGGGATACCCGGAATAATAGGACTAACACGCATGCTATGCGAGATGATTTGGTATTTGTGACGAGTTTGGAAACATCTGAAAAATATAGCGTTTGTTTTAAATATACTATGACATAGCAATTCATGTCGAAGGTCTTTTGTCCAACAGGGTAAGTTTTTCGAATCAAACAACTCAAAAATTTAAGAGTCACATGGATTATAATTTTAAAATATTATCATGTCCTAGCCACGTCACTGCTCACATTCTTATGTTTAAGGACGGTTACAGACAGCAAGGGTAACTGCGGCCGTTGTCGAGCGGCGACAAATTGACACACCTTAATAATTGCGATAAACAATATTTTATCACAGGTATTTGTTACACTGCTTCTGTTTGTTTGGTTTATGCGATTTGTGTTTTTGTTGAACACAAATTTTACAGTTAGGACATGTATTGGAATAAACACCGACGGCCGCCATGGCCCACGCACAATAGTCTACCTGAAGGACAAAGTGCGAAAACCAAACCCTCTATCATAGAAAAGAATATTTTGTTAACCTTCCAAAGGAGCTTCTTCTTCGACACTTTCGTCGTCTTCCATGATCAGTTCATCGAGGTCGTGCACCATTTGCGCCGCGTCCAGTTCTGCGGCCGCACTGCTCACTCCCGCCAGGTCCACTGCCTCACCCTCATTGTCACTACACACAGGCGAGTAACGACCCGAAATTTCGGAGTCGGAACTGTCTGAAATTGAAATCGTAAAATGTTGTAAAATTAACCTTATTCGTAAATCATAAGATTTAAAATCGATTAACTGACCACGAAATGCTACATAAAATGTCGAATGATACTATCAAAGGTCAGTGAAAACTACAGACAACAGTGGCTAAAAACCGTCGAAAACATCGACATGACGAAGAACAGCAAGACGGCATCGGCAACACTCAGAAAACTCACTGGCGATCCTCCTGAACCAACAATTCCAGGTAAAGTTACGGATATCCAGGTAGCTCACCAACTTTTATTGAATGGTAACGACCCCAATAAACTGCCAAAATTACCAAAAGCCACCAAGAACTTAACAACCTCAGCAGAAATTAGTAAGCCATTCACATTGTCGGATATAACCCCGGAAGGAACTGAAGAATGGTAAAGCGGTAGGACTGGACGACATTACCGTGGAACACCTTAAAACCCTAGGCCCGGTTAGTGTGTCATGGCTTCTTACCCTTTTTAATTCCTACTTTAAAAGCTCGAAGAGCCCCAAAATCTGTAGGAAATTTCAAGTTTCAGTATTGCTTAAAGCAGGAAAACTACTTTGACAACTGAAGAACTATATCGTCCCATTTCTCTACTGTGCCATACGTTCAAATTATCTGAACACTTTCCTCAATCGCCTTCAGACCGTAATAGACCCTAAATTGATTCCCGAGCAGGCCGGTTTCAGACCAGGTAAGTCATGCTCCGGGCAAATCCTCCGACTGACGGAGTATATAGAGGATGGATATGAGGCACGAAAGATCACTAGCGTCATCCTTGTCGATCTGTCAGCGACATATAATACTGTTAATCTCAAGGAATTTTTGGCAAAACTGTCTGGTATTATCAACGAGCAGGGTTTTATTCGGGTACTGGGTGAGATGCTACGCAATCAACGACGTTACCAAATCCTTTTAAACTCAGAAAGAAGCAGATGGAGATCACAGAAGAATGACCTGCCCCAGGGAAGTGTTTTGGCGCCCATTCTCTTCAACGGCTATACCAACGACCAACCTACTGTTGAACACTACATTGAGAGGTTCCTATACGCTGATGACCTCGCCCTGGCTACCCAAACAAATACATTTGGGGACCCTGAAAACATCTTAGAGGAGGGCTTAGAAGTTCTCGGAAAGTATAACACTGATAACGCTCTCAGGCCGAACCCCACCAAAACAGGTACTGCGGACTACTGGCCTACTATGCTTCTCTGCGGGAGAATATGCGTGCCCAGTGTGGCATCGTTTCACTTACGCTAAGGAAGTAGATGTTGCTGTAAACGAAACTTGCCGAACGATTACAGGCTGCCTGAAACCGACCTCGGTCAATAGACTATATCCAGCAGACCACCATAAGTCCGAAGAGAAGTTGCAAGCACAGTGGAGAAACACACAGGCATTTTATACTAGACACCCACTACCTGGCGCACAGCTTCTTAAAATACTTTTCCCCTCCCACTTACTATCTAGCACCAATGGAGCTTCTCCCTGCAGGGTGTACCTAACCTTTCGTGGTCCACTTGGAAGTCCCTGAACCGTCTCCGGAAACAAGTGAAAAGATGTAACTCCAACCTGGTAAAGTGGGGCTACCTCGACGGAACGGCAGCAGGGTGTGGATGAGGAGCTATTTCGCGAACTCTGCCCCACCTTCTGTCTTGCCCTCTGTGTCCCAAAACTTGCAGTCAAAATGACCTCTGTGCTGCCACTGACGACGCCGTGGAAATGGCGAAGTTTTGGGCCAACAAGATCTGAGAAATGTCATGCCACCGACACGAAGAAGAATCCATACTATGAAATTAATGCGATAGTAACTCTGTCTGTCGATCTGTTACCTTAACGGCTGAACGGTTTTCGATGATATTTGGCACATGGGTAGACTTGCAAAGCTATTCACAAATTCACAACCACTCAACAGGTTGTCAAATCGAAAATTACACATTTTCATTTACTAATTTGCCTTGCATCCACAATTTGACAGTAAATAGCTGTCGGAAGAATGGCGGTCGTTTATTTGTAAATCAAATACTTAGTCTGGCCAGAAATATTGTTACAGTTAAAAATAAGAAAGATATTACATTTGAATTTGGAATCCGTAATTTTTATACGATTGTTCATTGAGTTTTCTAATTTTGGCGCCAATACATTGTACAATATTTTGCGATATTAAAATGGAGTGGGGTGATAAAGAGAACCGAATCGCTGTGATTGCATTACACAAAGTTGGTATGGAGCCAAATGCAATTTTTAAAACTCTCCATACGCTTTGTATTAGTCAAATGTTTGTGTACCGGGCTATTAATAGGTACAATGAGACCTCCTCTGTTTGTGACAGAAAAAGATCTGGCCGTCCACGTAGTGTTCGTACGAAAAAGGTGGTCAAAGCAATAAGTGAAACAATTCGAAGAAATCCTGTCCGAAAGCAAAAGATTTTATCTCGGGAGATGAAGATAGCACCCAGAACCACGTCGCGTATTTTAAAAGATGACTTAGGACTTGCAGCCTATAAGAGACGCACTGGTCATTTTTTAACTGATAATTTAAAAAAGAATAGGGTGGTAAAATCGAAACAACTACTGAAGCGGTACGCAAAGGGAGGTCACAGAAAAAAAATGTTTACGGATGAGAAAATCTTTACAATTGAGCAACATTTTAACAAAAAAATGACCGTATTTATGCTCAAAGGTCTAAGGAAGCTTCCCAATTAGTCAACAGAGTGTTACATGGGCATTATCCGACTTCCGTGATGGTTTGGTGGGGTGTTAGCTATGAAGGAGTGACTGAGCCATATTTTTGTGAAAAAGGTATCAAAACATCGGCACAAGTGTATCAAGATACCATTCTTGAGAAGGTAGTTAAGGCCCTTAACAACACCATGTTCAATAACCAAGTATGGTCCTTCCAACAAGACTCAGCGCCGGGTCATAAAGCTCGGTCCACGCCGTCTTGGTTGGAAGTGAACGTTTCGGACTTCATCAGAGCTGAAGACTGGCCATCGTCTAGTCCTGATCTTAATCCGCTGGATTATGATTTATGGTCAGGTTTAGAGAGTATGGCTTGCTCTAAACGCCATGATAATTTGGAGTCGCTAAAACAATCCATACGATTGGCAGTGAAGAAATTTCCATGGAAAGAGTGCGTGCTTCTATTGATGACTGGCCTCAACGTATTGCAGCCAATGGAGACCACTTAGAATAAGCTTCTTTATATTTTAAATTGTTTTATATTTATGTATTAAACTAACACACTGTAAAAGTAATAAATATTATTTGCAATAAAAAAAATTTTTTTTTCTTCGTGACAATATTTATAGCAAGACTAGGTAGAAGACCGCCAGCGAAGACGACGAACTGACAAAATTTTCAGGTTTTGGATTTGTAAACAGACTTTAGAGGACTCTTTTGATAACATCGATTGATGTTAGATTCGGCACGGAAGAGTGTCGAACGGTTGTGAATAGCTATGCTGGGTTAGTAGTACATAGGATTTTTTTTATCCCCGTAGTACGTTCCCGTGGAATAATTTCCGAACTCCACGCGGGCGATGTCGCGGTTAAAAGTAGTGTAAATTTATATGTACTTACCTTCTTTAATGCTAAATGGTGAAGTAGGTCCTCCAGAACTGCTTGGACTCCATTGATAGTCTGTCCAATAGGGAGACATTGAACTAGCTTCTCCTGAACTGACGCCCGATTCAGGACTCCAGTCCCATCTAGCCCGTTTATTTGTCGAAAACCCTCTATACTCTGGACTAAAACCAGACTGATAGCCATCTGAATATGGAGATAATGGACCATGGTCCCCTCTATCTGGACTCATAGAAACGCGAGATCCTGATGCTTGAGGGTTTGTAGGCCACTCAGGACTTTTAGGTTCCCAATAAACACCAGCTGACCAGTCCTTGCTTGCCATTTTTATTAGTTGGGATTTCTAAAAAATAAAAACGATTAAGCATTGCTTCTTAGGTATAAGGTAGGCACTTATCATATTATAAGATAGCTAAATGATTACCTTTTTGATAGCCTTTGGGCTTTGAGAGCGAGCTCTTTTGAGGCACTTACGTCGGAGTGGCGCCGTCTCATCTTCACTCTGGCTGTCATCCGTCGCGTCGCTGTCAACGGCATCAACAAATCCGACGATCATGTTATCTCTTTCTATTACCACCTTTAATTCGTCTTCATTTTGAGAAGACAGTGGGCCTTTACGACGGGCAAACAAACTAACTTTACCTTCAGCATTACTTGAGCATTCAGTGGATTGCAAGTCGGCATCAGGTTTTATGTCTTTTGGACTTTCCTTGACTTTTTCTACAACCTCACATAACATTGATGTATGTTCCAGGTTGGTATGTTCATAATTCATAGTAGTCAGATATGTGGTCAGTTCATCAGTAAGTAAGCTTACAAGACCTTCATTAACTAAAATCTGAAATGCTGTGGGTGAACGCATAGAAAATTGATTATGGAATGATAAAAAAATATTGTTATTGGTAGTGTATGTCTAATGGTAACATTTTGTTTTCACTGAGCCAAGTTGGCATGAGGAGATCAAATTCATGCACAAAAGATATCTCATCTCGCCTCGTATACGGTCCGAGGGAGCCGTCGGAAAAGAACGAAGAATTCCGGCGCAAAAGAATTAGGGCGGACGCTAGAACCATCATAAGTTAGGCTCATTTATAGCTAAAGGATCTAAGTACTACTTATGCGTATTAAAAAACTTACAAGTATCATCAAAAACATATTGCAGAAGAGCGTGCATAGCGTGGGGATTGACTCGTGCAGCCGCTACCAACAAGGGAAGGCCGCCACAGTGACGCAAGCGTGATCGGTTTACAGACTCACCGCTCAGCTGCGCCAGAGCATGAGCGGTGCCTTCCGGCCACAGGAAAACATCTGTAATTCAAAAATATGTAGTGTAGTACTTATTAGTATAATGGGTTAACATGCTTGCGAGAATTTTGAGCTAAAGCATGTTAATCTCGCGCAGGACCGATGCAACACTATTCACTAATAATATGAATGTCCCGTTTCGGCGCAATATAACGCGACGAGTCGTATGGGCCAGGCATACGCATGTAGAAAAAAAAGCTTTTCAATGAACCTAAAGTTTAGTTTCCTGTTGTCAATCATACCCCAATAGACAAGAAATATTTTGCATTGAAATTATAAATGTAATAAAAAGGTCCTAATACCTGTAACTTTCTGCAGTACGCTCACCAAGCACTCCACAAATCCCGCAATGCCTAGAAGAGGTCGACAGCTAGACAGGTAGCACAGATTCATGAGACACTTCAGTGCAAGAGATTCAAATTTTTTTGTAAGAGCTACAAGGCATTGATAACCCCTACCATCTCCTTGAATCTGGAAAATAAATAAGCTATGTTAGGGCAGTTTGCATGACAGTATGGATGTGTTGGGAGTTGATTGTGAGGAAATTGTAGTCAGAAACAAGACATTGTGTGTCCATCATGGATCTTATGAAGTCCAAAATGTTACCTATATCAAAACATTCATTTTGGGTAGTTGAATGGAGATAATAAAATGATCTTGTTGTCATTGTACTAAACAAAATATTTATTGAACTCAAACTCAAACTCAAAGCATTTATTTCAAATAAACCAATTACAGGCACTTTTGAATTGTCAAGGGGTCGGTCAGTCAGAAAGATGAAGCTAGTTACCCATTCCAAAGCGTAGTAGGTACCTATGGAGAAGAACAGGCAAGAAACTCCATGGACACTCTTTTAAATCAAAAAATGGTTACAAAATATTGATTACAGCGTTCATGTTGAAATTATGCATGTGAGAACGATGCAGAACGTTAAAAGCGTCCGTAATAAAAAGACAAAAGCAATTCAAATATTAAATTAAATTAAAATAAGCCGTGGCAGCCAAGAAATGACCAGTCCCCACTGACGGCGCCCGTTCACGAACATGACGCATAGATCAGCACCATTCAGCTCAACCATTTTGAAGGGAACTTAATGATCCAACACACACGCCACCACCAGCGAGACATTAGAGTGAGCATGACAAACTCTCAGCCGCCAGGGCACATTCAAGTCAATGAAAGAAAAACCTATTAAATGGTAGCTTTATAGTAGGTGCATAGTACTCACACCTGTGCTATGCAATTATACAATACTAAAACATTGAATGTATACAATGCAAAGATAAGTTTTTAAAATCTTCAGCAGCTCCAACAGTAGTTTCAAATGCTAATCAATTATTTTATGCGCCCTTGTGGAGCAGGACCAGCGTTGAGCCAAGCATTTTTATCAGCGATGTAATCCCCCAACTTATAATATGCCTGGCTGCATAGTGTGCGTTTTATACAAGATTTGAATTTAGTTTTATTCAGTTGAAGAATATGGGGAGGTATTTTATTGAAACATTTTAAACAGTACCCCATGAAAGATGAGTCTACTTTAGCCAGCCTGAAACCTGGTTGAACTAATTGATCCCTATTTCTAGTGATATAATTGTGTCTTTCACCTCTTTTACTAAAAAGATGTAGATTTTTCCTTACGCACATGATGTTTTCATAGATATATTGACATGATGTTAATATCTTTAAACCGTTCCCTTAGAGTCGCGCCTGCGGAGGTCATATATGGCTCGGATGGCTCTTTTCTGCAGAATAAAAATAGACTCGACGTCTGCAGCCCGTCCCCATAGTAAAATACCGTACGACATCATACTATGGAAGTAACTAAAATAGACTAGCCTCGCGGTACCTACATCAGTAAATTGACGGATTTTTCTCACAGCATATGCTGCTGAACTTAGCCGTCCTGCAAGGGATGTTAAATGAGGACCCCATTGAAGCCAAGCGTGCAAGTCAAGCGTGATGCCCAGGAAAACAGTTTTATCGACGAATTCTAGTTTCTCTTGATTTAATAATATCTCACAATTTGTACTTTTGACATTTGGTAAGGAAAATCTAATACACTTAGTTTTATTCCCATTTAATACTAAATTATTAGCAGTGAACCAATTTTGGATCTGCAGTAGGGCGTTATTTACGTCGTCAAGATTTGATGCACGTCTATTAATTTTAAAAATTAAAGAAGTATCGTCAGCAAATAACACCATTTGTGGTAGGGTTTTTAACAAATGGGGTAGATCATTAATATATACTAAAAAGAGGAAAGGACCCAATATCGAGCCTTGTGGTACACCCATTTTTACTTTTAAACCGAGTGAATTGACACCATTTATTTGAACTTGCTGTTGTCTATCATTAAAATAAGATTCTACTAAACTGAGAGCAAGTTTTCCAAGTCCGTAATGCTCAAGTTTCAAGATTAGGGTTTCGTGGTCGACGCAATCAAATGCCTTGGAGGGGTCCCAAAAGATTCCTACAGCGTCTTGGGCTTCTTCCCACGCCGTAAATATGTGTTTTAATAAGGTGACACCGGCGTCAGTCGTACAACGTCCCTTGGTGAAACCATACTGTTGATCATGTAAGATTTTATTGGTGTTAAAATGATTGAGCATTTGATTCAGCATTACCTTTTCAAACACCTTGCTGAAAACCGGCAACACGGATACGGGTCTCTAATTATTGGTGTCTTTACTATCCCCTGATTTGAAAAGTGGTATTACCTTACTGTATTTCATTAGAAGAAGAAATAGAGTCGTAGAGAAGAAGTAGAGAAGAGAAGTAGAGAAGAAGAGTCAATCAATGAGTTAAGAATTCTAGCAGACATTTTATTCTGGAGGCTAACCTGTTCGGCACATTGTGCAGTAGAATGTGTAGTAAAGTATCCCAAGCACTTCAGTATGCCAGTGATCAGTTCTTCCTGACTTTTTCTCAGGCCTTCAGTTTCACGGCCTGGAGTGGTTGACTTGATAATGCCAGCTGTTTCACATTCTGTTGTCAATAATATTGCTATGCAGCGCACTGAGTTCAAGCTAAGCATCTCATCTCTTTTCTCTGTTACCATCCACAGTTGCCTAGAGAAACAAAAAATATTTTTTAAACATAACATTTACTGTTATTTATATAGTTCAGGGTCAAAATAACCAATTCTTAAAATGTCCAATGGTGTCAAAATGTCCAAATCTCAAAATGTCCAATTCTCAAAATTACCAATTCACAAAATGTTCAATTTTTGAGAATGTGATAAATTTGTTCAATAACTCATCAAAGCGCATTTATAATACCTACGAGAAACAATAATACAAAATACTGAATGAATCAACAGTATGTTTTATTTTTAAGTAACAAATTGATTGATTTTTTTATTGGTTGATGGATCGACTGTCGTTGTTTTTTAGTATTAAGTATGTTGATTATTATATACATTAGGACAAAAATAGTTATTTCGGGTATGTTGTGGTCTTCTCTGCAGGCTTAGCATGACTCTTTCTATTTCTACGAAGAATAGACACAGCTATTTCTATACAAAGTGGCATTTCGTTTCTGCATTTTTGACATCGCACCATAGAAATCATTCTACAATCTGTAATTTTGTCTTTCGTTTCTACCGATCGTTGTCTAGGTCCTTTTTTATGTAGACTATTTCAGAAGAAAGTTTTCTATCCCAAACTGTCAAAATCACACTGACAACTGACAGTTGTGAAGACAATTTGATTTTGTAATCGCCATGCTAAAGACAGGAGAAAACTTTTTACTCAACGGCCACAAAGTATAAAAACGGAATGGAAAAAATGGAATTTTTCACTTTTTGTATCCAGAAAATGTGAAAACTATACTCATTTGTTGTTTTAGGGGTTTAAGGGTTTTATAAAGGGTGTTGAAATTTTTCAATGTTTTTGCGATAGGATACACCATTTTGGAGATATAAGCAAAATAAAAGAAAAACAGGTATAAACAAAATTTTGTTGATTTTTGGTTTAGTTTAGCGGCATTTGTGACAAAACAATCAGCACCATTACCAAGGAAATGGTTAAGGCCAATATTACTGTAATTTTTTTTGTTCCAAAATACGGTACTTCGGCACTTTGAAAAAAAATGTTGTAGTTGTCGTCACTTAATATCAGTAACAATTGAGAAAAAAACAGAAAAAAAAATCTATGTCAAAACAAAGAATTGTGAGTCGAATTTAGTAAGAGTGAATTTCGTAAAAAAAAGCAGTTGACTCTTACTACTTTCTTACTACTTTTTTCTTACTACTACTTCTATATGGAACGTCATTTTTGTCTACTCTTCCGTCGACAAAACGGTGCTTGTGTAATCCTGCTGGTCTTAATTTGTTACTTATAAATAAAACATTTTGATTTTTTCAGTATTTTGTGTATATTGTTTGTCATAGGTATTAAAAAAGCACTTTGATGAGTTATTGAACAAACTTACCACATTCTCAAAGATGGGAAATTTTGGGAGATGTACATTTTGAAACTTGGACATTTTGGGAGTTGGGACATTTTGAAAATTGGACATTTGGAGTATTGAATATTTTGGGATTTGGATATTTTGACACAGTTGGACATTTTGAGAAATGGACATTTTGACCCTGAATGTTTTGTATAGCAAAAAAAAACAAGTTATACTTAAGTGAAAGGGTACTGTTTTAATCACTCCACCATCTACAGAGTACGTAAAAGTTACAGGAATAATAGGGGTTTTGGATCTGCATACTTACCCACTAAAACTGAGTTCATCTTTACTTGCTTCCCACGTGAGATTAAATGATATAAAAAATATATAGTAGTCAAATGTTAGTTTACAATTACCTTATGGCCCGCACAGCCATTGTGAGAGTAGGATAAGATGTATTCTTGTCTCTGTTCTCAATTAGTGTTACCAACGCAGTCACTGCTCCATGATTGTGTAAACCATCTGCGTTTGAATTCTTTTGTGCCAGATTGCCTATCACACGGCATGCTCTACCTACTATGCTATCACGGCATACTGTTTTTATTATGTTCACTAATGGTCCAAAGATGTATAATTTACCAACCTGAAATTTTGTTTCAACAAAACTTTAATAATACTCAAATATTTCATATTAAAGTAAGAAGTAATGTCGACCGCATATCAATGATAACAATTTGACTTTGACAGCGCCTTTATGTCGTAGAAATAAGGGCGATTTTCGTAGTGCAAGTGTTACCACAGATGTGTGGTTGACTGTTTATATATTTTTATCAATGATTCTTTTAGTAAATGTTCAATATCATATACCGCTAAACTGCTTTCTTCTTCGAGACAGCAATTCCCAAGTATGCTTAGCGTGACATCAAGTATTCTTTCATTCGGTTTGCGCAAATGTGGCAATAAACATTCTAAGCCACCACATTCCCGAAAAATCTTTATTCCACTGTCGTTGGTAATGATTTTGCTTCTTATTTTCAGCAGGGTTTCTTGAACACGACTAGAAGATGAAGATTTCAGCCCTTCAATAATGGATTTGACATAATTTGGATCCATTTTCTTGTAAATTTATTTAGAATAACAAAGTTTTGACATTTTCTTTCTCTAATGTCCAGCTGATTTTGTCTATGATAGGTTTTTCCTTTTTTTTTGAGACAGTTTCACTGATCTAAAATGGCAGAAATTCTCCATCGTGCTACTGAATTTAAGAACATAAATGTCTATGGTTGTTTTGTATTGAAGTATTGAAGTTTCGTGACATCTGTGTTCTCCTTACATCTGTGGTAATTAAAAATGAAGAATTTGCAATGCGATGACAGAATTTGTTATACGTTTTTTACACTGCTCTAATTACAAAATTAATTATATTTTGATTGTATTGTAACATAAATTTGTCATGACATCGTTTTCTAAGAGATGAGTGTCTTCGGAGATTTTCAACGCGTGTGGGTGCAACGTTTTCCAGAGAGTGCATTACCAGCAGCTTGGGAAGAAGATGTCAGGGCCAATTTGGCTAAACACAAACAAAAAGTTGCTATATTGAGAGAAGAATTGGAGAAAGAAGAGTTTTACGTGGAGTATTTAGAAACATTGCTGTCAGATGTGGAGAAACATAAAGCTGCCGCAGAAGGCATCCGGACGGCTCCGCCCTCAGGGGGTGACGTGAACGATCTCGACGATAAGGCTTCTGATAGCAAGCAGGTAAATCATTATGATTACATTGACTTATTACAGTTATTGTTTTTTTTTAATCTTTTCCCTAATTATCATACAATAACTAATAATCAATATCTAATCGTTTCTCTACCATATTTTATGTTATGGTTACCGAATCTAACACTGCTATCCAGATTATTAATGTAAATCTTAATTTAATATTAATATCAAACACATGAAAAGCAGAATAGTTTTTTTAAATTAATTTCATGGTAATTACCATCACCAGCATAATATTATAAGACAATGAAATATAGAAAATTCTATTTCTGGAACTGGATCTATTTGTTTTTTCCTCTATAACTTAATGTATGTACTTGGGATGATTCATGAAGATTCATGGAATAGACCACACAAGGCTATACCTTGTGTGGTCTAATCATTACTGCTTATGTTCATGTTTTGAAACAACACTTATCATAATAAACCTCCATTGCAGACAAAAGCTGAGTTATAAGTTAATCAATACAATCTTGTACCTTGTGATGTAATTTTCACTCTCTCTATAATGTGGGGACATTCTTGATACTTAAATTAAGAAACTTTCTAATTAGTTGTAAATAAATTATACTTTGGTAAAATGTAAAATAAATATATATTTTTAAGACATTTTTAATAAAAAAATACTAGCCTATTATTATCAATATGCCTATACTATCAGATTGCATAATATATAATAATAAATTTTATAATGTAGTGTATATATCATTTTTATTAAACAACCAATATTGCTCAACATATTTCTAAGATAATCAATTGTGGAGAAGATAGCATAGCTATTAACAATTGAGCACCTAAATATGAATACAATATGAATATGTTATATTTGAAGTTATAAACCTCAGCTATAGTAATAATAGTTTGATGAGTAATAAATATTATAAGAGTATCAAAACAATAAATTAGTCATGGCAAGACTATTGTGTTATTTGCTATAGGATTGTAGTAAAATATTGCACCTTGTAAATGTAGTTCAGCATTATACAAGCAGTATTCATAACTGTGAGATAAATATTAATGTTATGGAAAAATTATCCACACATGACTGCCAATTAATTAATATTTAATGCTAACTGTTAATTGATTTGTGAAGCGTGTGAAAGTAACAGTATGTTTGACCTGCTTCATGGCTGCTTAATATCTTGCAAAACAAATGGTTATACAACTAAACCGAGGTGTGATGAATCATCTATGAGGATGTAAATAAGATGGCTGATATAAGGCTCTGAATACAAATAAGTTCCTACACATGCATACACTGAGGTGTTCAATATATCCCATGGATTATACTATTGTTATTGTTGAGTCAATATGCTCAACCAAAACTGGACAAACAAACTAACTACTATTTATTTATTCAAATAAAAGTTACTCATACAAACATTATATTTTGTGTGCTTTGTTGCATCATGAACTAATTTAGACGAAAAGGCATGACACTGTGTTAATTACGAGAGTGTGAGGTAAACGGGCACATCGGCATTCATAAAACTTAATTAAGTACCCAGTTATTACGGCTATTTAGATTGGCATTTTAACATCCTCTTAGTTAATAGTATGAAAGCATTACTATTCAAGGCTGAATTATGTTTTATTTAGCATTCCATTATTTTTAATTGCAGTTTGTTTAATTAGATGTATTTTTTAGGGTTCTAACACTGATTTGTTACTGGAGAGAAGTGAAGTAAGCCTAAACAGCAATAAAAGTGAAGACTCCACACCTGAAAAAGCTGAATGTGAACCAGTGCAGCTCAGAAACAAGCCAGTTCGTATAACTGAGAGGAGCTCAGTGAACCAATGCATCAATGAATTATCAAACCTTGCTGCCGAAGCAGCACGGAGAAGATGTAATAGTGAAATAGTCCAGAGAACTGACATCAATCATGATAATGGTAATATTTTCATGTTATTATGTTAAGGATTTTTTTATTAAATAGGTAGTAGTTGAATAACATGACTTAAATTCAATCAAATCCTATTTCATGGACTGTTATGTTCTCAATTTGTTACTGTAGTAAATATCATATGCAAACCCTTAAAGATTTTTTTTAATTGAGAAAAGCTACTAAATAAAACTCACGCCTTCTTCCCATGGGGGTAGGCAGAAACTACAGAACGCCACCTGCTACGATCTTTACATACTCCTTTTGCCTCGTTTACGTTCATACATCTGGTCATACACGCACGCCGGTTGTGAGTACTATGCACCTGACCATTCTGAAGAACATCACCAATAAGGTCACTATATGTCTTCCTAGGGCGTCCCCTCCCGGCGTTCTTCGTTTTGGGAAGAAGGCGTGAGTTTATATATGTATGTATGTATGTATGTAAAAGCTACTATTAACTATGGAGAGAACTTTGCCCAGCAGTGGGGCAACTTAGTTTAATAAAAAAACTCTTAAAGGGAGTGAAATGAGGTGTTGCAGTTTTATGAGAAAATTCCGTGATCCACATAGATGAAGTTGCGGGCAGTGTTAGTAATGTCATCCTAACTAATATTATAAATACGAAAGTAAGTTAGTTCGTTTGTTACGTTTTCACGCCCAAACGGCTGAACGGATTTGGATGAAATTTGGCACACAGATAGACCATGGCCTGGGTAAGGACATAGGCTACTTTTTTCCTGGATCGCACACAAAGTCGCGGGCCACAGCTAGTAAACTATAAAGTGATCCCATTATTGCAGTAGCAGTAGAACAAACAAGTCCAAATCAAGCCAAAAACCGTCCAACGTCACAAACTGGTGATTTTGTAACAGTCATCGAAGTAAATGGTCTGAAATTAGCAGAAGCTTCCAAGAAGTCTGAGGAGTCCCAGCAGTCATCAGAAGGCAGTCCTGTTGATCCTGTGGCAGTTGCTAAGAAGAAAGTCCCACCCAAGTAAGTTATTTTTAGTTATGGTTTTTTTTTTGGAAAAGTTAATGGAAAATGGGACTATCTATAGATCAACCCTATTCTATTCATCCTCATCTTTATTTCTTTTTGTTTATATTGCTCAATGATTGAATCTCCCAAAATGTTTTTGTTAAGTTTCTTCAAAAATCGTAATATTGTTTTCTTTGATTCATGTCCAGGCCTCCACCAAAAGTGTTCAGTAAGCGCGGTGCTTCGTTACCGGAGACCGGGCTAGCAGAAGACAGTCCGCCCTCCTCACTGGGGCGTAGAATCCGGAACGCGGAATCACGCGAGTCCATTGCTAGTAGAGCGTCGACGCCCTCCATTAGTGAGAGAGTAAGTATTTACATACAATTATTAATCCTTGCGTCTTACAAAACCACTTAATTTTATTTAATTAGTAAATGAAATTGTATGAATTGTATGGCATAAGGATGCTGAAGTGTTGAGGAATAGGATAATGTACAGGGTATCTAGTTGATTTTGTACTCTCAAAGCCCATACTTTGCTTATGTACTGATGGTGATGACGACAGTGGTTAGTGTTTGCTGGTAACGCGAAGCGTACTAAGAAAGTTTAACACTGGTAGATTTTTCAGGTCGCATCAATGTTGGTATTCTGGACTCATCTGCTCACTACAAATCATAAATTACCTGACAGACTTTAAATTTTGCACAATAGTTCTTTAAGTAACGAAGGTGAGCACTAAGAGGGATTCTTGAAAATGTATGAAGGCGTTTAGATAGAGATGAAATGATGTGTTTTTGGAAGTTTATCATTTTTGCCGATGGGAAATCGCATCGAGCGCTCGGCTTATTTCTACTGAAAATGGTCCTTGTTTCAAAAATGTATAACTAACTTAGTTCTTGAACCTACTCCCCTGAACGTTTTTTGTGTCATTGTGGTATATGGTATTTGAAATAAAACTGCATGCACTGACTTAGGCACAATCCCCACGCGCGAGAGTATCGCGGTAGTCATGCCATACGCTATGCCATCAAATTCAATAGAAACCTATGAATCAATCGCCACGCGGCGATGTCATTGCGGCGAGACTGTCACCCGTGGAGATGGCGCCTTATTTATTGTTCTATTTTTTACAGGTAAAAAGTTATGAATCGATTAACTCCCTATCTTCGGAGCGCAAGCGTTCTGGTGGTGCGGCGACTCCCCGGTCCATCGATGAGGAAGGCACGTCCACAACACCGGATTTGGGCGACGCCACTGACGCTGATAAGTCAGCGCCTATATCGTTAGAAAGCATACCAGCTGCCGTGCCCGGCTCTGAAGACGAGCCGTATTATGATCAAGTGCCCGTTGACATCAATGATGGCGAATATGTTTATATACAAGCAGGTGAGCAATAGTACCACAAATACGACATACAGTACGTCAAAAATAGAATTTTGCTATCAATTCCCATGAGTCTGGTGGTAACCTTGACCTTAATTTGTTTATTTGGTTTGACAAAATAGGTTCTTAATGCTGAATCGTGAATGTATGGTAATTAATAGATAGTGTGAGTAAAACCATAAAATTAATCATGGGTCACGAAAGTTATAATTAGAATAATAAACTAAGTTGATGTTGTCAAGAGCTGTAGTGGTCCTGTGGTAACGGCTATGATTAATGAGTCGGTTCAGGATAAGGCACTTTACTTTTCGTAATTTATTTCATCACCACTACTTTTTACAATGGTGAAGAAAAACCTCATAAGAAAAGCATGTCCTAGTACAGTCAGCCCCAAAAAGATGTATACACGGAGAAGGAACCATTTTATTGTCACCAACATTTATTCCATAACATTGTATCCAGTGTATCAAAATGTATGTACGTATGTATGTATGTATGTGACAAAACATAGTATACAATTAAGTTTACCAAAAAAAAGTAAAAAAAATGTCCCAAACCATCTATACACCCTATGAACAAAACAATGTTCACAGTGATAGTTCCAAAACGAGGTAAACAAGACTGACAATGTCATACGACTTATCGAAGAATATTTTTTGTGTCCTCTACATTTCATGCATGACGTCATTGACGTGTCATTTGTTTTAATATTTTTGATTTAAAATACAAATAGGTAAATCATGAATGTTCATAACGAATGTTGCTTAGACTTTTTAAGGTACTTTCTCACCGGGTATTCGCGTCTAATTAACATTCCATGGTTTGATTTTGAGCATTGCGTTACCATACTGCGCCAGCTCGACGCACTTACTAAGGAGTATTTGCTTTTGTAACCGCTCGAACTGTAAGTATTCGTACATGTAACATCGATTCAGATGTAATGCTCGGTTTTCCGCACTCACTGCTGCAATGGTACAAATTATGTAATTACAGGTCCGCACTGTAATGCTCGCCTGGACGTTTTCACTGATTAAAAACTCGTGTCTTCACTGATTACGAGGGCGGCACTGAAAATTTCGGGAATCAAGGAAGTGACAACATTACTATTTAAAAATGTATTTATTGCTTTTCGAAGTATTCTCCACGAAATTTGACACATTTTTCCATACGATGGAACCAATAATTGAAGCAACCATTCCATTCGGAAGTTGGGGTCTCCAAAATGGCCGTTTTGTAGGCGTCCACAGCTTCTTCAGGTGATGAAAATCTCTGTCTACGCAATTTATTCTTTATTTTAGGGAAAGTATAGAAATCATTAGGGCTTAGGTCGGGGCTGTACGGCGGATGGTCTAATAATTCTATGTTTTCTTGCTCTAAAAACTCTTTTGTTCTGTGCGCGGTGTGAGAACTCGCATTGTCGTGATGGAGGATGATGCGGCGATTGCAGTTCTCTTTACGGAGTTCAGAAACGACCTGTGGCAAACAAATGCTAGCATACCATTCTGCATTAACCGTTCTTTGTCCCTCAAGAGGAATAGTCGTAACATGGCCGGTTTTGGAGACAAACGTGGCCACCATTTTTTATGCAACACTCCGTGAACGAACAATTTTTGTTGGCTTTAACTCATTTTCGAACACCCAAACTCGTGACTGATTTTTTGTTTCGGGTTCGTACGCGTATATCCAGGATTCGTCACCTGATACGATGTTGTATACAACATTTGAGGATCCTGCGTGGAATCTTTCGAGAGTTCTGACGCATCAAGTAACGCGAGCCGCTTTTTGCTCTTCACAGAGCGAATGCGGTATCCATCGGGAAAACAACCTTTTTACACCTAATTGTTCATGCAAGATTATTTGTATTTGACTCATGCCAATGTCTAAAGTTGCCTGAATTTCGCGGTATGTCACATGTCGATCTTCCTCAATCAGCTTACCCACAGCATCAACGTTTTCTTGGGTGACTGCAGTTTTTGGACGACCTTGACGGGGATCATCACTGAGCTTGACACGTCCACGTTGAAATTCAGCAAACCAGCGATAAATCGTGGTTTTGGATGGGGCTTCATCACCAAATGCAGAAATCATCCGGTCAACACACTGTTTTTGTGTTAAACCACTTCGAAAGTCATAATAAATCATCGCTCTTGAATTTTCTCGAGTCAATTCCATTTTCTCAACGACTAAACAAGTTTGACAAAACCTTGTGACAAGACCGAGAATCTTTTTTTAAATAAATAAATGATATTCGATTTTTAAAACCAAGGAGTTTTCAATTAAAAAGATTTTAATATTACAGGAACAGTGGAAATATTCCATTCCCGATACTTTTAGTGCAGCCCTCGTAAATACTCGAATCTTAACTGTTACATTATACGCAAATGCTCCCAATGAGTGACTATCTTAAGATGTGATTGTTGTCATGATAATAATAATATGTCAGTCAGAGGCGTTAAAGTAAATGGCAGTTGTTTATGGCATCGCATTTTCAACTAAACACTTGTTTCTAACACCTATCGAAGTTGAACTTGTGAATTGAATGAACTTTTAGATTTGTTTTGTAAACACATCTTAAAGTTCATTCAATTCACAAAGTAATCATTCAATACCGAGTTATTGGATGATTACTTTATACATATTTGTGAGATTTATGTATATTACCTTGTTTTGGTCATATAGATGTTTTGGGACAAAACTCCCACTTTGTTTTGGTCAGATAAATTGTATGCCATACTATTTTTTTTTCCTGTACCGGTGGAAACAATGTTTGAAGACAATAAAATGGTTCCTTGTCCGTGTATACATCTTTTTGGGACTGACTGTGCCAAAAATTCAAAGACATGTCATATCCACTATCCAGCACTGGGCTAGCGTGGTGGGTTATTACGGTCTGCTCTAAAGAGAGGAGGCCGACATCCTAGTAGAGAGAACATTATAGGCTGACTATGTGTTTTTGTATTTATAAGGCGGTACGGGCTCAAGTACAGAAGATGGATCGAGCGGCACGAGCACACTGCCGATGGGCGCGGCGGGCCCGCCCGCGCCCGCCGCACCCGCGCCCCCCACCGCGCCGCGCGCGCCCGACTCGCCGCCCTGCGCCACCGCGCCCAACTACGTCAACATACACTACTTCCTGCAGTAAGTTACCTACTGCACGCGACTGTTAACAGGGCAAACACAGTTTTACACAGAAGCTGTCATACAGCTGAGTGACAGACAGCCGAGTACAGTAAATATTACTTTCAGCGGTTGTCCATCGCGTCTCCAAGAACGACATCACGTTGCGATACATTCATTGGCTGCAGGCCGGGTGTCTACCGCACGGTCGTAGATGCAAACGCATGCGAGGGCTATTTCTTGTCAACTCAGCCACGAGATTGTGAGAAGTTCGGCACTTCTCTAGAACTCGGCCGCAGATCGTGACGGGCCGACTGTCCACTACAACCGAGATTGCCGGTGCACCGTTTTTTGTTTTGTGTTAAATGCACCGAAAACCCGCAGATATCGGTCGCAGTGCAGTGGTCACACGATCGCCGACATGTCGTTCCGATCTCTTTCCGAAGTAATATCTTCTCTCGATTAACTTTTATTTGGATCCTGATTCAGAAACAGGAGAATAAAATAATACAGGTGGTTACCTGTATTCTTTTATTGGTCTGATTTCATATCAATATATATCTTTTCCTTTTAAAGAAAAGGAGGTGATGGTACTGAACTAAGCGACACGGTATCCGAGCTGGCAGATTCGAGCGACACTCCGCTTCTCCTGAGGACCATATCTTCGGACACAGAAGCCAGTGCCACACCGCCGGCGCTGAGGAAACTGCACACTCAGGTTAGATCTCGTCATCAACCACATCCCGACTTCATTGCACCAACTGCTGGGCACATAGTTCTCTATTTTGTAGTACCAGTTTCCAAACTCCTGAACAGTCTCATCCAGGCAAAAATATACTACAGCAAACCAGTGACTTCTTTGTTTATTTTTATGACATCATCTATCTATCAGTACCTAGCTCAGCTACAATTATTGTCAGAGGGAAGCCGAAGAAAAAAATGTTCAGTTCTCATAAATAACTAACTAACTAGATAACATCAAAATTAATTAACTCTAAAATTTAAGTAATTTCTTTACTTTTCTTAATTTAACGCCAAGTAACATAACCAAAGCGACGCTATCACTGCACAAACAGAATGATCAATGTTTTACAGAAATAAAACGATAATTTATTACTGATTAAGTATAGTTTTATTTCTGAATAACATTATATTATAAACATATTCTAAAATGATGTTGTAACGAATAAAATGCAAAACAACACATGAAAACAAATACACGTGAATTTATCTGTCAAGAAATTAACACAACAAATCTACGAAATCGAACATTAATAAAGAGAAGGAAAAAGGATTTATTTGCGGTAAACATGACGCAAAGAAAAACACAATCATTAATTCTATCTCGTTCTCGCCTACGTAGTTTTCTATTAATTATGTCCCTGTCATAACTCGCTGTAGTTTGGCTTCCTTAGTTACCTACGACGCGGTGCTGCGAGACACGAAGTCACGTGTGTCTAGGGTTCCCATTTCGAAATATGAAAAGTCCTGACAAAAAGCCGGACATTCGCAAAGAACTCCGGACATTTTACTTTTGAATCGTTCTATTTCAGTATTAATTATTATTTTTATAATTCCTAATAAAAATCCCCTTAAGTCAAAAAGTCCGGACAAATGACAAGGCTGGACTAAACCCGGACGGGGGACCATAAAGCCGGACATGTCCGGTAAAATCCGGACGGATGGTAAACCTACGTGTGTCCTACAAATTTAGTACCGCATCCTGACACACGAGGGACGGCTTATTTTGACGCTGATGTTATCGGAATTCTTTGTTTAGACAAAAAAGAATAGGCATTTATTTTATATTTTTAGTCTTATGTTGTATTAAACTGGAAGGAAATATCTGTAGTGTGATATGTTCACAGTTACACACACAGGTGTACCATATTGGTTGGCAAGAGTGGTTGTTCCGAAGGGAAGCCGATAGGAATCGGGTTGTATGAAAGCTACGCCCCTTTCTATAAAACGTATGAAAGTAAAATTTTAAAACCATCCTATTACGACAAAAACGCCAACTAAAAAGGTTCAAAATGCGACGAGAAGTATAAGAGTTATGAGGGAACATATAAACATACACACTTACATAGATAGCCTGTTAAAATCATAACCCACCTTTGGGTCTGTCGTTGTCGGGTAAAAATAATATTCAAAGCAGACAATAATTACTAGATATTTTTAGTTAGATGATTTTCATTTTCTAATTGTGAACGTAGTTACCTGAGAATGAGCCTGAAAACGACTAATTAATTAGACAGAACAGTGCCACATTGTGCGAGAGGGACACGCTATCAATCAGTGTTGTTCCCTTCACGATTATTTTCGTACATCTGTTCTCTATTGGTAACGCAAAATAAACTTTATGTTCAACGCATAAAGTTTGTTTTTACTTACAACTTGAAACAGTCGACGGAAAGTAGTGACGGTCGCGTTTTGATTAGCGTTCAATGTCACGTGACGATGACTTTATTTTTACCCGACTGCGCCAGAAGGAGGGTTATGTTTTTCGAGAATATGTATGTATGTATGTATAATTGTTTGGCACGCTCTGCAGCCTGAACGGCTTGATGGATTTTAGCTTGAGAGGTGTCGTTAGATTCGTATTTACTGTGAGAGTGACACTGGGTATATAAAAATAATAAAATAAAAAACAGTAATTTTTACATTTCCAAATTACACAGAAACGCAGTCGGGTTTTTTAAATTACTGTTTTTACGCAATTATTTCCCTAAAATGTTACCTAATTAATATAAAATCATTTATAAAAATTAAGTTTAGTTTTGATGTTTTTAGCTCAGAACCATTCTACAAAACAAAATTCATGAGGTTTTTTATCACTATCAACTAGCCTATTGATTTATATTCGGTTTTCACCATCATTTTGTTAGAGCATTTATTCCGGAAGATTTATGTCATATGATAATAGATTATTATTTAACTTAGATATAGTAGAGGAAACTCGTTGTTTTGACATGTCGCCACATAAGTACATTCGAGCCGTGCGAAGCAAGGGCAGGTCGCTTGTTTATAATAATAGTAAACCTCATTCATTTACATTCCACCGGCCAGGTAAACTATGTACTAGCTTAGGCTACCGAGCACATAGCTAACATGGCTGATGGAAACTGCACTATAAATAAACGTGTTACGATTCATTATTGCAAATGAATAAAGTTAAACTAAGTTGGCTTAGCTCGCGATGTGTCGGGGGGGAGTCTTACACCTCACTCCCGCCGCGGAATTGAGGAGGCTCGCAGAGGCGGGCGGCACTAGCCGGGGATCGTGGAAGGCGCACAAGTTCCCATGATCCCCGGTGCAAGTTCGGGAAGGGAACACCGGGGTGGTTTTTAGTCAGTAGGAGTCTGACAGACCCCTCCGCCCGCCCCAGGGCGGAGGACATCCATGAGGAGCTTCCACAGCGAAACAAAAACGAGCGGCGCCTTTGTGTTGCGGTGTCGCGTCGCGCCTGTCAGTGGGAGCCTCAAAGCACGATGCGCACATGGCTTGGCTGTGCTTGTCTGTCGTTACTTGTTAGTGAACCAACATGCATGCAACTGATATGCAGTTTTCCATTTATATTATACCACATAGTCCATGTAAAAAAAGGGAAATTAATGATTAAGCAAATTGACTACCTACTTAATTTGTCGGTATATTCAAATCTTAACTGTCATTCAATGACAATTGTGTGAAATGGCTATAAAACGGCAAATTGACGTTGGGTGATAATATAAAACAACAATAACTGAATAATTATTTTATAACTAACTGTGCCCGCGACTTCGTCCGCGTGGAATAGTGTCTGTGTGTGTAGTGTAGTGTGACTCCGTAAATGTTACATCACAATAGGTCTAATATTTTGTTTCTTGTCGCAAATTTATAAAACATTCACATAAACCTTACATATTTCCATACAAACTTTCATCCCCTATTCCCTATTGTTATTTTACACCCTTGAGGTTAAAACTTTTACAAAGAATGTCACATTTATTAATATCGAATCAACAGCCTAAAAAATAAGTTGCAAGCTTCTAGCTCTAAAAGTGACGATACTTCCATACAACTTTTCATCCCCCCCTTCCAACCCTTTAATCGCAAAGTAGCCTATGTCCTTTTTCAGGCTCTAGACTACCTGCGTACCAAATTTCATTTAAATTGGTTCAGTAGTTTTGGCGTGAAAGCGCGACAGACAGACAGAGTTACTTTCGCATTTATAATATTAAGTAAGGATTTGTAACTTAGAATTCTAACAAGGAAAGGTGAAATAAAATAAAATCCCTTCCATTATCTTAATTTAATAAAAGAAACACGAATTACGTGTGTGAATTAAAAATTAGTTATCTGTGCCATGTGTTATGCATAGAAACAAGTTACATAAACTTATTTCATTAAATTATTATTTCATTATACAACAATAAGTAGGTAAGTTTTTTAATAATTAGTATAGGTGAATTAATCTGCATGGCTGGGTGTCTTTAAGATATTATTATCTTCATGTTCTTTAAACAAACACAATATAAGAATTACTTAACTAAGCTTACGTCCCTTATCTAGAAATGACACAGGTGATAAGAAAGCCTTATAGAATTTACAGATACTTCGCCTTCCCCGTCCGTTGTGATTATCGCAGGAATTCCTTTTTTGTTTTTGTTTTGTTTCGATCACCAAGTCTATCTTCTTTATTACTGGAAAGTTTTTCATTGTTTTACACATTACATAGTGCACTCCAAAGAAGTAGAGATAACAACATTTTTCAAAGAACTTTTTATGTTTTATTAATACATGCTTCCGGTCAGTTCTTGTCTTATTTAGACCTGCAAATGAATAACAACAATATTAAAAAAAAACACATAATACCTCGCATGCGGCAGACATAGTCACAATAACATTTCTATAATGTCTCGCGTTGCTCTCACGTTCCGGAGTTCGGTATGTCCTGGGTTAGGTAAAGGATAACTACGAATGTTGTTTTGATATTACAAGACAATTAAAAAAAAACAAGAATACTTTCCAAGGGCTGGTTTGACAGCACCCGTAATCGCACATTTTCATATTAAAAAATGGGGCAGAGATTGTACATATTTATCAGCCAAACGGTCAGTCTTGTTCCCCGGAACTTATCAAGTGGGTAAACCGGCCATAAAGTTTTAAGATTAGGCTGGTATTTTGGATTATTGCGACTTCGTTCAAGTAACTAGAAATGAGATGAAGGCTACTAATAATCGAATTTTGATCACATGAGGATTATATGTATGAAACTTGTAAGTATGCATCATAACTGCTCGAAATATGAAACAATATCGCCAAAAAATACAAAAATATGCAACATCAAAACAACAAAACAAGGTTTTTTTGAATTAAAAAAAAAACAGCTTATTGGAGAAGGCATCTGTCAAAACGGCGCCGTCGTAGCTAGTTCCCAAAACAAACTAATTATGTAAGGCGTGAGGTGGTTTTTATTTAGCTTTGCGAAAATGACACGTTTTTGCGTTCCTCAATGCTCGGACACTGGAGTAGTACAATTTTCCGAAAGACCTAAACTTAGAAGATTGTGGCTTACAGCTATTTGCAGATAATTATTTTAACTAAACAGAATTCGAGGTTATGTCGGAAACATTTTGAAGAAAGTGATTGCCTACGAGGAAATAAGCAATATTTAAAGTTTTTAATTTTGACTTTTTTGATGTCGAATGAATATTGAAATTACCGAAAATAACGAAATAGTGGAATAAAACCAAACTCATGAATGAACACTAAATGGAATGAATAAAAAGAAATGTCAAATTTATTGGTAGGCCGTAGGGACCTAGCTATGGACACGCCATCTACAATTTAGCTTTGACCGACCTTACGACGCCGAGATAAAATATTATTATCATTTTTGTTTATGAAAACGTTAATACGTGTACGGTTACTCTCCCAAATTCTGAATACTACGATTGCGCGTTTTATCACTTAAAGTATTTTTTTATAATTTGGCAGTATTTTAGTAAAATTTAGGTGCTACATTTGTAGGTATCAAATTTGAAATGTAGGTACATATTTAATTGTGTTTATGTACATTTTGTATTTTTGGAGATAGATATCAGTTTAAATTTTAGAAAATATGCACGATCAGTAAAATATGCAAAATGACGTTATTGCTCACCTGGGTTATAAGAATAGTCGGAGCTTCTGTGCTTGCAGAATGTATATTCAGATTTGGTTTGTTTACAGTTGACGATAGAGTTGCTTGTAGAGGATGACCTGCAGACGCCGAGTTATTGCCATTTTCTTGAGTGTTATTAGCCAAAGAAATAACATTATATATTTCTGTAGGTTTAATCGGTATAATCTCTTTATTAGCCAAAGAAGTAACAATATATATTTCTGTAGGTTTAATCGGTATACTCTCTTTATTAGCCAAAGAAGTAACATTATATATTTCTGTAGGTTTAATCGGTATAATCTCTTTATTAGCCAAAGAAGTAACATTATATATTTCTGTAGGTTTAATCGGTATAATCTCTTTATTAGCCAAAGAAGTAACATTAAATATTTCTGTAGGTTTAATCGGTATAATCTCTTTTGGTATCTTTTGCACTGTGAGCTCATTAGAATTCGCTGTGATATTATACTGTCTGCATTCTCCTCTAAAATTTGTATCGTAAATATTACATGTAATGTTTCTACAATTGGTCTTATCGCATTCCATTGTATTGCAAGTTTGATCGTTACACCAAATTGTAACATTATGGCTTCTAATGTCTAGAATGTCGTTAGGGTTGTTTGTGGTGGATCCTAAAAGTGGTCCATTCACAGGTTGTTCTGTTTCCCCGGTACTCCACCAAGAAAAGGGATATGTTAACCATCCCCATATATTGGCCCTGTTCCCGCGGCCCTCTGTTACCTCATCTGCAAGCAATATTGTACGTAAATAAAAATGTAGAGGCATTTTTAAACAGTAACACTTCATTTAAAATATTATTTGTACAAAAAAAAGAGTTCTGTTACTAGAAAAAAAAAAATAGTTAAACTTACTTCCTGTTGCTGGTTTACTTAAGCAATTATGCACGAAACACAAGAAAAAAAACACGACAAAGGTTTTAGAAACTAGCATGGCGACGGCTAGTAGGGATATTCTTAACAGGAATAAATGTTTTAACAGTCACGTCTCGCCTTTTTATACTAACTTCAACTATACTCGAAAGGTTTAGGTAGTTAAATAAAGGTAAACAAAAAAAAAACACGTGACTCATAGATGTTAAACCTTTTATTTCAAATGTTAAAATCATATTATTTTGAGTCCCATAATAATAGGCTCTATTCTGAATCTGATTTTGAGGAACTATCTGTCACATTAATAATAAAGCGTTCAGTGGTATCATCAAATATTTAGTTTAATTTAAACAGTTTCTCTTCGTTTTTATTACATGACTATCGCAACTTTTCCAATTCTCAGCAGTCACATTAGTTATAGCCTCTGGCAAAAGATTGTTTAGGTCAGATATTTTAAAAGTTTTATTTTTCTCGGCTACAAACCCTTTAGCTTGAGCCCATAATTAACTCAATTGAATTGCGCTCACAGTGGTATGATGGCAGCCGCAATATAGTGACACCATATAACATTTTTTCTAATTCATCCATAACTTATAAGGCATCTGGTTAACCGACAAAACGTAGTACCTGCTACTTCAGTTGCCATACTATGTCACAGGTGTACTCATCAATTTAGCAATGTTATCTAATTCGTTGTATTTTCTAAAAGGTTTAGGGAACCTGTCTTTTTGGGCTCTTTACAATAGACAGATTACAAAATATTATACTATTTTATAAATCTAACAAAAAAATTGTGCTAAAGCAATGACATGTACGTAATAAATGATAAAGTTTAATATACATTAATAAAAGAGGAAACTATCGTATAAATCGCAAATAACTTTAATTTTGTTGTAACGTATTTTTAAACAAGAAACTGTCAACTATAAAAAACCCTTTTTACGATTTGTTTACCTTTATTTAACTACCTAAACCTTTCGAGTATAAGTACTTTATTATCTTCAAGATATGACCCTGTAGGGAATGTTTACTTAATGAGCGCGGAACGACCATACTTAAGGCTTTTAAACTTCACCATAGTATAAGTAAGGTTTTAAGATGTAAATAAAATTAAATAACATCTGAATTAATATTTTTATAGACTGCTGAATTATTTTTTCATTAAAAACAAATTCACTACTTTGTCAGAAAGGCTGTGTCATATGTTTCGCAGTACGTAATGTTTTCATAATACTGGTCACGCATGTTAACTTCACATAGAATACAATTTATTTGAATATTTGGGCATGTCAAAAATCTACATATTGTTCCGGTTTTATTGCACTGTGTTAGAACTTTCAATCTGGTCTCCTTTTTGTTTGCTACCATTCTGTGAATTTCCTGGACAAGATCATTTATAATCATAACATTATTCGTATGCCCCTTGTTCACACGTTCCCGTAATTTTGTAAAAGGAGTTAAAATGTGATCTTTCGAAATGTCCTTTAATTTTACGTCACCATTGGAATCAAATTCCACAACTTTCGGATTTAACTTGTTTCTTGTTCTCCAAGGATTGAAATACGTTTCTTCATCAATCTATTACATACAAATACAATTAAACATAGAAATAGTTGTCATACAAAAAACATATTTTCATATAATTTGCCAAGAATAGACGTTATGCAATAGTAAAATATCATTCATAGAATGCATAATCTAAGTAATAGATGTTTTGGTTGCAAATCAGATCATATACCATTTTCTACACGCAGGGTTCATTGTCGATGGCTCCACAGCAATGGTGACTGGTTTGCGAGAAATTAACACTAGGTGTTACTTATAATATTTGGTATGAGAATTAGGTGCATTTATATTAACCGCGAATCCGTTATAATTATACCAATTGTAAATACCTAATTTAATATGATTAAAGTTTGCTGTTCTAATAATGTAAGAACGCATCAATAAACAAAAAACACATAGGTATAAAACTTTCTCGAGATAAGAAAATATTAATATTTACCGGAAAAGCAACAGCCGAATTTAATATTAATAATATTGTCGGAATCGTAACCAGAAACAAAATATTCAATTGTAAAATCAAACTTTGCACCATTTTGTTGAAGTGTATGCGAACGAATAAAAGTCGTCCAGCATCCTACTATGCATGCGAACGAGTAATAGTCATCCAACATTCTACTAGGCTACTACTTACATAGCAAAGCACTAAACTATAGGTAAACGCGTGATTTTCTAAACAAACGATTCTTCAAATCGATTTATTTATTAAACATAAGAACTTACATAACTTTAACGACCTTAACATTCGAACAATGCCCTGCTGTGTTTAACTCCTTGACAGAACATCGAGATTTCGCAAAGTTCTTTTTAGATGCGGCGAGCGTGATACATTTGGCATTAATGCAAAACGTTGCTTTTCCAAATATTTTCCCCAACATTTTGTTTTGCAAGATATCTACTATTTCAAATGCGACATTTGAAGGCAAATCCATGATTGACTCCATCGATGCTACGCTATCTGAAACAAACAGGCAAATCTCTACATAGTATAAAACAAAGTCGCTTTTAGTGTCTGTACGCTTAGATCTTTAAAACTACGCAACGTATTTTAATGCGGTTTTCATCAATAGACAGTGGTTCAATAGGAAGGTTTTTATGTATAATACATGATGCAAATTATAGTAGAGAAAAGCCGAGAATTTCAAGCATTTGTAATGTGATGTCATAAAAAACATGTTTTTGTGCGCTTACATTGCAAACGCTAGCTAAACCTTACGAGGTAGATCAAAATAATGTACTACGGAGTTGTATATCTTAAAAAGATTTACAAAAAAGTCCGCGATGGTATATGACTATCTCCTACAGTAACCATTTTTATCTTTTACTACATATTACAAAAAAAATATGGATTATTTACGAAGCTATTCGATATTAGATCTAAGCGTACAGACAAAAAAACGACTTTGTTTTATACTATGTAAAGAGATATATACAATAGTATAATATAGTATTATATTATAAGTATAGTCTAATCATAATATTAATATTATTAATCACTCCACACTGACACCACATTAGTATCTACATTGGCACCCGTGCAAAGCCGGGGCGGGTCGCTAGTATATAACAAATTGTGCCCACTGTCCCATATTATCTAAACTAATATTATAAAGAGAAAAGATTAGATTTTTGTGTCTGTTTGTTACGCTTTCACGCTGAAAGGGCTGAACGGATTTAGATAAAATTTGGCATATGGGTAACCCGATACTCCCACGGGATCGAGACATTGCGGGTGAAACCGCGGGGCGAAGCTAGTAATCAATATAATCACATTTACGTGAAAATGATAGGTCTTAGAAAAAAAATATTGTAAGATGTTATACCTGTACTGTTGGTTCCAGCACAATGTCCTCTATTATTCAATCTATCTATGGGAACACACACTCTATGCAGGCATGTCTTATTTGCACAGTTCATCGAGTGGCAAACTTTCTGAGAGCAAAATGTTAAAACTCCACGGATGTATTTGCCCACAAAAGACATGAAAGCTGGCGCAACCGTGGCGACATCGTCCCAATCAACGTCACCAAATATAGCCTGCTCTAGTACTCTGGTATGATTCTGACGAATTGTATCTTTACTCATGTTTAACTTTGTCTTCTTGTGTTCATTTTCCAGTATTATAGTTGTGATATTTTTAGATTTAACATCTCCTTTGTTTCTAGTAACATTTGGCCAATACAACAACTCTACATCACTTAGTAGGTTTTTGTCAGCTTTTTTCCCATAATTTCTTTCTTTAGTCATATTGGTTATTGCTGGCTGTAAAGCTTTTGGCGTCAAATGAGTTTTACTAGGTGGTACATTAACATTCGATACATCGCGTTTTTTACGAATTGCAGTAGTCACGTTAGTGCTCTTTCTCGGTAAATCAGTTTCGATGCTATTTTCAATTTTGTGTGTATCTTCTGTTCCATTATAAGAATTATTTGTAATGTTGACCATCAAATAGACACTTTCTTCGGTCTGAGTTTCGTTTAAAATATCGTCTGTTTTATTAATCATGGCGTTAATTTCAAATTGCAACACATTTGATGGTTGGAGGTTTGTATCATTAGTAGCATTATTGTTTATTTCGTTCTTAAATGTATTACTGATGTTATCACTAAAATGATTCGGGAACAATGGTTGCTGCTCTACCTTTATATTGTGGAAAGTTATAACTTTCTTTCGATGTTTCTTATTATTATTGTTAGTCCTAGATTTCTTTTTTTTATGGATTGTTATTTTGTGTAATGGCGTAGAATCATCTTTACTGTACTTTGCGGCTTTTTTGTATCCAAAAAGTTCCATGGGAACAGGGAAATTGAAATATGGAAATGGTAAATTCATCCCAGTTGTTAGCTCTTTAGATACTGCGTCATCCTGTTCAAACATTCTATCGCGATTGTGAACTTTATAATATTTTCCCGTAATATCTTGTGGTTTTGGTAATTCAAGATCAATTTTAATGCGGATGTTTAACGTATTGTCGGGAAACATTTCTTTCATATTATCATCAATTAAGTGTTCGGATTTTTTTATAGAATGTTCATATGGTGAAGAATATTGCAATATGTCCTTTTTTTTGTCATCTATTGAACGTATTTGTTCCATAGGGTCATGCAACTTTGGCTCAAAACGTACTAAGCACTGCTTGCAGCCACAATCGCAAGGAATGTGATTGTTTTTACAATAGCACGATGATTTCATCGGCTGGAAAGACGATTTATGCATAACAGGAGATAAATCCATTGTTTTTTTTTCATTGAACATAAAGTTTTCAAGTGGTAGAAGTTCTTCCCGATTTCCTTTTGGGAGTGTTGACGTGTCTGGTTTATTCATATATTTTCCTTTCGAATTTACGGGTATGAATACGTCTAAAGGACTACCGTACGATGTTGGAGGGAATTTATATGCACCGGTATTGTAGAAGCCGTTAGCATACAAGTACTCGTCATGTTTATAACCTACACCAGATTTAGCCTTTGTATATTGATCGTGGCGTGGTAGAAGCGGTACTTTGTTTTTTGTTTTAGATTTTTCTATGTAATTCTTTCTCTGTTTGTGTGCCTTTTCCAAGTAATGCTGATATTCAGAAAGCAAATTTTCAATGGCTTCATCACTTTGACTCTCGCTGTTCGATATGCTCCCAAACATGTCGAACGGTGAAACCTGAAAACATTACAAATGCACTAACAAAGCGTATCTCGATTTTATGGCCGCAGAATAATGATAGGTATATTAATACTTACACCATTGTTTCCAAAATCATTTATTATATCAGCGATATCACTGTAGATAATAGTATCGTAAAATGGACTCACTTCAATTCGATTAGATTCGGAACCTAGAAGTTAACGACATTAATTCAAGTTAATCAATCCTTTTAATAACATTATTTGCCATAAAGCATTTGACTTACTTTCTGAATCATAGCAGTAAATGGCACTTAAGAGAAACACAAAACTGGAAACTAATATAATTTCCATGATTCGTATGCCATGGAGAAATCCCAAAGAATGATTGAAAATGAACTGGTACTGGTGGTAATCGTTTTAATGTTTACCTTTTTAAGTTGAATGTTACTCCAAACAAAAGTTTAAATGGCTATTGTGTACTGTTGCAAAAGTAGTTATACAACTTACCTGATTACGCTTTTTAATTATTATTTAGATATTTTTGGATTTGAATTTTTTTTTTTTTTTTTCAGGAGTCGAGTGGCAACAATGCGGAAGCGGAGCGTCTGACTATGCACCGTTGTATAATAACGAGTATCATTGAGAGTGAAACCGTTTATGTTGAATGTCTTTACGTTATGGAGAAGGTACTATCATTTGAAATTGTTTTACTATCTTTGTTTGTATTATAATGAATTTTTCCTTATCTGATAAGGATAACAGTAAACCAGTGAGTCATCTATTCTACATTTTTTTAAATAGAAAAAAGGCTGTGGGACATTTTAAAATACCCACTGTGTTCGAACCACGTAACGGATTAAAATAAACATTGTGATGGTAAAATATACAATTGTTATGCAATTATATTATAAGTAAAAAGAGGTACAGAGGTTACCTACCCAACATTCCATCTTCAAAAACGGCACAATGTCATACTATTAGATGACACGTGGAAGTAGGACGGCATGTCGTAATTATCGGGAGTGAAAAAGAGACAAGACGATACGTAGCTAGGCTAGCCAACTTTTGACGTGCCACCTGTGGAGCGTGATAACCTATCTACCTCATTTTACTTATAATATCATTGCATAACAATTGTATATTGTTATGTGTCATCCGGATGGACGAACAAGACGAAAAGGGTTCCGTTTTTGCCATGTGGTTACGGAACCCTAAAAAGTATTTAACTGCAGGAAATTATTTGCAAACCTACGGTTTTTTTTAAATTCAAGTTCTAAGTCAGTAATAAATAAACACATTATATGGATATCAAGCATCAATAATACACCAGACAGCAGGACGCGATACAAAGCTTGAACTATACATCCTCAATGTACTACAAAAAATGTACTAACAAAGTACATTATCTATGTTACTCCGTAAGGCGTTGAATTGCATTTCACTGTATTTTTATGTCATGGCACCCTTGTTCCACCTACTGCTGAGTATAGGCCTCCTCCCTTTTCTGACACGCTATCCTGGTCTGTGCAAGTCTCAATCAGGTCTTACCCGCGATCTTCTGAATGCCATCTGGCTGTTGGTCTGCCAACACTTCTACCGTCTCTTGGCAACCATTCGGTGCGGGCTCTATTCCACCTGCCATCACCACATCTAGCCAAGTGTCCTGCCCAACTCCATTTCAGAGCCTCTACCCATATTCTGACATCTTGCAGTTTATCCTACGTCGGATTTCTGAGTTACGGGCTCGCGGTCGCGCTCCATAGCCTTGTGCAACCTTGATTTTGTACACGGTGTCTTTAGTGAGAGTTCATGTTTCGGCCCCGAATGTCATGATAGGCAGAACACATTGTTCATAAAGTTTGGTTTTCAGGCATAATTGTATCTTTTCATGCATAGTGGTATCTTTTTTAGGCATAGTGGGTAAATTTCGGCCCCAAAATTTGTATTTTCATGTAGGTGCCTATAACTCCTAGTCAGGAAGGGTTTCTGATGAATGAAAATACTTTTAAAATGTAACATTAAGCTGGTCTTCAAATGTATTTATTGTCCTTACAGTATATGAACGCAATAAAAGCGACGCTGTCGACATCGCAGCCGGTTATAACTGAAGAAGAATTTAATACAATTTTCTACAAAATATCCGAACTACACGAGTTACATAAGAACTTCCTCGAGGGATTGAAAGCAGCTGTCGCTAGTTGGGAAGAGCCTCTATCTGTAGGGATACATTTCAAGAAAATGGTAAGGAACACATTATGTTGTAGTAATCCTCCCCAAGTCAATAGTACTTACTGTAGCTTAAAATAACCTGCACTTAAGTTCTGGGTAGTTACCATTTTATGAAATTCTAAATGAATAAATACTCAAGTCTCTATAACAGTAATTTATTTATTAATATCATATTTAAATATATTCTAAAAAGATTTAAGTACATAGTCGGCGGCGATTGTAGCACATTGAGTTTCGAAAAAATATCTGTTTTGTTGAGCATCGTCTGTGTGATGCACTCATACATGTGTGACAATCTTTTTCTAAACTTCGATGTGTTATACAGGATGTAAAAAGAGCAATCACATAGCCGTCATCTACGCATTCTGTACATCAAACTAAGTATCATTTAACAATAATAATTGCTGGGAAACGACTTTTATTTTTGGTGTGAAAAACTGTTTACGGTAGTACGCAATGTAAACACGCAAAACATTGTGCTTATGGTATATTATTTAAAGTTGTGTTATTTTTATAAATATGTACGACTTTTTCTTTACGAAAACAATTTTTTAATGTTATCATTAAAAACTTGTGGTCGTAAAAAAAAAAAAACGTCAGTAAAAGTTAGAATATTGACCTACAAGATTTCCGTAACCAGAAGGTTCCCAGGTTATGGTCCAGTACAAACAATATATTACAATGATGGGGAGTACTTACAAGTGACTCTCGGCTTCGTTTAGTGTCTTTTTACACCCGTTATAATTACCCCCGGGTACTGTAATTATCCATAAATACCTATGTTATAATACGTTAAAGTTTTTTTTTTTTTGTTATTTTTGTTGTGTTTTAGGCTGAGAACATAAACATCTACGGCGCGTTCCTCCACAACTACGGGCGCGCGACGGACGCGGTGCGGCGCCGCTGTTCCACGTCGCAGAGCTTCGCGCACCTCACGCGGCAGATCGCTTGCCACGGGCAGCCTATGTCGCTCGACGACCTGCTGCACAAACCCGTCGCCAGGGTCCAGAAGAACGCTCTAGTCCTGCATGTCAGTAAAAATACTTTTTTTTTATTTATCATAAATAGTTCTGAAATAGGTAGTTCTTTAAACGATTGCTTTACGTTTCCGAGGTATTAACTGGTACTGACTCATGACATTTTAATCTAGTGACAAATTTTTCATTGGTAACATAACTTTATACATTTTTCAGGACCTTATAAAATATACTCCAGCCAGCCATCCCGATCATGCTATGTTGACGGAAGCACTGAACATGACACAGCATTTCCTAGACGAGTTCAATATTATACAAACAAAATCCATGTTTCCTGTAAGTATAATTAAGAGCATTTAAATAATAATATGTATTGAAGTTTGTATGTCAATGATTTTTTACATCTCCGTAGAATGCTGACCGCGCTCAAAGAAGACTCGTTAAGAATTCATTTATCGTGGAGCTCTCAGATGGACACAGAAAACTAAGGCATCTCTTCCTCTTCAACGACGTCATTGCCTGTGCCAAGTATAAGGTAACTACGGTAATACAAGTTTGTATTTTTTTACACAGAGTAGTAATCAGATGAAGTGCCAGCCAACGCGTTTAATGATTATATTTGCATTTTTAATTCAGCGATTCGGACGTTCGGATGACAGCTGCCGCCGCGGTTAACACTCCATTTGTGAACTACTCTGTGTATTTTTAATGAAATAAGGCTTTTTATTATTATTATGTACTTTAAATATTGGCACAGGCATCTGGGCGCGACAAGTTCACATTCGAGTTGAAATGGTTCATCCCTCTGCCGGATATCGTGGTGGTAGAGGATGAGAGTGTGGGCGCCACCGCGGGCGATGCGCGTGAGACCTCGCCCGCCAACATCGTGGCGCTCAAGTCGCAGGCCTCCACCGTGCGCGACCAGATACTCGCTGAGGAACGAGCCGCTGCCGATGATAAGGTAATGACGATTAACCTAATACCTATTGACTTTCATTAATTAATTGATATCCTATCAGGATGTGAAAGTACTTATCAATATATAACATTTTCTTTGGAAGCAATTCGGAAATATCGTGAAAAAAAGATTGTTTCGTACAGAAATGTTTTACTTACTCCGTCTCGTACCGTCTCCGTATCTATACATATTGCAGCGTAGAACGTGCCGCTAGCACGCCGGGTAGGCGAACCCCGACGTGAGGTAGCTAAAAATCAAACACTCACCTTAAATACACGTAAAACTAATTATAACATTAAAAATAAAATCCGGAATACATCATAAAGAGGAAAAAAAAATTAAAGACGGTAAAAATATTTAAAAAATTCGGTCGTTGGAACTATTCATTAAATCGCAAAAAGGTTACATAATCAGAACTTGATTTTGAGAGAAAAATCTTAAAATATGCTACCAAATATAATGCGTGTTAAATGCGCTCTGACGAATTAAAATTCGATTGCAATCGTATGAATTCGTGTCGCTCTTTAAAGAGTTATATGTAAATAAGCGAAAGGTTAAGGTTTTTCTGTACATAATTCATTCAGAAAATTTGGAATTACACTAGGAGATCTGGAGACTAGAATAAGATAAGCAGTTAAGTTGATTCATAACTAAAAATGTCTCTCGACGGTGTAGTACAGTACGCTTCGTCTATTGTGATTCTTGCGCGTTATAGCGTCACACAAATAACTTAATTAGCACCTGATGTCCCAGCTGAACACTGAGAGTTGAACCTCACCCGTCGAGCTTACACGGCAACCGATCCGTGGTTTCAGGATCGCTCGGACTTCGGCAGCCGGCAGACGAAGGAAGAAGACAGCCGGACAGTCAGGTTGCTGGGTAAAGCCAAAAAATTGGTGGCCTTTAGAACAATCTAGGACAAAAGAAATTCTTCTTAGATCGAAGAACAAGGCGCAAATTAAAAGAATACCGAACTAATGAAGGGAATACTTACAAAAAAAATAATAGAAGAAAAATCCTAAGGACGGACAGACGGTCGATGATCACGATTAATGCTTCATAATATGGGAAACTTCTCGGTATAAAAAATCTAGCATTTGCTAATCATATTCAATAAATGGTTTAATGACCGAATAAAAAAAATATTGTTAGCTCCGGCATTCCAACGACAGAATGATGCTTTCCAAATTTTCTGACAAGCTTCTTTGGGACAATTTTCGATTTTTTGAATCTTAAAAAATTACGAATAAGCAATCAAGCTGACCGATTGCTTTTTGTAACCGACTTCCGAAATTAAAGCTATTTTTCACTTTTTAGTGAGTCAGTTATTAATTTATCTAAGTTGCCATAGCCTAATGGCAAATGCTCATCACCTTTTACAAAATATTCCTTTTCCCGATGCAGGGACGTTAATTGTTGAGAGGTTCTCCTGGTAAGAACCAAAAGAACTGGAGCTGATGGTGAAGACACCATCAGCTCCATTTCAACATATACATTGTGACGAGCATAAATTGCTTAGTAAACATATTAAAGTAATCGAATCGCAACCCGTGAAATACTTATTATTGAGTGGTTCCGGTTGCCACCTCTGGTCTTCAACATCAAGTCCACTTCAACGAATGGTGCTTTCCAAGAGCAAATGCACGAGTTACTATAAAAAATACCCAAATCGCTATAGGTGTGCCTATAAAATTTGAGGATTTCCCTCGATTTCCATGGGATGCCCTCATCAGATTCTGACTTGGTGACAATGGGACCACCGCAAGAGCATACCCTTTCGAACAAAAAAATATTTTTGCATATCCGTCTATATATGACGGAGTTATGAACGCACAAGCTAAAAAAAAAAAAAAATGCATCCGAATGGATAACCTCCGAGTTAAAAAGTATTAATAATCGATTTGTGGACAAAAAGTATGTAATTGCAGGGATTATGCTGCAATATGTATGCCACAAAGCTTTTTTTCGCTATTCCATAGTTGGTACTCAGTAAAGGTTGTTCATATTCGCCAGTCCTTTCACCCTCGGAAAGAATGTCATAGGGTTGAGTCGGTCGATATGTAATAAATGCTGAGTTTAAACATTTGCCTTAAATTTAATTGTCTATTTTTTTTTTCCTGTTATTTTATTCTATTCTCTACAGAAAATGCGTATCGGCGGTCGTGGTACAGCAGAGAAGCAACGCAAGAAACTGGCGGAACTCGAGGCTCAGCTAGTTCTGGCGTCGCCCAACCTCGTGTTCCGTGTGGGAGCGCGTGCGCCGGGCTCGTCCACTGCGCTGCAGAGGCAACACATCTTCTTCCTGAGTTCGGAGTATGAGCGCACGCAGTGGATAGACTCTATACATGCTTTGCAGGTGTGTGTTCTGTTGCAGAATATTTTTATGATGCTGTGGGCTTGATTTAGCGTTATGATAGAAATTAGAAAATATCCTGTATTCGTCTTATAAAACATATAATACTTACACACACTACTACTTACTTACACACACACTTACTTACTTTATACTTACTTGTAAGTATAGGCCAAAATAAAGTCTATATTATGTTATTATGTATAACCGAATTGAAGATCTTGAAATTACTGACCCAGTTACCAATTTATTTGACTCGGTTTAACACTTAGCACTCACTCGAACAAGATAATTTTCTTCTCGAGCAACATCTATTCTGCAATATTTGCCAGGCATCATCAGCCCCCCCGGCGGGTTCGAGTTCGATCTCGATGCTGGAGCTGCAGGCGTGGGTGACGGCGTGCCGCAGCTACCTGCAGACGGACATGGGCTCGTACCTGCTGCGCAGCGGCCGCGACGACTCGCTGCTGCTGGGCGACCTGCAGCTGCACGTCGGCGGCATGACCGCGCCGCTCGATACTGCCGCCGGTAAGCTTGAGTGAAACAACTCACTCATAATATGGATCATATAATCAATATATTGTAACAATATTTCGAATTAATAAAAGCCATGGAGTTTCTAAATCGTTCTTCGCCATAGGAAAATACTACGCCTTGGAATGGGCAAATAGTTTCATGTTTCTGATTGACCAATTCCTTGACAATTCAAAAGTACGTGGTTTAATGGAATTATATGCTTATTACAAAACACGATCTAACTTTAGCCCGAGTCTAAACCTTCGAGTCAGTTTTTGTATTTTCAACTTTATTTAATGTTTTTTCAGAATAATAATCATTAAAATCATCAATACAACCCTCTAAGTTCATTTAATCCTATTGTTTGATATTTATGAAATTGTCGTTCAATACTTGTTACAGTCGCACATCATATTTTGTTCATCATACAACCTGATACTGACCTGCAAATAAAGAAAATTTAAATTTTGCGGGCAACCTGGCGCTTCCCTCTTAAGTCGATGTGTTAGCGTTACTTGCAGACGAAGCCTGAAGAAGGGGCCGAATCCCGCCCTAATCTAGTTCCTTATAAAACCAACGAATAAACTGTTTCATCGCAGATTACTACATAGTGGTGGAGGTAGACTCGTATGGGCACTACTTCCGCAAGGCGAAGTCGAAGCTCGTGTGTCGCAGCGCACAGCCGCGGTGGAACGAGAGCTTCACTTTAGACCTGGAGGGCTCACAGAACTTACGACTGCTGTTGTATGAAGACGCGGCTAGACCTGTGCTGCGTGGGAAATGTACTATCAAGGTAAATATAGTATTGTTTATGGTGTGACATCGATGCTAGCAGTGGTTTGAATCTGTTCTGCAATATAATAATTAGATGTTTTTGTGCCTAGCTGAACTGACTAATACGATTGGCTAATTAATGATTAAATAAGCCATAGACTATTTTTTTTTATAAAAACGAATATTAAGTATTGTGCGGATATATGTTTAATTTGTATTTAACCGACTTCAAAAAAAGGAGGAGGTTCGCAGTTTGTCGGAATCTTTTTTTTATGTATGTTTTCCGATTACTCGAAGACGGCTGGACCGATTTGAAAAAATGTTTTTGTTTAGTTTGTTAGGGTGTACACTCTAGGTGGTCCCATTGTCATCAGGTCAGGTTCTGATGATGGGATCCTGGCCAAATCGAGGGAACTCTTCAAATATTATAGGCACTCCTATTGTGATTTGGGTATTTTTTATAGTATTTCGTGCATTTGCTCTTGGAAAGCACTATTTGGTGAAGTGGAACTGATGATGAAGACCACAGATGATGAAACCACCGGAACTACTCAATAAAAAGTATTTCACGGGTTGCGATTCAATTACTTTTATATGTTTACTAAGCAATTTATGCTCGTCACAATGTATATGGTGAAGTTGAGCTGATGGTGAAGTACCAGGAGAACTCATCAACAATTAACGTCCCTGCATCCGGAAAATAAATATTTTGTAAAAGGCGATGAGCAGTTGACATTACGCTATTGTAACTTAGATATATTACAAACCGACCCACAAAAAAAGCGAGCGAAAAGACCAAGCAGACTTTCAAATAACTAAAAACTCAGTTTCAGTCTTTACCAAAATCAAGCATGACTGATTTATATTTCGGGATGACCCAAGCATGTCCGTATCTCGTGGCACTCGGGCGTACTATAACTGTGTACACATATAGTCCTTCTTATCGATTTTGATTATAGCAACTCTTTGAAATCATTATTTCCTAGCGTGTGAGCAATATGACTCGCCAGACTGAACTTAGTTTTAAATACCCGGTCTCAACTAATGCAATAGAGTTGACCGACAGAGTTAAAGTATAGGAGGGTTTGGGTCTCTCCTTACGTATTTTGAGTTTTTCGGTTAGTGTATCGAGTCGCTTCTTTCGTTTTTTTTTTTTACATTTTTGTAGAGAGTAGACCATATCTAAGCTTGTGTATGACTCGCAGCTGTCGCGCGAGTGGGTGGCGGAGAGCGCAGGCGGCGGCGTGGGGCGCACGGTGTGCGTGGGCGGCGGCTCGCTGGGCCTGCGCCTGCGCCTGCTGCCGCCCGAGCGCTCCGCGCGCCGCGTGCCCTCCACCAAGCCAGGCGCGCTCTTCGGCAACAAGATCACGCACGTCGCCAAGTGAGCACCGCATACTTATTATTTATTTATAAAGAAATTACACTAGACTTATACTTAAAACTATGACGGTTACAACCCCGTGCGAATTAACTAGGCAGCTCGGTGGAATGCAGCCCCTCTCCCGCTTCCCCGCGCGGAACCCCGCGTTCTGCTTTTGCGTTCAGTAGCGATAGCATCTTTGTAATTTAAGACGAAAGAAATGTCATAATTTATTACTAGCAATCCGCCGGCCGCACTGGCGAACCGTCAAAACATCGATCTTTCTGTGCTATTTCTCAGTTAAATAATAACTTATTACACACATGAACCTTCCAGAATAAATACTCAAAATGATGGTGAAAACCGCATAAAAATCCATTGCGTTGTTTAGAAGATCTAAGCGGTCACACGGAAAAACACAAAAATACATCTTTGTTTTATATATAGATCATAATCAGAGATCAGATATTCAGATACATATTTACCTAAAGTATTTTTTTTGCTGTGAACGAATGGAAGTGGCTTCTTAAGTTTTTTTTTTTTTGTAAAACAATCGGATGCATTTTTTATTTATTTTTATTTTATTAAAAATTAAAATTTAACCCAAATGCAAATATATGTATGTAGGGTTTACGAGGAGGGGTGGTGTGTGTTAGTTAAAACAAAACAAAAGAACATAAATTAAAAAAAAACTTTTTAATCAAATTAAGTACTAATTATATCGTGATTGGGATATTACCTCGGGTACAACCTTTCGATCGCTATAATTCGGTCCGGTTTGGTCACTGAAATCTGACGTTACCGAGATTTTTTTGATACTAAAGCGATATTAGCCAGCATCTCAACTTTAGGTGAATATGCATCCGAATATCCGATGTCTCATCATAATATTATTTCCAATTAATTTGCATAGGACTTTCCTATGAAAGTTTTATTTATTTTAAATGTGCATTTCTAAAGGATGATAAATTTAGTTATTGATTTCATGTTCGGCTTGAAAATGTTTATTTTGTCAGTTAAGTCGTAATTTAAATGGCATCTTGGAATACATAATCTTCATTTTCGACATTAGCATCCACAAGGACCATGTAGACTAAACTCATGATGAGACAATTAAATTTGATTGTTCTATTTATGATTTGTACAGACGTGAGAAGCGCAACATTCCGTTTATAATAAGCGCGTGCGTGCGCGAGGTGGAGCGGCGCGGCATCCACGAGGTGGGCGTGTACCGCGTGTCGGGCAGCGCCTCCGACCTCAACCGACTCAAGAAGAGCTTCGAAACCAGTGAGTACTTATTTATAAACCTTTATTATCAGACCATAGTGAATCGATACACCAGTGTTAGGAAAGAAAACCTAAAACTAATGTTAGTATCCAAGTAATAATCTTATGCTAGGTTAAGTCTGGAGTCGAACTTCACGCTATCCACATAGTATGTAGTACATACTCGTAGACGTGCGAAGTCTGACCCAGTGACGCACCATTGGACAACCTCACCTACCGCACAACATGCTCAGGGTGTTGTGGGAACAGGCACGCATTCTGCGGAGGATCGAAACACAGCAGTTTCGAATGATTTCATGAAAGCCGTCATTCCATAAATATCAGGCTTCTGAGACCTATACCCTTCATGTAGACCTGTAATTTCAAATTTCGCTTGTTATGTGTGTAAAGTGTTCGTAAAAATTTACAGCCATTTTTTTTTAAATATTATTATTTAAATTTATATATCACCAAAAAAAATAATTTGGAAAAACAAAGTTTGTCAGATATCCTATTTGCCAAAGTCATAGTGAAATTCACGTTGCATCATATATTTCTTATAGTGCCTACTATGCAAATTACATACAGTGTTATTCCATACATATTATTTTTGGCTAGATGCCTACGAAGCGGAGCAGCTACTGAAAGAGGTGGACATACACTCGGTCACCGGTGTCTTAAAGTTGTACTTGCGGGAACTGCCCGAGGCTCTGTTCACGGACGCACTCTACCCCGAACTACTGAAGGCGTGGGGTGCTACACAAGTACGTATACTATTTTCCGACAAAAATCTCTTAGAATATAATAGCAGGGCTGCTTGCAAGGGGGTCCAAACGCCTCCTGCCGGATGCTTTACGCGGGGGTCGTGCGGTCCATGGCCCTTTACGGGGCACCGGTGTGGGCGCGTTCATTGAGGCTCCAACCAGCACGCCGTTTGAACGCGTCCCAAAGGGTCATGGCCATCCGGCTGGTCCGGGGATGCCGCACGGTCTCCTGCGAGGCGGCGAGCCTCCTTGCCGGATTGCCGCCATGGGATCTGGAGGCAAAAGTCCTCGCGCACATTTAGGAATGGCGCGAGGAGGCGAAACGCCGGGGCGTTACTCCGCTGCCGCGAGAAATCGTTGCACAGCGGACAGAGCTCCGGCGGGATCTCATGGCGGCATGGAGAGTGCGACTGTCGCAACCCAGCGCTGGGCACGCCACAATTGCGGCGGTAAGTCCCCTCTTTGAGGAGTGGCTTGAGAGGCGCCACGGCGTCCTCACCTTCCGCCTGACGCAGGTCCTCACCGGACATGGCTGTTTCGGGAGGTTCCTGTTTCGGATAAGGCGGGAGAAACGCCCGGGTGTTGGCATTGTGTGGATCGACCGGAGGACACGGTGGAGCATACGGTGGAGGTCTGCCCGGCTTGGGCGGAGCACCGCCGTGTCCTCGTGGCGGCGATAGGCGGTGGCGATCTCTCGCTTCCGGCCCTGGTTCAGGCCATAGTACGGAGCGAGAGAGAATGTTAAGCAGTCACCTCCTTCTGCGAATCAGTAATGCTCGCGAAGGAGGAGGCGGAGCGCGTGAGCGAGAGGCAACCATTGCGCCCTCACGCCCCTAGTCGCCGCAGGAGGAGACACCCTGGGCGTCGGGAGTCGATAGCCGACTCCCGGCCACCGTAGGCGCGGGCTTGCGGACGGCGAGCAATGGGCAGCTCGCCGTCCGATAAGGACCAGGCCCGGGTCGACGGCGCGTTGTGTTCCACGCGCGCCTCAAAGAGTTGTCAGCATAATTGACGGGGTCCGATAGGGCCGATGCCTGCCGGGGTCGCGGATTGTTCGAAAGAGTTACCGAGGCCCTGGCGCACAGGCAACTGAAGGAACACGGGTGGGTTTTAGTCAGTAAGAGTCTGACACGCCCTTCCGCTCCGCCCAGAGCGGGAGAGGTCATATGATGATTTCCCACCCAAAAAAAAAAAAAAAGGGCTGCTTGTAAACGGTACTCGCATGTGTGTATGTAAGTCTTGCAAAAATTTAAATGTTTAATATTTATTTTGAACAATGTAGGGCGCGGGTACGTCTGTGGACTCTGGTCCGGCGCACACTAGACGCCATGCGCTGCTGAAATGTTACGCACAGCTGCCGGACCTCAACAAGAATTGTATCGACTTTCTGTTAAACCATTTCGTCAAGTAAGTGTAATTTTATTTATACCTACTGAATTTATCATATTCAAAAAGCATTATCGCATTAAAACGATAAAAGGCCATGCGTTGTATATTTTGAAATGTATGATTTATTTTTGTGGTGTACATTAAAGTATATGCAGTATGTAAACCACATTGATGCAATAAATGAAACCACAAGTAATACTAGTCGACGAAAGTATAGCAAAAATAAATATCAAATAAAACCGTAACTTAAAAAGTGAAATTTTCAAACAGTCTCGTGCGTGCGCGGTAGGCGTATGGCTATGTTGCGTATATCTAAGTCAAATACTTAATATTGCGACTAAGTATCTAGTATAGAAACTAGTTTAAAAAGAAAAACTTTATCCTTAGGGGTTAAAGAAAAATATACCTATGTTAGTAAACTTATAATCTACTTAGAGACAAGGCTGTTATTCGAAATGCATCTTCGAACAACATCACCTAACAAAGGAAAATTGTACCTCCCTGCTATGGTCTTCAGGATGGAGTTGGAGCTTTACCCCACTCTGCAGAACTAAAAGGCAGATTTCGGTCTGACTATGGCGTGTAAGCCATCGACGTATGCTTGTGCAAACATACCTGATGCACTGCAGAAACGGGGCGGCCCCATCAACGTCCTGAACCCGTAGGGCGCTGATAGCCCGCTGAGTATTGTTAAACCACAGGCTGCACCTGTAAAACACTTGGCAATAAGCATTAAAAAGCGTTATTTTGACTGCCTTGCTACAGCAGCGTGCAAACCTGCCAGCCAACATGTTACATCGGACTGCCAGCGCTCTACGTTCCCTTTCAATAATATTGAAAGGCAAGCCAACATAATGCCTAAGAAATTGAACAGGTACACTCGCAAAATGTCATTCCCATTTAGTTTAATCGGGGGCACATACTCACGACATTTCCATTCCATTCCATTTGACCGTCAGTCTTAAATACCAAGAACTCGCTTTTCTTGACATTATAAACTAGGCAATGCTCTCGAGCATAGCCCTCACAATAACTAAGCAGCTCTCAAAGCGCCCTAACCATACGGCTCAGCAGCACCATATCGCCAGCGTAGCTGATGGTGTTGACACTGACGTCATCAATGCGACATCCAATTTTCTTGCTGTTGACCTCAACGATCAGATCGTTTATATAGAGGTTAACCAGTTTTGGTGACGTTATTCCTCCTTGTCTAACCCCGCACTCTAGTCCGTACGACACAGACGGCCCATCGGCCCATGTCACACTGTTCGTCTAGTTGTAATACCAATACTGGAAAATACGCAACAGCTCCGCTGTCACTTTTCTCTCCCGCAGCTTTTTCCACATAACCTCGTAAGATACAAGGTCAAAGGCACTGGTGAAATCTAAAAAGCAAGCATACACTGGTGTTCGACGTTTCGTTCAATAAATACTGCAATACTTTGCACCGTATGTTTGAGGCCGAGAATCGCACTTTAAGTTGCCAAGGTCATTACGTAACCCAAACTATGTGTCTTGTAATTTTAACAAGATATACCTGCGTTGTATTTGCGCACGCAAAGCCCCGTCATCTTCATAAGATGCAGACCCTTCAGAACCGTTTCCTCAGAAAGGTTACAGGAGCCCCCTTCTATGTCCGAAATGTGAATCTTCACAAAGACCTACGAATGCTCACCATCCAGCAGTTCATGAAACGCCTTTCAAAGCGTTTCTTCGACTGTGGGTAAAACACCCCAATCCCCTGATCAAAGCAGCCGCCTGCTACACTCCCTCCCGCATATGTAAGTAAGATTCGTCGCCCGAGGCATACCTTAGTCACCCCCGACGACGCCACTACCCTCCTCCAGGACAGTAGTAAAGCCACCAGTACCGTAAAGAAGTACAAAAACAAGGGTCGGAGTGCCGTAAAAGAGTATAATTGTTCTTGTATTCACGGCCGTCGGACAATAGGAAGTTGCGCCAATGTTATCAGTATTTTGTACTACCTTGGTTGGGCCCGACACAACAAATAAGAATTCGGGCATCCTGCTGCTTTTTTTGAAAACGTTTTAATACACCTGGAAATATGATTTGATAGAAATAACGCATTCAATGTCCAGTCTTGTTATTATTACCATTTAAATAAGTTATGTATATAATTATATATATTATTATATACATAACATATTATCACGCGTGTATTCCCCGAAGGCGAACCCAAAGGGATAAGCAGAGGTGTGCAGTACACCCACATTTCACTACTTATGTTTAAGTGCCATGTAATAGGGGGCGAGCCTATTACCATCAACCGGGCACAAAACTATACTGCGACCTGTTACTGAGAAATTCTTAAATATTATTGATTAAATATACTTGAATATAACAACAACACACATACAACATAATATATACATTTCTATACATATATGTATATAAGTACAACCTTATTTTTTATTTACTCTAAAGCCGAAAAGGGGTCATTTTACTCATCATTATGAACAACATAAATATGCAAACTCAAGGCAATTTTTTTCTATGTTAGCCACTGATTGGGGAGATCACATACGTATGTATTTTTTATACACATAAAATGTATAAAAATCTGGGATAGGTTCCTTTTGCACCGGGGCTGGGGCAATTTTGCGCATTCTCCTTTGTTAGCCAAATTTTTCCATGTCCGCAGACCTCCACTTTTATTCGTTACAGAATTCTAAGTTCACAACAAAATTATTTACCGGGGTGTGCGTTGAAACCGCCAAGTATGTAAACTGTTTAAACATTACTAGCTTCGACAATCGCACTCACTTCACTTAGACACTGAATTCTGTCTGATTTTCATTCGAGTCAGTCTGCATATACTAATACTATTATGCATCTGTCCCCGACTGAAACTTTAATCGCCGTTTAACGCGCACTGACACGGCTGATTACCGTTACTGATTCAAAGGCGCGCTTACGCCACATGATTGCTACACCACCATAAGTCGTCGCCTCAATATTCCTGCTGAGGTGTAAACAGCTGACTTTCCCGTGTACTCGAATTCGTTATGAATTTCTCCATGATACGTGGCTGCTTCCTCATGCTATACCCTATATCATGAGGAAGCAGTCACGTTTTGCAGTTAAAACTTACAAATTTAGTCGTCTGATAATTGCTACTATCCATTATTTATTGTGTCAATGTTTGCTTAATTATGCCAGTCTTGGTTTTGTAGGCTTCATTTACAAAACGTCTAAAAGTAATTCCGTCGGGCCATCGTTTTGGGGACATACAACTTTTAGAGGTGTACCTCTTTTCTGTTAATTTCAAACAGAGTTACATGTTCTTGAGTGCTGTCTTTGAAATAAAATAAAAATAAAAAATAGCAATAATATCACTCTCATTCGTGGTTTTAGACACATTTGATATAAACAATGGTACCGTACGTAGCTATCACGTACGGTTTTCCCATCTTTCCACGAGATGAGGGCTTCTTGTGCTTCGTATTTGTAACAACATTCCATTTTTCCCCTACTATTTCTTTACACTTGTTACTCGCCTTCAGTACATCTGCTATCGACTTACGATCATTACCTTGCAGTGCAGACGAGATATTAGTGGTAACCTTCGAGTTAATAAGATTTGAACTCGCGGTAGGGGTACTGCATTGTTTATTTGACCAACTGTCGTCGGTGACTCGGTGTTGTGAGTCACTAATGTTGTCGAGCCGCTGCACGAGCAAGACAGCACCGTTCGGATTTATGTTAACCGTCAAGCTCGCACTACCAGCTGACTGCTTCGCTCGTTACGATCTCTGAAGTAGATAACAGTGTATTCTGTACACCCACATATTTAGGAAAATAATCACTATTAATCGATTGTGACCTGGATTTTGGCAATTTATCATTGCTTTTTGAAATTAAATGCTGTTGTAAAGCCATTGGACCATTGTCAAAGTTGTATACGTCTTCAATAAATGCGCCTCGCCTTCTAATGACAAAATCAAAGTTATTGTGTATAATTAAGGCACTCTTTAGCTCGTCTAAATCAGTTCTTAATTCCAGTAGTTGAGACGCTGTGGCACAGTCATTCTTTAAGACGTTGATATCCGATTGTAGCACGAGAATATCCTTTAATAGTTTCGTCGCGTCTATATGGTAAACGTAACCGGTGGTACGAGATGATGGGTACTAACTATAAGAAGAGATAATTAATTGCAAAGGATCTTGTGAAGCAGTCTTCCATAAAAAATGCGTTACGAGCACGGAACAGAAAAAACAGTGGAAGTGCAAAGTAGGCGTGGCACGCGAGCCACAAATAAGCGTAGTTACGCTTACTTGATCCCAGTCATGTTCTAACATCGCGTCGAGTCGCTAGTCTTGCGATAAATTTATTTTTCCGTAGCTATGCCGCATTGTTCCATTTTGGAGTGCAAAAATGATAGTAGGACAAAAAATTTAAAAAATGGAGTCGTTTCGTACCATCGATAAGTACGATTTTATTTGTTTTCTAATAAAATCTACGTTAATTTCAATTCACTAATAATTTAATGGAACGTCTAGTTAAAATCAACCTTATGTCATTCAAATAAAGTTTATCTTGGTTTGAATGTATTCATTATTTTGTTCTCGAAAGTTCTTCGCTACTCAATTAGTGATGTAGTCTGGTCGGATGTTGATTTTATCGATTGATATCGATAAAAGAAAATAAGTAATTTAATATTTATTATAAACATTACAATACAAATTCAGCGTAATATACTTACGCTGAAAACATTCAGCGTAAGTATTTATTTATTTGGGATTTATTAATTTAGGTAAAACACATTAATATATATAAAGTAATTAATTTATATTAGTACTTAAACATTTTATTTTTAAATAATACGTACCACGTTATTTGTCCTACGGTTTTACTGAACTCCCAACGAGTGTTATTTTGTTCGAATTAAACAAGAAATCGATTATCCGTCGATATCGATAAAGTCATTTAAAATTCAACATGTTCTTCACTGGTCGAGTAGCAGTAGATAACGATCTATCACGCGAATGTAAACCTTATGTTTAGCGAATTGAAGTTTATAATTGCGACCACTGAGAAAACCGCCATCTATGGTCGGGTAGCGGAATTTACTCGGCAATCAATTCTAGTTTGATTATAGATTACAAAATGTTATAAAAACTTTTTGCACTAAAGCAAAATAAATCCTATTTGTAGCGATTGAAGGTTTATTCCCAGATGAAGGATCTGTGACATATGCTAGTTTTGACTAAAATTAAAACGACAAATGAAACGAATTGTTTATTTGTAGTGCATTGTATGATTATCAGTTTATATGTGTGAGTTTGGCGACAACGGTTCCTAAAGTGAGTTTGTTGCATTGCACTTCCACTGTTTTTTCTGTTCCGTGGTTACGAGAGCTACCTTCAAAAATAAAAAGTGTGATGATTGCCCGCCCGGCGCGCAGCCTAGCTCACCTGGTCTTGAGGAACCGAAAATTGCAGTAACCCTAGCTGATATGAACAATGAATGTTGTATACAAAATGGAGAATAACCTAAGTGAGTTGGCCGATCTCGTTGATATCGTATCTGAAAAGTATGACAATCTGTAGGTGTACCAGAAATCAACGGAAAAAAACAAGGCACTAGTAAACATGAATGCACACTTGGAAAAATACAAATAATCACTAGTTGTGAATGAGCTGGAAGAGAAAGACGATAAGAAAAAGGTGGAGTTAGCTGGAATGGAGAAAAAAGAAAACGAAGTTGTTGCCAAAATATTTTCTCTGGTTGCTCAAAAGCTCCAGATGGACGTTAGTCAGATTGCGTATGCAGAGAGGGTAGGCCGTGAAAAACCAGACGCCGAGAAACCTCTGCCAGTTATAACGCTGTGATCGTTTGGTGTACCGATTTTACATTTTTGGCACATAAGTAGAGTACGTAATAGCATCGTGATAGTTTGCACTGCGTGGCAACGTCGCTCTTCAATGTTCAAAGATTCAAATTCATTGAATCATTGACCTAGTGATCCAATTCTAGTGTTCAAAAGACATGGCCAAAAATTGTATGGGCTTATACCCCAGATTGTACAGATATAAAACCTATGTCATTTAATAGTACTGATCTTCTATAAACAAAATTAAAAAGGTGCATATTGATCAGCAGTAGTGGACAAAAGTTATGAGGGTTTGAAAAAGTTGTTTTTCCACTATGGCTAAGGTATTTTATGTAGATTAATGTGTATATATTTGTGGAGCATTTAATATAAATAGTATTTAAGTTAAAGTTGTCTTTCCCTTGAATTGGTTACAAGGCATCTTGTTATATTGTCAGCAGTCACCACTGACACAGCTATTAGGTGATAACAGTGAAGGTAAATTAAGAACCTATTAGTCTCAAGATTTGACCATAACGTGAGAATATGGGGTAAATAATACCTCTCGTAAATATTTTAGTAAGAGGTACTTATTGAAACTAGAAGTAACCTGAAAAGTTAACCACTCCGATAAAAGAACATTCACATCAGGGGGCCTGATGCGTTCTCTCTATGTGATACCACAGTTAACACACGCTTGTAAAAGATCTATTTTCCTTAAGTATGTTACAATAATTAGTAGTATTAGTAATTAGTAGTAGTATTGTAGTTTACAATAATTTAGTGGAGCACTCGCGTGGCGCTACGACACTATAAAATATAAACGTATAAGCGAAAACATAAACACAATTCGAATCGAACGAACACCGAAAGAAATCCCGGTGCAAACGTCAAAGGGGAGGGATTATGGTATTGATAATTGACATTAGTCGGTGGTGTTGGCGGTAATAACGTGAAATAATCCTACTCGTAACTGAACTAATATCTATAAATTCAATCATAGATAGTTCAATTTATAGATAAGAAAACATACAAAAATTATGTTTTATTAGATTTAGGTTACGAATAATTTACAAGTATATTTTAGGCCCGCTATGCGTTTTTGATTTAATTTTTAATGCGTTTAGTTATTGGTTTTCCCTGTTCTGATCTTTGTTAATATTATATGGCAACATTAAAACGTGGTTTAGTAAAAATCAAACAGAATAACTTTTAATTATGATTATTTCTCCACTTCTGCTAAGGCATACAAAGTTATTCAAAATTCATAATTTTTATTTAAGTTCAAATTAACTGCAATCAATTTATGTTTGTACTCCTTTGCTCAAAATTAAAACTGTACTTTTTGACTTAATTACTTGACCGGTTTCGTTTTTATATAATCGTCAGCAAAGGGCATAACAAGTATATGGTTTCATTTATTGCATATTATGTCATATGTGGTTTCCGTACTGTATAAATAAACAAATAAAAATATAAATATCTTCCTTTTGGGCTTCGCCACAGTCAAGTAAAAAAGAGAAATAGCGACACGACCTTACGTGTCCGTATTGGCCATATCCAAATAAGAGACTTCGGAATTACGGATGGTTTTGAGTTACTTTTTTTTGACAAATCAAAGCAAAACAAAACACAACACGTCCGAAAGATAGACTTTGCTTAAACCATGTAAACAATATGGTGCGCCAAATGCTTGAGTTCCGACCTTCCGGCTTAGTTTATATAGTTTAGAGACTCAACTTTCCTGACACGTTTCGATGTATACAGAGTGAACCAACACGAGAGCGAGAACAAGATGTCGATGCACAACTTGGCGACTGTGTTCGGGCCGACGCTGCTACGGCCCAGCAGCTCAGGCGCGGGCAGCAAGCAGCGTACCGACCTATTGGCGGCCGGAACCGTGGACGCCATGGCGCAGGCCGGCATCCTGTACTGCCTGCTGCAGCAGCGCCAGCTGGCCGCGCAGCTGTCCAGCCACCACCGCGCGCCGCACTCGCTGCTTGACTAGCGACCCACTGTAGCGAGACGGTCACTAGACATTCATTCGTGTAAGTATTTAAATTTGAATTAAGAATCTTATATAAATTACATTAATTTCCACTTACTCAACTGTCTACTTTAGCGCAATATTGTCTAACTTGATTTTTGAGTGACCATTTGTATTAAAAGCTCCTAAGTAAATTTTGGTTGCAATGGAATTTGAACTTTGTTTGATTGAGTTTTGTAATCATTGAGTTTGTGATCCCAAAACTTGTTAATAAATATCCAAGATTCTAAATTCAAGTTTAAAGCGTTACCATCACAAGAGACGACATTTTTTCTTATTGATAATGTCTGTTACATTACTGCAACTCATAAGTGTTTTAACAGTTAAAGTACGATTTCTGTATCGCGGTATCACTCCATATTACGGGTCATACGTAGACGCGCTCAATAGCTAGTCTTGTGCATGTTAAGGCTCTACTATAAAAAGTACCCCGCCGCCCGCCTATATAATTTTTCATTTTGGCCGCTATTATAATAACTATCCCTGCGCCTATTACCTGAATAAGAGTACTGCTGGGATTTCCTTCCAACAAGAACTATGGGGTGATGTACTCGGGAGTTTTCTTATCTATGTATGAGTATTTTTAAACTCGAAATTACGATGCCGGTATATGCACTCCAAACAGATTGGTGAAATGCAATTAGTTGTTTACATTACTAATCCCGAAATGTATTGAATTAATTTAATAATTCCTAATATGTTATAGTATTACTACACGTGACCCACACACGCGCTATATTATGTATACCTCTGCCTAACCCTTCGGGGAATACAGACGTGATGTTATGTTGTGTAGTATTTAACGACAAATGAGGAGGTCAGGAACAAAAACTGACATTTACTCTTTTCTTTTGTCTCAGGAACCGAGAATAATGTAATATGGTATGCACGATTCGAATGTAAATGTTACTTTTTGTACAGAATACTCCTTATAAATGCCATTTTCTCGTGAAATAAACCACGGATTGAACAAAATCTGTTCAGAAATTCATAAAATTCAAGGTTTTGAGTCCGAATAAAAAAAAAACAATCGAGCCGGCTGCGTAAATGTCACTTTTTGTTCCTGACCTCCTCAAATAAAATACGTAGGTACCTACAGTTTTCGAGATGAGTTATGCTGATAATCCGCTCATTGATGCAATTTACCCGTTTCAATTGTGACAATGTACTTATTTAAACAACATCCGATTTATTCAACTGAATACATTCCATTAATTACGACAACAGACTGATCATAGATGTATCATAGAAGATATAACATTTACAAAAATTAGCAAGTATTTAATATGATGAAGTGGATGTATGTAGATAACACTTAAAACGGCTTTATCAGATGCCGTGTGATAAGTGGTTCAAATTGAAAATGTTAAATTAGAACGCGGTTGTGACGTGTGCAGCTGACACCGGCGCAGGGGCCGCACGGCTTGTTCAGCTCATGAACATGGAGTAATGATTGATTCAGAAAGATTAATGGTTTTAAGCAAGTATTATGATGGGACCGAAATAAATTTAATAATTTATGGTATTGAAATCATTAGCATAATTTGAAATAGACTGATACTAATAAAAATGTGAGCGGTAGTGTTTATTTTCAGCTTTGAGATTTGCATTTGCATTTTGGATTCAAAAAAGTTTTTTTTTAAATCAAATTTTCAATAATATTTTTAATACTATTGGGAATTTATAACATCATACAGTTATGGTACTAAAATAAATGGATGATGAATACTTGCATGTTTGCTTTAAAACTGAGAGAGATAATTAATGAAAAGAGTGACTCTTGAACAGTGGGATGATAAACAGTTAAAAACCAGCATCACAATCATTTTATTGGCCTATTTATTTAGTCACTTGTTGACCTGGCAGACAACACATTTTTATGTATTTGATAGCACATTGATCTCGGGTTGTATGATTTCTGAGTCATATTGAATACAAAATTAATAATACGGACGTAGTAAGAGCTGGTCCAGTTATATCATTTTACATGCTAGTCGTGTGTATGTTATTATTTAGAAGCTTTATGTTATATCAGCACCAATTTCTAGTACTTTTGTAAGTTCCCTGCAACAGTAGGTGTCACATAAAATCGATTACGATGACTAGTTTAAATAATGTAGGCGTTCTATTTCACAAATAGGCTTAGATGAATGGTGTTATATTAGTACTTAAATGGAAATTTTACCAAAAATAAAAATTCTTAGAACAATATTAATTTCATTTATATTAATTTGTGTTTATTTTGTTGCAAGACATTAATTAATTAACTTTTAATTTACGATAGTTTACGTTGTTGAGTAATATATTCAAGACTTAAGTTAAGAGACTCCACGTTTTTGTTTTTGTCATCTTGGAATACAATGTTCATTCTTCACCAAAGACCACTGTTTATCACATAATTTCTTCAAATATTATGCATGAATCAAAGTTCACAAATGTTTCCTTTTTAATTTACGTAGGAACTGAAGGTGTAGCTTGTACTTTTATTTATCATAGTGATTGTCACAAACTACCAACATTGTATTATACTTCTATCTTTACTTTGTATTTGTAAGTATACATTTATACACATTCTATAGTCCGTGATAAGTTTGATGCACACAAAATATCTGAGTGATTTTATTTGAAAATGTTACTTATTACTTTTCCAATATTATATTGTTTGTATAAGCACTTCTTTAAGTTGAGATCTTTTGTTGATACTTAAAATAATGATGATTAATGTAAGTCAGCAGGTTGTCTTTTACACTTATATTAAAATAAATTATATACCTACACTTAAAATTTTATTAATAACATTGTGCAATTATCAGTTGCTTTATTCATCACTTCATCAGAGAACACTGTTTATATGAACAAATAAGCACGTAAGCACATTGATTTGTCAGTCAGTCATTATAATATTTTACTACTATTAAGAATTATCTTTTTGTCAGACTGAGAATGTATGCCTGTGCTTGCTGTTGCCAAATTAACTGTTGCCAATTTTTATTCTTGATAATGATAGAGTAACATTTAAATATTCCCTCACAATTGATAGTTAATAGTTGGTCTCAAATACCTACATGTGGTTACAAAAACTTGACCTTCTTCACAAAGTGCAGTCAATGTTAGTTAGCTGCTAATGTAAGACATGTGAATTTATACCTTAATTTAATACATGTTACCTTGTAGCCTGTTTTATAATAAATATAAGTTTGCTATTTAATTACTTTACACCATAGTTATTACCAACCTAAATAATTGTTTATGGATTAGGGATTTTACATATAATCTAAGGTGAATACTGAGGCAAATTTATTGTTATACCTATACCTACTACACTTAATTTAACTCTACCTGGCCTATTTTAATATTTTGCTCTATATGCCTTCCAGTTTGTGTGAAAAATCTCTGCACCAGCAGCTGTATTATATAGTATTCCACAACTTGGTTATAATACCTAAACTTTGTATTTAATTTTTGTATATAAATGACACTAAAATGTAGTTACATAAATTTTGCAATAAAATGTATTTTTAATACACCTTTTGAGAGCATTTTATTTGCCACAACCAAACTCACAAACTGTATCAATTTTTAACTCAATACAGAACAAAATCAACATACTATACATATTAATTGTTTACACACACAATTAAAACATCTTTAGATAATTCACCACTAAGTAGACAACCATGGATGTAAAACATGTGTTTGTATGTAAATAAAACATGTCCGTGACTACCGTAGGACCACCAACGCCAATGGCTTCTATATTTGGTATATAATTAGTACTCAATTGGTACTAATTAGTACTCTAACAACAAAATTGGTACCTCAGTAGTTTTCGAGAAAATCGTATTTGAAGGTGGTCCTGCGGTAGTCACGCTCACTTCAGCAGGACCACCACCGGCGCCGAAACCGGGGGCATGCTACAGCTATTCTAAGTATACAAATAATTAGTACCCATAAATGTGATGAAACATTTGTATTTACCGAGAAATCAACGATGATAACTTTCGCGCGCTATTTCAGCAGGACCACGACTTTGAATGTTGATTCCAGGTTTCAGGAGCTTGTCGCTTCCCTCAAACCTACATAGAAAATTAGTACCCTGCAAAATAAAATTAGTACCCAACATTCAAAATTAGTACTCTAGTAGTTTACGAGACATACCATGCCATTGGTGGGGTGGCGGTAGTCACGGTGTTAAATTTTCATTTCAAGATTTCCCTATTAAAAACTGTGTTTTCTTCCCAATTTTTTACAAAAATTAGTACTCCTAAAGAAGTTATAGTGACCAAAAATTCAGATTCCTAAGTGGTGTATTTAAGAGAAATTAGCTTTCATTACTTTTCCATACTAAATATCTGCGTATAACCCGACCAAATTAAGTTGTCAATGGTATTGAGCTGTTTAGGAGATGTACACTCGTGCACATAAATGTATGGATGTCGGAATAGTATTAACAAGAGTTCAATATCTATAATTTCTATACCAACTGTAAGTACATATTAAGAAAAAAATAAAACCTATCGTTACCCATGGCCTGTGATACCTTTGTTAATGACGGGTAGGTAGGGTAATCAAATAATTGTTTTTCTGTATTGTAAGTACTTACCTTCTGTGTTGTTATATGAATATCATTAAAGAGCGATAGGTATTTCTTATTTATTTATTTCCTATTAATTTACCGTTGCTGCAAGCAGTACTAAGTATGTATTAAAAACCTAATTTACTGCAGTAACAATGTTGCTAATAATGTAAGTATAAAAGGATTACATAAGTAATAGGCATTATCTGTGGACCTTGGGTGTATCTTTATTTACCTATTCAATACCTATTTTGTTAAACCTAGGTTATGAAGTAGTAGGTGTATTATTAATCGAAAACAAGCATAATTCGAATAAGTTTTATTAATTATAGATCGAATCGTCGTTAATTCCGATCCAGCCTGTCCCTTGCTGCCCTCTCCCAGCGACGTCCCATGCCAAGGCTCCTACCCCGCAGGGGGTGCCCTTAGCGTGTTGTACAGTTCGATAAATCTAGGTATTGAGAAATTCAAAACTCGTTCAGTATAAGATTAGTGCTGTGTGATAACTGGACACCGAAATCGGTTAAACATGAATGTAGGTATTATGAAGGGTAACTTTTAATTAGAATCACAGGTCAAAGGTATCACAGGCCATGGGTAAAGATAGGTTTTTTTGCTTCTTAATATGTGTCTTTATAGGTACACAGTTGGTATAAAAATTATAGATATTGAACTATTGTTAATGCTATTCCAACATTCATAAATTTATGTGCACGAGTGTACATCTCCTAAACAGCTCAATACCATTGAAGACTTAATTTGGTCGAGTTATACGCCGAGATTTAGTATGGAAAAGTAATGAAAGCTAATTTCTCTTAAAATACTGTGGGAATACTACGTGTATCTAATAATTACTAGGGGGACGTAAGCTAAACTACGTAGTATACTTTAGAATGTAAATATATTTTATCAAGGAATTATACAACGGCAGGCCTTAGCTCTGCCTGTCTACCCATTAAACAAACTACCATCACTTTTTCTTTAGCATCTTATTTTAAACTTGCTTGACTGTTCGAGGCAAACCAACGATAATATATATCCAGCCAGTCAACATAAGGTTGACACATGCCGACAACCTCTACAATACACCACTTAAGAATCTGAATTTTTGGTCACCTATAACTTCTTTAGGAGTAGTAATTTTTGTATAAAATTGGGAAGAAAACACAGAGTTTTTAATAGGGAAATCTTGAAATGAAAATTTAACACCGTGACTACCGCCACCCCACCAATGGCATGGTATATCTCGTAAACTACTAGAGTACTAATTTTGAATGTTGGGTACTAATTTTATCTTGCAGGGTACTAATTTTCTATGTAGGTTTGAGGGAAGCGACAAGCTCCTGAAACCTGGGATCAACATTCAAAGTTGTGGTCCTGCTGAAATTGCGCGCGAAAGTTATCATCGTTGATTTCTCGGTAAATACAAATGTTTCAGTGCTGTTTTTTTTACGAAATGAATCACATTTATGGGTACTAATTATTTGTATACTTAGAATAGCTGTAGTATGCCCCTTGTTTCGGCGCCGGTGGTGGTCCTGCTGAAGTGAGCGTGACTACCGCAAGACCACCTTCAAATACGATTTCCTCGAAAACTACTAAGGTACCAATTTTGTTGTTTGAGTACTAATTAGTACCAATTGGGTACTAATTATTTACCAAATATGGAAGCGATTGGCGTTGGTGGTCCTGCGGTAGTCACGGACATAAATAAAACACAGGTTTTCTTAAATTTAGGTTATTTTATTATGCTCACTACATTACAGATGACAATGATGTTACAAAGAAATATCATGTAAGCTGAGAATTAATCTTAATTTTAAAAAGATTTTACACATACATGCTTATATCATTACTACATTAGACTTCAGTTTCTGTAATTAGGTACAAAAAAAGGATGTTTTGGTTTTGTCGGTCTTATCATCTTTGCACAATGGTCACAGCTAGTGTTTATCATAAAATCCTTTACAACTGTTTGCAAAAATACTTGAGACATACTATCACTGACAATTATATTATTTAACTTAGGTTTGCATGTAACGTCTGCAAAAGAACATCCATTGTAGTCATTTTCAAATTTCTCTCAGAGAAATATATCAATAGTGCTATAACTAATACGACAATTGAAGCTACTGATCTTGAGGTATGGGATATATAAAATGTTATGATAAGCAAACCAACATACAATGCTATTCTTTTATAAGTATTTGTTAAAATATTTTGTTTCAGTTCATTGTCAACACACATGCTAAACCACAGCACATTAGTTGACTCACATGATGTACAGTTCGAGGATCCCTCACCCTTACAGGTTTTGCATGAGGATTCACATTCATTACAACTATAGGAACCTTCTGTATTGCTACAATATTGATGAAGCTCACAAACAGTTGATGCACATTCATCTATGTCTACACACATACCAGATTGTAATTGCCAGCCTGAGTTACAGGCTTCACAAGCAGCTGCACCATCACCACTACATCCATCACAAGCTTTGTGGCATACTTTACAAGAACCAACACTAGTTTTGTAGAAGCTCTTAGCACATTCATCACACAGTCTTCCTGTGTAACCCTTTTTACAGATACATGTACCATTTCCTTTACGAGTGCCGGCACCATCACATTTGCCATGTCCAGCACACACTTTACTGTTCCCATCCTGTGGACAAGCTGTACATGAATCGCCGTAATGATTACTGGGACAACAGTATTGAAGAGTCTCAATGCACAGCCATGTGTACAAATCTAAAGAAACTGAATCTTTGTTGAACCACCACCTTTCTAGAACTTGCTCAGATTCTTCTGCGATAGCATAACATGCATCTTGATGTGTTGTTAACTCTGAACACAAACCTTCTTGTATTTCCACCAAACGAATCTCACTGCGTGAATATGATTTTAACTTAGCTTCTTCCCAAGCTGCATCTCCACCTTCATACTTTCCTCTGGAAGTTTGACCAAGCCAATGGTTAAAAGAATCCGTTAATATTTTACAGCGTCGACATTCAGTCAGTTTGTGAGCCCCATTGAAATCGCGAGAAGTTATTTTTTTACTACCTATGAATTCAAAAAACAAAAACAATAAAAGACAAGATATCTTTGAGATCCCATACCTCCACATAATTATAGTATAAGTTTCATTAACAAAATGTGATTTAAGTGTAAGTGGATGTGAGTTAGTAAATAATTATATTTTCTAAATATTAAGAAATAACAAATCCTAACCTAAAAAAAAAAACTAAATGTCAAGGAATAGGAATCACAGGAATTGTGGCCATTGTGGCATTGACAGTTGACAGAAAGGCTACATTCCGAATTACGTCGTAATCACTCAGCGCTCACTCACATAAAATTCTATCTTGCGTTCCGATTTAGATATCACGAATAAGACAGCTAAGAGCTGTCAACAATTCGGAACGCTCGTGAACGCGATCACAGTGCTCGCTCAACGTCAACCCCAAACCTTGCACAAGAAAGACCTCAGAACACTGAACAATAACTAAAGCAAAAACCTCAGAACAATAACTAAAGCATAGAAGAAAGGCTAAAATAAAAATTCAGTAACTGCCTTTAGTCTCATTCTATCATATGGCAAGAAAAATGATGTTAGAATGAGATTAATGATTCGCACTTTGTTTTACTTTTTTTGGCTTGTCACAAGATGTTCTGTCATTTTGGTTATATTGGTTATAATAAAACCCGCCCAAATTAGGTAGTACTTTGCTTCAAAAAGTGACAGTTCGGTCGTTGAACAATTTGACTTGTTCGCGTGTTCATTGTTCATGAGTTTGTAGTAAACTCCCATGGTTACATGATATTTTTATATTAATTCCGTTGTTAGATTGCACGAATTCTTTTTATACATACATAGTGAGTGTGCGGACTCTGTGGTATAATGTCATGTGTGCTTGGGGGCTGCAAGTCCCATTATTTACGAAAAGAAAATAACCAACAACTATTGACTTTCCATCGGTAAGTTTTTGTCAAATTATTTGTCTAATGCGAGCTGATAATGGATTAGAAATATAAAACAAGGTTTGCTGAATCACTTTGTAGTGGAAAGCAATCGTAATAACAATTTCAGTAGAAGTTTTAGCGACTATTCAGAAATTTCTTTGAGGTTATCATAAATATGCATAGTGACGTATATAATATTGTCGATACTTTTATTTTACAGATTTACTAAAGATGATGTGAAAAAAAAATATGGGTAAATCGCATTGGTAGAAGAAATTGAACTCCAAAAAAGCATAGTCACATTTGCTCCAAGCATTTTACTTTGGATTCATTTATGTTTACAATGAAACTGCAAAATGGAGACGACTTCGATATTTAAAGATATTAATATCATGACGGTACCTTGTCAATATATCTATGAAAACATCATATACACGGCAATCGGCACCACTGTATAATTTAAAATTGTTTAAATCTTATTGCATAATAACTGTGAAACTACTGGGAGAAGACACTGATTCCAGTAACACAGGTTACAACCTAGTGCAGGAGTCAGGGTTTCCATATATAAATGTAACATACTTTTATGTCAATAAATATTATTATTATTATTATTTCCTTTATTTCATTATTTACATATAAATTACATTTTTAAATATTAGAATATAAAAAACATAAAAATATTTAAAAATATAAAAATAGTAGCCCACCGGTATCGGGAACAGGGTCCAAGCTACCGGCGGTCAGGGCTCCAGAGAGAGGAACCTCCTAACAATGCGAGCCGTGTCCAGAAGTACCGCTTTCTGAATCAAGCCCTTGATCCAGCTGCCCAACGAGAGCCTCCTCAGGTGTTGGTCGAGGCTCTTGGCTATTAAGCCATTGGCTGTCACGACTATCGGCACAATGATCGCTGAGTCCACATCCCACATGTCGACAACCTCGCGAGCCAAGTCTAGATACTTGATTTGTTTATCTTTCTCGGCTTTCACGAGGTTCCCGTCATGCGGGGCCGTTATGTCAACAATCATTGCGCGCCGCTCTAATCGATCCACCACCACTATATCAGGCTTATTGGCAACAATAGTCCTGTCAGTGATGATGGATCGATCCCAGTACAATGTGATATGTCCATTTTCGAGAACTGGGTCGGGCACATACCTGTAGTACGGCACTTCCGATTCTACAAGGCTGTATTTCAGAGCAAGTTGCTGATGGATAATCCTGGCTACAAGGTTGTGTCTATGCAAGTACTCTTCGTTAGCTAGACGAGAACATCCGGAGATAATATGTCTGATGGACTCACCCGGACGATGGCATGCCCGACACACGTCAACCGTCCCGTCCTTCATAATATGTCTCCGGTAGTTATTCGTTAAGATAACTTCGTCCATAATTGCACAGACAAAACCTTCGGTTTCTCCAAAGAGGTCACCGAAACGCAGCCAGGCTACGGACGCTAGTTGGTCTACATCGGGCCCATGTAGGGCCTGAAAAAAGCGTCCGTGAAGCTCCTTACTCTGCCATACTTCCATGCGATCATTAGTGTCAAGCACTACTGGTTTGCGCCAGTTCTCTTTAGCTAAGGAGAGCGGGGTGAGGCCCTTGTCCACTTTGACCACATCCGTATGCATCCCCACGTCGGCTTCTAAGAAATATTCCCTAAGACTGCATATCTCGCGATTGTGGAGGGTCTTAGCATTTAAAAAGCCTCGACCTCCACACTTTCGCGGGATATACAGTCTCATTACCGATGATCGTGGGTGATGCATTCGATTTGCAGTCAGCAGTGTACGGACCTTCATATCCAGGGCGTCGAGTTCGGTCTGAGTCCATTTGAGTATGCCGAAAGAGTACATCAAAACCGGCATGACCCAACCGTTAAAGGCGCGCACCTTGTTTCCGCCTGATAAAAGACTATTAAATACTTTTTTCAGGCGGCCAAAGAAGCGCTCCTTTAACGACTGCTTCATGTCAATACCATTGATGCCCAACGCTTCCGACATACCCAAATACTTATAGGTGTCGGATGCGGAGAGGGCTCTAAGGTTTATGGAATACGAGAGTTGGGTTCCGACGGATTCCACAATCTCCCCTCGCTTTACATGCATGACCGCACATTTGTCCACACCAAATTCCATCCTGATGGCGCTACTGAAAGTTTCAGTTACTTTCAGTAGCTCCATCAGTTGCAAATTGTTGGGGGCAAAGAGTTTTAGGTCATCCATGTAGAGGAGGTGAGATATAACCTGACCACCTCTCCTCAGCCGATAGCCTAGACCTGAATCCTCCAACAGTGTGCTTAGAGGATTCAAGGCTAAGCAGAACCAAAGCGGACTCAAACTATCACCCTGAAATATGCCTCGCTCGATCCTTATCGGTTCGTTATCTCTCTGGATATTTCGACATCCTGGATAGTGAAGGATCGTTCTCCATTGCCCCATACATGACTTCAGGAAGGTGCGCAGAGTTGCATCTACTTTATACAACTCCAGCACCCTCACAAGCCATGTGTGTGGCACCGAGTCATACGCCTTCTTGTAATCTATCCAACATGTCGACAGATCCTTTCGGGAACGACGAACCTGTTGGCTAATGGCCATATCAATGAGGAGTAGCTCCTTAGTACCACGGGACCCGTTCCTACATCCATTTTGATAAGGAGACATGATGGAGTTGGTGTCTATATGTTTGTTAATTTTAGCTCTCAAAATGGATGTAAGAACTTTATAGACCGTCGGTAAACACGTGATCGGCCTATAATTTTTGGGTTCCGCAGTACTACCTGATTTATGGAGCAGGTGGGTAACTCCTGTTGTTAGGAACTGGGGTAGCGAACCAGATTCTATAGCAACCTGGTACTGAGCCGCCAAGCGAGCGTGCGACCTACCAAACCATTTGATCCAGAAGTTCTGCAGTCCGTCCGGCCCTGGAGACTTCCAATTAGGCAGCGGACGGACTGCACGAGTTACATCTTGGGGACAGATGGAAATAGCCCCCATTTCTGGTATTGGATCGCAGGCTCGCTCGACTTCCCGACCCCAATCACCTTCGGTGTGACTGACAGGCACCGACCAGATATTGCGCCAGAAAGAACACATGGCATCATCATCCGGCAGGCACGTGTCAGCCACACCTTGATCCGGTCGCTCCCAACCCCTATAAACCCACCTTTCATCGCGCTGGAAGGTGCGATTCTGAGTGTATCGCTCCACTCGCCGCTTATACCGACGAATACGGTTCGCCCATGCATACACGTTCTGCTTCAGGAAGTCGATGCGCTCTGTGACACAGGACATGTAGTCCTGAGGGCTGATATTAGTCCCTGCGAACGCGCGTCTCACAAAGCGCATCACTCTAGGGCGAGTATTGCCCTCCCTGAAGCAGATTAGTTTGCCGATGAGTGCTCTGGCCCCACCAATACGGCGCTCAATTCTGCACTGCCAAGCTGGTACGGCTGGTTTCGGTCGTGTAGGTCTAGAATCATTAGCAAATTTGATGTGAGCTACACGACATGCCGCTACAGCCGCGCAGTACAGGATCGAATGTGTATCGGTGAGGTCTACGCAGTCATCAAAATAATTTGACAACTGCGCATCCAGTGCCGCCACCAGCACCCTGTTTTTGTTATGCATGGGTAAACGAGGTAACCGTGGTCTAAGTTCGGGCGATATGAACCGATATTCTCGAATCACATCCTCCAAAGCACTCCTCAATTCATCATTGCACTGGGTACTTACGTTTGTAGCCCTATCATCACTCTCCTCGTCTGCTTGACTTGTGTTAGACTGTGGTAGTACTACCACAGTTTGCGACGGGGGGGCGATGACATGACTACTCTGCATTTCATTTCGCAGGCGATCAAGTACAGTGTCATCCAACATATGATTACGTTGGATGACCCGCACCTGATCCGACAGTCGTTGTGCCGACACGTTGACAGCTGGCTCAAGCACCTGAAAAAGAGAGAGCATCCGAACACGGTACGCGGTCAGATTGTTTCCCCCCTCTGTAGCCCCATAGTATGAGCGCATGTTTTCGTTGATGGATCGCGTCCATCTCATGCGCTGCACACTTCCGCCGGGAGCTGGGACCCTATCAGAGGCCGGTGGGCCTCGAGGTCCTAAACCGTCCGGCGGCCGGTGTCCTCCACGTCGACGAACAGGTGGTGGCGTCGTGGGCGGGGAGAAATACTCGTCGCTCGAGCTCGACGCAACTACCGCGGCCGGTGTCGTCACAGCGCTCACAGTGTGGCTGGATACCGGCGGCGGCGAGGCGGAGCTGAGCGAAGAGTCCGGAGGTGGTGGGTGTGCTCGTCTTTTAGCAGATCTTGTCAACATCATTTCATTTTCTTAATATTTTTTTCATTGTTATTTGGAGGTGACAACTGTCATGTCACCTCCAAATCGGTAGTTTTTGATTTATTTTATTTCATTTTTGATTATTATGGTCTCTTCTTTGGTGTATCGATGATGTAGATGATAAGGTTTTGATTTATAAAGAAAAACTATGGTAAAAATGGGTCAGAATCACATTCCTTGTTTTAAATAAAAATATTGAAAATGAGACATTTTGTTGACACGGTGGTGTTGCTATTTTATTATTATTATTATTAATATACGTATAGAAAAATCTTTAAAAAAAAACTAAAAATATTTTTAGTAAAAGAGGTGAAAGACACAATTAGTTCAACCAGGTTTCAGGCTGGCTAAACTAGACTCATCTTTCATGGAGTACTGTTTGAAATGTTACAATAAAATACCTCCCCATACACTTAAACTGAATAAAATGAAATTTAAATCTTGTATAAAACGCACACTATGCAGCCAAGCATATTATAAGTTAAAGGATTACATCGCTAATAAAAATGCTTGGCTCAATTTGGACCTGCTCCAAAAGGGCGCATAAACTAAATGAGTAGCATTTGAAACTAGTGTTGAAGCTGCTGAAGATTCTTAAAACTATCTTTGCATTGTATAAATTCAAGCTCTCAGTATTGTATAATTGCATAGCACATGTGTGAGCGCTGTATGTACCTACTATAAAGTTACCATTTAATAGGTTCGTCTTTCATTGACTTGAATGTGCCCTTGCAATATACAAAGCTAAAGCTATATCTGATTGGAAATTATTATTGTTATTCCAAACATGATTTTATACCTACTACATATACTTCTTATTTTTTTAAATTTACAGACTTACAAGTTAAAGTTAATGTAGGTCTGCACTTATGAACCTCGACTGACTCGACCTATTCTACTTAAAATGTCGTCCATTACAATTTAACCTTAGAGCTTAAGCTGTCCTGCCAGGGTCGCAAATTGTTCGAAAGAGTTACCGTGGCCTTGGCGCACAGGCAACTGAAGGAACACGGGTGGGTTTTAGTCAGTAAGAGTCCGACACGGCCTTCCGCTCCGCCCAGAGCGGGAGAGGTCATTTGATGATTTCCAACCCAAAAAAAAAATGAGCTTAAGCTGTAACAAATAGTCGAATTTTAAAAGAGATTAATTTTCCCGTAAAATTTGTTGATTTATTTGAATATTAATAATATCCCTGTGCTCATTCATTCACGATTTTTGCTATAATTTATATATTTCAAGAAAGTTTAATATTTATCCCATCATTCCACATTCATTTTGGCAATTAATGCATGTCATCGATAAATTTATCGACGTTGAAAGTGCGTGAGTCACATCATTAGTCAGAATAAAATTAGTGACAACCTACAAAATTTCGAAATGTCGTTTGTACGCGTGTCCTTCTCTAACATATCAGCAGCCTCCTTACGTCAAAGTGAACCAAATATATTGAGTTCAGTTGCTATTTTAGCCTTCCTTCTATGCTTTAGTTATTATTCTGAGAGAAAGACCGACTGGTTTTTTTTTTTTTAAATGGACGTTCTACTCTTTAGGGGCGGAGTAGTAGGAGTTGCAGTATACGCTTAAGGGCACTATGAGCAGTAAACAAAAAAAATATTTAAAAAAATTGTGCCCGTAAATTTTTCAGAAAATTATGTTTCCGGAAATCTACCTATTGTAAATTATTTGTTTTTTTCCTAATTATTTGTTTCGATTTTTATTCATCGAAACAAATAATTTTGTCCAGCTAGCTTGTTCTACGCGAACCATAGTACGTCGACTACGCCTACGTGCGGCGTAGGACCATGCTTCTCAGAACCTAAATGTTTGGTCAAGGTTAACCCAATACTACACTAAAATAGGTAGATTTCCGGAAACATAATTTTCTGAAAAATTTACGGGCACAATTTTATTAAATATTTTTTTTGTTTGTTGCTCATAGTGCCCTTAAGCGTATATGAGGCTATTAAGCATAGATATGAGGGTCTTAATACTTTTTTGAAGATCATTGGTCGTTTGAGCAGGTATAGTCAAATAAAAACATAATATAGGTATTTTTAAAAAAAAATATTTAATAGTTTATCTATAAATGTAACTATAAAATCTAATAACAGATACATAAAAATACTTAATAACTAAATCTATCACTCATTATCATCACTATCATCAGATGAATCATCCATTGAATAGTCATGATCATGAGTGGCAGAACTATGGAAACTAGAATAAATATTAACATTTTGTTCCTTACATCTAGGTTGAACTATTAAATCTAGGACTTCGATATGGAACGAACCTAATTTCTTCCGGGGAACTTCTCTTAAACCATTTATTACAGGGTCAGATGTTATCAATAACATATTAAGTAAATCTCTATTCGTAGCAATTCGCGATCGTTTTCGTGTGTTGTGTTCACGAAATCTTCTGCAGTCCATACTCCGAGCTTCCTGTGCTTCCTCGGATAGCTGGACGATAGGCAGAAGTGATGATTTAATTACATCACCACTGTGCAGAAGTATTTTGTGAACAGTTGCGGGCATATTATACCATGGATAGAGATTTACGTAAAGTTGTCTGGTTTCTTGAGCTAAGGTTTAAATTTTTTCAATATTTATATCATATTCTGATGATAAAGCACGAAGCGGTATGGCAATTTTTGTATAAGTGAAACATCTAAGCCTGTAATATCGGCACTTGCCACGGGATTTTCAAAAAATCTTCGCGCTGTGTTTCCGTCATTAGTGTTACCGAACCCGGGTTTTGGTTTGTCTACAATCAAGCCCATCTCGCTTATAAAACGTCTTTTAATGTCATCTGAATGTTGCTTCACACTAGCTTTGTCTTCGGTTGATCTAAGTTGCCATTTTTTTTACAATAAGTCGATAGCTAATGTGAAGCAAGCATTCAAAGCACCTAATCCAAGCGTGCAACGTACAGTGTTGCCAGACGACCGTCTCGCGTTCTCCCCAAACCTTCACCAAAATCCCCCCAAAATTTAGGTTTTGAAGAAAAAATCCCCCACAAATGGCAAAATATTAATTTAAGAATGAAATACAATTTTATACTATTTCAGCAACAGTTTACTCCTCAAACGTTCGCCGAAATCCCCCCAAAATTCAAATTGAAGAAAAAATCCCCCACAAATGGCTAACTATTTATTTATTTATGAAATACAATTTTATATATTTCAGCAATAGCTTCCATTACTTTGTATTTTTGTTAAAGCTTTTAGAATATTTATTTATTTAATTGTTTGCCTGAAGATTTTAATAACTTGTGTTGGTAATATTTTCCTTCGTGTCATGGATCAAAATCATAAATTAGAAACAGCCGGAAGCTGTAAAAACGTAATTGTTATCAATTACGTTTTTACAGCTTCCGGCTCCCGGCTGCGCAAAATGTCTTTTGAAACTACCGATTTAATCATCACGGCTAGCCGCGGCTTTACCCGGACTACAGTCTTGGAAATAAAAATCCCCCAATTCCCTCCAAACCCAAAATTTTCCCTCCAAATATCCCCCCAAAAATATTGTCCCCCCATAACTTTAAAATACCCCCAAATTTGGGGGGATTCCCCCCAGTCTGGCATCATTGGCAACGTAGACAAACCAAAACCAAGATTATCTTCATTCGCCGTAAACTCTTTTGACAAATCATTCATCATCGATGGCGTTGCCCCACAAATAAAACATTTCTGTGAAGAAGAAGTTTCGGTCGGAGTGTTGCAAACCTTCCCGTAAATCACTGTCAAAAGCATTACATGTGTGACAGATACCTCGGTCTCCATCACCTTGCTTGTTGTCGGCAATAAAGCATTTATCTCTTTTATAACCTTATTGGTTTCGGTTAGCGTAAAATCTTTGGTTTCCATATAAAAGATAAACTTTATTGGGCAACAATACATTGTAGAGGAGGGCCGAGGATTCTGACACACAATATTACCTTTTTCGTCTTGCAATTGATGGGGAACGAATGAAAATACAACCAAAAACTCATCACTGTCATCAGTTGGTGAATTTTTGTTTGTACAAACTATGACCGGAACTTCCGTCACAACCCTACTTACTGGTTAATGTGAATGATGTGCAAGGTAACAGACACAGAACATATCGTCGCTGTGATATCAAAATGTCGTATTGTTTAAGTACCTGTTTCAGGAAACACAAAAAACTGTTTTTTTTTATAGTACTGTGTAAAAAGTAACTTTTTTTTTTGGGAAATTGCATAATTTTACGGTGTCTATTCAACTATAATATCCTTAAAAACAGATTGTAACTGGTACCTAGAAATTTGCAAACATACGACCTTTTGCCTTTTTTTTATATATAAAAACCAAACATACGACATTTTGATTGTCTTTACGACATATTGACTGATAACTTTTGATAGAAAGACGTTTTGATATCCAAACATGCGACATTTTGAATGTCTTTACGACATATTGACTAATAACTTTTGATAGAAAGACGTTTTACTGTCTCTAAATTAAAGAAATAAAAAACAAACTCCACATTCAAAATTATTATAATACTCAAAAATAATCACCCAAGTACAAAAACTAGACTTAACTAGAATTTCAAACTTAAAAATGGTCTTTTAATAAATACTAACAATTGCTTTTTCAACATTACATAATTGTAATAATCAGCCTCATTTCTAAAAAAATTAAAAATCTAAAATTACCAGCCTCCATTTTTTTAGACCTTATTAAATATTCTCGTGTTTAAATTTAGCTAACAAAATTGAAATTGCAAACTGTTTTAAACTCAAAAACATGGTCAATAAATTCAGACTAAAAAAGTATTATGCCTCTATTTGGCCTTAATTGCTTAATTAATCTTAATCAGCCTCATTTAAAAAAAAACTTATTACAAAACCTTGTAAAGACTTAAAAATACTCAAAATAAACGGATTCTTTAAATTCAATAACAAAATATTAGGTAAATCCTTTAATTAGTTTAAATGCCATTTAAAAAAAACCTTTATACTTAAAATTAATTATAACTTTTCGGACGGAGAGAAGCTAAGTCGACTAAATTTATATACTGTTACTAATTCCTGAACAGTCGACTAAGTATACCTTTCAAACAACATTAATATGGGCAGTTTCATCTTTGTTTAAAAATTATATGTTCTTGATATGAGGACAAGATGATTGATTTTGGCATGCATGAGGTAGGGTATCATAATAAGAATGGTAATTTTCGTGAAGTAAAGTTTTCAGGTCTTGTAAATCTTGAAACTTGCGAAGATCAATATTTTTCTTGGAATTGTAGAGTGCAGGCAGTGTGATGTTTGGATTTGGCAATCTCGTTCTTCGGGGCAAAAGAGTCCAATCGTCATCGTACATAATTTTATATTCAATGGAGCCATTAGGATTATATTTTAAGCAACGAATGTCGTTCACAATATTATCACCAGCCCTGTGACCAGGTCGTATACTTGAGTAATATTGTAGTTTAGAATAATCCTTGAAAAAATTGTAGTTAAGACTGTGTACTTCGTATGGACCTGGATTCTTTCTGGCTGATTCTATTATGCCGACATATTCAGCAGGAATATAAATACAATCTTTCTTCTGAATTTTTCTTTCAATGACGCTGTGCTCTGAATCTACCTCCATAAAGGTATGCCCATGTTCTAAATATTTGTGCTCAATAACTATTCCAAGTTTAACAGCACAGTGTAAGATTGCATTTGCAACTACTTGGTTCCGATTTTGATAGCAGCAGCCATCGGACCATAACACAATTTTAGACAAATAGGTTTCGGATCTTTGAAATTCTGTATTAATAAGGTCACTGTATAGAGACGCAAATGCTTCTGCTTCTAGCCCACCATTCACTTCATCCCACAAGTAGCACCTGCCATGTCGCGTCACAAGATCATACGAAGTAAAATTGTGAAGTTTTAATTTGGTCTTGTAATACGCTTTGGACACATTCAGTTTTGGTGCCAATAAAACTGCTTGAACATCCACACAATATACTTTCATAGTATTGTCAATTTCCGCAAGACGTTTGTCATTTGATTTTTCGTTTCTGCCCATGGTCTTCCTCAAAATGTGTGAATCATAAGTACTTTGATCCACTCTGGACTGAGTAAATGCAAAACAAGTATCACATTGATCTTTGCGGTTTTGAAACAAAGTTATGTTTTTTTCTTTAGTTCTTGTACAAAGTGAGTCCATGAAAATTGTTTAATATTGTCTTCAACAGCTTGTTTTTGGTAAAAGCTGTAAAGTTCTGGCAATGATGACCAATTAGGTTCCAGATAAATCTTTGTTGAATTTGCACGACAGTAGTGCGATTCCATTTTTGGCAAGGCATCTAAGAACGATTCTAGATGATTTTGACGTTCAGTATGCGTTTGCAGTGGACGTGGTGCCGCTAGGTTAGGAATTCCACTATCGTTGCTCGTGGACCACATTCTTACACTTTTTTCACCCAGATCAAATGTGTTTAGAAACATTTGTTTGCAGACACGAAATTTTTGCTCATCGACTCGCAAGTAATAATTAAAAGTAATATTTCTACGAGAGCTGTCATTATTCAGCCTTCTAGACGTTGGTGATACTTTGGTAACTAAACTTGCTATATAAACTTTCCTTTGTTCCCAATTTAAGTTTTTCCAAAAGTTGATATGAAGTTTTTTTCTTGCATCTTCTGTCAACTTTCTACAATCGAATTTTGCGGATTTACAGTTACAAGCACTCTTCATTTCTCTAGCAGGTTTGGAATTAGTTTGAGTCCATTTACCTGCTTCCTTTTTTATCCCTTTATACGTTTTACCTTGCATACGCCTCAACTTTTGTCGGTTTCTGTCCCATTGAGGTTGTCTTCTGATACCACGTCTTTTTTTTGCTAACGGAATATTTTCCGATTCAGATTCACAAGCTGTGAAAGACTCCTCATGATCTGGTTCATAATCATAGTCTTGATCATCATCACTGCAATTTAATTCTAAATCTTGTTGCACTGTTTCTGATATTGAGCTGGATGTATCGTTTATATCGTGGTTCCGAAATTCACCAGTTTTTTCGTCTAGGAAATATAATGAAGAAATTAAAGGAGATGAGCTATAACAAGGTGCGTTTTGAATATTTTCAGCAGTAATTTCATTTAAAATGGACTCCTCCTTATGTTCACCATAGTTAAAGCTTGATTCTAGTGTCATTGTCGGTCCTTTTGAGGTGGATGAGGTGGCTATATTATCCAGAGTCAAACTCAAATTTTGGAGTTCTGTTTCATTTAGAAAATGTGAGCTCAAAGTAGATGGACTGGAACAAGGTGATTTTTCGATAACAGCTATCGTTTCCTGTACTAAGGTTTCCGTCGTAGTTTCATCTTCATTATTCAAATCTACTGTTTGTTGTGGTAGTTTGGCTATTAAATTAGATGAGGTAGGTGTAGTGGACATGATCAAATCAGATTCAAAGGTACATACAGCAGTAGTAGGCTCGATTATAGCTGGACTGGAACAAAGTGGTTTTGGAATAACATTTGCTTCCTGTACACAGTCAAACATTGTTTCATCTTGATCATTCGAATCTGCTTCATCATCAAGACGGCTATTATGCATCATATTGTTATCACTGATACCTGTTAACTTGAGTGCTCTTTGGAGAAGATCTGCTCCTCTGCCACGCCTCTTCATTGTAGTCACGACTCTGACCTGTGAATGAAATTTTAAAATTGAATACTTTACTACAACACCAAAAACAGATAAATACAAGAACAATAACTTATTTGCAACAAGCAGCCTTATGATATTATTCCATTTGCCTGCAAATTACGTTCTAATGTAAACTCGGACACTATAAACAAAAATGGACCAAAACTATAAACAAAAATGGTTAATTGCCCTCTAAGCTGCGGAAGTTTGATGACAGTCACCCTGTGTACAACTACTACCCTCCTTGTCAAAAATCGGCTTAGGTAATCTTATAATAGAAACACGAAAATTAAAAGTCAAAACCTCTTATGTGTGAAAAAAAACATACGCCTTATTGACAATTCGTCATTCTAATACGATTTAATTTAAATATTATACAAAAAACATAAATAAACAGTCATTAATACTATTCAATTTAACTATTTCATTTAGTACTTTAGTCATTTAGCCGGTAACAACACTAAAGTTACAAAAACAATTTGACGGTTGAGGTTTTTGAATGTCCGCTATTATTATGTTTTGTATAAACCACTGGTCTTATGTATTTACTGTAATAAGCATATTAAAATAACTTACCTCGTTATTGTGGATGAAAACACCTTGTTTTTCTATTGTTTTAAGTACTACTTTATGCACTGTACACTTTTTGAAACTTTTCACGGTTACCGCAGGCAAACGTCAAAATATCTTATCTGTCAAAATTATTAATCAAGAAGTCGTATGTTAAACATAAGATAATTTGAAAAAGTCATTTAAAATAAGACTTTTTAACTAGAGCCGTAAAGTCCATATTCGTAAAACACGACGACATATGATATTTTGACACATTGAAGATTACGTTTCAAACAACGCATCACAGCTATTAAAAAAAAACAATAAAAAAACATACGTCATTTTGATATCACAGCGACGATATATACCCTGACGGGAAGAATGAAGACTTCATAGAAAATAAATGCCAACAGCTTGCGACCCTAGCGCGCCAGTATCTGATCCATGAAACTACATTTCGCGCGAGATTTTGAAACGGATGATATTATTTCATTTAAGATGGATAATTTATTAGATGTATCATGAAAACTAAAGGGAAATTCCGGTATTTATATTGAATATGAACAGAATTTCAGTTTGTTTTCATGATACATCTAATACAATATGTTTATGGAAAGGTATTTTAAATAAAAGGAACGTGTAAGCGTTTTTTAAAATATTTATTTTTCGTTTCATAGCTTTTTTTGAAGCTTCGTCGGTAAAATGTCTATTTTTTAAAATACAGTGTCGTTTTAAACATATACATATTGTAGAAATAATTACATGCATTTTATTTTTATCATAATGCTCGGAACAATCAAGCAACCACTCGAAATTTAATTGTCTTCTTAAAATTTCTATAAGTTTAGTTTTTATTTTTATTTTAGACCCATGCTCATCCAAAAATGTATTAACAATTGTTGCAGCAATCTCCACTGTCTCAGTAAATGTTTTATTAACATAATGTAGACTGTTGCGCATACAATTGTATTCTTTAAAACTAGTGAATAAATGACTTACCTCAGTGTTCTGGTCTGCAAGCATTGTGATTTTGCACTGATGGCAAATGGGTCCTAATTTTTTTATCATAAAACCACACACATATGCGCATGCTTGCAGTTCTCCAGAACACTGAGGTATTACAGTGTTAGATGCTTCTACACCTTCTGTTACATCAAATGTTTCAACAGCTACATTCGTTTCTTTATGAGGGTTTACTTGTGTTAAAAAAGATTTTAAATCATTTAATAAGACATTATTGTCTTCTTTACAGTTTTTATTTTTACTGCTATGCAATAAATTGTTAATCATGGAGGTTTTGAGAGCTGCAACAAATTGTATGGTGTTTGGGTTAGGGTTGCATCCACAATTGCTGCGGATGCAACCAAAACAATTTTCTAATGGGTCTTGATTGAGTCTGCGTGTTGATAAACTTTTTATATTAAAATTTCTTTCTAAATTTAAAAATAGACGCTCTACTGCATTCAGTGTTCGTATAAAACCTTCTTGCGAAGGCGGCTTGCATCTGGCCCCAATAAATTCTAATTGTTGGAACATAGTTTTCATTTCTTTAAAATAATTTAAATGTGGACTTCTTCGAGTAAAATTTGTAAGGAATTTTTTTCCCCTTTTCTGATCTGGCGTATCGCCGTTTAAGGTGTCGAACAGCTGGTCTATTTTTTCTATCAGCATGGCTGTCGTCGTTGCTTCTTGTGGCAGTTCATCTGGAAGGTAAACAGTTATTTTAATTCAATTGTGAAAGGTTAGGAAAACTTAAATAAAAGTCAAGAGAAAGAAAGGCAAATTTCAGTAAAAAATTATTATTATGCAAAATGTTAAAACTCTAACAATTACACCTAATGTAATATTTATATTACAATTCGGGTGTGCGGTGTTCGTAATTCTGATCGTCCTACGTGGCTTAAATATACCATCATAAGTTTCTACAAGGATTTATTAATTATAATATTCAAGATACAAGGAGATTATATATTCCATAAAGCCCTTTCTATACACCTGACAAAGTATATGCAAAATTTTAGGATGATCGGTTCAGTGGTTTAGGCGTGAAAAGGTAACAAACAAACCAACTCACTTTCGAATTTATAATATTATAGTTAGGATGACAGGTTTACCAACTTACTGTTTGCAATCTTCGCTAGCATTCCTGCAGCAACTGAGTGGCTGAATACTTGGCAAGCTAAGCTGACCTTCATCTTTTGCTTAAAATTTGGTTCAATATGCTGCTTGGTTAAAGCAGGTGCGAAGACAAAATTTTGATTTGTACTGTCTTTTTCGTAGAATTCTTTTATGTGGCTCCACTTGGCTATACCTATAATAATAAACATGTTAAATTTCTTAGAAATAATGTCAGAAATAATAATAAAAAATATACTTATTTGAGTCTATATCAATTTCCAAGGCCCTTGGGTGTTTATATTAATCTGATGATCACCCGCGCAGTGGATTGCTCAAGATACGATAAATCTTAAGAAGTCTGAATTGCAATCATCTGATCAATCAACCAGTTTGAATTTATCGCATGTCATACCTAATTATTATTTATGACTAGCTAGTGGTAGGCATACGTTGCAATACCTTTTTTTTCAAACCACCCCTGTATTAAATTAAAAAAAACAAAAACATAAAAACTAATTAGTTGAGCTGTTTTTGAGTTTTAGCGAGACTAACGAACAGCAATTGATGTTTATATAGGGTGCCTGCTAATTAGTGACCGATACTTAAACACATGATTGCACTCATCATAACAAATAACTTTCCCAAAGAAACAATTTTATTTTTATTTACCAAGTTCAAGCACTTGGTGCTTGGAAACCCAATAGAATATTGAGTACCTAACAAGAATAATACACCATCAGCTGTAATTTAATTATGAAAGTTGTTTGTTGTGATGAGTACAATTATGTGTTAAGTATCGGTTACAAATTACCAGTCACCCTATATATAAGATATACAAATTTTAAATTACCTGGTATAGATTTTCCATCATTTTGCAATACTTGAGGGCATTTAATGTTGTACTTCAGCAAATTATTCCTGAAGCATTTGATTAGGTGAGGTGGGTCCATAACTGTGACAATTTCATGGCCTTTAAAGTCAAAATATGGCTGAGCCACTGAGGAGCCAAGGGAGTTTAGTGCTTTAATGTTCACACCAAAGTTGTCTGATACAGTAGCAGTGACGTTCAGCCCTGCTTCGAAGCTTGCATCAAGCACCTGTAAATACCAAAAAAATATGTATTTCGAGTATGTATTGGTTCAATTTGGATTTCCCCATCAATTATATTACATACTTACTTCTTTTATGAGAACAGATAATCTATCAGCTGTAACACAGTCACCAGAAAAGTAGAAAGCTAAAGGTTGTTTCCATTTCTTTCGGATTCCAATAGCCATAAATAGCAAAGCATGTGTGGCTGGCTCCAAAGTTCTGCCTTGATTTCCGTGATCTTGATAACCATCAATGATATCTTGTTTACCATTATATTGTAAATTTTTTCGTATAGACATCTCGTCGAATGCCAAAATGCACAGATTTTCTTCAGGTTCTCGATGAATGGTTATTCCTTTAATTGTTTCGAATATTTGGCTATTTATACCACATTTCATTGGAATTTTATTGAGTAGTGTTTTTAATGTACCTTCGCTTGGTAGACAAAAAAGTCGCCTCAGTAGTCTATAGCAACCGGTAGACCTTTTGTAGATACTTAAAGCCATAACTTTATCGTCTATAGTCCATCTCCGTCCAGTCAGTTTTCGGGGAGTATTTTGCAGTTGACTTTGCAACAATAAGGCAAAAGGCCCTGATACATTTTTGTCCATGAGACTCTTGACATTTGTATCTTTTGTTAATGTTTGGAAGAGGGTGCGTGGTTGTTTCTTAATTTTTTTTCTCAGTCTCATTATTTCACTCAAATTTCTCCGACATCTTTTGTAAAGTTTGAGTTTTTTAGGGGTCAATTCTACTGATTTGCTTAGATCCAACTCCCTCAAAATCCCTCTAGTCTTTGGCACCTGGAAATAAGACATATATTAATAAGTAAAATATTCTGATCATATAGAGCCTTATTTTTTAAACAATACTTAAGCAGACTGTGGGTCCGAAACCTATAAGGTACCAATGTAACTCTTGAACTTACAAAGGTAGTTTATAACAGTAAAGAACATTTTTGATACCTGAGCAAGCCTCACTATGTTTCTTATTTATTTGAGAAATTGGTCAGTGACCGAAATTGACCACGAAAACATGAACATCATCATCAAATTCTATATAACCGAAAATGCGAACAAAAGTTTCACAGGTTTTATTGTTGCATGCTTAGGGGAGGTAAGCCTAAAACGGGTAGCCAGCCTAAAACGGGTATGCATTTTAAATTGCGCGCCTTTATAGTTAGTGAGAATGTGTGCGTTCAGGGCAGGGCCCCTCCCGCTCGCCAATCAGGCAGTCGGCGCGCTTCTCTGGCGGACTCGAGTTCACGGTATGACGAAAACAAAGTTTTTTGCTATTTTCGTTAAAAAAAAACGAGTTACATAACTTATGAATACTCGAAAATGGTTTACGATATGTTCTTAGTAGTTTTGTGTTATGATTTTGCAATAAATAGACGTTGTATTTGTGCAATAGGTTGGCGTATATTATTTCGGTTTTAAGGTTATGAGTCGATTGAAAAAAATACATGCTTGTGGGCAAAAAGGGTAGGGGTAAAGCGGCTACCCGCTTTGCCCATACCCGATTTGCCCTGTACAATTTCATTGAGTGCTTATGAGGTCTTATATTTTTTAGTTAATTTTACTTTTGCAGATGGTTAATAAATATAAAAGAAAGACTGCAAATGCATCGTGGGATGAGAGAGTTATGAAGATTACGATAGAAGAAGCTCTCAAAACTTCCGTCAATGGTGCAGCCAAAAAATATGGCATCAACCTTTCGACTTAACAGAGACATGTAAAGAAGGGTTGTCCAAAAAAGAAACTAGGAAGATTTACAACAGTTTTTACAGCAGCTCAAGAATCAGAGCTCGTTGAGTACCTATCTATTTCATATGGATAATCTGTTTTTTGGACTGCCGAAAATAGAATTCTTGAAACTAGTGTACCAGTATGCTGAGAGAAACAATATTACACATCCTTTTAAAAACGGAGCCGCGGGTGATGATTGGTACGCTGGCTTTAAGATGCATTTTTACTGATATGTAGAATTTGTGAAGTTAGGGTCGGTAGATTTAGGCCGTGTAGATTCAGAAGCTTGGCTCTACATGAGATCTGATATCTTTTTCACAGGGCAAACCTTATGTGGTCGTCTTGGCAACATTTTACATGAAATGTTTTTGGTGGGATAAGATTGTTATGAAACAGTTCTAGTCATTGATTGACGTTGATCTCATTAATTTAGTCCCTACCCGCTTTGCCCAAAAGCCCTACCTGCTTTAGGCCCCCCCTACGGGCAAAACGGGTAATTGGAATGGTAAAGTTTTTTGTATTTTTTTTGTTCTTAATGTAGAAAATTATTACATTTGTCATTCATTTTATAGTCCTTAATAACTAAACATTTCAAAATGTTCAAATAAAAGTTCAATTTACATGTATTATTTGTTTTTTTTTATCATCAACCTTAGCTTACCCGTTTTGGGCTGGTCTCCCCTATATGTGAGTGAAAATGTGTATACTACAAACCTTTAGGCTATCAGTAGTTGGTTCACATATGCTCGGCACCTGAACAGGTAAAGCTGTAATTGGGTTGGCTGTGGTTGGCACCTGAATAGGTAACAAGGTTTCCATTGTTACCGACACCTGAAATTACAATATTTTTTTGTGAACAAAGATGAAGATCAGTTTCGACATTTAAATAATTATTTATTATTACTTATATGAGTCTGCTCTTGGCCTCAATTATGCCTGATGGAAATTGATGAGGTCTATGATGAAATGGGCATATCCAGATAATACCTATAAATTTTTACTTTGTGCTAAGGTAGTTTTTTGACTGTACTTATAAATTCAAACTACATATTTTCAAGCTTCAAGATTGATGGACTTTACAGTGTATACATAATTATAGTAACTAATGTTAACTTACTTGAGGTTTTTCAACTGAGATATTTGTATCTTGTTCACCTTCACTTGCAGTTGCACATTGTTCCTGGCGAAACTTTACCAATAAGTCCTGTGCTCCGATTGGGATGGCATAATTGTTTAGTCTTATCCTAGCACTGCTAGTAAATGAAGAGTCATCAAAGTGCTTACTGCATAACATCTTGTGTTGCGAGTGCAAGTCTCTTAGTGATTTCTCAGTTGACCACTCTCCAGTAGGGTAACAGTATTCAGCCCATACACGTGCCCTGTAATTATTGAAAATGTTATATTAATAATAATAAGTTTATTTATTTATGCTTCAGTTTAAAAAAGGGTTTATTGTTTGGAGCCTTCTTTTAAGCAAACAATGCCTGATTTAGGAGACTGCGCTCTTCCATAGTACAGCATAACTTAATCTAGTACAAAAACCATAGGTACTTAAAATTTCAAATACAATAAAATTAAGGATGTTAGTGAGAGTATGATTCCAGTGAGAATATCTGTACGTAGGGTGTCTGTATGTGAGACTGTATGTGAGAATGTATGTGAGAGTGTATGTGAGACTGTATCAGAGTGTATGTGAGATTGTAAGTGAGAGTGTATCTTCTACTTTATGTGCTCCAAAAGTGCCTCTGTGTCGTCATATGTCAGTGTTTTTATCCAATTGGTTACTGTTTTCTTACATTCATAACTTCTTTTTGTGTATAAGTAAATAGTTTTGTTAATTTTTTGTATAGTTGAGCAGACCGTTTATTTAATTGCCTACAGGCGAACATGGTTTTAGTCTGTGGAATTTGTACAACAATGTCAGTCCTCCTTTTCCTTAGTAAGTCTGGATCATATGACAGGCTTTTGTGTTTTTTTAAGACTGTTTGAATAATGTACATTTTTCTTACAGAAAGTAGATCACTAATTTTGTACAAGGTCTCAGTAGGATATCTTTTATTTTTAAAGTAAGATATTATTATCTAACAATATAGTTATGCTCACGGGGGGCTCGTGGCTGAATAATAACAGCCGCATGGGTTGATCCATCAGGTTAAACTATGTTTGCCAGGTTGGTCCGTAGATGGGTGACCATCTTCACATACCGAGACTCCTCCGAGCCTCGGAAAGCACATTAAGCCATTTGTCTCGACTGTCAGTTGTGGATCTTTGAGTCGTTACAGGTCTTCAGAAGCCCGAAAGTCTGACAATCAGTCCTACCAAGGGGTATCATATTACCCAGTTACTGGATTGATAGGCAGTCACTCCATGTAAAATACTGGTATGCAGCTGCATCGAGTTAGACTAGAAGCCAACCCTAACATGGTTGGGAAAAGGCTAGGCAGATTGATTGACTATACTCTTGCTTACGGTTTAACTTGCACTACTTCATCTACCCAGTTTAGGAAATCTACTTTGTTTCTAATTTCCTCCAAAAAGGTACTCTACAAATTTTATTAGATAGTGGAATTTTAAATAATTGTGCCTGCTTCAGTACTATAGCAACCACTTTTACATAATTATTTGAAAAAATTTAGAATGTAACTTACACATGTAATTGACAACAAAACATTGATGATCCGGGACTCTGTAGTCTTGTATAAGGTAAAGTTTATGTTTATTATGTTTTATTGTTAATTAAATGATTATTATGTACTTAGTGAGGGAGAAACTAATAAAAATTGAGAAAAGCTTAATATTACTTACTTTATTAACGTATGTTTACCAGGTAGAGGAAATCTGTGGAAACTCAAGTTTCTATCGTCTGCTGCAGTGATGTTACACTTAGCACACTTTCTTCTAAGTTCATAGCGCGTATGGCGTGACATTATAACAAATAATACACAGACACACGTTCACAAATTATAGGAAATGAGTATATAACTCGTAAGTGTCCAGGCACAAATAACAACAAACACAAAATAATTAAAATAAGAAATGAGTCTATATCTCGTAAAAGTGTCCAGGCAGAAACAACAATTAACACAATATAATTAAAACAAGAAATGAGTCTATATCTCGTGAAATTGTCCAGACACACAAAATAAAAACACAGCAGCACGAAATAATTACAAAATAAAATAATGAGTCTTTAGCTCGTTAAAATGTCCAGGCTTATGTTAGAAAAACATAAATAAATACAGCGTTGAGCGCGTCCGTTATACCACCATATTTGTTTGTTTTCAGGTGTTATTGCCAGAGTAAAATTATTAATTGCTTCTAAAAAATAAATACTTTATAAATAATCTTAAAAAAATAATAACAGATGTGCAAAACACATGAATTTTATCCAAACAATAAAATAGTATTAATTTTGAAACGGGGTTAATACCATTTTATGACAATAAAAATTCTGCCAGTATGGTAGAAATGTTCTAATCTGGTCAAGCATAACACCTACATTGATTTCTCTGTCTATCATAGATCGTTGTCTCTGTTTCGTTCCTTATGCCCGACTCAGCCCGACGTTGGCATTGGCTACTTAGACAGTTGACCCCCCCTGGTAACAGACTACTGACAACTTCTTGTTGCGCTGAAATTAAACGTTCCGCAGTTTTATCAACAATTGCCTGAACTTTGATTTCAGCACGCGTTTCCTTAACAGTAATCTGTTCATCTGAAGGATAGCAAGTTATTTTTGCCTTTCTAACACTGTATAGTGACGGAAATACCTTATGTCCGGCTTTGATGCTCCACTAAGGAGAAGTAGCCATAGGGGCTTTGGACAGCTACGGTAGTTGGCTGGGTGTCCGGAGTTACCACAGAGCACACAGCTAGCTTCGGAAAGTACCTGTGTTGCATAAACAGGGAGCCAGACGCCCGGTGCGTGTCACCACTGCGTTGATTGCCGGGAGGACACGGCGTGGCATATGCTGGCAGAGTATGCCACTTGGGAGTAGCTGCGCCGCTCCGTGCTCTCATCTCAGGAGTAGGCAATGACCTGTCTCTGTCGGCCGTTGTAAATGTAATGGTCGGCAGCGAGGAGTCTTGGGACGCGGTGGTATCCTTCTGCGAAACTGTAATCTCGCAGAAGGAGGCAACGGAAAGGGAGCGAGAGATCTCATCCTCTCACCCAGCCCGCAGCAGGCGCACCGGGCGTCGGCGGAGGGCGGACAGCGCCCTATTCCAGCCCCTCTAAATGGGTCCAGAGCGACGGACTCAGGGCCGTCAGTCGCCCCCCATACATCAAACCCGAGGTGTCAGCGCGTAGTGTTCCACGCGCGCCCCTCTTAGACGTCGCGGGGGCAGTCAAACACCTCACTCCCCCCGCTCGACCAGACGGGGCCCGCAGAGGCGGGCTGGCACTAGCCGGGGGTTGCGGAAGAATCGCCCGTTTCCGCGACCCCCGGCGAAGGTGTGAGACGGAACACCGAAGTGGTTTTTAGTCAGTAAGAGTCTGACAGACCCCTCCACCCCCCCAAGGCGGAGGATATCCATGAGGATTTTCCACCCCGCAATAAAAAAAGACCGTCGTCAGAAACCGAAAACCGTCGTCCTCAGAGGATGAGGAGGAGGAGGAGGTTAAGGCCTCCATATCGGGAGGTTACGGGGTGACGGGGCGTCTGGTGGCAGTTGGTACGTCCGTGTCCATCGGGACGGAAGGGAGGGGAGTGGTTTGAACCCGAGACGAGGCCTCGAGCGCATCGCTAAAGTTAGCTTTGGCCGAGTTATCGGTAGGACAGGGGGTGGAGGGCTGTAAAGCAGCAAACTTGGCGCCATATTTGACGAGAAATTCGGAGTCCTTGAAGAGGACTTCCTTAAAAAAAGTTACAATTAGGGCATCCCCCATGGTTGGGGGTGCGGGGGCTATTGCTTGGGGGGATTCCGGCCTATAATCCCTATGCCTAGCTCCCCGGGTGGAAATTCCTGGGGATGAGTTACCCCCCTGTCGGGTATAGACAGGGAGGTGAGTACCTGATGGTGAGCCCTAAGCTTGTAAACCTGTCGACAGCCTTATTGTGCGAACGGGGCCCTGACAGTCTAGCGCGAAGGGTGAAGACACACCCTAGAGACACTAGGTGAGTAACTGTGGAAGGAAAACTGTCACCAGAGCCGACTAGGAGATCCCCCAAGACCGGTTAACTCTGGGACCCGTCCAACTGACTGTCTCGTCCTGAAGGGGTTCGGTGGGTGTGATTAGGTCAACACCCCACTCGGTTTTGTTGGCACCGTGTGGTTTCCACCGAGGAAACTGGTTTTGCCCAGAAGGGGGCTATTGAAGTTACTCACACACAAAGGCACACGTTAAAGAAATAGAACACCTGCCTTGAAAAAGGTAATTTTTAATTGATAAATTAATAAATCGACCGATGATCGAATGCAGTCAGGGCGACTGAGAGAGTGTTACGAAATTCGCAACGAGAAAATATTAGGCTAGCGACAGTGAGTCATGAACGGGAGAGCGTGAGCGCACAACCGTTCATGACGAGTGTCGAGAGTCTGACCCGAAAAAAAAAAACATTTTGTGAAGGCACAGACATTTATAGAGATGTCTGTGAGTGAAGGAAAAAATATTAGTTAGCCTGGCACAAAGAGTATAATATGGGCTGGCAACATTAAGCACGCCACTCGATCTTAAAATCCCCACTATCAGTCAATTCATGAAGCGTATTTCCAAGCGTTTCTTTGATTCCGCGACCTCACATCACAACGCTCTGGTTGTCGAGGCTGCCAGTTATACCCCCTCCCGTATCAGTCGTACCTGCCGTCCAAGGCATGCCCTAACCGACCCCGATGACCCCATAACCCTCCTCCAGGAGAGCAGTAAGGCCACCAGTACAGTGCACATACACAGACCGCCATCGTTCCGACCTCGCCGCCGAGGACCATCGCGACGCCCACGACGTAATTGTCCCCCCCCCGACCCTTGCTCGACGAAGCGCCAGCCCGCGCCGTAGCTCAGCCTGTAGTTTTAAATTCCCCGTATGATAATAATGATACGAATTCGACCCAGCCTGTCCCACCTTGCTGCCCTCCCCTCAGTGACGCCCTAAGCCGAGGTTCGTACCCCACAGGGGGTGCCCTTAGCGTGCGATCACTTAGTAATTAAGAAATTCGCCCTTGGCTGGAGGGTTTAAGTTTACTTGAGGCACCCACAGGAATGACCGGTTAAGTAGCCACGACCTCAGAGGTCACAACTACGAGCCGCCCATTAGGAAAAAAAAAATAAAAAAATAGGCACGCCACCAGCCGCGCGCAGACTTATCTTGCTCGCACTCTAGAACCATGGAACTAGATCTTACGAATAATTTATATGGTGCGCGCAAGATAAGTCAGCAAGCGTCTTTGACCTTCAAGACTATTCCTGCCGCACTTTTAATCACTTTCGGCATAACACCGATATAAACGTCGAGATGGCGGCAAGCGACTATCTCCGATTTTAGCCGCGCGCAGACTTATTTTGCGCGCAGTCTCCCAGTTATTTTTTAATTATATAGCACATACTAATTCCATGTAGTAGCGACACTGTAGTAAAACAAACTTTTTTACAACAAAACAACCGACTTCCAAAAAAAAACACAAAAAAAAAAACGTGAAAAATAACTTTATATTCGGAAGTCTTTGGTTTTGTATTTTCGTTTTTGGCAACTGACTTCCGAAATTAAAGTTATTTTTCACGATTTTTTGTTTTTTTTTTTCACTTTTTAGTTGCGGTACCTACCCCACACAAATTCGTATACCCTTATTTGATATGTAAATAACAGTGACAGGCAATTATTAAAATATCATCATTATAAACTAGGTGGAAAAAAATGCATTATTAAGGATAACTCAAAAACTACTGGTCAGAACTTGATCAAATTTAAATTTGACCACATGTGAAGCACCAGCTATCAAATAAAAAAAGAATCATCTAAATCGGTTTCGTCAGAAAAAAGTTCTGACCTAACACACAAAAAAAAAAACAGTCAAATTGAGAACCTCCTCCTTTTTTTGAAGTCGGCTAATAACTGGTAGTTTTTTTGCCATTAGCCCATTTTATGCTTTTATAATTTCTAACGTGACGATTATTATCGCTGACAGAAATTTGGGAATTTGGGAAATTGGGGATGGGGAGCGAACAAAGACCCCGCTAGCCCCTGACAAACTGACAATTTTTGCCGTGAGTGTCGCTAGTATCGGACTCACAGAAAATAACACACAAAACTACTGGGTATTGCGTAACAGCGTAACACAAAATGGCAATGCCTTTCATTCTTTTGAAAATTCAACATAATTTTTTGCGTTATTTACGTTGTCAAGCAAATGAATTTTACAAACATATTATGATGTATTATAAGAGAATGTTCATCAAGGATGAAAAAAAAAATTCAGAGCGAACAGATGCAGGATGTAGCTCGGATTTTTAGTGCGTAACTTTAACCGTTTACGCAGTGCACGCAACCGAAGCTCTCAAAAGGATTTTTTTTCCCTTTTTTGCAACCTTTTTCATTTATGCTCCGCTCCTATTGGTCGTAGCGTGATTTTATAGCCTAAAGCCTTCCTCGATAAATGGACTATCCAACACAAAAATATTTTTTCAATTCCAACTAGTAGTTCCAGAGATTAGCGTGGTCAACCAAACAAACTGTTCAGCTTAATATTATTTAATATTGAGAGTTGACATCAGAGGATATCCTCTCAACTGTCAACGGCTAATTCCACGCGAATATGCGCATTTGACACGGTACTTCTAGCAGGTAACGCAGAAGAATTGCGCCCTTGACTAAAATGACGATATCTCGAAAGTACAGATTATCGTTCTCTTTCCATGAGTCAAAAGATACTAGCGACAACTAATATAATATAATAATACTGGGTTGACACGGTTCGATTTTAGTTGATTAACTTGGTTACCGTAACAGTTTTTTTTTAAACTATTCATGTTATGTAGTTGTTGAAAATCAGGTAAGCTACCTACCCGTTACGTTTGATCCATTATTTACGGATTTTTTTTTGAAAGCCCTTTCCTTCTCAAAGAGAGGAGGCCTGTGTCCCAGCAGTGGGAAAATTATAGGCTGTTTATGCATTATTTACGGGAAACTCTGTAAACAGAGAAATATACAATAGTACATTATAAATTATTTCTCAAAAACCTAATATTCACGCAAGTGATGAGTATAATATTTTTAAAACAATTAAAAAAAAGAAGGAATGTCATTTGTCAGTCATTAGTGCATTGTAACAACGAGGCACGGATATTTAAACTGAAAATACCCTAACGTACGCAATAATAACAAAACGAATCATATTATTTCAATTAAAACTGTAGTCAACTTAATTTGTCTTCCACAAGTAACTCAGCAAAAAAGGTGGAGGATTGTGACAAATGGACTAACCTTATACTCGCTGCGATTTATTTCTATGATCGTAACCAGCATTCACGTTGAAAATGGCAGATAAAATAAAGTAAGTTTGCTTTATTTCTATGGCAATTCATTTTTGAATTACATAATTGGTTACTTGTCTTTCGTGTCTGAAAACTAAATCAAATGTCGTATACGTACCGTACCTACTGATCGCCAGTAATCAAAGATGGCAATCGTCCCAATAAGCTGTACTTTTTTATATTTTCTCTTGTACTACGCGTCAGCTATTCATCATTATTAAGTAGTGTACCTATACAGAACGAAAGAAAAACTTAAAAAAGCAGCAGCCAGCTGTGCATTTTACTACTGCCCATAAGATGACCATCTGATCATTTGGTGATGTATTTATTAATGATTCCTTGTTTTTTGTTGCAGAGTAAAGTCCAACTTTGATAAGAAGGGTAACTATGAACCTTCAGATTCAGAAGATGAATATACACCAAATGAAAAAAGGCTACTTGAGAAGGTGCGCAAGAGAAAACACAATGATTCAGAGAGTGAAGAAGAAATGTATGCTTTCTCTGAGTCAGGTGACTCGGAAAATGCAAAAGAAGATTTAGGCATTGCTGACAGTGACGTAGAAGGTCAAGAACAGTCAGATGATGATTTACCTGATTCTAAGGCCTGGGGTAAAAAGAAAACATCATATTATGCAACAGATTATGTGGATGAGGACTATGGAGGCTTTGGCAATGATGAAGAAATTGCGCTTATGGAAGAAAAAGAAGCGAAAGACATTCAGAAAAGGCTTTTAGAGCAGCTTGGAGATGAAGATTTTACACTTGATTTTTTATCAAAACAGGTTGCAGATGTTGAAGAAAAAGAAACGGTGATAAAAACTGATTTAAGTCAGATGTCAAAAAGGCAGAAGTTACAGCTACTTGAAAAAGAAAGTCCAGAATTTGCAGGCCTAATTGATGATTTTAAAACAAAATTAACAGTTGCAAAAGATGATTTACATCCTGTCCTAGAGCTTGTCAAAGATGGCAAACTTCCTACATGTCCCGCCTCAAAATTTGTTAAAACTAATTATGATCTTATATTGAATTACTGTACGAATATTAGTTTTTATGTACTTCTTAAAAGTCAAAGAATCAACATTCAGAATCATCCTGTTATAAAAAGGTTGTACCAGTACAGACAAATGTTAAACAAAATGGAGCCAATTTATTTGGAAGTTGTAAAACCTCAAATAGATAAAATATTGCTAGCACTGAGAAACAATTTGGAGCTGCGTGTAACTGAAATGAAAGAACTAAATAAAGATAAGAAACGCAAATCAGAGAGACAGTCACCTGAATCAACACCCAAGAAATTAAAACTTATAAACGCAATGGAAAAAGATGAAGGTGAAGATACCGGCGTTTCTGATGATGAAGACGAATATGAAGGCAATGACTTCTTCAAGCCTGACAGTGGAATTGATGTTCAAAGAAACAATGATGAATCTGAAGAGAGTGGATTCTCAGATAATGATACTTCTCCCAATGATATTGAGATTGAAGACAATAAACCTTCTACCTCATCACAGGATGTTGTTCCGGAGGATGTCGGCGAAAAACGTGAGATTACTTATCAAATTGCCAAAAATAAGGGCTTGACTCCTCATAGAAAGAAGGATCAAAGAAATCCAAGAGTTAAACATAAGCTCAAATACAGAAAGGCTAAGATCAGGAGGAAGGGAGCTGTCCGTGAACCTAGAACTGAGATGACTAGATATGCTGGAGAAGCATCAGGAATAAAGGCAAATGTCAAAAAGAGCATTAAAATTAAGTAAAACTCGTTTATTTATTTTTACAAATATATTGTAACAGGTTATTCTGTAATAAAGTTGTATTTCACTGATGAATTCTTCTCATCATTAGTGTTGCCATCTGAAAACACAATAATCAAAATTAAGTATCAAAAAAATTACAGTGTAATACTCTGTTGGGTTCATATTCAAACTTACAATTTCAAAACTTTGTCTTTTCCCCCTGAAGCTACATAAGCTCCATCTGGTGCCCAATCTACAGCAAAGACTTCATCAGCATGACCTGGTAAATCCAGTTCTAGTTTTTTTATTTTCATATTCCAAACTGAAAAAAGAATATCATTAAAAATTTTGTACAGTCACTGGCGGGCTGAGGCCCGGGGCGGCAAAACTAAATGGGGTAAGCCTTGGTATGCAGAAAAGTTAGAGAATGCAGAATGCAAGAGAGAGACAAGCCAGATTTAAAAAAAAAGTATCAATCCTTGGGAAAATTAATTTATCTGTTGACATGATATTACTTTTGTTGAAAAACCGTGTTAAAAATTGGTACGGTACCGTCAAACGGGGTGAATCGAACCGAAACTTTAAAAGGGATTTTAACATTGAATTAAGTAATATATTTTGTTGCTAACAAGGACTAATGTGTTTACTTTATTATAATTAACGATTAAGCGCTCTTGTTGGCAACAATCTATATTATTTCAATGTTCAAATCCCTTTTAGTTTCGTTTCGATTCACCCCCCGTTTGACGGTACTGACGTAAATGAAGATTTTCATAAAAAAGTACTTTTCGAGATTTGGAGGCACCGGGCGGATCGCCCCTGAATTTGGACTAATTCGAAATTGGATTTAGATTCGATTGTTTGGAATTGTAATTCGGAATTTTTTAATTTGCAGTGTGTATAGATCAGTTTCCATGTATCAATTCAAAATTGAATGCCAATTAATTGTTTGGTCAATAATTTATAACAAACCTTTCAAGGTAGAGTCTGCACTGGAGCTCAATAGAAGCCTGGAATCAGCTGACCAGGCCACCATGTACACTGCTTGCACATGTCCCCTGAGAGTGGTTATGAATTTGCCTGTAGCTGCATCCCATAGTTTTACTGATTTGTCAAATGAAGCTGATGCTATAATTCTGTAAAAATGACAGAGATAAGCAAAAGATATATAGAATAATGATAGATATAATGTGGGCTATTAGATGGCGTAGCCATAATTTTTCTACTAGGTACCAATATCTGTTTCCATATGTCCTGTTACATTCTAGGACCCCATCGCCATCAGTTAAATAAAAAAGAGATAAGACTTATTTGTATGAACAGATACAAACCTTGTGTCTGGAGAAAATTTTACATCATTTATGAGCTGCTGATGGCCCGTCATTCGGGCTAAAGGACGTTTCTCCTTCTCAGGTAACCAAAGAAACAAAGTGAAATCATCTGATCCTGATACGAGACGTTCCTCGCTTTTTTCGCATACTGCTTCATACCTTTCTAAAGCATGTTGCTGAAGAACATTTTCTGAAAAAAAAAAAAGCATGCAATTTTTCATTACTGAATAGCAATAACATCAAATAGTTATGCTAATAAATTAATATCTGAATGAAATTCGGGCTACTATTCGGTTTTATTTGAATGTAGTACTGTTTGTAAACTGCCTCGTTGGTCTAGTGGTCGCAAGCGCTACTGCTGAGCATGAGGTCCTGGGTTCGATTCCCGGGTCGGGCAAAGTGTTATCGGGTTTTTCCATCTGGAATTTTTCGGTAGCAGCCCGTAGTCTGGATTTGTGCCCGGTTGATGTCAATAGGCTCGCCCCCTATTACATGGGACTTAAGCATAACTGGCGAAATGTGGGTGTGCTATAGGTACACCTCTGCCTATCCCTTCGGGGAATACAGGCGTGATGTGATGTTATGTTTGTTTTTTATAGCAATGCTAAAAGATAAAAAAAAAATATATACAGTGTAAACTGTATTTAACGACACTCAAGGGACTGCATATTTTGACGTTGTAAAGAGTTGTCGTTAAATGGAGAGAAGAAAAGACTGTAGTAGAAAAATCCAAAGCGTGTGCCAACATCACTTTTCTTCTCTCCCGCCTCTATTGCGCGTATCAGTAAAACTTTTTCGTCAATACACAGTGATTTTATCTTACTTGCACTGTTTACAGTTTAAAAGTTTGTGAGCAACTAAGAATATGATAACATATAGATAATCCACGACTCTTAATAACTAGTCTACACGTTCGGTATGTATGATGCCGAAAGACGAGTTTATTACGGGCTAGGATAATAAAGCGACAACAGAACGTACACAGCTGCGCAGTTTTTACTAATTTTGGCAACTTTTATTTTATTTTTATAATATCTTTATTTATTTAGAGGCTTTTACCTTACAAAGGTACGTCAGCCTCATCATACCCTAATCTAACTAATTATTACACGTAATTATTATATTATTAATATAAATATATTATTGCTTAGGCGAGGGAGATATTGATGCAGCAACCATTTCATAAATCAGTTTCGCTTCTCCCGAATTAGGTGTAGATAATATTCTAATGAAAGCCCCAACATCATACATATTAACTTTTAACTCCCGCATCACTAGCTCCCTCTCTCTCCCGTTCTTTTTACATTCCACCAGCAAATGTTGGACAACTTCGATTTTATTACACACCTGACAATTAGCGGACTCAACTTTTTTCATTAGGTGTCCAAATTTCCTGGATGGAAAATGACCAGAACGCAATCTATGTGCCATAAAAACATACGACCTCTTTGTATGACTTTCAACAAACCAAGGGATTCGAGGAGGCTCACTTTGCATAGTCTTATACCATATACCTTTTTCTTTAACTTCCTGTCGAAATACTCTTTAAAACTATTGTAGCTTACGTTCTTGTAATAGCTAAGTATTTCTGTGTAGAACGGAGCGATGTCAATTTCCAATACTTCCAAAATAGCTTTTTTTTCAAACATGTCAGCCTTCTCGTTTCCACTTAGACCACTAAGAGATGGAATCCATTGCAACCTCAAATTAATGTCACCAAGTTCATAAAATAGTCTAAGAATTACATAAGCTATCGGTATATCTCTGCAACCAGAGGCGCATCGAGCTAAATGCATTAAACCACTTTTGCTATCCGTGCATAGAACAATATTTTGATCTACAGAATGGTTCGCATTGTCCCAATAAATTATGTTCTCTAGCGTTTTTGAGATCGCAATGAGTTCCATCGTCATTACAGATAAGTTTGTATCAATAGATTTAAACAAGGCCGAAGTTCCATCACTCAAACTATAATAAGCTGCACCGCATCCACTTTTGCTCTTAGACCCATCAGTAAAGTACATTTTCCACCCCGGGTACTTTTCACTAAGTTCTCTGATAACATCGACTTTAAGTGATGTAACCTCATGGCTGCGTTTTGCTGCTTTGACACAGTCTAACTTACAACAAATTTTATCCCGTACGTCTATACCTGTCACCCATTTCTCCAGCGAGTACATGTCCAAAATACTTGAACAATACATATTACGGTGTTTACACTCATTATAAACGGTCACAAGCAACGATTTTTCTTATTGTTCCAGTATCTTGTGACTGAAAGATCATTCAAGTCATATATTAATTTAATAGTTACATTGTTCGAACATGACATACTTTTTATACAGAACTTGTAAGCTAAGTATAATCTCATAACATACAAAGGAGGAATGCACATTTTAGCTTCCATTACGTGTATTGGAGTGCTTTTTATAAAACCACCTATAGTCCTCAAATACTAGTTCTGAATTTTGTCAAGTTTACCTAAATGACGCTTTGCACTATTATCATAGAGAAAACAACCGAAGTCAATCCTACTGCGTACCAATGAAATATACAAAGATCTCAAATGTTTCGGATGGATTCCCCAAGTTGGCCCCGCCAGCACTTAAATAAATTTAAAAACTTTGCCGTCTTTTCCTGTATTTCCTTAGTATGCCTTTTCCATAGAAGTGACCTATCCAACCAGTTAGCTAAGTGTTTCACACAATCTACTGAGGAAATTGGTAAGTTGTTAATTGTAAGTTGCAATTGTCGTCTTCTTCTACCTCTACTAAAAAGACACATCTTTGATTTGTCTGGTGACATTTCTAGACCCATATCATCCAACATTACACCCATAGAATTAAGAGCAACTTGTATTTCCGATTCCGCGTGGTTTAAATTTTGGCAACTTTAAAAAGTACTTTTAATTATTTAATTGTAGTCGTTATTGAGAGTGGGTGTAACGCTTTATAGAGTGCATCATTGTATGGAAAACAAGCAAAACCAAACAAAGCCGAGTGATTTCGACGGATTATGGAGTTTGTCATTAAATCGAGTGACGTTACAGGGAGTTTTCACTGTATATTTTAAATCAGTTATCATGATCCATATGTATAACAACATTATATTAAGATTGAACAATTACAAAAATGAAAATTGAAACTGTAACGGTTATTAGAATTAAAATGGAAATTAAAATTATGATTAAATTACTGATTTCACAAAGGACTTCCAAAGCGGGGAAGAGCAGGGTTTAGAGCATGAAGAAATAGGTAATATTATGAAAATTGTAAACCATGGGCTTACTCACTATCACTAATGATGGATTGCTGGTCAGTGATGGGATGAAAAGGTCCAGTTCTGAGCACATAATCTGTACTTAGCGCCAATGTGTTGACCCAATGTGCGTGTCCTTCTAAAGTCCTGCAGAGAATGCCATCGTCTGCTCTCCAGACCTTGAAAAAAAAAAAAAACATAGGAATGTTTAAAAAAAAATAGTTTTGTCGCCTTTTGTGAGAGACCTCAATGCAGATCAGTGGGATCTATACAAACCTTTATTGTTCTATCTTGAGAAGATGTGTAAATAAGTCCATTGCCACCCCACTTCACAGATGTGACTGCTTTGGCATGACCTGTTAGACTTAAGACTGTAAGGCATGTGACTGTGTCCCATATTCTGACATCACCATCCTTAGATGAACTGGCCAGTTTTCTACACTCTGGATTCCTAGAATATTTAGAAACACTTGGTGAGAAATCAGCTCATTAGGTTCCATACCAATCAAAAATTATTCTGTAGTATATTTTTACTGAATGGTTGATTTTACTTTTACTGGTCCACTTTGCATATTTGTCCAAATATTCGCAAACTTACTGCAATACAAAATGTATCCTACTACTATTCCAACTTACTTAATTTTGTACTGGAAAAATATACAAGTCATTGTCTCTATTTTCGCAATTATGTTGGGGCCTGCGTGTAGTCTAACTGGATGCAGCTGAATAACAGTATTTTAAATGAAGTGACTGCAAAATATACAAGTATGTATACAAATACCAAATACTCCAAGTGCAGTGTCAGCATCAGACATTACTACAGTACATGAGTACAAAATACCTGTGATAAGGTTCCCAAGCAAGTGCTGTGACCCATTGCTTGTGCCCTATCATTGTTTTTCCTATTTGATTTCCTGTGATTGGGTCCCATATCATTACTCTGCCTTGTTTGCATGCTGAGGCCAATTTTAACCCATCAGGAGACCAACTTATGCAAAGAACCCAATTGGCATGTCCTGAAAAAAAAAAAAAGTGATATTAAAGGATTTTATTTATTTATTGAATACACACAATATTTTTATGGAATGACTAGCTTCTGGCCACGACTTCGCTCACGTGAAATCCCATTTGTTCCCTCGACCCACCCTGTCGCGTCACAACGGCTGCCCGCACTATTTGTTTGTTTTCGCTTACCATTCTTTCTTACTTTTTACTTGACTCCTAAGAGTCCTAGCGTAATTTTAAAAAGCCTATAATAGGCTATAATATATATATAAGCGTTTCTAAAGAGTTGGGCTATCAAGCTTTTTTTAATCCGACTGGAGGTTCCAGAGATTAGCATGTTCAAACAAACAAAAAGAAAAAACTTTTCAGTTTTATTATTAGTATCAATTTAATTTGCTTTACCTTTACATACATGTAATGGTGTTTGTGTACTTAGGTCCCAAAATCTGACAGTGGTATCTCCTGAACCACTAGCCAACTGTTTCCCAGATGGACTGAAGCTTGTTGATATTACTGCTTCTGCATGGCCTGGAATTGAACTAAAACATTATGTAAAATACCTGCATTGTTTTTGCAAAATAGTAAAAATATTTTTTAATGGCCAACCTAGATTTATAATACTGACCTGGTACATCTGGTAACTGGTCTTACTCTAAAGACAGCTTGTTGCTGGTATATGATTTCAACAACTTCTTCCGAGTTCAAACTTTTTATATCAAGGGCATCTTTCAGGCTATTTGTTATTTCAACATCTTTGACAAAAAATAGAAATGGCTTGTCTTCCTGGAACATCATAACATAAAGTAGCAGTAGAGACAAACCTGAAGATATGCTTTTAAAGTACTTACACCCAATAAAATATTGTGGTGCAACTTTTATCAAATATCAACAAAAAAACAAAATTTTCAGCAGTATTATGTGACAGAATATAGGGTATTCATAAAACAGGCAACTAACACAACAAAAAGGGCAAAAGGAATAATAGGACTATAATTAGCTGCTTTAGGTTCTCTTAAAAATAAGAATTCTATTATGAAGAATTTCTTTGAAAGATGGTAAAGTTGTGTAGTTTCTGCCTACCCTAATGCGAAAAAGGTGTAAGTTTATGTATGTCTGTAAGTTAGACAACAGCTCTATATTTTATTCTAGGTTTAAAAACCGACCGCCCTTATGATGACGATCTAACCTGGATGGTAAATAAATAAATAATCATTACAAATAATTACAAAAAAAGGAACAATCGGCTTACTTCTTGTAAAAGAGCATTGCATATGAGCTGAAGTTGATCTCTGGTAATGTTTAGCGGTAGATCTAAAGGACTTCCTGTCTCTTCTCCCGTATCCGATTTGAGTCTAGCTTGCACACAACTAGGTAAGTCCACTTCCATTTTTGATGGTTTATACTTTGAATTGAATTAATACAGATTCAAGAACATAAACATATCAACATGCACATAACCTCATATTACCACCTGACTTGAGTTGAGGCTCGGGCTCACGCACGTCACCTTTTTTTCTTTTGGGAATTTAATGTCCTGGCTTTTAAGGCCTTTAAGTCAAGTAACGTTAGAAGCTGGCAAATCGTCGGCGATCAAAGTCGCTGCGTGTGTATACTTGTATGTATTCTAACCATGGAATTAGTAAGTTCTAACTATTCAAATTAATAAGGGGGACATAAAACGATCCAATCTGCCTGCCTAGCTAGTGACGTATTTTAACACAGGCGCGCCGCGCCCCGGACCAATGAGTTTTGAGAACAATCTCCGCTGCCACGGTAGTAGTAGTAATTTAAAGGTGGCGTTACAAAAACAACCTATAATAAGTGCGAACGAAGCAAGCTCGAATACTACCTTGGATAGTATGTTATGCTGTGTCGATTTCTGTATAAAAGCTTGAGAATTATGGATCCCACCTCGTAATATTTTAGATTTTCTTTTTACCATTTAAACAGTCGATATCGAAGTTACTTTGTTGACTTATGCATAAAAGCTTCAGAATGATTTTGAGAGAGCTCGATACTTTTAGCTCCCTGCCGCTGATACATAGGTTGGATTTTGTTTTAACGATTCATACAGACACGAAGTTACGGAACGGTGCGGCAGGCTAAAAGACTACATCTAGTGCTTGTATCAAGAAAATAGGAGCGGCCCGGCCGACTAGAAGATAAGTAATGCTTGCCTAAAGAAACTAAGGAAAAAGTGCCAGGGGCGGCTTGCACTGTCCCTCGCAGTCTGCTGTCTCAGCCCTTGGCCTTCCTAGCTATAGGGTAAATAGGTACACAACAGCCTGACTTTTTTCCAACTATTTTGGGGTAAGACAAATGGGATTGGATTCCAGTCTAACTGTAACTACTAGCATTTTAATACTGTTTAAAAAAAAAAACGGTATGCCGGAGGAATTCAAATGTTTTAATTTTTTATTATTCTTTACACATATACAATATGACAATAAATGTAGATATAGTGGTAATGCATGATTAAGTTCTCTTTTTTCATTCATTTCCCTTTTTCATTAATATCCATGGCTCAAATAAAACCACGAAGTTCCCAGTTTCGAAAGTGACGTTTCAAATCTCATAATATAAAATATTTTGTGTGATGGCAACATTATTCCATAGATGTCCGACATCGGCATTCCACATACGTGTTATGTTTATTTTATTTGTACTGTAATTGGTTTTAGGAAGTTAATTGCTGCATAAAAATGAAATATTTGTATTTATTGTTTATTTTTTGGACTATAGTTAACTGTGACGAACATACTCATACATATAAAGATGGAGAACAAGTTGTGCTGTGGATGAATACAGTAGGTCCGTACCACAATCGCCAAGAAACGTATGCATACTTTTCATTACCTTTCTGCGTAGGTACTAAAGTGACTATCGGACATTACCATGAGACTTTATCTGAAGCGCTCCAGGGAGTCGAACTAGAATTCAGTGGTCTCGATATCACCTACCGGGATAACGCACCAGCGCAGCAATTTTGTGCCATTGAACTGAATGACCAATCCTACAAAGCACTTGTATATGCCGTGAAGAATCACTACTGGTATCAAATGTACATAGATGACCTACCAATATGGGGAACAGTAGGCGAAATCGATGGGGACCATTATTACATTTGGACTCACAAGAAATTCGACATTGGATACAATGGGAACAGAATTGTGGAAGTAAACCTTACAGCTGAGAATAAAGAGCGACTGTCATCCGACGCCAAAATTCCATTCACTTATGAAGTAAATTGGAAGAAAAGCGATATCCACTTTGAAGATCGATTTGATAAATATTTGGACCCAAATTTCTTCCAGCACCGGATTCATTGGTTCAGTATCTTCAACAGTTTTATGATGGTGATATTTTTAGTGGGACTTGTTTCCATGATCCTCATGAGAACACTCCGTAAGGACTATGCAAGATATTCTAAGGATGATGATCTTGATGATTTAGAAAAAGACTTAGGAGATGAATATGGGTGGAAACAAGTTCATGGCGATGTTTTTAGACCAGTTCCGCACTTGCCAGTGTTCTCAGCACTGATTGGAGCTGGGTATCAGCTCACTGTAGTGACATTGGCAGTAATAATATTTACCATCTTTGGTGAACTTTACACTGAAAGGGGATCGTTACTGTCTACAGCAATATTTATCTATGCCGCCACATCCCCAGTCAATGGATACTTTGGTGGTTCTCTTTATGCCAGGATGGGTGGTAAGCTCTGGATAAAACAGATGTTACTTTCAGCATTTTTACTACCTGTACTTGTTTGTGGTACAGCATTCTTTATCAACTTCATTGCTATGTATTACCATGCATCAAGAGCCATTCCCTTTGGCAGTATGATAGCTGTCATGTCCATTTGTACTTTTGTGATATTGCCCCTAACCTTAGTAGGAACGGTACTTGGTCGCAATTTAGCAGGACAGCCTGACTACCCTTGTCGAATTAATGCAGTTCCTAGACCTATTCCAGAAAAGAAATGGTTTATGGAACCTTTTATAATAATTATAGTTGGAGGAATATTACCATTTGGTTCTATATTCATTGAAATGTATTTCATCTTTACATCTTTTTGGGCATACAAAATTTACTATGTGTATGGATTTATGCTACTGGTATTTCTGATCTTGATGATTGTAACCATCTGTGTGACTATTGTTTGCACTTATTTCTTGCTGAATGCTGAGGACTACCGTTGGCAATGGACCAGTTTTCTTTCTGCAGGCAGCACAGCCATCTATGTGTACTTGTACTCTTTCTATTACTTTGTTTTCAAAACGAAAATGTATGGCCTGTTTCAGACTACCTTTTATTTTGGCTACATGGCATTGTTCAGCTTAGCTCTGGGTATTATTTGTGGAACTGTGGGATACATTGGTACTAGCATATTTGTCAGGAAAATTTATTCAACAGTAAAGATTGATTGAAATGTTGTGGTTTTTGTTATTCATGATTATGTAATTTGATTTTGTTAGTGATTGCATAGTTTCAACTTATTGGAAATATAATGACAAAGCAATTTGATTTATTATCAAATAGCATTTACTATTGGTTCAAACATTTCTAAATCTAAGTAAAAATCTAAGTTAAACATACTTTTGTAAAAGTGCAAAAACATTCCTTAAAAAAAAAAGTATGTGCTACACAGCATTTAGATGACGTAATTATTAGGCACTTAAATTTTCACCGTTTACAAATGAGTGTAAAGTAATTATTATAAGAATTTGTATTCTTCTAATACTTTAAAAAATATTGTAAATTTTAGATCTCACCCTCAAATCTATAATTTAGCACTGCCATTGTATGTATGTTTTTCTCATAATTTAATATTGTAGTTTCACTTCATTATTATTGGCAGAATCCTATTGGATACATTGTTAAACCAATTATGAAATATAGCCATAAATTGTATGTATATTTTAAAAACTTGAATGAATCAAAGTCATGTAGATTGATAACAATGCTAATTAAAATATGATGAAAGTAATAACAGCTAAGAGTTCTAAAAAAGGGTGCATGAGACATTACAAGTATTGTGGTGTAAGTTTTAGTAATAAAATGCTGATATAAACACTATTAAGTAGACTAATTTAGAACCTCTGGCCAATCTGTATTTTTATGCAATATATTTTTTATTATTGTTAGTCATATGTAATTATTATAATATCCATAACTTAATTTCATGCTATTCTAATGGTATGTAAATATTTTCCCAGTCTTTCTAGTGTTAATTAATGTAATACCTTTAGTGTTAGTGGTACTGTACAATCAGCAACAAAAGTAAGTAAACACTGTCAAAAGATTCAGAAGAGATTAATTTATGAATTGGAACTTGCAAAATTAGTGCTTGTTTGTAACATATTATTGAAGACTAGAGGATATTTTGGAGATTAGTATTATGATCTATTTGTAGCAATAATTAGGTTCATAGTCATATTATTTAATCAAAATTCTGTAATTACTTTTGTGGTTGACTGTACCAAACTCACTGATAGTGCAATGACTGGTGATCATTGATCTAAACCATAAGTTCGTATGTTTAGGTGTGAAATATAATTATATTTCTTTATTTTATAAAAACATTAAATAAAGGTCATTTATCGAAAACTTGACTCTCTCGTAAAAATGTCGTTCACCATGTTATGTCGAGATCTAACTGTCTTATACTTTGTAAATACTAGGGGCATTAATATAATATGAGCAAGTTCGGAGCATATTGAGATTGTAGATCACGTTTCTAATAATTTGTGACGCAGATAAATTTATAATAATGTATGCCATCCATCACTCTTGTAACAATTTTGGCATAAAAATAAAGGCAGATAACGATATTCACCATTGTTTAATTTAAACGACATTTTTTCCTGGCACCGAAACGCCTACTCATATATTTAGGTAAAAGAAAATCTGGTAGACAGTATAATTATATATTTATTTACATTGCATTATTATCGCCTTCAACGAACTTCTCGACGTCAACCGCACCTTTTCTAGATTTTTTACCTCCCGGAGTTTGCGCATTAAAAGTTTGAGCAGTTCTTTTTCTTAATATACTGATGTCTTCCGTATCATCACTTTGTTCTGCCCACTCCAACACTAATCTCCTCCCGTAAAGATGCGTAGATTGACACAGAGCTTCAAACGCAGACTAAAAATAAAATGAAGCATTAATTAGTTTCGGTTTTTAATAAAATATGATCATTCCATTATGAGCCTATCGTAAGTATTAAGATAAATACCTTTGCGTCTGCCTTAGAATGATAGTCTACAAACGCAAAACCACGATGTTGATTTGCTCCAAGGGATAGTTTTATAGGTAATCTCAAAGTCTTAATTTCGCCAAAAGCCCTGTAAAATAGTAATACACTTTAAACATTGTTATTTAATCCATTGTTTTCAACAGATAAGAATGTTAAATTGTGTTTAATCTAACATTGGATACGATAGCGCATTAATTGCTAGTAACTCCGTATCAGTTCATTAACATTACAAAAACGAACTATATAGTGAGTTGCGGCCTTCGTGTTTGCATTATGTGAATTTTCTGCCTATTAGAAAAATATTTTAATTTACGTTTATAAAATGTCTAGCTTTAAAAATGTTTTGGTGGTATGTAGGTCACAAATTCGTAACGAACGTAAAGAAGAGTCCCTATATACGCCTGTGACTGGAAGGGTTTGCAGAGTATGTTAACTAGCAATCAAGGCTCAACTCTCGCTATACCATCACTATTAAATAATAATAATTAATTAATTATATTTTTTATTGGAATTGCATGAAAATGCAGAAAAATCATTATAAGCTGCTTGAATAAATTACTTTAGGAAACCTACTCAAAATGTCTTAGGCGCGCATTGTCCGCTAGGCCAAATGGTAGATCTAAAAGACTAGGCATAACACGAAAAAATCTAGTACATTCAATCGAAAGTAATACTTATTTTGTTGGCTTAAATACGTTACCTAAATATTTCGTGTAATTCGTCCCTGTTCGCTTGGAACGGTACATTTCGAACGAGAATTTTGGTGCCGTTTTGTGTCGTTTCTTTATTGGATTTCTTCGATGTTCTTACTTCATTTCTGTAAAAACGGTTTTATGTACTATAAAAAAAAGGTGCAGGAACAGAAAATAAAATATAGGGTACGTAACATAATGGCAATAGGCTCGTCTTCTATTACGTGAGAGTTAAACATTACTGGCGAAATGCGGGTGTAGTATAAATGTACACCTCTCTCTCTAACCCTCTGGGTAAAACGGGCGTGATGTCATTGTTATGTTATAATAATATGTTGAAACTAACGTATTTCCTCTTTCCGATCTTTTTAATTCTAACGACTTTCCATCAAGAGTAGTAACTTGCAAATTCTTGAGAGCTTCGTTGGCATGTTCCTTCTTATAATATTGCACAAAGCCGTAACCCATTGAAAGAAGTTGACCAGGATTTTTCGGGTCTTTTTTTCTTGCAATTGAGACACTGTATACTTTGCCAGCTGCAGAAAAGTGCTGTAACAAAAAATATTATTAGATAATTGTGCTAATAGAAAGTTAATATAATAAATTCCGTGTGCTCGCGTTTACGAACCGCTTTAAGACTGCCTTCAGTTGTTTTGAAATTAAGATTTTTAACAAACAATGTCGTATCGTTTTCGGGATCCTCAAGCTCCGTGTCATCGTCTTCTTTGACATCTGCCTTACTGTTCTCAGGTTCACGAGTTACAACAGATGTCTTCGGTTCAACTTTGTTTACAATTACATTTTTTTCTTCTTCAATTGTAATCTTAATCGATTCAGTTCTCTCAGCAGATTTTACAAATACATTTTCCGGTGCCCATTCTAAGTACAGTGGCGCACTCTTGAATTGCGAGTATGCCAATTTAGTAAATGCTTTTTTGGCTTCGAATGGTTCAATAAAGTCAACAAGGGCAGTTATTCCATGTTGTGGCATTAAGAATCTCGCAATTTGTCCGTGTTTTGCAAACAATGCCTTTATTTCTTCTTTCTCCGTGTTCGCTGGTAAATTTTTGACGAGTATGCATGTCTTTGATCTTTTGTTTGCTGGCTGTAAGTGAAATTTGCATTTAAGACAGCGGTAAAAAAATGTTGCTAGTGAAGATGTTTTTTGTTTTTCTAATATGTATCACTCACTTTATTAAATGCATCCAAATATACTCCGTTTCCTTCAAGAAAACTTCTGGTTTCGGCAACTAGCTGCGTTTCACCGAGTGCCAGCCTCACAGCAGCGCTTGTATCTGTACCATTTCAAAGGAGATTTAGTTTTCGTCAACATATAAATATTGTACTTAAGAATAAACTTGATGATGTTAACTTTTAGCTACATCAATAGAGGACATCATATTAAGGCTCCTACAAACAGGCGCGACACGCAGTGCCATTGTGTCGCGTGCGATTCGCGGCGCGTGTCGTGGCTGTTTGTAGGAGCGTTTACCCATAGGTGCATTATATATAACTAAGATATAAATTTTAAGCATTGTGCAAAAGCTGCTGTTATGTACAAATTGTACTTATGTACAATGCAGTAATCATAAAGTCGCACTTACTTTTATTATTATCATTGAGTAGCTGTTCCTTCGTGGTGTTATAAGTCGATGCGATGACGTCAGCGACCGCGTTGGTACCCAGGAACAACACGTTCCAGTTGTGGGAGGACTTCGCTTGCGCTTTCAGCTTCTTTGCTTTCTTCTCCTTGAATGTTAGACCCTCTGAAATGGAAATATTATGTTAGTTTGCACATCAAAGACCTTTTCTAATAGTTGTTTTTTCTATAACAAAGGAGGATCGGCAAAAATGTGTGGAAGCTGGTCTAGGAACCAATAACAACCAAATATATGTCATTAGGTAGCCCTTTAAATGTACAACAATAGTTATTAAGGCGGGTCATTTCAAATCGCTGTGAGAAAAAAGTTATGGCGATGTATCATAAGTAATTTTTTTTTTTTGTTGTTGACAATGGTGTTGTGTGGAAATGAAAAACAAATAGATTAAGTAATAATATAGTATAATTATTATTATTCTATTTTACAGATCGTCATCCACGATTACGTCCATTAAATTGGCTGCAGGTGCTCTAAAATCTTCATGTCTGCCAAATAGTAAATACTACACTATGGAGATAATATGTGCACAGCTGCCTACTGTGCGCCGCCCAGTTAAACAAGTGCAATAATAGTGACTCATGGCATCTGTACCTTCTTGATCTCTGTCGACTAAGATGTAGCTGTAGTAAGTTCTTGCTCTTACATGTCTCGATTGCGTACGTACTCTTAATAACCACTAATTTTGTGGCCTATTATAATTATCGAAATCGACAATTGATTGAATTGATCTTGACATACTTGGATCAAGTACAACCAGTTATTTATATGCTCTCCACAGTATTATTTAGCCAGTTTTAGATGATATGATCCTAATGAAAACATTGTATCTTCGTTCTCTGTAAGATGAGGAAATTCTTGTAATTGAGGAATATTCGCATCTAATCTATTGAAAACCACACTTTGTCTATTTAAATTCCTGTCATTCACGTAATCATACAGATGATTTAGCAGGTGAATCCTTTGATTTATAGTATCCAATATAGCGAGAGCATTTATATTATCAACAATGGGGTCATGGAAAGCATTTATGAAAGCACAAGGTATTCTGAAATCTGGGAATAAGTTCCGTAAAGTGGTGTTGAAGTAGTCTTGTCGCAACAGTTTATAATCACGCTTAACTCGCCCATTAACAACTTCCACGACCCAACGACATATAGTCACTTGTCTGTATTTGTTGGCTTGTTCGGTAGTTAACTGTGTTTCGCGCCTTAGTTTTGTGGGCGGGATGTGCACCTCAAATCCACATTGTTCAAGATCTGGTACAGCTCACGGAAGCCTCTGTCAAGAATTAATACGTAATTTTCTAAGAAAAGCCAGTTATATACGCTATTCAGGTATATAAAATTATGATTTTGTAATAAATCAATCTTAATTGCTCCTGCAGGCTTAGCACAAGCACCGTCTTGTCGACGGAAGAATAGACAAAAATGACGTTTCGTGAAGACAGTACGACGGCAGCAAAGTAGAAAGAGTCAACTGCACTTTTTGCGAAATTCAGTAATTTATTCACGTTTATCTTTTATTTCCTATCGCAAAAATAATGAAAATTTCGACCCCCTATATGGAACCCTTAAACCCCTAAAACTCAACATGTAGGTAATCATTTTTCACATACATAGGTTTTCCGGACCTGTGGATCATTATGACCTGAGTAGATCTGGAAAGAATCCAATTCAACCTGAAAAGTAGCAAAGAAATATATGTAGGTATGGGAATAATATTTATACTGATGTATAAGTATGCTATGTATGTATATATATATATTTAACACTTTGACAGCCAAGTATTTTGTAACACGCAATCTCCTGTACATACTGCCATTTACGCCATTTTTGTAAAAAATATATAAAAATACTAAAAATATTATGCATTTGCATCAACAGTCTGACAAAAAAAAACCTCCAATACCGCGTTTTCTTGCAGTTATGCTGCAAAAGCAGGTTGATTTTGAGGGATCTCCTCTCTCAAAACGTGCCGCTGGACTCTTCGATTATGAAGTCCGCGTCTGCACATAACTTAGTTATTGCGATGATCTTCCATATTAAATCACAAGAAACAATATTATGTCCAAGGTCAACAGATGCACTTCACAAAGTCCAGTATAAATGCTCTAGGTATAAAAAAAGTCGCGATATCAAATCCAGAAACTAGCCGAGGTCAAACAGTTGAAGCAGGTACGCAAAACAATAGTCAATATCAATGCCAGGTTAAATAGTCGCGGGAACACAAATAAATCCACTTTTAACGTAAGTAGGTACACACAAAGCGAATGCAAACCAACGACTGTAAATGGCGATTAACCCCTTCCTCCTTTTCCCTGTAGGCACGCGTAGGGACGCATACGCCGCCAATGGAGGGTAACTCTATGTTTGTCTCGCTTTAATAGCGAGTTGAAGCGAGACAACATAGCTTAAATACCGCTTAAACTCCCAAGACATTGGATGCTAATATGTTATAATAGCCGCCTTAGCGTGGCAATAACTTTTTTGTCAAAGCGATTTGAAATGAACCGCCATAATAATTATTGGAGTACATGGAAATAGCTTTCTAATGACATATGTATGGTCGTTCTTGGTCTTGTAGACCATTTTGCCAATTCTCCTTTGTCGTTTCCATCTCCGAGACAAAGTTGAAATATCTCATGTGGCTTAAACCAGAACGCAGCAACCCTGCTTGGTAGCACAGATATCCGATCCTCGAAGGAATTCCCGGAAATACATGTTTGATAATAATTCCCAAGAATCTTGATACCTAGTTACTGATAGACGTTTTTTCATTTATCAGCTCCTGCCCGCGACTTTGTCCGCGTGAAATTTCTTGCTCCCCCGACCCTCCCCATCGAATCGCATCGCCTGTCCGCACTATTACTTCGTTCACTTAGCGTTCTTTTTGCTCGGCTCCTGAGGTTCCTAGCGTGATGTTAAGTAGCCAAAGCCTTCCTCAAGGATTGGGCTACGAAATACAAAAAGATTTTTCAAATCCGACTGGTAGTTTCAGAGATTAGCGCGTTCAAATATACAAATTTTTCAGCTTTCTTATTAGTATTAGTATGGATTATGCCTACTAGTACAAATGCTTGTGTGCGTTGCGTCAGCGGAATGTTGTCGCTTTTCAGAATTTCGGCTTAACAGATAATTAGTACCCCATCTCGTGTAAATGTGCCCGAAATTTAGAATTTGTGCGTGCAGCCGATCCAAAGATATTCACGGAAAACAGATTCCGCTGGAGTAACGTTACCCCAGCGGTATGTTTTTTACTCCGTTATATCCTTTAAGTACTACTTAACTAAGGTACAGTCAGCGACAAACATTGATATAATCATTTAGGGATTTTGGGCCCAACCCAAGTAATTTAAGAAACTACCATGGATTCAGGTAGAAGAAGAACCCACATCCAACATAGTATTTTTCAAATGGGGTGGACGTTTGGCCATCTGGCAAGCACAGCTCGGATCTGAATATGTATCTAATTAGGCACTTAATTTGACCTAACATTTAATACAGGCACCTCAAGCAAACAGCACTCGTTTAAAACCGGTAATTTGGGTAGTTTTATGCACTACACTGTACAACTAATAGTTAATTTGTGTTCCGTATTTTATTAAATTAAACCTGTAGGTAGTAGTCATAAAGCACTATATAGGTATTAATAAGTTTTATACCCACGAACTCGACGTACGATGGCCAGAATAAACATATTATTACCGTTTTAAAATATGCACGGAATATTTATTACTTTACTTTCACACGCCGATAACGCCAAGGGCATGTTATGTGTAAGCAACTCAGCACTTACCTACAATTTCTTTTTCTCTTAACATTAATCATTTTTGATGAATCGATTATTGTGAACTTAGTTGATGGTCACCATCCTAACATTCAATACCCTGACCCACAACAACTACAACAGTAAACGAATCGAATCTGCGATCTATAGCACACAAGCCGAACGCTCGGACAGTGCGCCGATCGTGCCATCATTTATACATATTTACCTATACATGTATAGACTATGGTTTGAAAGAAATAATTTGAGTTGTATACGAAGGAGTGAAAATATGGTGATATTGTAAATATGCTGGTCACTTATCTAGACAAAATAGAGTGCTTGTACATAAAATTGAATACAGTGATAAGGCCGTCGTTAGTACCGTTCTTTTGTAACTATGTTATTTCATAATTATTATATCAGTAACTAGCGGACCAGACAGACGTCGTCCCTTTTTTTGTTTTTGTTCCGGTGTGGAAGATCCTCATGGATATCCTCCGCCCTGGGGCGGGCGGAGGGATCTGTCAGACTCTTACTGACTAAAAACCACCCCGGTGTCCCCTTCCCACACTTGCACCGGGGATCCTGGGAACTTGTGCGCCTTTCACGATCCCCGGCTAGTGCCGCCCGCCTCTGCGAGCCGCCTCAAGACCGCGGGGGGAGTGAGGTGTAAGACTTCCCCCGCGAGCGACGTCCAATAGGGGCGCGCGTAGAAAACTATGCGCCGCCGCCTTGGGTCCTGTTATATGGGGGGCGGCGGACGTCCCCAAGTCCGCCGTCCGTCTGGACCCGTTTACTGGGGCTGGAAGAGGGCGTTGAACGCCCTCCGCCGACGCCCGGCACGTCTGTTGCGGATCGGGAGAGTGGTCTCGACCTCCCTTAACCTTTCCGCAGCCTCCTTCTGTGAAATAACGGTTCCACAGAAGGAGATCACCGCATCCCACGATTCGGCGCGCCCGACCATCGAACAAGCGACGGACGACAGCGACAAGTCGGCTCCCGACTTCTGATACGAGGGCTCGGCGCGGCTCCTCTCATGCGGCACACTCCGCTAGCGTATGCCACGCCGTGTCATCCGGACAGTTGACGCAGTGATGACACCGACGAAGGAGGAGGCGGAGCGCGTGAGGGAGAGGCAATCATTGCGTCTTCACGCCCCTAGTCACCGCAGGAGGAGACACCCTGGGCGTCGGTAGTGGATAGCCGAATCCCGGCCTCTGTAGGCGCAGGCTTGCGGACGGCGAGCAATAGGCGGCTCGCCGTCCGGTAAGGACCAGGCCCGGGTCGACGGCGCGTTGTGTTCCATGGGCGCCTTAAAGAGATGTCAGCATAATTGACGGGGTCCGATAGGGACGATGTCTGCCGGGGTCGCGGATTGTTCGAAAGAGTTACCGTGGCCCTGGCGCACAGGCAACTGAAGGAACACGGGTGGGTTTTAGTCAGTAAGAGTCTGACACTCCCTTCCGCTCCGCCCAGAGCGGGAGAGGTCATTTGATTTAGGAAGAGTTTAGTGACGTACAGAAGCATTATATATTAAAAAAGAAATAAACATATATATAATATATTACCGTTGCGCATGTGCTCTTTGAATGCACAGGCATCACCCATATTAGGACCCAAACCCTCGGGGCACCCTTATCCTACACAGATGTTCTCAGCAGATCAGGAGACATTATCAACTTCTGGAGGGAGGTGGGCTGGTTGGAATAACCACCGACGGCCGCCATGGCTCACGCAAAATGGTCCATATGAAGGACTAAGTGCGGAAACCAGAACCCATAAAGAAGAAAAATATAATATGTTATATATAAAGATAAGACATACCGTCGTCATCATCATTTTCCAGTTTCTCAGTTTTAGCGGGTAACAAATGGAGCATTCTGCCGCAGAAGGCGGTGCCATCTAGCTCAGTATACGCCTTTACAGCATGTTCGGGCATCACGAAGGTTACTGTGGCAAATCCCTTTGGCAGGCGCGAGATTGGATCTATCGGCACGTTTACTTCAGCTAGTGGTCCTGTGAAATACATTATGAGATAAACCTGCCTTCTTTGTAACGTATGCAGCACGTATTAAAGTAAACAACCAGGAAAAGAAAGTATAATCATAATTTCAGCGGATTCCTGCGCCTTTACATGGCTTCGATCACGCTTCGGTCCACGGTTTTCGGTAAGCTGGGGAAAGCACCGCACCGATAATTTTAGCGAAGCTTAGGAGAGATCTATTCTATGCCCAGTAGGGGATATAGGAGATCTTCTAGGAGTGGAATTTCGGCTGAATCAACGATAGTAAATAATATTTCTCAAATTCGTTTAAGCTACGTACCATATTTTTCGAACAAGGTGGTTATTTCTTCCTCAGACACCACATAAGCTAAATTCCGTACGAATATACTTCCACTTTCACCGATGCTTTCTTCATTATGGGATGCCTGAAAATCAATGGTGCTGCTGTAGACAGATATTCTTTATGGCAAAATCTATTCCAATGTATTATTAAATTATCTATGTTAGTACCAGTCTGTCTATTATGTTTAACATAGGTTGGATAATAAGGAGTTATTTTAGAAATACCGGCAATCTCAGACCTTTCAGCTACGAATACTCATCATCAGAACTTTGTTATTTTTAATACGAGTAGACTTTGTATGAGAATATGATAGGGTATATTTTTTTCTAAAAGTCAAGGAGTATATGAAAATACCCTGATTCCTGAATTTTAGCTATAATCATAATGTATACACATCGATCATTGTTCTTTATTAGTGATAGATTTATATACTTCAGTTATTAAACCTGTTAAAGTGCTATTAAGCACTTAGCATATAGTTAAAATTATCTATCAATTCTCTTTAACAGGGACAATTGACGAGAAATGATAAGCAAGCCTACTTATAGAATTTCAATTTAACTTGTTACAATGCTGATATAAATCATTGATGTATATCTATAATTTCTGGAAACACACTAAATGCTGTCCGCGATGGGTCAGGTAGAGAAACATACTGCTCTGTTGAAAACCGTTTTTTTTTTTTTTTGATGGGTTTGCTCTTGACTCTAGTCTAGGTCAGAGATGACAGAGACAAAGTCGACGATGGAGTGAGCTTACCCAGAAGAAGCCTGTTCACTCTCACTTTAAAGAGATTTGGGTTGTATGCGGTCGGAAACACAGGCGCAGGTAGAGATGTAGGATGTTTGGAAGCGCTTAGTGCGAATTGGTGGAATAGCAACTAGGTAGGGATGGTAACTTGCAGTGCGCCTAGATGTCCGAAGGTAGAACGGGGCCGATGGAATGAGGTCCTGGAGTTCTTGGGCACACTCACCGAAGTACAATCTGTAGTACCTTTATTTCGAGCTTGAAAACTAAATTTTATATCAACGAAAATCCTACCTTCGTCCTAAGATATCCTAAATTTGAGACCTATACTTGACAATGATTTGGCCAAGAAGCCGATTTCGACAAGTTCACTTCTAAGGAGCTCCACATGAAGCGCGGTTTGTATAGCTTTTCGTTCAAAATCGAAGGTACAGTCATGAAAATCAAAGCAAAAGTACACAAACCACACCGCGCGTAATTTATTGATCTCCTAAAGGCTGTTTCAGTAAAGACTGTAGCCGTAATAACACATGGATCTGTATTATCGTAACGCATGCAGGTTTCGTGTTTCATTAAAATATGTCTACAATACGGAGTGCATGAAAATAGCGTCCATTACGAGCGACACGATAGCGGTGACTAGTGTCTATACTATTTTGATATCATCAAATAGACTTGGACTTTACCGGAGACGTGATAGAGGCCTGCAGACTGCATACTTCATGATACTATTTTAATTAACTTTTGGCTAGCAATAACTGTATTTGAATTCAGAATCTTAACTTTATTATTCTTTAATTATTAATATTATAAATGCGAAAGTAAGTTTGTTTGTTACCTTTTCACGCTTAAACTACTGAACCGATCATCCTGAAATTTTGCATATACGTTTTCAGGTGTACAAAAACGGACATAGGGTACCTTTCATCCCGAAAAAAGTACTGTTCCCGAGGAAAACAACACTAACGTTCTTATAATAATAGATGGCGTGACGTGTCTTTTGAATCATGATTTAGTTATATTATTATAGAAACTGTAGTAGTGTTATGAGTTTTTTTTTTAAATTTAAATGCCTAATACATTTTGTGAGTCTAGAGTAGCAGGAGTGCATTTGGAAAAGCCATGCTTTTCCCATGGCCAGCTATATGTTGCAGTTCGCGTGTGTCCAATGCCCAGAATTTATATGTATTAGAGCCAAATAGAAGGACATACAATATTGTGTATAGGAGCGTCCTAGAATAATATTCCGTTCTGAGCATGGGCTCTGCTTCATGATTGCAACGGCCGAACAACAAGCAGAGCACAACCCAAATTCATTGTCAAATCCTAAATTAACGCGAGCGAAGCCGCGGGCAAAAGCTAGTCTGAGATAATTTTTAAGTTTTTTAGGACTATTTTAATACAAATGTTTACTCATTAATCACCTTAAAATTTATGACACTAAAGTAAATAGTTGAGTAAGTAGACGATGGAATGTAAATTGTCTGAGATTATGAACTGAAGTATAGTCAATTATTGAGAGCCGCCGCGTCTTTGTAATCGCCGCAAGTGCAAGTGTGAGTCCTAAGTTCGATCCTCGGTTGACGTGTCGGATCGTGCTTTTGGGTTAGCCAAAAAAATTACAGTAATAACCTGGATTGATTTGTGCCCGGTAATGTTAAGGTAATAGATTCGATCTCCTATTACATAAAACTTAATTACTTACCTAACTGAAGAAATGTGCGCCCCTGTCTACCCTTCTGCTTACCCTTTCAGGAATTACAGACGGGAGGTTTTGTTAGAATTACCAGAGTTAAACATATTTACCTCTTCCCTCTTTTTTTTACTACTCTGTTCCTCCTCTTCTGCAGCCATCTTTGATTTATCCTCATATTGATGTATGTGAACACGATGATTGCCTAAAGATAAAAACATTATTATAAGGATTTTTAAAAGTACTTAACGTTTTATTGTATTGATCGAGATTCTAACTTGTTCATAAATACTCAGGCCCACTTGCACCACAAATCACTAAACATGTTTAGTGTTAAACGAATTTAAGAGAATTCTGTTTCTGTGAATTGTTTAAAGATGACAAAGACAGAATGATGTTTTAAATATTATGTAAGCGTTAAACGTATTTAGTGATGTGTGGTGCAAGTAGTTCTAAGGCTATTCCCGTGTCCTAAATCCTAATAGAAAGTAATTGTGGCGCGAATACGTGATTTTTGCATTCATTTGTTCGGGCTCGCCGTATTCGCGCGACCATCGCTTTCTTTAGGGCTGCTGGTCCATAGTGTCCACGTGGACGTACATTATGTATACATAAATAAAAGAAATAAATGTACCTAAGAATAATTTGTCTTTTCCTAATGCCTTTTTCAGCTCTTTCTCAGTTCTAAATCCGACATAGCAGAAGCCAGTGACTTTTTTTCCTTTTCCAAAGGGCAGTCTTATTGAAAATGGAACTAATGGCCTGAAGAACTCTTTTATGTCCTTCTTCTTACATTTGTAAGGTAGACCCATTATCTGAAACAGAAAATGTATAATTGTATGATGAATTAATTAAATTTATTGATTACTAGCTTCTACCCGCAGCTTCGTCCACGTGGATGTCGCAAATTATCCCACGGGGACGTGCTACTGGGACAAAAAGTAACCTATGTCCTTCCCCCGGAACGCCATCTATCTCCTTGGCAAATTTTATTGAAATTCGTTCAGTGGATTAGGTGTGAAAAGGTATCATACAGACAAAGTTACTTTCGTATTTATAATATTATTATAGATTTTATTAAGTAAATTTAGAGACATGCTGACTATGTCCATTTATGAAATGTGATAAAAGTTTTGGCTGCAATTCAATACTATTATTCAGCTATGAATGGAAAAAATAGCCATTAGTTTTGAAGGTATATCATATTAATCATTGTTGATTAACCTATTATATTTATGAGTTTCTTCTCTTAATTCGATTTTTTTTTGATACAAACTGAATCACTTACTTTAACATGAAACAAAGGTCTGTTTCTTATTTTTTTTGGCTGTTGTTCCTCTTCTACAATTTCACTTTTTTCTTCCGTTTTGTTTTCAATGGGGGGATCTCCTACTTTCTTCATTAGTAATTTCATGTACTGGAATAATCAGAAAATATTTTTACACACTTAATATGTATCAATAAAGAATTGAGTATTAAACATGTTGTAGCATTATCCATGGGCATTCTCATTCACTACTATGTGTGTTTATTATCGGTGGTAGCTCTAAGATTAGAGTTAATAAGTCCCACAATCACAATTACACTTTGCTAGTTATGTTTAACTCCTATGTAATAGGGGGCGAGCTTATTGGCATCAACTGGGCTGCTACTGAGAAATTTGATGGAAAATACCCAATAACACTTTGCCTGACCCAGGAAACTAACCAAAGAACCAATAACCAACCGCTAATAACAAAAATATGCTTATTGCCCTTTTTTCATTGATGTACAAAAGATTGATTTCTGTTTATATTATGCATGTTTACTGTTTGTGTTATTTCAAGTTTTGTTGTAATAACTTACCTCTAAATCACTGATAGGTTTATTAGCTACTTTTTTATCTTTGTTTTCTTTCACTTTAACATCTTTTTCTTTCTCAGTATTCCGATCTTTTTCTGCAGGAGCTTTATCTTTCTCTAGATTTTCATTGTGGTCTTCATTTGTTTCTCCGTCGTCATCATCATCACTTTTAGATGCAGACTCTAGAGCTTCTTTAATCCAGGTTGTGTTATCATTGATATGGGCTTCAATGAACTCTGCAAATAGTGGATCGTCTTTATGCTGAAATAAGATTTGAATAGTATAGTATTGATAAGTATTGAGTAAAATATTGAAAACGATTACATAGCCTTTACAAAAAAATTATATTACCTTTTTAAGCAGGTCCTTAATTTTATTCTTATTTTTCTCAATTTTCTTCTCTTTCTTTTCGGATTTTCTTTTATCTTCTATTTCATCTTTATGAAGCTTCTTGTAAGCAGTACTATCTGGAGCATATTTGCTCCATGCTTTAGGTTTCTTCTCATCTCCCAGATTTGCACATGTTTGCACTTGTATTTGCATAGAATTTATGCATGTACCATCAAAATACTCCCTCGCTTGTGTAGCCTGTTCCTCTGTCCGGTATCCGATGAAGCCAAAGTTCCTGAACTTTCCATCTTTAGTGTATTTTAACTGTACATCAGTTACTTCACCCTTTTCTCCAAATACATCTTTTAGTTTTTCAACAGTTACCTAAAAGATAAATTAGCGCTAATATTATTATCGTACAACAATTATGAAGAACGAGCCTGTTTTTTCAGTCTTCCCATAGCCAAATAATAAGCAGTTTAAGCAAAAAATATAAGCAAGTTGGTGTCTCAATAAAATCTTAGAAATAGCTAGAAGACCTGCATAGAAGACCCGTAACTACGTTTTTAACATTCTAGACCTATACATACCTTATTTGGTAAATTCTTTACTATAAGTCGTGACATTTTACAAGATTAATTATATCATTATAATTTATTTGTAAATAATAAATCCGTAGCACGTGCGATGCACATTTCACTCACTTTGATTTTGACAGACATTAGTATTGACAGTTTGACAGTGACAATAGGTACCATGTCGCCATTGTTTAAAATTGGTTGCGAAAGTCTTCAAGATCATCAAGCTTTGCGAATGTCTAACACACTAAACAAAAAGGCAGAATATCAAAATAAGAAATTCCTAAGTTGAGTTTTATAAAATATTCCACTTATATTTTTTTTTTCGCATTTTACAATATTCGGAAACATAAATTAAATAATTTTATAATCAAAATTGATAACAGTATCTAGTAGTCTGTGTAGCCGTAGATAACTAGCTGTCAGATGCAAGTGTCAATCTGTGTCAATACCAGCTGTTACCAGTTGTTACAAAACAAAAATATCGAGAATCTTTATGAAAAGCATATTTAAAGAAAGTCCGCCAGTAATTTCTTCCATACCATTGTTTTCAAATAAGAGATTTGGTGTAATACTTAAAAATGTCGACTATGACGTTTGGACAAAAACAGTTTATACCGACTCCACCTGATAAGGGCAGCTTTCCTCTGGATCACGACGGAGTTTGTAAGGACCGCATGACGAAATACATGAAGTGCTTATTAAATCACAATGGTAATAATTCCATGTGCCGAGATGAAGCTAAAGAATACCTAGGTTGCAGAATGGAAAATAACCTTATGGCTAAAGAGGATTGGAACAAATTAGGTTTTAAAACTGAAGTTCCAGTTGAAGCTAAGAAATGATATTCTGTTTTTTGTTATAGGTAAGAAAATTGTTAATAATATTGTTGTATTTAATAAATTTTAGAAATAGTACTGTACTGTTTTCTTCATCGAGGACCTACTAAAAATAAAGTAGTTATTTTATGATATAGGTAGTAGGAGTATTTCTATTTTTTACACACAACATTTCTTGTTTTTTAACATTGGTACCTATCTAGTTTTCATATCATTTATAAATATTTCTAATCTATATAATTTGGCTACTAAACTACTGAACGGATTTCCATAAAAATTGGCAAGCATATAGATGCCATCCTGGAGACGGACATAGGCTTTTTTGTCCTGGTAGCACATTCCCGTGGGATAATTTCTTACATCCATGCTGGCGAAGCGGGCAGAAGCTAATAAAAAATAAAGCAATAACATGAAAAATAAAACTTTTTTACAAAAAATAAAACAACCAACTTCCAAAAACACAAAAGGAGTGTAAAATAACTTTAAATTCAGAAGTCAGTGTATTTGGTTTTGTATTTTCGTTTTTTAGTACCGACTCAAGCGTAGTACTCACAACCGGCGTGCTTGTATGACCAATTGTATGAAGGTAAACGAGACAAAAGGAGTAAGTAAAGATCGTAGCAGGTGGCGTTCTGTAGTTTCTGCCTACCCCCATGGGAAGAAGGCGTGAGTTTATCTATGTATGTATGTTTTCACTTTTTTTGTGTTTTTGGAAGTAGGTTGTTTTTTTGTTGAAAAAGTTTTTATTTTTCACTTTTTAGTTGTGGTACCTATCTCACACAAATTCGTATACCACTACTTGATAATTATGTAAATAACAGTGACAGGAAATTATTTAAAAAATACGCATTATTAAGGATAACTAAAAAAACTTCTGGTTAGATCTTGATCAAATTTATATGGGCCAACACGAGAAGCACCAGCTATCAAATAAAAAAAAGAATCTTCAAAATCGGTTCACCTTGAAAAAAGTTCTGGCGTAACACCTCCTCCTTTTTTTGAAGTTGGTTAATTACATTTTCTTTAGTAAGCACTACTATTGTTATTATTGTAACATCTCTTTCTTTTTCAAGTTCAGATCTCAGTTGTTTAATAAAAAATAATTACAGATCTGCTATTAATCAAGACAGTGCAGTTGATAGTTCAGTTCTTTGTGAAGGAGTTTGTCTGCAGAAGTACTTGTTACCACCATACATATTTCTGCTGCTGAGAATAGCTGTGTTTATGTTGGTGTTGGTATGGTGCAAGTTTAATAATAAGCTCATTGAACATTTCAGTTGTCTCTGCACGACAAACTGATTCTTAAGCATTATTTTTGCCAATTTTGCTACTGACAATCTTGATTTCAAAATAGGATGTTCCTTAGACGGTTTAGGCAGATCTGTTGTGTCGTAATTTAGTCGGCAGTGGTTTATGCGAGGCTGGCCATGCCGAGGCGCCAATTCTTACAGTTTTCATTAGTAGATTTCATCTCATCTAATCTTTCACTATTTTCATAATGCTTCTTAGTCATTTCTGTTATTGTGTCGCAAAAAATTTGCAACTAGCAAGTTTAGAAACAAAGTAAGCTGATTTAGGAATCGAACCCAGCACTGACGATTGGCATCTACGATTGCTTGTGCAATCGCACAGGCCGAATTAAGTAGGTAAATTGAGTTTCGAGGAAGATACTGAGGAAACAAAATATCATAGAAATTTTCTTTATTAAACATATAATATTACTTAGGATATTACATTAAACTAAAATTATTCATTGAGTAATTATTTAAGAAAGACTTGAGAATTTTTTATTCCTTTTTATCGCCAGTATTTCATGGCATTTTTTATAAAAGTAAATATCACAGTTATTATTAAAATGTATTTGTGACCAAAGAAATTATAAAAGTCTAATGTAGCCTATATTACACTAAAATTTTGAGTGGCTCGAGAGGTATAATATTGTTTTATGTACAAGTCACTCTAGCTTATGGACCACTTGGCAGTCATTATTCTAACTCCTTCAATATGAACATACTGCTGATTGCACAACATTGTGTACTGTAATTGTTAAACATATATTTCTGTTCTAAGGTAGTACAAGAAGGAGAGGTATATTATTGACTTTTATGGTAAACATTGATTCAAGACACAACAGCAACATACAAAAATATCCAAAGAGAATTTATTCTGTACAATGACTAACTATAATAAGCACCATTTTCATTCTACCAAGTTTTACTTATTCTTTCCCACATTGGCAACACAATCAGATTATACAATTCATAATACATCATCCTCCTTAGCTTTTTCACAGTACATAAGGCCATTTGTTAAAAAATACATGTATATATCATATGATAAAATGTATAGGTATAGTTAGCATTGATTAATAATGGCATCCATAATATTTACTTATCCATTATTTTATTTCACTTAGGTATATCATTTACAAATTACAGTTAAAGTGTACCTCTTTTAACCAGCATAAGAGATATTATAAATAATTTACTCAACTATTATATAGATGACATACATATATTAAGTGATAAAGTAAATGAGTACAATTTTTACAACATTAATCTACAAATGCATATTCATATAGTATCAGATAACTAAGGCAGTATGTGTTGACGGTACCTAGTACCTATGACACAAAGTATTTTTACTTAAATACTGTAGTACATAGATACAACGTAATTATCTCTGAATTCCTCGTTAACAATTAAACATCGAAGTACAATACAAACTGTACAGAAGCTAAATGGATGGTGTTTTATACCTTACATGACATTAACAAACCAAGCACTCGATCGTTTTGAGATCAAAATGTACAAATATAATAGAAATAATAATTCTTATCAATACTTAGTGTCTAATTACATTATAATTATATTTAAATAATAGTATAGAATTGTAGATAATATTTTGTTAATACTACACATAGGCAGTGACATTTTGCGCAAAAGTTACTAAGTCTAGTTTTAATTCAGACGTTTCCGATATGTACTTGTTATTTCCGACGTTGGTAAGCGTCTGTGTACATAAGTATTATCAGTTAACGTTATAATTATAATAATAATTTCTTTAGATTGTGGAACTCAATATATACCCAGCGTCTTTATTATGACCGGTTTAATTGTAATAATTCGCTTCCTTTCAGTTGTGCAAAAATATATAAAGGTTTTAAGTATAGGTAGAATTAAGGAAAGTCAAGCTTTTAGCTGTCGTTAATTATTTTACAATGTTCCCAAATCTTATCCATACATTACATAGGTAGGTACCTATCTAATATATTATAACGTCGGTAACCAGATTAAAGTGCCAACACTACCTATAAACTTAGTATACATACTGTTACTTGTAGGTATACATTTCATATATGTAGGTACTTAGTTTAGTAGTATGCATGCTAAGTTGTTAACCGAAAACACGATTCTTTTAACATGCTGCAGTCATAGAAATAAATTACGTAAAGTTAAAATTGTATTAGCAGTACCTAATATAAGTTGTCAATAACAAAACTGTAGAGTATAAGAATGTTAGTAAATTGGTAGTAATAGTAGTTGCGGCACTGGGTGAGCGTAGTGTTGAGCCAGGCGCGGGCGGTGTCTTGTAGCCAGCGCGACGTCCCGTGCGCTCCGTGGCGCATCCCATCCAAAATGTAGCCGATGGAAATTGCTTTTCATTTTCAACGCGCATCTGGAGGTCGTTGAACTTCCAAAAACCTTTGCCTTTGAAGAAGTATGTTTTACCTGGATAAGTAAAAAATAATATAGGTTTATTTAGTTGAAAAATTGTTTTAGGAGGGTTTTGAGTTACTTAATTTTTCTTGGTGTCAAAACTTGAAAAAGGGGTTGATCCTTACCATCTTTCCATTGGAACACGCTGTCGATATTGTATCCCACGCCTTTCCACATAGCCATGTTGCGAGGGTAATCGTAGTCAACTCGACCGTTTTCTTCATCATACCTGAAACAAGTTAATTGTTTTAGCTAGTGTCAATATCGTTCCATAAAAATGTGAGATAAAGTTGTGATTAGAAACTTAAAGTACAGCTCAGAGACTGGATTTATATAGGTGCATAACTGGCGAAATGTTGGGCTACCTACTAATCCTACGATACACCTCTACCTATGCATTTGGGGAATACAGGCGTGATGAGGTTATTTAAATAATAAAATTAACTTACTTCCAATACATAGTGCCGCTGTAAAAATAGGTATTGCCGTTGTGACCCCATACCATGGCAGCGTCTAGTTTGTCCAAACTTTCAGGCAGACCAAACGTTGATAATGGTTTCGGGTATCCCGGCAGCAAATGTTGTGTATCGAACAAGTACAGCTCTTTACCTGAAATTAATAATGAGGTTAAGATATAAATCATAGTTCATCGTTAAGGTTTGATCAGATTTATTTCATCGGGACCTAAAACTATTGAAAGATTTAGTTTTCATGTCTCGTACCTAAGAAAATAGCTATTTTCCGATCCGGTCTTTCATAAACTGCGTCGACGTGTGTAAGGTTCTTTGGTAAACTACGCCACATCCTCGTTATTTCCATAGGATATCCATCGTAAAGCCCTTGAGCTCCTATCCTCCAATGGTACTGAAAAATAAATTAGAAGTTTAGATAGACCAACATTTTTTGCTTGTCAATTTACCGTTAATTGTAGCGGTCTATGAGTATCGAAAGAATATGATGTAAATAATGAATACTTACTCTATTTTTAAATATGAAGAGTTCGCTACGTATGAGTGCGACTGCGTCGTAACTGGTATCACACGTGTCAGGTTTATCCGCAGGAGTCGTGGTCGTCGTTCGCTGTGTCGTCTTCTCTGGGTAGTGCGGCTTCCTCGGGTTATCTTGTCTCGGATCATTCGGATAATGAGGTCTAGGATACTCGGGCTGCACGTAGGGGTAGCGCGGGCGGTACGTGGTGGGGTGGGAGGTGGTTTCAGTGGGGCGGTAGGTGTGACGATGATTAGTGCGTCGGGGATGATCTTCGCTCGCGTTTAGATGACGGCGGTTGGGGTAATATGGTCGGTCGGGGTGATAGCTGGGTCTGTCGACGGGATAGTATGAAGGATATTTGACGGGAGGACGGGGGTAGGAGGGGGTGTATTCCCGGTTGGGGTAGCGTTCGGGATGTCTGTTGTGATGATCATGGAGGATCGGCCGTCTGGTGGTCGTGGTGGTGGTAGTTGTGGTCGTCGTGGTAGTCGGTGGTGGCACTACTGGACGGTAATAGGGTATTTTGGCCCACTTTGTGCTCTTTTTAGGTCCTGAAACGTAAGCATTAAAAGATTAGTTAAAACAATCCTAAAATGACGATAAATTGAATATTTTAAATTCAGCAGTGATTTGATAATAATGTTGATGACTGCTGGGTTAATACGATGCTTACCATACATTTGTTGAATGCCGTTGCGGTCGTCCTCGGGTAATACAAAGTTTGGTTGAATGCCTTGGTACCACGGAAACATAAGAGCACCCTTCACAGAGCTATGACTGAGACCCAGTGAATGGCCAAACTCGTGTGCAGCCACCGCAAAAAGTGAAGTTCCTGAAAAGTAACATAAAATTCTGTTAACTATGTACGTCAGTGAACATTCATTGATGAGGCTTACGCTAGAAATTTCCCGACAAAAGCCAATTTTTCCGCAATCAAAATCGTCATGTTATCCTCGGTTAGTAAGGCAGTCTATATTCTATTCACATGTGGGTTCAGTTGAATAAAGGTGGATATTTACACATGGCTGGCCGAATACAATTCGAAGTGGCGTTGTAACCGTCCGTTGTCCGTGTAAATTATCACGTGTGCATAGTGCGGAGCTGCGCGGTAATCGCAGCGGCGTCCTCGCCACGCTGCGGTCGCCACCTATCGGCTGCTGCCGTGTTTACACTATACATGCGACGACCACACTTGGCTCGTTTCGCAATGTTCCATAGCATCGCATGTGCATTCATTCTGTGACGTAATTCTGATAGCTGTATGAAGTTTCATAACGCTGCGAGAATTGCCAAAACCTGCAATTGCCTATACATATAGTTGATCTATGTAACTCCTTAAATGCTTTGAACATGCATTAGGTCGGTTTCAAAAATGAATTCAGGAAATGCTAGTAGGTGATCAAAAGGTTGTGAAAAAAACTTGTTGAAAAGTCACAAAAAAGCAACGTAGCACCTTTAACACCTATCATGTTAAAGGAGCTATACGTTGCTTCCAATTAAAGGCTACGTTTTTTTAAATCTATATATACAATATTCTAATAGCATGTTATTTAAGCCTGACAGCTGTAATTCAGGTATAATGTCCCCGTTAAGCGTGTATTTTACACTGAGCATACAAAAGGCAAAACGTGGGCGTGTGTAACAACGAAGGTGAACAGCGTATTCCGGCACTTTCGACATTTGCATGTCAAAACATGGCTGACCGCAACATGCTCATTTCCGAGCTACACGTGAACTTTTCACGGAAGCTGTGTAATTTCATCGGAAATCAGTTAATTACGTACCTACGTGCATTTATATTATTCTACGTACCTACCCCCATATTATTTCATTAAAGCCACTGAACATAGTTAAAAAAATAATTGAATTAAGTAATGTGGAAATACAAAGTTAGTAAGTTTATCAGTGGTAACACTTGCATTACGAAAACCATCCTTAGCCCTTAACCACCAAAGGGTGGTTTATTGACTTAAAGGTGATATCAACGTCAAATTGTTGCCACTGATGTGCGGTTGACTGTACCAATGTGCCCACCTACACAAAGAATCCTAAACCTACAAGTTTATAAGGAAAGTAAGAAATGACTACCTACTTACCTAAGATCGAAAGTATGTAAATAGGTTACATACCTAACAAATACAATCAAATACATTATTGGCCTATGCACCCTAAATGAGATAATAATGACAATGTGCTGATTTCCCGAACATGGCAATAAGTGCAAATCTTTACCTTCTTCATCATCGTCCATTGGTTGTAGCAGCCATAACTCCTCATCGTCGAAGTGTGCGTCTCCGCCGCGACCAGTGCCGGGAAAGAACGCGTGCGCAAGGATCGAGCCACGGCCGTCAAACGGATAAGCGTCGTCATGGTAACGCCTGTTTCAAACAAAACAAAAAAGGGATTAAGCACAGATAAAATAACAGGTATCATGACAAAGTTGCGTTAGGCTTTTACGGTTGATGAAAACAGTCATACCGAAGTAATGTATTCATCTCGCAACAAACAACAATGGATGGAGTGGATGGAGTGGATGGAGTCTGCAGAGCAATCAAACTTGCGTCCCGGGGGTCCTACGCTCGGCTACTACCCAGTACCCACATAATCATTTTTCGCGCCAACAAAACACAACGGAAAGACCTCGCCCATGCATATTTCACGCGATATTAGCTGACCGTTGCGTTATTGAGTTCTCCATGTGAAAGTTCTGCCATTAACCGATATGGGCAGGGTGCGCTAATAGGGAAAATATTCCTATCCTTAGTACGGCTATTATTATGCTCGCTCGGTTTCTGAGTCGCTTAGGTAATAAGAACCGCAGTGGAATATTCCCGGAGCGATTTTACCGCCAACCGCCGTAGCTATTGGTAGCATCGAGAAAGCAACTTTCATTTTATTTTTATTTACCTTTTTTGTGAAGTTTTGAAAGAGATAGAAAAACGCAATCTGTGTTTGAAATCTACATTACCTTGCTCGTAATGACAGCACTTTTATTGAGTGCTTTCACAAAGGTAAGTTAGTGGAATGAGGAAGTGTCTCGCTGACATACGCTGTCAAATATAATGGGTTCGGAATGGAAAGTTTCCGAGTTTGGGGGATGATTTATTGCCGTGTTGGTATCTGCCCTTAGCAACCGCGCGTGAACCCAATGTGTGCGGATATGAAACGGGTCAATGTATATCATATTTCAAATATCCTTTCTTTTTCATGCAATAAAGTCAAAACATACAGGCATAAAGCCAAGTATAAAAGAAATATAAAATTCTTCACTTGAAATTGGTCCATAAAATATACATTACATGTCTAAATGCATGAGAACTAAAGTATTGTAGGTATATAAGCGCATGATAGCAGCCAGTGATTACACTTATATAATTCCTGAGTTGGAGAACGCAGTTAAGTTGTACGTATCCTTTATTACTTGGGGATATTACAGTTTATGAGTGTAATAAATCTGGTAGACGCATAGTGTAGGGTACTGCGCTATGTGCAATCACTCTCCGCGTTCCAGCCCAATGAAGTGATTCAATAGAATCGTTTTATACTACATAATAAAATATCGCACAGAATTCCTATACCTACGTGTTAATGTTATGTATTTTTATTTACTTGTAGATCTATGAAAACCGAAGCTCATGCAATCCATACATTTATTGATTTTGGTACCTCTTTGTATGCATACCTATGTGCTAAGGTTGATTTTATTTGAATAATTTATGGAAATAGCGTTAGATGAAATAGAATCTATCTATAAATAAATTAATTTAAATATTTGTCTTTACTGGGTTTTCTGCCCCCTAGTAATATTTAGGTAACAGTTTTAGATAGATAGATAGAATACTTGTTATTATGTACTTATGAATTACTTACAGATATAAATGTAGAATTTTTACTTATGGTGACGCAAACAGCGGTGTTATCGCTAAAAGGGATAATTTAAAGACACCCTTTGGATGGATTAAATGAAGAAGGAGAGACAGTACCTACTGCAGATAGTCTGCGGTGTAAATTATTAGTGCTAACATATCAAAATAAGTAATAATACAGTTAACTATGAATTATTAATTAAAACCATAGGTACTATAATAATATTATATTTAGTTCAGAAGACTGATAAAGTGATAAGCTAAGTTTTTCAAAGCTTCCTCCTCTCTCCTACTATTTTGCTGTCCAACGGGGTCCATAATGATCACATATTATTTTAATTTACCACCTAAGTACATATTGTGGAATGCAAATAAAGTATTGAGTATTGTGTACCTATCATTTACCTACATTCCAATTATTTATTTTTACCAACTTAGTTCTGTCTAAAAGAAATGATAATTGATATAACTACTTATCTATTATTGTTTTACGTAGGTACTAATCTATCATTTTAAATGATTTTTCCCTATTCAACATTGCTTGCAAAGTCCCTCGCATCATGTGGGAATTCCCTCGTAACCGACGGATGTCAGAGCCTGTAGTACGTACCTATACATATTCGATTGTCAGATGTTATTACGTCACACTTAAATAGGTCATTAAAGTCAAGGAAATACCCATTTATTTGGATTCATAGAGTCATCTCATCATCTCAAGAAAAACAATTAAATAGGTCGGTTTAGGTAATTACTCTTTTGGAAAAATATTTTCTATTTCAACTATTAGGAGGTACCTACAAGTATCGTTATATCGGTTTCTATAGCATTGGAAGACAACTTTCCTGTAGATATAGTAGGAAACGGAAGACTTTTATAGAGTGTAATATAAGTTAACGGCACGCATAAAATCCGAGGCAGGTACCTACGGCGTAGCATTTGATACTCTCCTTCTCTATCTTAGAGACGACTTTAATAATCTAAAGCCTCATGCGTTAATATAAACCTATATTATTTACATCTGTTGTAGCTAACTTATTTCTGAAGTAAAACAATAATGTCTAAGCGAGGGAAACGCGTGGAACTTAATTTCAAATACACCCTACGACCCTACCTGAAACGTTCAAAGTAAAACTTAAAACAGCAAACTGTATACAGAATGTATCGCAATTCGAAAAGCATTATCGAATAATATATCGAAAGTCGTGAGCAAACTTCTTATTGATTCGACAGCAAGTAATAAAAGTGAGCTCGTGACGTGACCACGCCACCACGGCAGCCTCAACTCACAAAATGAGACGCTCTCGGAGCTTGGCGAAAAAAGAAAATTTTATGCAGAGTGCGGTGAAGTTGTCGGCTGCCGCTGCAAGTTTGCAGCGTTCACCGCAATATGGTGGTCGCAATATGTCCAGTGTTGAGTTTTTTGTCGCCGCTACTTTCTCATATCGTCGTTTACGGTGATCTAATAAGTGAAACTTCGCCCTACTCTCATTCAATATGAGGCTCCTGTCGAAAACTTTGCGTCATTTGTCCGGGTTAGCTAGGTTTCTTCGTCGCTGTCGTATCTGTTTACTATCATACTTTTGTTATTAGGTCATATAGAATTCTTCTGAAATAGTATCATTTCAGTGGATCGGTTTGCCATGAAAACCATCTAACATAAGAAAATTCATAGCATATTTAAGGTATAAGAGTATATAGCATTTTTGTCATAATGATAGTTCTCAATAAACCCTAACTTATTTGGGTCAGATACAATTGGATAGAAATGGATTTAGCGTCACGTCCTTGGAATGAAAGCGAGTCGTGATCGGCGCTTCCCCGAACGTTCTGAATTTAACTTGAAGTCCAGTAAATCTATCGAAATGATTGAAAACACTTCTTTCAGATTTTTATTGTGCAGGTAGTTAGAAAATATTGCCGTGAGAGCTTTATATCTATTGACACCTTTGCCTTTGAAGTGATATTTTCTGGTAAGTCTAAGAAAAATCTTATTTTCCAAATCTTAAAGTTTTCTTATATCATCTTATTTCGTTTTAAGAAAAACGGGTTTATACTGTCGTTGTATACTGTAGTTATTTTATACGCTAAGTGAACGCTATAGTGTTCAGTTCAGCTTGAGCAGTGTCCGACCCTATTCTTATGCCCCGCACGAGGAGATCGCAAATCCCCTTAAAATGGATAGGACGTTTCTGTAAATCCTCAGTTGATTATTATTTATTATCAACACAATAAATCAAGCTTGGGGATATTTAAAGAAGTCTGCCAATTTTGTTTGTTGCGAGGAAAGATATTTTCTTTGTAAGTATGCAAAAAAGGACCTTGAGGACTGGATACGTATAATGTGCTAAAATTACAAAACTTAATACTTTTGCCTTCTTTTGATTTACAGATTGTTGAATTTTGTTTAAATTCATCGTTAGTTTTGTGTAAGTACTTATACCTAATTTGGGAATTCAAGTCTCCTAAACTACCCTTCACTCCTAATACTTATTTACAATTTGTAACGTATAACATCTTCATTGAGTGGATACCACATCAGCTTTATTAAAATATCGTACGTGGCAGGTCGACCTAGCTACGGGATAACCTTCCTCCAGAATTTAACTTGTTGCGAGGATGTTGGAGCTTTGGCAACTAACGGCCACTGTGTAAAGAGATAGCTGTTTTCAACTTACTTGGCAAAGGAAACAACGATGTCAGCCTCATCGGAGTTGACTTCTGTGAACGTTAGGCGGGATGCTTGGGCCCATACCTCGAGCGCTCGTGACAACACGGCTCGAGTCATGTACGGGTCCAGCTGTGAGGGCCGCCGCGCCGAAGACAAGCTGGAGACAAAATATCATGACATTAAAAAACCGAACACATGAAATAGGAAAACTACAAAAAATAGAGACAGGCACTTTTATAGAACACACCGTAACCGTACTGTTTCATTACAATAGAATTCGCCATATTTTGCCGCAGTATAGGCCAAGAAACAAAAAAGAAGACTGCGTTAATTTTAAGCGAAATAATCCTTTGTATCATTACATACATCTACATCGACTTGTGAAGTCTAAGATCGCAAACGCGGCTGCAAAACTTGTAATTTCGTTTTCGGATCAGGCAATGTAATCGGGTTATATTACATGGGGCTGGTGTTATGTTATTTTAAGCAAGCAAAATGCGAAAAATACCTTATTTAATTATCATAATAAGCATAATAATTGCATAGCACATGTGTGAGCACTATGTACCTACTACAGAGCCACCATTTACTAGGCTCGTCTTTCATTGACTTGAATGTGCCCTGGCGGCTGAGAGTATGTCATGCTCAATCAAATGTCTCGCTGGTGGTGGCGTGTGTGTTGGATCATTAAGTTCCCTTCAAAATGGTTGAGCTGAATGGTGCTGATCCATACGTCATGTTCGTGAACGGGCGCCGTCAGTAGGGACTGGTCAACTTTTGGCTGCCACGGCTTATTTTAATTTAATTTTTTGAATTGTTTTTTTATCTTTTTTATTACGGATACTTTAAACGTGCACGCACGTCTTTCTACATCGTTCTCACATTTTTAATTTGAACATGAATGATGTAAACAATTTGTTTTTTGTAACTATATGTTGATTTAAAAGAGTGGCCATGGAGTTTCTTGCCTGTTCTTCTCCATAGGTACCTACTACGCTTTGGAATGGGCAACTAGCTTCATTTTTGTGACTGACTGACCCTTTGACAATTCAAAAGTGCCTGTAATTGGTTTATTTGAAATAAATGCTTTGAGTTTGAGTTGACTTTGAGTTCATATTGTTATAGGTAGATAGGTATGTTACGATTTCAGTACTATTCCTGAAGTCTTTCGTCTTGGTCTAACTTTAATGTTCTCTTAATCTTAAATGTTATCTGAATATCTATAAACACGTTGCACCTAACACTTTATGATTTATAGGTAACCAATGAACCTTGAATTCATAAAGAAACTGCTATTTCTTTACATGTCTAGCTGTAAATGTTACTGAAAAGGAACACACACAACTTTTGACACGAAAACCTAACACCAATGCATTGTACAACAAACGTTGTCATACATATTTGTTTATACAACTTTAAAGAGTATAGAAAGTCCTAATAATAAAATAGTGAGCCTTTGCTTAATAGAAGTTGACGAGAGTGGTCATTATGTAAAGGGACGTGGCGTTACGTAGGTATTGTACTCGTGTGTGAGTGGCATGGGGCTGAAAGTACCCCATTTCAGAGCTGTGTTGTGTGTGCTGCGGCCGGACAGCTTTCGAGTAATGGAATAATCGCATTGTGGACAATTTGAGTGACTCGGCTCTATTTAACGCTCGCTGCGTTCATTACACGGGATTTATGCGTTGTCATGTACAACAGAGACCTCATTAGGTCCGCACAGGTTTTAATTAGAGATCTAGTCCGAGTTTATACCACTAAGCGGATATTTGTCGCGAGGTTATTAAAACCGTAATAGATGAGCTGTAGCGGCTCGCATTATTCAATATCGATGTATCGGCAAGTGCACCAAACCACTAGTGTCGTGGTCGGCATTCAGTCTATATTTGTACAACACATTTTGCCGGATAAAATATGGTATCCGCGGGTAATTAAAATTAACCAACGTGGCTGCCGCCCGCAGCTCCTGTTGTTAACAATTATTTTAATATAATTATTTAGGGACACCGGGGAAATTAGCGAGATAAAGCGGAATAGGACCGTAGTAATGTTTTGAAGTCGGTGTTATTCATTTGAGCGGCAGGACGCACGTCTCTAGACAGCAGCGACGTACAGGACTAATGAAATGATATGTGCAAAATAATTCATCGAGTCTTTTTAATGTGCCGGCTGCCCCAGGACAGTCGGGCGGCGGCGGATGGAAACCGCTCGAAATTTATTATTGCCATATTAACATGGGCCGCCGCTCGTGCACGCACTATATCAGCCAACTAGTTAATTGCAAGCCTTGGATGAAACTCGCAACCGCATTTCGAAGTTAATGTTGTTATGTCAGCCCAAAATAATGAGTGTGGTCAAACTGCATGAGGGAATTAACGTACCCGTGCTGCTATAGATTAATATAATCTTGGTGACAACATCCAAAGTTGGATAACGTTTGATATTAATTTGATAGTTAGTCGAAATGTTCATCTGTATCCAGTCAATTTTCGGATAGTACGGTTTGTGTAACATCGGTTATCGACGCGGCCTCCTGGAGCGGTCACGTCACGCGTGTCATGTATCTTTACACCCCATTACACTAATTATCTGATAATCAAATCCACACACGTCCGCAGCTACGTATGTTAGGGGACAAGCTTTACACACACTTAGACCTCGTGTACGCACATGAATTTTAATTAACTCTGTGCCTAGCCAAGTAACTATTGATTATTTTATTTCTGCACTAAACATTCGAATTTTTCAAGTAATGAAGTAAGCTTGCTCTTTGTTGCTGTACTAAGAATTGTACAGTCTTCATTCGGTACCAAAGTTCTCGAGGATGAAGCCAACAAATGCCCATTTTTTTTACGAAACGAGGTCAGCTCCGTAATAATTTTCATTTAAATGAAACACGTGAATACGCAAATAAGTTTGTAGTGGTTTTGAAGGACTTCGCGGCACGTTGTTTATTGGTGGGTCAGTTTGAAGGAGTTGAGAGTAAACAGAAGCCTACAGTCTGACTCGGGGGGTGAACTGTGGACACGTGAGCAGGCGGGAGCTGGCGAGGGCACGTGATCACGTGCTCGCCTTCACATCACAATGCCACACGCCTACGCCTTTACGCTCTCACGACACTTTTTCATAACCTTGCCGGGGAAATTCCAGCTTTCTTTGCTGGAAAAATCCCGCAGTTTTATACTTGCTTTATTAGTAACTTGAAAAACAAAATGTAGGTATAGTTTTTAGAAATCGATCTTTATCAAACAGATAGGTAACAGATTTTATGGATGATATTTTTTTTATATTAGATCTCAAACGTTCAACACAATGACTGATAAAGGCCAGGTATTTATTATTGCGAATACCTAAGTAGGTTCATCAGATAGTAATCCTGCAGGTAGGTATCATTTCGAATATATTTTCAGGATGTCATTGTTAATTTTGTCATCAACGGAAACTTACAATGAAAGCATTTTATTATCATACTCGTTTATCGAATGCACGTATCTATAGGAGATTGACACCCGCATGAGTTCATGAAATCTTTATTCCCTATAAATAAGTTCCATTGTTATATTTATTGGTAATAAACTGTCATGATGCGCGTTCGATATTCACATTAAAATGTTTCTGTATAATTTAGCAGAGGCGGGCGGCGGCGTGGCAGCGACATTGCGTTTATTGCGTGAAATAATAAAACATGCGATGTTGTGACGACATGGCGACGCGAGACGTCTTCACTGCGAAACGGACATAATATCGTTACGATGTCATAACAAACAGATTTGTAAGCACGAATTTTATGGGCTGTGTCCAACGAGCTAAAATTTAATTTTCTGAAATAATCTGTCAGCGAGCTATTAAAATTATTCGTCCGTGTACAGCCCTACAGACGTTACACTTTATTGCTGCAAAAGATGTTACAAACAGGACAAAGCGAGTAACTTTGTTGGCCGAGTATTGCTTTATTACCGCGTATATTTCTGTTGTATCATATTAGACTTCTTTACAATAAGAATGTGTACCACAGCAGTCTTTTGTGATCTTCACAATAAAAATCTACCTAAGAAGTTGTTGTCCTACGACGGCATAAAGTTCTACGGAAATGTGCAAGAAGTTGTCTCAGTTCTTTTAGTCAAAACTGTCCTTCTTTTCTGATTTTTTGAAACTTAAAAGTGCCTGCAGATTTACTCGATTTGACACGAGTTTTCTTTGGTATATCTGCCCCTCATGACGAAGAAGTTTTAAAGAAAACACGTATCGTCAACAATCGAACAAATGTGTATGTACCTTTAAGATTAAGTTTGAGAAAACTGAAAGAAACTTTTAACAGTATTTAAAATGTAAGAATAAATTATGAATAGTGCAAAATTGCTCGTACATAAAGAGGACTGATGTAGGTATATCACGGCGAAATATTTCAACAAGGACAGAGATGCCAAATTACTTTTTTTTACTGCTCGAAAGGGGGAATTAGCATAAAAATAATAAAATGTCAGTGGGATAAGGTCCCCCGTGGCGTGCCTGGCGCGCCCTGCCACCGTCTGCCTGTCACTACGATTGTCAGCTCACCTCCGACTGCGAGACATGGAGCCGCTATCTCGATTATTATTGATAAATAGAAAACATCGCTAAATTGAACGCTATCGATGGGCGACCATAAATATAATAGTCGGTAGAGTCGATAAACACAAAGCTAAACGAGGCCCGCATCTTTGACAGCAAGTCTTGATTGGGCCTTTGAATACTACGTCTCGATGATAAACGTATCTAACGGAGTCATGACATTAGTCAATTGTTTTATTGGTACGTACAGATGACTTGAATAAATCATCAATACTCCACGTACAAAAATGTTAATCGAGTCTGCCGATTGCTTTAATTGTTCACCCGATGCAGTAAGGCACTCCTTTGAAATGTCTTCCCGTCCGTGCCGCGCTGCCTGCGCCTTCAGCTCTCATGCCGTACATTGTAGATAAGCGACGTAGCAATAGGCATTGATGCTCACTGGGGATTTCAATAGCAGTCTACCGCTTGAATTCTTTGATATATAAAGGGATTTAAAGAGACTACAACGTGAGGAAATTTCAATTTAAAGTCGATGCGTTTCAGTTTTACGTTTTTCTGGTCGTAACCGTAGTGACATTTAAGTAGGTACGTAGTTACAGGTAATGTGTAAAAAGTGCTATTTTTATCCGTTTTCTGACGCAAGAAGCGTTTTTCAGTAATCAATTTTATTAATGAATAATTATAACGGACTGTCTAGTGCGATCCATCGATGTTGCAATGACGTCGATTCCTAATTGACCTCTATCGGCGTATTCATTTAATAATAGCTCCTTTGAATGACGGCTGTCGGCCGGCAGCTCTCACGTTCGCCATTGTGGAGGCAGCATTGACGCTCCTCAGGGATTTCAGAGGATTTCTAGACAACGCTTTACCGTCTCTCTATAGACATTGGTTTAAACGCTAGTTCTACCTCCATTGTGTCCACGTTTACATGTTTACAGAAGGCTGTCTTAGAGACAAAATTTCCTTTTACATTGTGTTAGGCTTCGTAGTAGTTATATGTGCTATAAACAAACATCTGTTGTGTTCGATAGGCGCTTAGATTGGGTTTTAACGGTGGGCGTTGCGCATAAGAGAAATTAGTGAAGCCGGCCGGCCGGCAGAGCGCTGGGAGCGGAATTAAGTCGAGAGTAACGTTGTTATGATGGTAATGGCATATTACTGTTCGCTCCGTGCGGACATTTTCCGCACGAGCACAGATACAAAATTGAACGATTTTTCAGTGATACGATTGCATCGGTAATCAGTGAGCGTGCACTTCACAATTCACGTTGAATATATAGATGATGTGATTCCGTAGTCCGTGAGATTGCTATCAATCTTGTTTCATTTATTTTGACAACATGTAGATCATTGTAATGAAGGAGGAGTAGGTAGGAATTGGCGGTTTTGGCTCACCAAAAACCAGTGTATGAAGATCCCTGTGTTCGTACATGGTTGGTAAAAGCGGGCGGTCATTTTATGTTGGATTTTATGAAGATTGGTTGAACCAAGAAGTGAGTATAGATAAGAGGTATGCTAAAGTTGGCGTGGTATCGTAGACGGTGATTTTCTCACGCTCCCGCTGATGTCCGGTTCCGGTTTTGGTGATAAGTATAGTAAGTATATATGGATGCACGATACTAACACTCGAACACTTAGTAGACTGTATGGAATTAATGAAAATAATCCCGTTATATCCTCTCCCCCCCCCCCCCCCCCCAGCATCCCACATCAGAATATGACGCATTTACTATCCATCCTTTGTTCTATTACTTATCGAACAAAGCATACATTGAATGTGCAATACTGATTTCCTAGACGTGTCTCTTTTGCTTATCAAAAAAACTGCAACTATCCAACCCGCCGACCGCGAGCAATATTCAAACCAGAACCAACTCAACGCTGACCCCTACATCCTTATTACCTAAATACCGCCCTCCGGTAGCGTGAAACTCCGCTACATTGTCTTCAAACCTAACCCAAGGCTCTACAATTTTGATCCAGAACATAAGCACGCTTGCCCCCAGCGTCTTATCCTTATCATCAAACACCGGACGTCAGCGGGAGCGTAAGAACTAATACTGCAACATTAGCGTCTACGATACCACGTCAACTTCAGCAGAAAAACTCCACAATTTTGGTCCAGAACATACGCACGCTTGCCCATTGCCGTCTACTATACCACGCCAGCTACAGCATGCCTCTTATCTATACTCACTTCCGAAAAGCTCCACCATCTCAGTCCAGAACATTCGCAGTACGCACGACCGTCTTATCCTTATCAACAAAACTGCAACCTGACGTCAGCGGAAGCGTGAGAACATCACCGTCTACGATACCACGCTAACTTCAACATTCCTCTCTCTTATCTATATTCACTTCCTGGTTCAACCAAACTTCACAAAAATGACTACACGCTTCTACATACGAACACAGGGATTTTCTTTCACTGGTTTTGTGTGAGCCAGAACCGCCAATTCTTACCTACTAACAGGAAGGTTCAGAAAGCATTTCTATGATAAGAAAATTGGTTCTCAGTGTGTTGTTTTATTTGAAAGATAATATAGAGGCGCAGTTCTAGATGTAAGTACATCTAACTAAGTTCATCGCTCATACTCGCATGATTAAAGTCATAACAGAGGCTAAACTAAGACCTAGTTAAGGACACGCGTTGTTAGAACTTTTATATGAGTTAGCTAAACTGGGAGGGATGTAATTGGAAAGTTGAGACGGCTTGCAATACCACCGCTGTACTGGTATAGTTACGACCTTAATTTTGGCTATAAAAGCGCAGTTTTTCTAGAGATAATCGGTTCATTAAGTTTTGAAGAGCTGAAATTACATGGCACAGCAATTTTCGTTTATCTACACTTTTGAACATTACATTTCGTTTAACGTTAACTCGGTACCTAAACATCGTGCGGTACTTAATTAATATAATTGAATTTAGTTAGAAAACAAAATTGTAATTGTGTGCTAAAAAACGTGAGGAAAAGTCTTTGAAAAAACTTGCGAACTGTTTCTAAAGCAAAGTATTTTACATGGTTTCCTCGCAGAAGAAAAACTCTGCTCTGTAATTTGGTTTTCACAATAATATAATAGGTTGCGAAACCACGAGTTATATGTTTTATTGTTGTACAAATTCGAAGTTCGCAAGCTGTAACCCTACCCTCAGCTTTGCAAAGAAAACGTTTTGACCCTTTAAATATTTAAATGAGAATTAAAAGGACGTTTTAAAGAAACATGTGAAAGAGTAATTTTCTCGTATATCTTTCGATATAGTGTTTGTGGCGGCGCGTCGGCGGTGCGCGGCGTCGTTCCGCCCGATAACGGACGGATGTGAACGGGCTTTATGAATATTCCTGCAAGCTTTCTGAAGCTCCGGGCTCCGGGACTCGGTGAGATTAGAGGGCACTGCGCACGGATGCCGAATGTGCATGCCAACACATATCCTGCACTCTATGATGATGCTTTTTTAAGTAACGCATTTTTAGGTATGGTATCATAATTTTGTAACAAATAGTCTCGTAGGTTGGGACTTTCAGGGTTTTATTTGACTGTATCCAAATATATATATCCAACATTAGCCAATGATGGCGAGAAAAGCATTTTGTGTGGCGTGTTTAAGCCAGAAAATTAACAGCTTCTTCCATAAATTATTAAGTTGAGTAGCAGGAGCAAAGATTAGGTTAATAAAAAACTTGTTAGTTAATCGATAAAGGACGGTGAAATGGTATTCAAGCTTAAAAATGTTCCCTATTTTTCGATATTGTTCTTAAGTGTCACGAAATAACACTAGCACTTCAGCCGTCTATCTTCGAAGATGTGTATCTAAGTGAGTCTCAGTTTGTCTATCCAATAACGCCATCGGCTAAAACAACGGGAGCTATTTGATGTTCTAACTCCATGCTCTCAGAGCTGCAAGTGTCTCAAGTTATTTTTACCGTCCGGGTCCCCTCACCTTAGTGCACTAAAAGCGTTTGTCTTGAATTTTTTAAGTATCAATTGAACTTTTACGGGCAGCGAACGAAAGCGCGGGTTAACTTAGTAATATAGAAGTTGCTAAAATATGGACTATCTAATTAAGAAAGTACTGGATACTTACAACAAAGTTTATTTTTGTTAGTATTGGAAAATGAATTTGGTACACGGCGTACGTGTTAGTTTTGTGATACGTCTACCTAGAGTACGGTATGAGGATTTGATAGGCAAATTGAATCTCCCTACAGTGTTGTAAACAAAGGACAAATATCAAGTATTCAAAACGGCGTCGCGGCGGTCGATTGCGGAAATGACAAACCGATTAGTTGCAGGTCTCTGCGTCCTGGGAGAGATATATCCGGCGGAACTGAGCGAAATTACTTCCCGCGTAGCTCCTGATGCACCGCAACAATGTCCAACCAAACTGCGCAATTCGATTTAAGAACGAGCCACCAACGAAAAGTCCCATCTACGTCCACTTGTAAAGTTCCAACTCGCTCGCTTCATTAGAATCGAAATTCCCACGGTTCATTAGGATTCCCCAGAATTCGCGGCGTTCGTTAGAAATACTCTGGCGGCAGTGGACCCCGGACGTAAATAAGTGATTAACGCAGTTGGGATTGTTTTCCGACGCTCCGGAGCCGGCGCAGCACTACATAGTTGGAGCGAACTCTTGATACATTTACAATGAGTCGCCGACTTCAGCCGCCTCCCGTAAACTGTACGCGCTAATGTTTCATGAGATTACTTACGATCTCTTTCAACTGACATTGTCATCTCTTTAAATATTGCCGACACTGTAGATAACAATTTCAACTCGTAAGATCTTGTAAGATTTACCTAAGCACAGACAGATGATCGCAAACAGCTTTAAAATATTTTCATATTCTAAAAGGAATATATACCTACTAAAGCTGCGATCAACGGTTTGTAGACAGGTACGTAATGGGTATTTTTAAGCTGAATTTTATTACGTCGCCATGAAAGAGGGTAAAACGTAATCCCAGGTATCAATGTAGATTCAGAACTACATTTCGTTGGAAGTTAATATTACATCCTTACTTTGTACAGGCGGCGCTGTCGCTTTTTATACTGCTCGCGTAGATATAATTACCGATTCATTTACAAAAGTGATCGACTTTGTAGTCGTTTAGTTGTAAGCAGGAATTTCCCTGGGATTTTCTTTTATGTTACATTGTCCAGTTGTCGTAAATCTGTGGTCCGTTTTTAAGTCGAAGTGGTAATTCGGAAACTAGGTAGTTCCTATATTTTTTTTATAATTTACTGAACTTTTAAATTGTTTCACTCAGGGCGGCGATCACACGCCGTCTAAGGTCATCAATATATTTTAATAACTAACGTTTTGGGAATTTAGATTTTCTTTTAGCTTTTCAGTTCGCAGAAATGATTAACATTCGTCACGAATCCATTTCCTGCTTCCTCTCAAATGAGACGAGAAGACAAATTCGTTTCGTGATATTGTATTATGTTTGTAACCCCAAAGCGTAGAAGTGTGTAGGTAAAGTAGAACTCACGTATGGGCTAGGGCGAGGTGACCCTTTTCGTGCGTGTGTAACTCTATTTACCGTAAGCAAGGGAGGATAACCGGTTGAATCCAGTTTTAAAAAGTGTGTTCCGGATATTAATGACTTTGAAAAAACCCAGGAGCGAAGCGTCAACCCTCTAGTCTCACAAGACTCACATGTGTATGAATAAATCGGTACGTAATTCTGATGGTATGCTCAACTCATGTAATTATATCATTATAATCTTTGTTGGTTATTGGTGCTTGCTCAGAAGTTAGCAGTTGGTTTAGGGACTAAATGGACCCGCACGTCCGGACAAACATCGCGGGAATTCGTAACTCAAACAAGTTTAAGCAAATTTATAACTTCCGGATTTGAAGCAGGCTGTTGCCTTCTTGCGCTCACCGTAACACCGTATCTACTAACACATCTAACAACTATATTAAACCAAATTATACTAGAGAGTTAGAAGAGTCATAATTAACTTCTGAATAACTCAAAACGTACCCTCTTATTAAAATAAATAATTAGTTACAAAATTAAATGTAATACCTAAAGGGACGAAGCTCGTGTTAAATAAAGTTGTACTGCTTTGTTTACCCTGCACATTAATCATCGAGATAGTGATGTAATCTCATCGCGTTGTAATACAATTTGAATTTCTTATAAACACGCAGGTAAAGTAATATTCAATAAACATATTTTATCGTTGAAATATTTTCATTCTTGTTATGAATACGAAAGCCGTTCAAACAGCAATTGCTGTAAGTCAAGAGTGAGCGGAAACTTTCCTAATGATAAAGCTCGGAGAAATGATATGAAAATAGTTTCCTTATACCGGTCGATGTGCTCTTGAGAGGAAATAAGGAGATAGAGTATTGTACGAGCGAAGAGTCGAAGACCGCGAGGTCGTGGCACTCACATGCGACACAATGCAGCAGCTTACGGAAATATGTTGCATCCGTCATTAGTTTCGCGACCGATTTACGGCAGATTCTTAGAACCATTGATATGGTTTATGCAGATTTTCATTCCAATTTTCTTTGTTTGAAGAAAATAGGCATATTATTAAGAAAATAATCATTACAAAATAAAAAAAACACAAAAAAAAGTAGTACTAGTAATAGTATAATTATTATAAGATAGTATTTATTTCAAAGGAGCTATGAACCTTTTATTATGCTATGGAGCTGTTAGAAAACGAACAATGTTACGTAAAAGTGCATTATCTTAAATAGAGTAGCATAGAGATAGAGCGAGGGTGCAAGGTCCTCGAGGGCGGCGCCCTACGGGGTGCATGCCCGCACTAGCACCTTTTGTCTTCAGTCTTACGTCACGCAGGTGACCGTGTATCTTTGAATCATGCCAGTAAGCCAAATCGCATAATGGATGGGGACTGGAATACGCAAACAACTTGTCAAATGATCCATAAAAATAATGCTTCAGCAATTTCAGTTATGTTATACATACATACGAGTATGTTTGTAGTTGACATACATCAGCATATTTTACTGTTTTAGAAGAAAATGCAGTGCAATGCTTTATTGTCAGGTATAAAATAATTCATGTTTTAAACCAAAAATACTGAAAATTATTTGGCTTGGATGGAAACTTTTGAAAATATGTGAATTATTTTCCTACTGCTGAATATAGAAAATCGCGCACCTGCTTTATGTACCGTGGAATCTCGATTTTGAAAATAGTAGTTTTACAATCTGAAAAATGTGGGGGATACCTGAGCTGGTTTCAATTCTCGTTCCCCTTGAGTGCAAGTGTGTACTGTATTCTGTAGTACATTGCATCACTGCAATATAATTTTATTTGAGAAGCCGTCGACCGCGAGGTTACTGAACATATTCAGAGTTCAACCGCTCCTGGGGTTCGGAGGTCGGAGTCCGCATGAAGTGTCTTTGTTACGTCACGCGAGTATGTAAACTGGCTTGTCTAACTTCTGCATCATTATGTACTTTCAGATCACATTTTTATTTATGATGTTAACGGTTCATTAGTGGTCAGAACTCTGACCAGTGATGGGATGAGTGCTTTTATTAGATCAAAACCAATCGACGGAGGGCCTCGCGTCCAAAGTCGTTAATTTTGATGAATCTGGATAACTTTTGCCGATCGCATGGTCCAGTGCCGGCGACGCATCTTTCAAATGTCTGCTTTATCAACGTTCGTTCGTGGTGGGATACAAACTAGAGTTTAACGTATATTATTATGCAATGAGTCACGAAAAAATTTAATAATCAGATTTTTTCTTCATAGATGAAAAGTAAGCAAGAAAAGCTTACCTTTGTTCTCGCCGTTATTGCAGTGAGGTGCTTTCAAGTTAACCTTTGGGTGTACCTAATTGTCTATCTAAGTAGTTATACTTCTTTGCCTGGTTCTGTTTTTGTAACTTAACTTATTTTGTGTATCTGATACAAAAAGGTAAGCTAAATCTACGTATACATAAAATTTTACTAAAGCAATATAAAAGTCTGCACTTCATAGTACAGCACTACTCTGAGCAATAAAAGAATTTAGTCTTTTACTATACTTGTCATGAATAATGTCTTGCAGACTTCGAAAGGTTCTAGTGTTGGCACCTAAACATTAAATCATTTTGGCTGTCTACGACTAGTAGTTCGTGGAAACTAGTTTTCGTGTTCCAGCGAAGGTGAAGCCCGTTTGTATAGCAGAGGAACATTGAGATAATCTCTGTCTGCCATCGGGTCGCTCGTATATCAAGACGCAAGAGTTTATCATGCTCCTTAGAATAAATGGAACATGTATGTAATATGAAAGTTTTAACCATGGTATGTTTATGTACGGTTTCGTTAGTATTTGTTGCTTTTGAAAACACGTGTACATTCACACCTAACAGGTTTTTGCAATTGCCTATTAATGAACCTAAACCAATTGTTGCGTAATTACCCGCCTGTTTCAGTTCGGTTAGCCTGAAACGTTATTTAAATTAAGTCCCATATTACAAAGCGAACCTCATCTGCGTTTACAAAAGTGCAGATCATATTTTTTCTTCTGTGTGTTCGAATTGAAAGCGGTGTAATATTCTTTTTGTCTGGCAGCGGGCGCCGCGCGCGCCGCGCACAAAGCCTGCCTGGTTTTGTATTCGCTCCCTCACTCACCTGGAAACGAAAGAAAAGAAAATGTTAATTAAGAGCCACTGAACAAAATTGATATCGTCGGGAACGAAGCTTTCGCTGTTATTGTAAACGGATGCCAACAGATCGTTGTAGCTATCAAGAAAAATATTCTTTTATTTTATCTAAAAGCCACAATGTTTGCCTCCGTATCGGGAGAAAAATCACAGTTTACGAACAATAAAACTAAAGGGGAGCGTAATATGAAGTGGCATAACGGCTAGATATTTAGCTAATGTGGCGCGGGCGACGGCAGCGGCTCCGCGCAATGCCAAACGAGGCTGAAACGTACGTCTCATTAACACGTAGCGGTGGCGATATTTAGGGAGCGGCCGCGCGCGGTGAGCCGCGAACTAGCATTTGGCAATGCACGCGCTCGTACCTACACAGCCGGCTCTGTAAACTAAACAACTCGTAAAAGTGTAAAAGTCGTAACGATAGCGGCGTAGAGACCGCCTAATATGAGCGGCGGCTGGAGCCGCGCCAGTCGCGCTCATTATCAGATGGGACGTTCCGGCGCAACCCTTTCGTTGTACGATTGGCCTCTAATTACAGCAGCGCTCAAGGCGGCGCGCTTTTTCAGTAGATACGAGCATGGAGTGCGCGCGCATTGCCAAATGGATATATTTATCGGCACAAGCCAAATCGTTTACGCGGTTCGACTGCCGCGTCCCGGTCGTCGGTTAGCGTTACAATCGGCAGCCTTTTTGCGATATGAAAAAAGTCTCGGGAAATGTCGCAACCGAGCTGCAATAACAGACGGCGTTGGTTTACGAGAGGCCGCTGATAAAGCCTGCGCGGCTCGCAGTGTGCGGGTCGCCTTAACGACGTGTTGCCAATTTATGTTATGCGATAAGCTGAGTTTGTTTAGCCTGAGGCTGAGACGAATTACGAGTGCTGAATCACGTCAAGTCATAACGCTCCAGGCTTCAAACTAGGGCGGATAATTTTGTAGATAGAAAAAATATTATGGAGCTATTAACTTACAAAGAACTCAATGCGTTAAATGGTTGAGCGTAATAAAAACTAAAGGATTTTGTGAGGCCGTGGTTTAAAAAAAAATAGTTTTCCCATTTCGATTCCGATATAGAACAGACGCGAGACGGTATTAATTGTGTTTGTTTTTTAAGTTTTAAGAAAAATAATTAGTAGACTAGTTATGTTACACATACAGTTGTTATTACGTGACTGCACAGATTTGAGTATCGGCATTTCGGAGGCATCCGACAGAGCGTTCGGTAGGTCCTAGTAACATATTCAAGATACTGGCTGGCGTACAATCGGAGGCGGAGTACCGACTGGAATTACATGGAATCGCTCGCAGAGAATATTAGTATGCCAGGAGCGATCGCCGCTGGAATGAGTCGACGTGACGTAGCCGGCATCTTCCTCGGTGCTACGTCAAAGTGCAATAACAGGAATATCTTAAACTAGGAGAAAAGGCTGTGTATAATGCAGTAAATATTCTAAAACGTTGCATATTCATGAAGTGCCAACGAGGTGTCTGGCTTTATAACGATTTATTTCATTGACAGTTTGATAAAATTGCTTTTAAGAAAAAGAAGAAATGCGCATTATTTAAATAAACAATCCTGTAATCGCGTTTGATATTCGTATTAAAACGACGTGATAGGAGCTCTTTGAGCAGACGGCAATTTATTTTATCGCCTTTACACAATGTAACATACCTGAAGCCCTTATATGGTATCTAAATAATGATTGAGTATTATTAGGGGGACCGTAAAGCTGTTTGGAAGGAAATCGCGAGATGAAAGATGAGGCGTTTTTGTCGGTTACTCAAAACATAGCGCGTGACGTGCATGGAGTATGTGGGAGTGTTCAGTTGTAATCCCGACGTATTGGCGGGGACATGACGCGCATCCCATGCCGACTAAATGCTGGGAGAGTAGTTACTAACGACGTCCTTCTCAAGTCATCGAACGAATTGAGATGTCTAATTACTATTTAAATGAAGCTCATAGGTAATTAATGGGTTTCTATATGAGTTTTTGCGAATTCAAAGTAACCACCTAGGTACTTAATATATTAATCAATTCACAATATTAAAAAAAACATGTTACGGTATACCTACCTACCTACTTATTTTGATTTAAATACGGCTTAGCTTAAAATACCTAATGGTAAAGGCTGTATGTAAATGTGATGTTGTGCGATGAGTTGCGCCGACGTCGGGTGTCGGCGCATCGCGGTGTCGTGTCGTTCGTTAGCGTCGCGCCGCCGTAAGTCGCCGCCTCTCCGGGCCGGCGTCGTCCCGCCCGCTCGCCGTGGGGACCGTCAACTCAATCTTGCCCCATTACGCGCGACAAATTGGAAAAATATTCAATTACATCTCGCTAAATATTGAATTATATCACAGCAAATTACAATTTTGCATCGGGGTAACACTATACTCTGTGCGAATTATCAAAATGTATGTTAAAAACATGAGCAGACGTTCAGGATTATGAAATTATGTGGAGTATTATACACACATTTTAACCTTATAGGTAATTTTTTAAGGGTAATGGTATAAAACGGAAAGTTAGGTTGCGGTTTATAATTATGCCTCTTAGAAATAGATCAAAATCCCATGATTTTCAGGCGGCAACTAGGTCGTAGGTACCTATTGAACATTATTGCTGTAACACAAAACCAAAACCCCGATTCAATATTGATTGTTCGTATATGCAATTACAAAAATATTGATCAGCCGCGCCTTAAGTGTTTGATTGTATTTTGTTCGCACCACACATGATCAATTTATTTACTCAATGGAAAAATAATATGCGAGCTTAGCTCAGCGACAAGTGGGCGCGGGAATTACTCGCCAGTTGGAGTAATTGCCAATTAATCACCAGCCGTTTTCTATTTCAGCAGGCGACGGCTATACGTGCCCGCCGCTAACGAAATTGAGACTGCACCGTATGGACTGTTATGAAAGCACTCTTCATTGCTTCGCTATTTCCTATAACACTAATAAACGAGGAAATTGAAACTGTTCAGAGGATCACGTATGATCGATCGTCTTCAGGTTAAATAAAATGTTTATCAAAGAAAGTGGATTGTTGTACCTACTTAGTCGTATTTGCATCTGAAATGTAGCAAACAAGGTCTCGTTTGTGACGAAAGCAATAAATAATAAAACGGAGCAAGTCGCAGTCTGAAGCCGCGGCGATGAGATACCTACCAATTGTCTGTCGGTCAGACGATTATTCCTTCGCCTTTCGGCGCTCCGTTTTATTCAGATCAGTATCTTTATAACATAATTAAGTAAATTTCGAAGTCGTCGCCCTCCGTCTCCGAAATAATAAGAGTGAGAGCTTAGATAACCCGCGATTTAGTACAATTTTCTCTTATTTTGCCATCTCCTGTAATTAGGAATTTTGTTGTGACTAACGGAATCACTTTACGTATGACGTTTTCCGTGAAACATTATGATCCCGGGCCCGTTTTGACGAATTATTTAACGGTGCTCTTTACAAACGCTAAATACAATTGGTATTAACCAACTTTGAGTTAATTTCGTAAAGTTTAAGTTTTTCTATTGATTTTTAATGAGTGAATACTATACTTTCAGCAGTTAAAAAAAACAAGATCTTTATCCTTTTTGTTTTACTTACTATAATGCAATTGTATATTTGACAAATGACTTTATCATTTGTTTACGTAAACCAGTTGGATAATATTACATAAGCAACGCTACAACTTTCTGAAGTTAAGTGGGGACAAACAAAACAGATATGCAAAACGTTTTCGACGTTACCATTCAATTGAACAACATCAAAAGAGAAGCTTTCACAATATCGTCACCGTGAGTGGCGTCGCCGGTATCGGTATCGGTCTCGGTACTGCGAGACGTTGTTTAAACACATGTCCAGCTAGGTAAATGGGTCGAGCAACTTATTTCCTCAGAGTGATTTATACCCAGGTTATTCTAGGTCGGGTATTTGTATCGGCTGTGATCGCTGAGTGGATTGCGCGGCGACACCTTTCAAATAAATTGTCTTGAGACCGGCCGGAGACGGTAAACAACTCAACCCTATGCAGATGTTCTCAAACCAAACACCTTCAATTTCCTAGAGGGGTAGTGTTGGCCCTAAAATTGCACTCGACTCTCGTTTCTTCTCGCCGTAAGTGACATAAGGGGCTTTTTTATTTAAACTGCAAAGTGAAATTGTTTTGGCTTGCTTAAAGAGCACTATCTTGTATAAACGTATAGAATAACGCTTGAATTTTATCAAAATATAGAAAGATTGTTCTATACTAAGGTTAAAGCTCTGTGCTTCGAGTGCAAAAGTTGAATTTGTAATAAATATGTATGACGGACGTCGGCAAAGTTTGACAATTAGCGACACCTTGCAGCACGCAGTGATAACCCTCAATCACTACTAAACAAGTTGATTAATTACTGGACAGCGAGCGATGCTAACAAAGTTCCATTGTCAAGAGTAGAACTAGACGGAGTCACGTGCAAATTATATTGTTACCTGTCTGGTGGTAGGTACATAACTAACGAATGTTCAACTTGACTGTCTCAACTGAAAGGAAAGCGTTGACAGTATGTGGGAAAGTTAGTTTATGTTGTGATGCAACATTTATAAACAGCCATCACTTTTGTAATTCGAGGGTTGCTGTTTTCTGAATTGAAGATTAAGATACCTACATAAGTATTTTTTAACAAAGAGTACGTAGTCCTTAATTAGATTCAGACCATACAAAGACTTTAGCGAAGGTTTCCCTGTTTTGGCAATTTTTATTTTTCAAGAGTATCGCTTGCTATTGATAATGTGTGCGTACAGACTGGGCTACAGTCGATGTAAGCGTGTATAATAAAGGCAATTCTAGCTACACGTCGGTATGAAATTGGTGTTGCAATAGACGCGATGTCGCCGCTGCCAAATTACCGGCGTGTGTGGAACTGCCCTAACAATTACAACACTGGCCTTTAATGTTTCGTCGTTGTAATAACCTGATGTTTTTGTATTAACTTTTATTGTTATTACTGACAATACTCTTGTACCAATAGAAGAGGGTTACTTGTAATGTTTGTCTGTAATGTACTTTACATTTTTATTAATTTCCCTACACTGGTATAAATAGCTGCCAAATATGTGTATCTTTACTATTCCGTTATAAATACCGTAGTATTTTACTAAATCTTATAGGTAAAATACTTGTTCTTACATTTTTATACCAGTTTATGAAGGTTTAGTACAAGTTTTGGATAAGCATTACCTACTTATAAAACAATAATCTATATTACACACAACAAATGTACATCAAGCAAATAGCGCAATAAATATACGATAAATTACTATCGGGGTAATGAAAGTGTAATTCTCGTAGTCGGCTACGGTGCGACGGCGTAGCACGCGACGACAGCTGATATCGGCTTAGCCGCGTAGGCCTGTTACTTGGCAACTGCTACGAATGCGCGAGTTGCCAGCGCCTAACGGATAAGCCCACCAGTTACACACATGGCAAGACACGACTACCTACATACGAGTACATACGCAAATTGTAAGGTACAGTCGACATATACACCAAACGTACGATCAACCAGATATAGTAGTTGGGTTGAGTTACGCTCTTAATAGGCAGAAAATTATTTTATGAACCATAAAACACTGTACACGCATGCATTACAAGGTGATTGTAATAAATGTATCAGCGGTTTAGATTATAAAAACAGGTGGGTTGTTGGAAATGTAAGCATGCGATGAAGTTTTTGGGAAACAAGAACTGAAAGAAACTTTCCATCAACCGTATCAGAATTATAGTCATCATTTAAGATGAAATGAGTAATTAAATATCAATGTTTGCCGACATATACGCTCATTATATGTCTAATTATGTCGCTACATGTTTGTGTCAAGACGTGTAATTATAATAACAGATGGCAGATGCAATCGGACAGGTGTAAAGCGAATACAATTGATGTCTCAGTGTGAAACATTGCATGGCTAATCAGGCGCACAGTAAGCGCATATCAATGCGGCTAGGTGGAACAGGCAGATAATGGCGGCTAACTATTGCGTACTTGATGACTGTACATGACTGTACCGCTTGATATGGCAAGCACTGCCATTATTAGAGATTGTGCGGAAAATAGCGGCTGTGCACTACCTACACTTGATGGCTCATATCTATACATTATACCTATGTTTTAATTATCTACATTATCCAGTTCCCTCTACATTGAAATGAGCGCTGAAGAACCGGCGTCATACATGTAAAATGAATGCACAAAAACTTTCCTGCAAAATGGTTTACTTACATCATTGTGAAAAGCATACCAAATTCTTTACAGTAGTTTCTGAGATATTCCGAAGTTTCTAATAAACAGAAAGAGGGACACGGTTCAAGTAATTTGTAAAATATTTAGTGATTTTACGGTTCTAAGTAAAGCTTTATTCCCAAAGGAAAAAAACACGTATTTACTTACACTTTGGTTGTATTGAGTTTTCAGAATAATATCTGGTTAGTTAGTGGTTAGTTATTTCGTTAAGCAGGTTTGTGCACAACAATAACTGCACCAAATGGAATAGAGGAAAGGATAAAAGCACTACTTGACGTAAACAGAGTATGCCTCTCGGGTAACGATGTTTGCGAATCTTCTTTAACGCGAGCACAATGCTTTGCAGGTGCATTGTGCGACCTGATATGCAATATATTATTATCTATCCTTCATTTGACACATCCGTCTTGTACTCTACTTATCTGAAACGTATGTCGTAAACCGCCAAATCGGTAGCCAATAACGCATAAATCACGTGATCGATGCGCGCCTGTTTTCTGTATGTTCCTGATGCTATTTTTGCCGACCGGCAGGCCAATCGTTTTTCTATGAAAATTTAGACAGGATGAGTATTGATACACCTCTACATTGAATTTTACTACGGGCCGCTAGCGCGTTGTATTAATGTATTATACAAACATGGACATGAGTAGGTGTGAGCATATTAAATATTAACATTTTGAAATCAAGAACACATAAAAGTCTATTACACTTTGAATTACACAAATACGCACGTGCCTATTTGTGGAATTCAAAGTAACGCCAAAGGACGCCCTTTGACGTTATTAGTAACAATACAGTCATCAAACAAAACAAAAGAGAGTTACTTGAAGAGTTCGTTGAGCTGGTAAGTAACGTCATTTGTTGAGTTTAATGTCGATTCTTCTCTGGAGCTGTTGTATCATCTCATCCACGGTCGCTCACTCAAGGAGGTTGTGATGGGCCGAGCAACGAGTGCACACATCACACCCAGGTTGAGTGAGTAACCGGGAATGAAGTTAAGAGGTCTTCTGATCTTCTTTAACTGGTGATGATTGATTGATCCATGATTCTTTCTTGAGGTTGAGTTATATATTAGGTTATAATAGATAATTATACATTGAAAGACAAGATGACGACAATTTTTTTACAATTGGAAGAGTAAATATAGAGTTGCACAATAATAGTTATAGAACATATTTCAGGTACATAACGTTAGTACATCATACAAACTACGAACACACAGAATAAGCTGAACCATCTGTTAGAAAAAAATAATCCATTCTCAATATGTCTTGCCCAAAAATCCGACACCGCAACAAGAATTATGTTCAAATCATTGTATAAATCCATAAGAGCAATATCGACGCTTGTTTGATGGAGCGCCCAAAATAGCACGCTGTAAAGCCCCGCTTGTAAACCGATCGAACGTCTTACTTCGACTATTTTGGCCACAACGCGAGGAACACGGTGTTTTCATAATAAACACTCTTATAGCTTTCACCTTCGAGTCTTGACCGCTACTTGCTATTCCTCTTAATGCCCCACTTCGGCATGCTAGTTAAAATTGTATACAAAAGTAAAGCGTAAGAAGAAAGACGAACTGAAACACGTGTACTTGTAAAATAAGGATATAAAATACATGGCTTGTTTATAACATCTTTGTTCGGTGATAAAATACAAACAGTTTTATGTAACACAGCGACAGATTCGATTTATTTATTAACTACGTAAGTAATGCCACACGCGGCCAACGTTTTATACGGCAAATAAAATTGTATTGTAAAGGGGTGCGGTTCGAAGGCATCGCCATCCATTATTTACAGTACGCACTGTGCCCGGCCTACCCTCGTTTACATCACAATTAATTTAATTTGCTTTTTCACAGGCTTCTTCCATTCCCTCATTGTGACGTGGAGGGCTGAGGGCGTGAACTTTCTCGTGATTTGGTAACGGAGGCGGTAATTAGAGCAATTGTGAGGTTTCTCCATTTGTTTTTAACTGTTTATTACCGCGCGCGGTTATTTTGAATGTTCCTAGAATTAGCTTAATGTTTGATATCGCTGTAATTTTGTATTAACACTTTGTTTTTGAGAAAACGAGAGGTTTGAGATAACAAGATTTACTGATTCCTTTTGGTACTTTAGAAGGTAGTTATTAATTAGATAGTGGTGTTTCGCGGTAGGTCCGCTACGTGAAAGGCGAGCCGACGGAGTGGAACCCGAGCCGTGCGGCGAGCCGGCTCGCTGTCGTCATATCGAGTGTCGCCGGACTTGCGCGCGCGACGGCGGAAGCCGCCCACGAGCGCACTTCCGTCCGCAATACATCCGTCTGACATCTGTCATCGCACTGATATGATAAGGCTTCCTGGACAAAAGATTACGCTCGAGTTAAAACATAATTAATTAATATTATTTACACACTTTTAGTTCGTAGGCACTTACATTACATACATTCAATACAATAACATAGACGTAAACTTAAATTGTGATGGAAATATAAAGCAATATCTTAAAATAGAATGCTTAATGAGATGTTATCATGAAACTCCAACGTATGCACCCACTCGTAATATTTTCATGAAATTGGCTCTTGAAACCTACGCAGAGATATAATTGACTTTCTATCAATGCACGACCTTCGATAGCGATAGGCATTAGTCTATTTCATGTATATTCAAGTAAAAGAAAATAAAATCTATTCGTAGTTAGTTTTATATTTAGCAGCTATGCGTGGGTATAATAGTTATGTGAGTGTTTAAAGTAAAACACACTGTATGACAGAGCGTCAGGCAGCTAGGCGTCGAGAACAGTGCAAAGTTGGTGTAAATCTTGGTCTAAGTGAGCCGGGATACAGTTTAAGCACGCGCTCGCGTCGCCGCGTCGTCGCCTTCAATCTAACTTTGGCCGACCGTCGCCTGTCCGCTACACCCCTGCATAATGAAATGGGGACTGTCCTAGAATTCACAAAGTTACTCGATACTCAATAATTACATCCATGTTCCATGCTCTTCATGTCAACGTTCAATATGTTTTCAAATGTTTAGTGCAGTTTTTTACACGAGATTTTCCCGACCTTTTTATGCGCTCCGCCCTTATCTAATGCGTCGTAACATTTATCTAGTATCTGTCACTTAAAGCCTTTGCTCTCGTGTAAACGGGCGACCTTATTTTTTGCCGAAGGGCCGGAGCTATCAGTTGGTCCCGCGACACAATATTACCCTGCACGGCGATGTATCGCGCTGGAATCACGTCATCGTTCACTTGCTGCCAGGGCGTGGCTGCACAGCGTGAGCTTGCGGGAAGTGAGCACAATGCGCTGTTACCGTCGTCGTCTTTCACACCGCTATCATGTCAGCATCACAAAACTTTAAAACTGTATCGTAGGTAGCTACAACATTTTCCGAAACCTTGGAATTGTGCTCTAAACTCTATGTGATTTCAAAGGTTATGTTTAAGCGAGAAACTTATTGCGATAATGTCAAGAAGCTAAAACTTGTTAAGGAAGTAAATGATTAAATTACATAGGAATGTGTTATTTTTACTGATCTCTCAAACAGACTGTTCTATATGTGTACTAGACTACAATTTAGATATACAATATGATAACTAACCGTTACCCAAATTAATACCTACTGGCAGTGCCGCCAACTAAGCCGAGTGTACACTAGTATGTATTATATCATAGCGAACATATAACGCGTCTGTTATAAACGTACAAGGGACATCTGCACGGAGCCTTATGAATCCAGAGGGTGATGGATAGATCGGTTTGAGCAGAACCATGCATACTCGATTATATCTCGTTTATAACTAATCCATGTCCTTGTATACGTCCACAATGTTTTTATGAATAGATATTTAAACATATCTATTATTATGCAGCTAAGAAAAGTTACAAAGGCAATCTAAAATATTATCGCAAATCGCATTGAAAAGGGAATTTCTCTAACCAATTAGATATTCAGCTGAAAACTTTAAAAGCATTTGTAAAGTAAATTAAGCGTACCAGTGGAGTAATTTGTCGAACGTTTCGGTCCACCCTTTTGCGTTGAATGACCTAGAAAAATAAGCTCTATCTCTCTCTGAATGGCCGCGAAATGAAGTAAAGTTTTTAGACAAGCTGTCAGTTTCACGTAAAACTGACGTAGAGTTGGAAATGTTCAGAAACATCATGTTTTATTATGTTTAATTTGAAATTTCTTCCAAATTATTGGCACATTCGACGGCGGCCTCCTGAATTTTGCTAGATAATAAACTGTTTAAGGATAATAAAGGAAGGTAACAAAAAAGCAACCATAATCATAAACATAATGTCCTAAAAATAAAGCAGGAGCATCAACAACATTGTAGATAGTTTAAAACATGAGTCTTATACTGTTCACGTTTCCATCATTTTAGATATCATGTTGTCAACGAGGAGGGAATGAGCCAGTTGATTATAATGCTGCGATGACACGCTACGAGAGGAAAATTGAGAGGCGCGCCTTTAGCAGATCGTATCGACAAGAAGGCAGGTTAATGATGAGGTCGATCACCTATCGTTTACTCACCCGTGAAGGGACAATGTGACGATATGAATATATAAAAAAGATTACTCGGCAAACCCGCTTGGTCGTGTATCAGTACATAATGTAAGATGTATCTAGTTGTTACATTACGTACGTATACTTTCCGCGTGTATCTAATGGTCTTACATACGTGTATGGTATAGGTGCGTACGTATAGGCGACACCACGACAGAGCACTTAGCGGAGCCGCGCTGAGGCGGGGTCGCATCAATCACAACACAATTTTATATCAAATGTCGCTCTCAATCAATTTGTGCCAGGATCGTATTCCCCACTACACTACCAACTAGTGACGTTCACCTTACCTCTATACATTTTGTGAAAGGGGGTGATACTGTCACGAACCCAGGTATAACTAATGTCTTGTCTACACAGTAATATGTATCGGGAAAAAATGGTGGCGGTGGAAAATGGCACCATCAAAAACTTCAATGAGAAAATGAGAGCCAAGTTCAATATTTAGAATATGCCTGGTTGTCAATTTCACCGACAAAAGAATTGAGATCTAAATGGGTGCCAAGTTCTGTAGATAATCCTGAAATTTATTTATAAGAACATATAACATTCTAAAATAAATTTAAAACACATATTCTTGTATTTTTCTGCTACAACAATGTTAGCTATTTAAAAATATAACTTCTTAAATTTGAACAGTCGAATTATTTACACAAAGCAGATAACTTAGGATAAATTAAAGCTCAAGATTTGACTCAGCTAGTTTTCACATACAAGTTATTTTATATTTGGCTGATCAACTTATCTTCTGTATGTTATATGCAAGTTACTGTTTTTATATTGTAAGGTCAACATAGTCTTCTAAAAATTTGGTTTGCTGGTAAAAACTACCCATGTCAAATTTCAACTTTCTAGGTCATCTGGAAGTGGGCTAGGTTTTTGATCTATATGTCAGTCAGTCAGTGATAAAAATTACGATTTTTAGACGTTAATATCTCAATAACCGATTGAGCTGTATTTGTGAAATTTGGGGTTCTACTTAATCTAAGGGGTTTTAATAAATAAACCTAATTGTATGTGTTTATGTTAAATGTGTCTCCAAATGGTTCGTGTAATATAACACACGGCTTTTGCGTCGCCAGTTCCTTTTTCTTTGTACTTGGCTTGACACGCTACCGCGTGTCTAGATATGATGATAATAAAATACGTTTAATACTTATATTGCATACGTAAGTACGAAAACCATTTTAGAACACACGTATTTATTATAGATAATGTTCTGTAAAGCAGTTTAGTTTAACAAATGAATGATAAAATATCAGTTTATGTCCAAAGTTAATTCTATCATCTAGGCCAAGTTGTTCGGTTAGTTTCTTTGTCCTTTGTTTTTTTAGCGTAGGTACAATTGGTAACGAGTGAGTAACCAATCGTAACGTCACACAAATGTGAATGTTTTCGTCCGATATTATATTCTCTGTTGTATTTTCCTCAACACGCTCAGATGACTAATATCGGATGACGTTGTAACGTGCCCTGAGGTGTTCCGTTGGCCACGGACTAACTTTCCTAATGGATGGCGTAGTTTTGAGGAAACCACTAGAGATAATTAGAGAGTTAGCCGCTCGCATGACTGTTCTTAATTGATCGAGACATTCTTACGTCACAACAATTCTACATGGCAAATTATGTTCAGTCTATCTTTTCATTAATCTACGGCAGGAATATTATGAAGGCAACATTTTGAACAATTTGAAATTCAAATGTGTTTCAATTTCTCGCGTTGAATCATACTTGTTTCCAGAGCATAATAATAAGAAATTACAATTCCTTATGATATGAGTAGACCGAGTAAGTTATGGGTAGGTATGAGTGTGGCCGCACAAAGGCGCTTGTTTATAAAACAAAACAGCCGCGTTTCTTGGTCTTGCAATGCGTATTGAGAGACTATGAAAATAATGGTCTATTAAAGAGCTAGGCAGCTCCTTGTGCCTAGTGCTCTATTGTTCTGTAGTCGGCATTGCACTCACGTGCAGTATGGAACACCTACCAGGAAAATAGCGGGTAATGATTCCGCTACATACTAATTGTTGACAAAAAAAAATGGATATCGGTCTGTAGTTACGTGTTTCGAATTAATTTGGCGACGTCGACTTGGGAATTTAGAGTAGGTACCCGAGTGCTCAATAACGTTACAATAAAAAAAAAACATCACTCACGGCGATTATGAATTCTATGGAACAGTTTTTGGGTGTTCATATTTCGACAGCTTAATTGCAGTAGTAACATTATTTAAGGTGGCATATTAATTAAATCTCGAGTCTATTGTCTGATTGATCGAAATTACTATTACGACTCTAATTCACTTGGGCTCAGTACACGTCTCCATTAAATAAGAATGCATGTATTCACAATCATTCTTCTCTTAATAAGGGCAGTTAAATCTCCTTTATAAATGTTGTATGGTTCTTTAAACTGGTAACAACCATAAATGCTTGTAATATGCGCCTTATTTTATCAGCAATACGTGCTACATGCTTTACATACGACTTTTTCTTTTAAATTCCTGTGTCTTTTTAGAGCTCAACGTTTTAGATTATAGAAGCGTTGCTCGGTTGCTTGTATTGAGCATCTTCATTAAGCGCTATGGTTTTTTTCTGATATCAGGGTGAGAGTGACAGGCGGGGGGCGGGCCGGACGAGATAAAGTATCTTATCATCTGCTATCTAGCCAAAGGGAAGCCACTCAATCGATAACTGAATGAAATACTTGTGTATTATGGGAACATAATGCGAGGAGCTATTAGGATTGTTCGGGGTGATAACCGATTTTTATGAAATGAAGTTAAGTTGTTTATCTAAGTATGTGGATACCGTTCAATGTGTTACGGAATAGGGAATGCCGAGCATACTGGTTATTACTGCTTTTAAAGTAAGTCGTATGATAGTTTAGATAATTGATTTCCGTAATTAATTACTGTTGTGCCTATTATTCAAAAAACATATTTAACGTTAGCAGCTATATTAAATAGGTTCAGTGAATTGTCAAGTTAACACGCGTGTCAATCCTAATTCATGTAGATTTATGTCTGTGAAGATTATTGTACAAAAGCTTAACTAATTGTGTAGATTAGTGGTACATCCGAGAATAGAAATTTATTGTACGCTTATTGTCGCTTTCTGTGACAAGTTTAAATGGTCTAATGGAATGGATGTTGTCACTGATTGGTTCACAATGCGCGTGAGTGGAGAGTGCTCGGGATCACAAGTCAAATTGTTGTTACTTACAGATTTGTATGTACGTAATGGTAATGGTATATTACAGTTAACATTTTGAAATTGCTTTATGTTTATTTCGCGATCCACAACCTAAGTTTCAGATTGAGATAGTTTCTCTACTGTTTTGATTAGATCACTGCATGCCTATTTAGTAAGAAATATACGAAAACTTAAATATATTGAAAGGCAATTAAAATATTTAACAAGAAAACTGAGTATCAAAACGGAAGTACCTAATAAAAAATAAATCAAATAATTTATAAATGCTCTAACTCACCATTTCATAGCCGGCCTCCATTTTCACTTACGCACAAAACCAATAAAAACAAGAATAACAACGTAAAAAATAATACAGTCCGCGCTGCTCGAGTGCAATTGCATTAGGAGATGCGAAATAAAAACGAAAATAAAAGAAGGAGTAATAAAACGGCGCGCGTTATCGCCGCGAGACGTACAATTAATGGAATGTTTGATTTGAATTGTTTTGCTTGGTCGTGGCACCAAGAGTGCGTCCGCGGCTCGCGGAGGATGGAAGTAATATGGCAGGAGTGGCACGTTCGCGCCGTGACGTGGGCACGACGCGGGCGGCACGCGCGTGCTGTGCCCGGCCCGACACAGGGCCTGCGCCGTGCCGGGCGGGCGGTTATAAGCGCGGCCAGCGGGGCGGCGTCGATAAATTATACGATAATATCGCATTACATACCTATTAAAAGCTGCACTTTACATAACTATTAACTGATAAATATTAATATGTGTTAAGGGACTGGCTCTTGTCAGTTCTCTCTCTCACTAAATTGTTTTTAGGTATTTCGTTATATCCTTGTGGCCCAGTGCGCTACATATTTTATTTTATTACTGCTGTTAATTTAAAAACGTGGACTTGGTTGTTGGAATAGGTAATGCTAGAATTATTCGTGACTAAAAGAGATTGGAAATAAAGTTCAGCTAAGACTTTCGTTAAAGAATAACCTATCACAAACAATATAGAAGTAAGTAAAATACCGATATGATAATCCTATAACGTATAAGGTAATAAATGTGTGAGTCAGTATCGAGTAAGGGCGTCACAAGGCTTCGGTATAAGTAGCGCCGAATTGTGGCTTCATGTCCAAGCGACGATAATCTATGATTGTGGTGGGATATACCCGATATCTAATTAGGTATACTTGTAAATGGATACGTAGCTTTAAACACATTTAGTATTGATATTTGGGGATAGGGAAATTACTTTGCGGGAAATTTAAATGACTAAATCAGATGGATTTTAGTTGTGGTTTGATGGATGATTCATACCTAACTTACTGTTTTCAATGAAGTTTTCGGGCTACAAAATGTTAACATCAATTTTATAGGATTGAAAAGGTTCCTAAGCATAATACTATGAGTAATCCAGTATTTATAACTATAACGCAATGTGGACATTAGTTGTTTTCAAAATGTCACTTGTTTTGACTAAAAACATAGGTACATATTTGTATTGAATTATGTAGAACACACGTTTCTTTACGTACCTACCTTACATTATATATAGGTGGAGAGCATTGAGTTACGTATACGTCTTATAAACAGGCGTCGCTTAAATTGTAATTTCACGCCTCGACGGAAATTTTCATTGGCGATTAAAGGCTCGTACACACTGGCGCGACGCGACAGCGCGACGTGTCGCGTAGCGATTCTGCGATATAATCGCGTCGCAACACCTTTCACACTGGCGCGACGCTACGCCGCGCCCGCTACGCGACGCCGCGCATAGCGGCTGGCTTGCGGCATCTTCAAAGAGGTACATCCTTTGACCGTGCCGCGCAAGAGAGTATAAATGGCGATGCAAACCATGCTGAGCTCAGTAGTAGACGATCTTCGTCAGAGGACGAAAGCAAAAGCATATCTGTACGTGTTTGCTGAGCGTGGGTTCTTAGCTTCGATTCCCCGGTCGGTCGACATAACCCTACCCAACCTAACCTACGTAGGTAGTAGGTACCCAAGCTTGACCACACAAGCACGAACGTCGAAACTGGCGATTTCGGCCGTGCTAAGTGACTTAGGCACGCAGGGGTCTAGGTATGTTATGGATGGTCACCCATCCACGGACTGACCTCAGCAAACGTTGCTTAACCTTGAAGATCGACCTGTGCGGCTGTTAATATTTAGCCACGAGCCCCTTTACGGTTATTTAATTCACGGTTATGTATAGGTACCTAACCTTTATGTAAATAACGTAAAATTTCCAGCGGTCTTTTTTTTTTTTTTTTAATATATTGCAACGTATGATATTGATTATAGTTAAATATCTAGGTAGGTACATACATTCTACATGCAGACACTCGAGAAACATTACCCTCCTTTTTGAAAGGACGGGTAAAGAGTTGGAAACAAGATTGAACAGTTGCCAACAAAATACGTACCTACCAGGCTTTAGAGGGCCACGTACCTACCTAGTGGTAGATTCAAGGTCCTAAAAGCAACTTAGGCTTTGTGAACGGTTGGTACCTACTAGTAAATTGAGACTACTCCCCTAAGCCGCAGAATATGAGATAGATTTCTCAGTTTACGGTACCGATTTCCGACTTTGATAATAAATTGTTCATAATCTAAAGTAAGTAGGTAGGTAAGTACTTACTTGTTGATTGCAATTCCGTCGCAACTTGCCTCCATAGCCTGTCTTTTTAACCGACTTCCAAAAAGGAGGAGGTTATCATGTTCAATTGTGGACAGATTTTGAAAATTCTTTTTTGTTTGAAAGGGTATGCTCTCGAGGTGGTCCCATTGTCACCAAGTCAGAATCTGATGAGGGGATCCCATGGAAATCGAGGGAAATCCTCAATTTTTATAGGCACACGTATAGCGATTTCGGTATTTTTTATAGTAACTCGTGCATTTGCTCTCGGAAAGCACCGTTCGGTGAAGTGGAACTGATGATGAAGACCAGAGGTGGTCACCGGAACTTCTCAATAATAAGTATTTTACGGGTTGCGATTCGATTTTGATATGGTTGCTAAGCAATGTATGCTCGTCACGATGCATATGGTAAAATGGAGCTGATGGTGGCTTCACCATCAGCTCCAGTGTTTTGGTTCTTAACAGGAGAACTCCTGAACAATTAACGTCCCTGGCGTCGGGAAAAGGAATATTTTGTGAAAGGTGATGAAAGGTGGTGATATTAGGCTATTGTAACTTAGATTTATTAATAACTGACCCACTAAAAAGTAAAAATAAAAACGTTTTCACAAAATACAGATACAAAGACACCGACTTCCGAAATTAAAGTTATTTTTCACCCTGTAGTTTTTTTTGAAGTCGGTTGTTTTTTTTGTAAAAATGTTTTTTTAGTCTGTTGTCTTTGTAGGTAGCACACGTCACATCGTACAGGTCAGGCCTCGCCTGTACTAATCTAATTAACAATTCAATGTTCATTTTCTCTTCTGTTTATTTTTTTGTTTGTCGATCGTAACGGCTCGCGCACAGACCACAGACCTTAGTTCAGCTCGAACGTCGGCTAGACTGAAGACTCGGCCGATCAATCGACGATCGAGTCCGAGCTTGTTTAGATTTCTCATCAAATTAAATCACAATATTGAAAAAAAATACCCTTTTTTTTAAAATAGTTTCCATTTTTTAATACAGCAGGAATAAGTACCTATTTTTTTTGTTATCATTGCCACCTGCCAAAAGCACAATATTGTAAAATAATGCAAAAAAAAAAAAACAATCCTTTCTATGCAGTCGGGTAAAAAAGGCGCTGTATACGCGCGGACTCCGCGCGCATCTCTTTCAAAGAGAAGCCGCCGCCCGGCCTCTGGCGCGCGGCGCCGCGCCTATCCGCATACCTCCCGTAACCCGCAAATAAATTTATTTTATTACGTTTATAAGCATTAATAATTGTTCGTAAAACACAGGCATAAAAAGTATTGCATTTTATAAAATAACACCTCTTAGAAATATGAACATTATGCAATCTGAATTATCTCAAGTAATTGCTTTCATCAGCGTCATCTATCTCGAATTATAGTGGAACTACTACTTTATTAGGATCATGTAGGGCTGTGCAGTTGCACTGAAAACAATAGATAAGTAAATCGATCGATTCAGTTAGATATTGTGGCGGGCAGTAAACTGTTTGAGCATCAACTATGTGGAAAAGGATTTTACAATCGAATTGAAACATAACATATATTCACGCCTGTATTCCCCGAAGGGTTAGGCAGAGGTGAACTTATAGTACACCACCACCTGTAGTATATTCGTAATGTGTGTTCTGTATTTATTTGTAATGTGGATGTGTTAGGTACTTACAAAACTATGATAAACATAGGATACCAAAATAACTAACATAGCAACGGGAAGAATATTATCAAACTATACTGCCATTGCAACCTTTAACTATTTCGGTACGGTGGCAGAATCTGTCAGTTCGAATTTACTGACTCAATGCGTTACTCAGTCGATCGACTTAAATTACTTAAATCAATTCTTACAAGTCACTTAGCACGTCCGAATTTGCCAGTTTCGTCGTTCGTGCTTGTGTGGTCAAGCTTAGGTACCTACTACCTACTTAGGTTAGGTTGGGTTGGGTTATGTCGACCGACCGGGGAATCGAACCTAGGACCCCACGCTCAGCAAACACGTACAGATCTGCTTTCGTCCTTTGACGAAGATCGTCTACTACTGAGCTCAGCTTGGATTGCACCGCCATTTATACTCTCTTGTGTCGCGCCGCGCGACGTAGCGCTGCGGGCGCGGCTTAGCGCCGCCGGCGCGGCGTTGCGTCGCGCTAGCTACGCGACGCGGCGCATAGCGGCTGGCTTGCGGCATCATCAAAAAGGTACATTCCTTTGAGCGTGCCGCGCGCCGACAAAACCATTAGTAAGTCATTGCAATGTAAATCTTATACCACTGCAATAAGGTACAAATTAGAATGTAGAATGATTGTTTGTTTAGAAGGTTTGAAGTTAATTTCATCAAACATCCTAATTTATACATTAAAACAATGAGATAAGAGTCACATTTCAATGACTTACTATTTTGCTTATGATTTTACTTTATTTAGGAATAAAACGTTAAATAAACCATAAGTTACCTTAGGTCTGTCCGTGGATGGGTGACCATCCATAACATACCTAGACCCCTCCGTGCTTAAGTCACTTAGCACGGCCGAATTCGCCAGTTTAGTCGTTCGTGCTTGTGTGGTCAAGCTTAGGTACCTACTACCTACGTAGGTTAGGTTGGGTTATGTCGACCGACCGGGGAATCGAAGCTAAGACCCCACGCTCAGCAAACACGTATAGATATATGCTTTTGCTTTCGTCCTTTGACGAAGATCGTCTACTACTGCTGAGCTCAGCATGGTTTGCACCGCCATTTATACTCTCTTGCGCGGCACGGTCAAAGGATGTACCTCTTTGAAGATGCCGCAAGCCAGCCGCTATGCGCTGCGTCGCGTAGCGGCCGCGGCGTAGCGTCGCGCCAGTGTGAAAGGTGTGCCGCGATATCGCCGCGATATCGCCGCGACACCATACAAAATGTACCTTTGGTGTCGCTCCGCGACGCCGTCGCGGTGCGTCAGGTCGCTCCTGTGTGAACTGTCGCGCAGGTTTTCATAGAAATTGCTCTACGGATATAATATCGCAGAATCGCGACGCTACGTCGCGTCGCGCCGGTGTGTACGAGCCTTTATTCGTGATTTTAGTTCGCGGAGTAAACGCCGCTGGCGGAGGGCGCTCTTAGCATGTCGCTTACGGTGTTATTCAGCTCACCGATGTCAACTGTATCATAACAATTAATTTGTTTTTGTTTCCCTTCTGTGAGTTCGTAGCTTTATTTAAATCCTAACCGTTCGGTTTTTGTTTCGCGCCCTCGTTAAATACAAGGGTTGTGCGTTTTTGATTTGCTCATACCATACTCGAATATTATGTTTATCGTAGTAGGTATAGTGATATTTTACGAAATAAATTCCATTGGAAATATTTGTCTTTTCTGGTAGCTTATGCATAGCATAACCAGCCTACAATGTTCCCACTGCTGGGACACAGGCCTCCTCTCTGTGAGAGGGAGTGGGCCATAATCCACCACGCGAGCCCAGTGCTGGTTGGCAGATGTCACATGTCTTCGAATTTTTGGTTCTAGGACATGCCGGTTTCCTCACGATGTTTTCCTTCACCGTTTTGAGAGCAGTGGTGATGAAATAATTCTTCATTCATCATTATTTTCTGTTGCTTGGCTATTATTACGTACCGGCTATTTATGTACTTGTTGTTATTTCTATCCACAGAGTAAAATTATTAATTAAATCCTTGTTTTAACTTAGAACTTTACACTCTGCGGTTAAGTTGGCTATAAATAGAGCGAAATATAACTCAGATTAACAACGCCGATTACTACGCATGTAAAGCAATATTTCTTATTGTTTCATTTTGTTATTTATAGTAGCGACTTATAATTACTGATCTATATTTGGATCTTTGGATATTTATACAAAGCTTTCTCATAAGGCAACTGGCAACGGTCGTAAGTTATTTTAGGGCAAATTCGATGGTGTCCTTACACGATGAGCGAACCGCTGTAACTTGTCAGAGGCGTATTATGGGTTGGAATATGGAACTGTTACGATACTGCCCGCATTCAAAAAACAAAGAGCCGACGGCATTTTCGACGCTGCCGCAAATTGTGACAAATTGTGTTATTGAAATTTATGTCCGGCAGTTTTGAGACATAATTGGATGCGGAGAGTCGGCAGCCATGTTCCCAGAGTGACGTCACGTGCTCTAATGACATTTATTACGGACAGTTCATTGGCGCCGCTCGTCTCCACAAACGTAGTGCTATTTCACTTTTGGAAATTAATTTTCGCAGCATTCTGCAGGCCAACGCCCGGCGAGGACGCAATGTCCACATTGCTGCCGGAGCGGAGCTTAGCTTCGAAATTAAGTTTGAGTTTTGTTTTTCTAGTAGCTAACTGGATTAGTGTTTTATGGCTTTCGGTTAACTTTTCTGAATTTGTTGAGACTTATTTGGCGATCAATTAAACTTACTGTTGGTGTTGTTCATAACTGTCAGAAGCTTACCTGTAACAAAAAAGATGAAAATTATTTGGTTATTATAGACAAAACTGTAGGAAAAACATTACAATGTTACTCTAATATAAATTAAAGGCCGATACAACTTGAGGTGGACAAAAAGGGGCAGTGTCCACGTCAGCGTAAATCTGTTCCCAATAAAAGTAATAAATCGTAAAGCGTCGCTACACAGGTGGTGATTTTTTCTCTACAGCAACAACGCGAAGATTGCGTCTATAAATAACTGCAGTAGTGAGATGGGACAGGACGTCCACTCTGCTCGAAGGCTATTGACTGATTGCCCGGGAAGCAAGGAGCGACCGATAGGTGGCGTTGATTAAATAATAAATCAAGTTGGTAACCTTTATAAAATAGTGTGGACAGATATAAATATATTATTAGGGCTTGTCTAGAAACATGAAACTTGTGTGTAAAAAAGGGATAAAAAGAATTTTCAATAATAAGGAAATTATTCTCTCACACACTTGAAACATAACATCACGCCTGTAATCGTCGAAGGGTTAGGCAGAGGCGTATCTATAGTACACCCACATTTATATTTAAGTCCCATGTTCTTGAACATTGACCTACACGTAACAGTTTGATTTTCCAAGAAAAGACAAATTTCTCAAATTATAGCCCTTCCAACTTCCTTACTGTGTTTGAAATTGTTTTTAAGAAAATAAAGTACGATTTTTCTTGTAGGTAAGTGTGGAGATGAAGTCACGTAAAAAAGGCTTTATCTTTGCAGTAAAACCTACTCTTCACGCCATTACGAAACAACGATGTTTTTCAATCATCAATATATCACGTATGTGGATGTAGAGGATGAGGATCAAGCCGAAAACATTGGCGAGGAGGAGTCGCTTTCAAACCTGTCAAATGTGACAGGAAAAAGGGCGGGAAAATGTCACTATAATGGATGTGTCACCGGCATCGTGGCATAACGCGACCCGTTGGCATGCACGGCCTCAGATACACTCCCTGTGGATTAAGTAATACCAGATTTGATGAAAATTTTAATACCTACGGGTAACAAACAACCGCAGATGGAAAACGGAGTTGTACAGCCTGCCTAGCTGACAGTTGTTTTATTTAGAACAAAACAAATAAGTCGGGGTTTTCCAGGCACAGATAGCATCAACTTTCGCTTTTAATTTAAAATTCGTATTGACTTTTAAATCGAAACCGTCGACACGTTTTCTAAGGCAGAATGAGTGGAATAAGTTTTCAAGAGATTAATACTCTTTTTCAGTTTTAACTTGAGTAGGTGTGTTGGTGTTGTGTAGGTACTTTTATTTCGACAATAATAAACTATGTAATTACTTTTTTTATATTTGAAAGCTGTACTTATTCGCCACACAAAAATCAAAATGCAGTTATGGTATGTTGAAGCAATGTTCTCCTATAATCAGAATAATGAATGCGATGGCTCAGTACGATAGTGAATAAATACGGTTCGGAAAACATGTCCAAACATGATGGATGATGAAAGCGAAATGTGATGAAAGATAGAGATAGATGTCTGTTAATAGACTTGTACGTCTATGAATATTGAGACTTTAATAAAAAGTGAGATATTTTTAAGTTGGAAGGAAGCCTTCGTACCTACACTGATTTTCACAAACACTTTGATTATATGGGTAAGTTGAGGTTTGGAAAATGCAAAACGATATCAAACTCAAACTTTTGAATTGTCAAGGGGTCGGTCAGTCAGAAAGATGAAGCTAGTTGCCCATTCCAAACCGTAGTAGGTACCTATGGAGAAGAACGGCCAAGAAACTCCACGGACACTCTTTAAATCAAAATCGCTTTTCGGACTCAAATCGAATAAGAGTCGAGCCAATTTTATATACAACATTTTTTATAAATAGGTTTCGTCCAAAGTTTTATACTTACCTAAACTTATACCATATCAATATCATACAGACAAAGGAAAATGAAATAAAATCTCGAAAACTACTACTTGCAGGTCGTTCCTAACTTGAATAATTCCATTTGAAGCATCGTAGAATGGAATTTTATACCTGTTCTCCAGAATTTTCATGAAAATATTAGGACATGAGCACTGAAATTCACCGAGGTACATCAGTTGATATCATCGAGTTGACATTTACCAACGGCCATATTGGTCGTTATCTGTCACCGCCCCCTACGATCCGTTTCACTTGCAACCCGATAGGGGGCGACACCGGGCAGCGCGACTACTCGCTCCATAATGGCTACCACGGCCCCTTTTTTATTACTGACCCGCTAGTAAACAGATCATTCGGGTTTGTGGTGTTATAAAAAACGAAATTAACTCTGGCCGGTAGATGTCCAGATATCTTCAGTACTTACTGCCTACTATTAACATAAAATCGCATGTCACGCACATTCCGCAGTTTAAAGCGTCTCAAAGACATTAACAGCTCGTGTATTGCCTAGTAATAACGTCCGAAAAGTACATCAACTCGGTAATACTCGCATATTTCCGCTAAACCCGGCTATCATTCGGATTCTCAGGTGCGTTCAGACGCTTGGCGCTCGGGTCAATATAATATCTTTTGGTATATGCTGACTTAAGAATTCACTAGCTAACATACAGACGTATTTCCTTACCTAGTTTGTTACTAACATACCTACTTACAGTTATCAACAAGAGCACGCTCATAATAATAAAACTGTTTAGGCATGTGTGGCTGATATGATTAAACGATTCACATTGCTATCGTTTCCTATGCGCCATCCGCCCGATGTTCATTATACCTAAGTACATAATATGAGTGAACTGCGGGCACTAGCCAGTAGGCACGTATGCCCGACCACCGCGAGCGGAGCCATTGTGCACTCCGATATTGTGTTAATAGATTAATCCAATCAAAATATTAATTCCACAACGCAGCTCGTTCGTACCTATTTACATTTCAATCGCACGATTTATTCGTTGGATTTGAGATATTCACCGACAATGTTCAGAATCGATTCTATTGGGAGGCATAAATACGCTTTTATAAAGTATGTTGTAATCCTCATTCGGGATGTGTTGGAATTGTAAGAGTTGAAAACATTTCTGAAATATGTAGAAACAGGTGGGATTTCGTTTAGAAAATCAGGTTGCGTGATGCTTGGTACATAGAAATCTTGAACTCCAAATATCGAGTGTAGGTAATAGAAAAACTCCAATATGAAAGTCTATAGATATCATTTTATTGGAAGCAGATCGGCGCCGCAACTCGAGTCTGTACGCAACGTGAGCCTCTAGAGGGCTGCCTTGGGACCCATGAAAGCCGCTGTTTAAATAAGGGTCTAACTGTAAGGATTGCTGGAAATAGCACTTTGTAACACCATCGCTTGAATCGAGAACATTCAACTTACGCTCGAGGGTAATAACTGGAGCACCATATCGAAGGTGCAATAATATAAGAAAATGTAATTAATATGGATTTGTAAAAAAAAAAAATGGGTTCATAGAGATCAGCGTTGAAGTCTTTCCTCAAAATAATGATACCAATGGTTTAATAATTTTAATAGTGGTATTGAGAGGATATCTAAATATAAACGCAAATTGTAAATTATCCAGAGGAAATGTGGCGGCACGTGCTCGCCCCGACCCGCCCTGGATTAGAGTCCCAGTTGTGCGTTTGTGCTGTTATTCCAGTGTTCACGTATAATATCCCTCTATTGTTTTTACTAGAAAAACCTTTTGATATTCGTTTCAAAGCTCGGTGAAAATTAATATACAAAAATCTGAACACAACGGCTTTTAATTACTAAAAACTGGCGCCGATTGTCACTTTTACATTTTGGAATTCAGACTATTAACACAAACCAGTCGATCAAAAAAGTTGCTAAAGACATTGTAAGCGGTTATTAGGCTCTTCCATAAGACAATTGTGTCCATATGGGATGGCGATAACGGGGGTTAGCATAGATGAAATGAGTCGGGGTCAGGGTGCGCTCTCAGGACTCAATATTTGCGCTGCAATACAACCTTTATTGTGAGGATCAACACGCCCGGCCAACATAGGCGTGGAAACGCCCCGCGTCGAAACCTTTTAATGAATAGACATCAAATCACATCAAACGTTTGAAGCTTATGAGAATTTAGCTATTTCCACAAATAGCGTTCTTGAAGAACTTTCTTGCAGCAAACGAGACAACATTTTTCTAGTGTCATTTGTTGGAGTCGCGTAAGAGTGGATGATATTACGTCTGTGTGACGAAGACGAGCATGTAGCGGAGCACTTCGCAACTGCACCGGCGACAGCTGCTCCTCTTTATTTGATTTCCAACTGCACGAAGGAGCATTCAAGTTTTATGTCAACGTTGCGACACATTCCAACATTTGCAACGAATATCTTCTCTAATGAGGTTTCAGATTTCTAGTTAGAATTCGATTTTATATCTATCCACATGTGGCTTTCTCATATCTGCATTTATATCCCGATCTGCCTTTACATGTTTCACCCTTATCGCAAGCAAACGTCGTAAGTGCGTTCACATAAAGTTTCTCGTGCGTTTTCCCGGAACCCATTTCGTATTTGTTGTGTTACATTCTGGTATAAAACGATACTGTTATGTTTGCTCTAGATTATTGGTGCAGGAACACTGCGTAAAAATCTAACTGTTTTGCTAGTTTTCCTGCTTCGCCACTATTATCGTGAGTAGGTACTTGGTGAACACTTATGGCTCGCTCGAAGGTCCACTGATAGCCCAGGAAATGGTTCCGAGATAGGTATAAACATTAAAACCTTTGTTGAACAAACGTGTGTCGCGAATATCGTGCGTGAGCAATATCGTTTGGGACAGATGTCGAAGGGCGGGGATGTTTGCGTCTGTGCCTCGGACGGTCAACAGCGGCGGCAAACACGCGTGCGAACGCTCATGTGTCGAGCGAACGGCACGCTTGTTGCTATTTTGTATCAATAGAACTTGTGACGCGTTCAACGCGTTCAATTTGCGTGCTGTACGTTTTGCTATAATGCGGCGCTTTGAAGTGGTTTTCACCTGATTCATGTTTGTGATCGCTTTGCAATGCCGCTTTGTGCATGCCTACTTTAACATGTTATAGCTAATATTGGTTTTAGTAATTGGTTCGTAGATGCGAACTGTGGTAACGTAATATGTATGGCTGGTGCGGAGGTGGTTGAGTTAAACAAATTTTCAAGGTTTTTCCAAGGCGTTGTAATTTCCCATTGGATTTCCTATGGTTATACTTAGATCTGCTAGGATATACCTAGATCCTAGCATTGGGTATACTTAGTGCCTCATTATGGAAGTAAATGCCTCATAATATTAGAAACCTTTAGTACCAAAATCTGTAATATAGTTGCATTAAGTAAAATAGACCATTGTTTAAGATAAATTCACATAAGCTGCATGCTAGTTGATAAGCAGCATGTAAGCACCTCCATCGGAGCGCATTATTTTATTATCGCGGGTTCAAAGTTCCAATACAATAACCTTGTTAGTTACACGAGTGACACTTTTTGCGTCGCCGCCCCCGCGAGAGGGAAAATACTGATAATACTAAGATACGTCAGTTTTGTACGTCGTATATCATACTTTATAAGTTAGGTATAACATTTTTAGGATGTAATTATTGTTAAGTTTCTCTAGAAAAGCCATATTTGAAGCAATTTTATGTTGAAAGGTTTTATGTGAGGTAAGAGAAATCCATATATCTACATATTATAACGTAAAAGAATTCACAAACGGACATGCCAACATTTGGATGCAAGGAATTCTGTAATACCAACTCCATAGAGCAGAAGCGGATAACTGTAATCCCTTTTTCAAATTGCAGCGCCACGACGCGCTGATGGAGATTCATTGAAGCAGCGCATCATTTATCAAGCCAACATTTCTTACTCACTTTTATATTGCACAGCCCTAGATTTAAACTTTATTCCACTCACTCGTTAAAGCGCTGCAAACTATGATTGCACTCTTATTTTTTGGAGCTTTTTGTGCACAGCTCACAAAACAACGAATGAGTTTTTTTGGTTGTTGACTTTTCAATTTAAGTCTTGGATTTCTGCGTATTCAAACTAAAATATTAAAAGCGTGTTTCTAGTTTTGTTTTTCGCTGAGTGGAGTAGTGATGTCTCGGGGGTAACGGAGGTCCACTATCTAAATGGATTTCGGTTGCAATCTGAGCCACAGTTCCGCGGGAAATAATCAATAGTAGACGCGGTGGTGTGATGGCGGAGGAGTTGTCACTGATCACAGTTGTTTGTTTTATTTCCGCAGGCTCGTTTGGCCCCGCACTAGAAACAAGTTCGCGTATACGTCGTCATTTGATCAAATTGACTTTTGGAGTGACAGCTGCCAAAATCTCTGTGTTCACAAAGTACAAAGGAAATATGAAGTCCATTAGTCCTGTGCTATATCTACTTACAAACGATTCTTATAATTTGTTCCAAGTACAAGGGTTCCATGGCTGAACTTGCCGTCCTGATTTTTAGGGTTCCGTAGTCAACAAGTGATCCTTATAGTTTCGCCATGTCCATCCGTCCGTCCGTCTGTCCGCAGCTTAGCTCAGAAACTCTTAGCACTAGAAAGCTGTATTTTGGCATGGATATACATATTAGTCACGCCGCCAAAGTGGTAAAATAAAATTTAGAAATATTTTTTTTAGGTTTCTTCCTCTACACGTAAAGTGGGGATGTTTTCTTTTTGTCGTCTGTCTCATGCTGTGGCGTGTCGTTGGATAGGTCTTTTAAAAGTATTACGGGTTTGTTTTCACAAATCCGTAATAATATTTTTCCGTCAAATTTTAACAAACGGATCCCTTGATCCGTTTGTTAAATATTAAGTTTAAAAAAAGAATACAGTCAATTGCCCCCCCCCCCCCCCCTCCCCCGTGGCAGCTATATAGTTGTTTTTGGATATGTGAAAAAAAATACGGTACTAGTATACACTGTGTAACTTAAATAACGCACAACCTCTTAAGGGGTCATTGTAGGGAACAGCTGATTTTTTTTTCGCGATTTCGGATTTGGTCCCATACTAAAAGTTGTTCATAATGATGAGTACAATGACCCCCAAAGAGGTTGTGCGTTATTTAAGTTACACATTGTATGTAACGAAGTTAAAAGGAAAACGATCACAGCTAATCGCAATATTGGCTTTACAAGTTGACGAGTAATAGTCGACCCAATTACACTTGCAGTTGGAACGTATGGGAGAACATGTTTTTCAACTACAATGTTAAGTTTGTTCTTGGGATAAATTCATCCAAACTACGGAACCCTTCATTGTGCGTGGTCCGACACGAACTTAGCCGGTTTTTATTTATAAGGCCTAGACAATGTAATGTGGCAAACGTATTTTATTTTGCCAGAAGGTACGGTAAGGTTACTTAGCTTCCGTCAGTATCTTTACTTTATATTATTCTTGTTTGGAGCTTATTATGACATTACAAATCTCATAAGTTCGGTATTCTCCATAAGTTTTATAAGATTTATTACACAATAAGAAACAACCGCGGAAACTTTCGTATTTGAGTTTTGTTTCCAAAACAATATTAAAACAGCGATATACAACTGACAAGTATTGAAAAATCTGAGGCGGAAACATCAGTTCACGAAATACAAAACCGGCACAAGAAAGAAGTTGTCCGTCGTAGCCGCGGGCCCCGGGGCGAACAGTGCTACAACTTCGCGCTACCAACTGCTACGCGCGTAGACTCGTAGACCCGCCGTCGTCGCGCGTAGCCATGTTAAACTTTCAGCTACTTAGTTTTATTTCACACCCAATTTATTCCCGAGTAGCAATCTAAACGCGATAAAGGTAGTTCGTTCTTGATCTTTTATTACCTACCTGTGGGGTTACTAACTCACTAAAAACGCTTGTTCAATTTAGTACCGATCTAAATCTTGAATTCATAAAGTGCAAGCTGTTCATTTAAGAACTGGCTAATTCAAAAGTTTCTACTGCTGTGAGTTCCATTGTAATGACTATATCTTTTCTAGCGTTAGTGGAGCGGTCGTTATGTGCGTAAAAGGAATAAATATAATAACTGGCAATCTCGTAAAACATAAAAAAAAACATAAAGACGCAATATTGGTTTAAACATAAATCCGCGGTTGATGTCTAAAAAACCCTTAAAAGTAGTATCAGTCCAATTTCCCTATTGGGGTTCAGTGTCACCGCATAAAATAAAAATACCTACATAACAGCCACCCCTTACCCGTGCGGGGTGGGGGGGGGGGGAGGAGGACAGGAGGTTCGCGGGGTGTGTCGGCGGTACTTCTAATAAAAATTCGTTAATACTTTATTTACTGTATTAGTACACGTACGAGTATTTTCGCTTCATATGAAACTATCAATAAACCTATGCGTCTTCAACTATTTATTAGATTTGTGCTTCACTTTTCCTTCACGGAACCAGCAAGGCTTTCAGCGGAAACGTGACGTCGGATATATGGGGAAGGTCAAAATAACGTGTCTATAATTTATGAGGCTGGTTAAAGGTAAGCAAGTGATTTACATAAGTCTATTTTATTACTCGTTTCTGAAGATGAAATGAAAAAATCTTAACCAAACAGACAGCTTAATTACGTTTTAATATCCCAAATAAAGATCCTTTGCAAGCAAGATTAAGCGGGTTTAAAAGCATTAGGGGTTCAGCAAACAATGCAGGCGATTATCTAGTGAATGGTTGTCAGCAGCATCGGTCTCGGAGTTATTGTAATATGTAAACGAGTCCCGCTCCCGTCCGTCCGTCCGCACTTAATTGTCCGCGTCAATATTAAACTTAAATGTTTGTCATCCCTGCCATTTATATAGTTAGTGGCCTGATAGTGGAGGATTAAAAAGGTACTTTCCTTAATAAAGGTGCTAAACACGCTGGCAATTAAATGTTATGTTTAATTTTACCTCGATGTTTTTATATCTAATCTAGTAGTCTCCGAGAAAGGAGTAGGCAGAAGTAGGTATTTTGGTAAAACAAATCTTTAATTAAAATGTCAGGAACATAAAAAAAGTAATTTAAAATGTATAGAATATCTAGAAACAGTATAAATTATGGTATGATTTATACTTCCTAGACGATAAGTACTCCGATAGTTTCTAATAGCGGTGTCTAGAGTTCATTAAACTTTAATTGTCTCGTTAGATGGCTCAGACTGTAAATTTCCCCGACAATTATTTTTCATTTTCAATAATGTTACAGACCGTTCGAATCACTGTCTAATGTCTGTCGGGTGTCTGTCTAATGGCGCGGTAATATTTCAAAGATATATAAAATAAAGCAGTCTGTCAGATTTGTGACCTAAAATGAGGTTCTTATTAGTCATATAGTTAAATATAAAAGCGGATATAACGATGTAAGTAGTAGAAAATCTATGAATGAAACATTTGGATTGTGTTGTTGGGTTGGCCTGTTTGGGTTACATACATGAGTGGCACACCGCAGGTGTCTGGCAGCAGGTGAGCACTAAGAATGCTCAGTATCCATGACTAAGCGTGTTGTGCCAAACTACTTACTGAATATATTTTCTGCCAACCTCACGTCATATTGTTTGCGTTTCTCTTTTCTGCGACTAAGGACATAGAATTTTTATTTCGCCTTTGGAATGCAAGTTTTCGTGCAGCCTCAAAATTTTATTCACTTGTTTGCGTACCTCCAAAAAAGAAACCCGCCATTAATGTACTTAATTTGACAATTATACTTAAATTTGATTGCGGCTGCGCGGCCTGCGGGCGCGGCTACACCTGCAGGTCCAAGTAAAATGAAGTAATTCGAGTCGTAGCGGCACGTCCCCGGCATTACTTACCATCTAGCAACAATTTGTTTTTTTCACCCTCGAGAGAAACTCGAGCAAGCGCGCCCTGCTTTTTAGTCCCAATTTATTCTTCCAATAAACTTTTCCGCTTTGCTTTTTCCACGGAAAATGTGCCTAAAATATTTAAACAGTTTATGTTTTCGTTCACATCCTTATGTTACTGCTTATGAGCTCAGTATTACTCGATGATACCATTCGCAAACTCTTAATGCCGTTCGTGCTCATCTAAGTTACGTAACCAGAATCACGAAACAGTATGTAAATAATCTGAAAAATTTGTTTGCAAAGCCGGCCCACAAAAATGTTGCTATTTCATTTGATTGTTTTGGAGCGTGTGTCGTAAAAGTACCCGTACTAATTTTAAGCTTACGGAGGAATTGGAGACCTTTTCAACGACTCAGAATTTGAAAAAGGAAGACGGCAATCTATGACAGTCTGTATTTGAGGGTACCTATGCGGAGAGCGGCTGTACGCCCAGTGGCTCGCGACTCTAACGGGCCGTGACAATCGTTTCCATGCTAAATGTCATGGTGGCCATTGTTCTACACCACCTCTCTCACCCCTTGAGTTGCCTGGGCCACCCTAACTTTCCCTACTGAAGCACTGGCATTTATTCCCCACACCCTTAACTCCGGTAATGAAAAATGTAGGGCTCGGGATATTGATTATAGTTTTTACTCGTGTTTGCTACGGTGAAAATTTTCAGAGTAATTCTGACGCGACACAGGGAAAGTTTCGCAATTAAAAACTTGAATAAGTGTTAGTAGCTTACTTTGGGATCAAAGAGGAAAAAGGCTAGGTGCGCAAAATTGTCACATAATAATCTTCCTAAGTTTTATTTTGTTTGTTTTCTATTTCATTTAGAGAATAATACCTAAAGTTTAAACGTTGAACAAAGTTGACTGCTTAATTGCACGTCTCTGACAGTCGCTTGCATATTGAAGGATTCGGTAAGTTTTTAGTACTAAAAATGTAATGGAAGGTCTGAACTCACGTTAATCAGGTTTAATCACCTTTATTGCCACCTTAAGTAAATTATGACAATGAAATAGTGAATTTAGTGAGTTGAAGTGAAGTAAAAGTGGGGGTGGGGGATGTTAACTTAATATGGCGGGGGCATCACGGCAATTTGTTCGAGACGAACCTCCAGTCTGCCTGAGTGCCGGCAATATCAGGGTTGCCATCTATTATGATAACCTTTTAGTGTTGTCATGATACAGGGATTTGGAGCACTCGTAAACCAATTTTTATATATTTTTTCGCTAAGATTTTTCTAAAAGCTTTCTTTTCGGTATCCCGTTCCCAAAGAAGTTATAAAAATCAGGATGTAGTAGGTATAATTCATATTAAATAGTGCCAAAAGAAGTTTAGATATTTTTGTATTAGATACAGGAAAACCATTTTTTGTGCAAGCTAGATTTTCCTACTAATGGTAATCAAAATTTGCGTTTGACAACCCTACAATCTTCATCAAGTTTACGCTTGCGTTATCGAAGGAAATCGCGCGCATAGTAATTATAGATTGGTATGTAAGACCTTTAGCTTAAAACCTGCACTTACCCCGAGACCGATAATAAGGTGAACACACACCAATACAGACTGTGTTGACGTCATTTACGCACACACACGAGGGAGCGACAACTTCATTAGGAAACCATAAGTTGGCGTGAAGAGGCATCACACGATAGACTTATGTACATAGTAAATTGTTGACTCTACTAAGTTATGTACACGATCAAACTAATTATTTTGACTTCTTCGCTGCGTCTGCCTTACAAATAGTAAGGTTTTATCAATTATGTGTACCCCGTTTTATGATGTACAATTATTATAACACACAATGTGTCACTTTATACGCTTGCACATAACATATTGTATTCATAATTAATTTTGACAATATTGTAACAGTTTCACATCTCATTACACGTTATAAAATGGAGCGCACAATTACCATGAACGTTTAATGCCGCCTCATTATTTATTCATTTATGAAACAAAAACATTTGACTGCATTCGCGGACTGACTGTGTCGACATGAATATTTTTTGCTCGAGAGCATTCTTTGCATTGTATTTTATGCGAGTACTTCATTTCATCCATAAAAATCATAAAACGTAGTAAGGGCGGCCCCCATTTGTTCCACTATTTGCATACGATACAAACGAGTGAAGACAACGATGTCCTTTACAAAGATCGTTGGCCGTCGACAATAAAAGTGTATTTGCGAAGAAATTTAATAAAGCGGAAGTGGACTGCTATTAGGGCGCGCCCCTGAGAGTTCGTGGTACTTCATACGTAGTCGTAGGTGTACGGAGTCGGTCGTACTGTGGCCTTATTATGCCTGTAATGGTAATTCATATTTATTCAGTTACGACGCTGAACCGATGGTCGACACTGAAAACACGTGTCGGATATCGGCGTTAAGATAAATATTGTCAGCGGAAACGTAATTATTTACTTTGTACTTTTATTTAATTTGTAAAATATAAGTAGAACGGATTAAATACAATAGCTATGTATTGTTTGCTGATAAGCGATAGTGAGTCACGCTTTGTAGGGTTATCAAAATTATGAATTGATGACAGTTATTGGATGTCATTGTTATTTATTGGTAGTTTTCGCGGCTTCTAAGAAAGGAAAGTTTTCCTTTGAGCGTAAACGTGTAGGTAAACATTTTGCTTCCACTATTTAGTCTCTATATTACCAGTATGCAGTTTATCTCCTTTGATATTTAGTCAGAACGAAGTAAACTCGTGGTTTTACCTCGTATTACAAATTCGTGGAATTTGGCTCTTTACGTGTATCGATAGCGTCTCGAAGGAACGAGCTCGTGGGTCTTCATCCTCCGACTACGATACATAAAAACGGTTTCGCTTTAATATAATAATTCCTAGGAAATATTATTTTTTAGCTTAAGGGATGAAATAACATATTAAGGGGATTTTGCTGGCTTTTCAAAGAAATCTGCCTATGTTTAGTTTATACTATAGCATAATGTGAGACGGTAAAATAATGAAAACTAGGTTAACGAGGTTATAACCTATTTTCTATTAACGTAATGTTGTGTTCGTATATCTATAGGTACATCCACAGCGTCTGTTCCACAGCGTTTAGTTCCAAGACATTCCATAAGTTTTCATATATTTTGCTAATAAATAAAATATATTGAGTGTGTTGTACTATTTAAAGATGAACAATTCTAGTTTATGTCGTATAATATTGTTTACATGAACCTTTTCCTTCAAGAAGCAACTTTCGTAGCACCTTCGTAGCACTTTCGTAGCGTCGTAGCACTCGTAGCACCTTTGAATCATAACTTTTTATTATTAAAACCTTACTTAATATCCAAGATCAAGAAACTTTAATCAAGAACGGTCAAATCATATCAAACCAATCATTTGTAACTATTAAAATTATAATGAACATGATGGTTATTGTAAACTGTGGCCATAATGTCGCATCTTCTGAGTGTATTTTTATCCAAAGAGTTCTCTACGTTATTTGAATTTTCTACAATGTTATCCATGAAGGTTGGTTCACTAATTCCAATATGTGATGGCGCCGACGCGTCGCCCTACTTGTTGCGCTCCACGCCGCTCAGTATTTACGTTCCAACCAAACAATATCGACTCTTTCACTAAGCACACTCAATTGTTATGTCTCTATCTACATATTAGATATAATGGTCGTTAAACACGTCTTTACTATTAGTTTTCAGAAGTATTGTTCTTATAAATATGGCGGTGGAGAAGGCTTGGCAGTATGCCTTTGGTTTTTCATAAGTTTAAGTTAGTAAACCCAAATATTGAGATTTTTTCTCAATTTTGCAGCGTGTAATTCTGATAGTAACAATTTATAAGTAGAAGTAATAAAAGTAATAAACTATTCAGAGTTTCAACGACTACATGTTTTCCAAAACCTACTTACTTCGTAACTAAGTGTACTGCAGTAAATTTCCGCGGTCCACACACAAACGAACCTCTCGAATATTCGAGAAAGCACGTTAAGGGTAATAAAAGACGGTCGCTCGTGTGTAATTTGCGCCTTTGCTCAGCTCATCACGACCAGATTGAAATTCCTTTCGCAGCCCCACGTCGGCGGCTGGCTGGCGCCTCTACTTGTTGCGTTGTGAAACGTCATAACTACCCTTACGTGAGGATACTATGCGATAGTTTGTTTTATTTGCAGCCGACTTACTTATCAACGAATATCTACATAATAGATACGGGGATCCCTTGGTGTTCGACGAGCAATAAAATCTATGGTGACATTGACGAAGTTATAAATGATAAGTTGTTGTTAACTTACGGTTTCTGACGTCATTCAGTGAATATATAATGTGACAAAAAGTTAAGTTTGAGTTTGATACGGAATCAGACCACCGTATTTAAAATGTGAAATACAATAAAAAAACTAAGATAGTATAATAGTAGCATCGTACTCGCTTTGAAAGTTAAACTTCACAACTAACTTTAAGAACAATCGTGCAAATGGAATTTGAGATTCTTCGAGTAACTGCATGGCGCTGGACGCATGGATGTCTTACGATTCATGTTTAAGACTATGTTTAACATTGAGCTTCGCAAACAACTGGATAGAAAAAGGATTGCCGCATAAATGAATAGCTAAACAATCGACCAGTTGCTTTGTGTAAACTAAGACAGATTTCCAAAGTAATTACGAAGTTCGGTTAACTTTATGGCTGTAGAGGTACTCAATATATTGTTAAAGTTCGCTATTTTAATGATATTTTATCGTTGTCACTGTGAAGGACTTTTTGAATGACATAGGTACTGATACATTAATCATGTTGAAAAGCGTCTGCGCTATAGAGAAAAAGCTCAAAGCTTTTTAAATTCAATAAGGCAAGTCGAGTCGTGAAGCCGTTCGATGCTCCTATGTGAAGAAGCAAGTAAATAAAACCAATTTGCGTCGACGAAGCTCCAATCAGTTTCTTAGAAGTGCGCTGTGAGTCCGTGCGCCTCGCGACAAACGTGACCGTTCTGATTAATGGCGAAATGTTCACATGTTATTAATTAATTAGTTGCTACAAATTAATATTGTGAGGCTTGCAGTTGACGTGAGGCTGCAGCCCGTCGCCATCGCCGACATGCGTCACCGCGTGCCGTGATTGCGCTTTGCGTCACTGCACCGCCGTTTAATTAAAGAAGACTTACAGTTCGGCTATGCACATGTAACTAATAGCGAGGCAGCGGCGGCGCCGGCGTCGCCGGAGAGTGAATCCTCAGAACTGAACCGTTTGATAGCGATACGTTCAGAACGTGGGCGTGAATAATTACTTGCTTAACTAGTTTTCCGTGTGATTTCAATCAGCAACTATCGTAATTTACGTAGATATTTATGAGGGTAACCTTTGATGTCTGAATTTAAATATTTCAAGTGAAAACTGTAGAAAGTTTCTCGTGACAAAATATTTAAAAGTCAATATCGAAATGCAACAAAAGCGCTAGAAGTATAAAAGCAAAAAATAAAATTCTTTACGATACTCAAGATGGAAATCTCAGTGTGTATGAAAGAAAAACAGACATTCTTAAGGGCAACGGAGCCCCGAGCGGGCACTTAGCTTCGGCTATTAAGGGCGCTGTGACCGCCAGCGAGACGAAACGACGAAAACTATAAAACCGTTAAAGCAACGTTTCAGCAGCCGTAAAGAGCGTCGCAAGATCTGTTGACAATGTCGCCCCAACCCGCCATAAACCGTATGCACCCGGCGAAGCAGTAAAACTTAATGGCACTCTGATTAAACTTATCTCTGGGGCTGGCAAATCACGACCTCTAATAAGCGCTCATTCACAAAATCCTGCACTTTTTAGTAGTTGCATAGTCTTTAAACGCTATAAGCCGAGGATTTGGGCGGAATATGTCAAGTGTTGAGCTATGGCGTCTTGGCGCGGCGCCCGCCGGCAGCCCGACATTGTGCATTGGTTTGTTGTCCTAATACATTTACATGTGCATCGTACAAATTGCAACACTAAATGCTTTAGGATGCTCTATAAATTATGCGGTTTGTACCAAACTACTGCATTGTATCATTTTATTATTTGATTCATTAGCATGCTATTTGGAAGTCAACTCGCTTGCACATAATTTGCATCAGTACCGTTTCAGACTTACAGAAGTATAGGAAAAGGTTTTACGTTCTACCAAGAAATATAAAGTAACAAGTGCTCGGCTACAGTCAAAGATAGGATCTCCTTCTAAGCGGGTAGACTAACGAGGCGTAACTTTAAAATACTTTCATTTATAGCGAGCGCTCGCGATATCCAGTACAGACGTCTTTATGTACAAACTTGTCTACTTAGCAACGACTGTATGATCACACTGAGACACCAAAAAAGTGGAGATAGTGCGGGGTAATGCGAGGTCGCATACAACGACGAAGACTCTCAAAACGCTTTACAAGTGCTGGAAGGATGTTATAAAGGTTTTACGATCGCGTTCCGTCAGTGAACGTTGCATTGGCCTTAATGGACGACCTAAGTGCATAGAGACATTCATGACAGCGGTAAAGCTGTAAGAAAACGCTTGTAATACGAATGATTATACCACTAAGATATAAACGTGGCCGCAGTTACCGGAATGTTTGTAACGCTCACAATGATGACCGCCACGGCCGACGACGACACTTCTCATTGATAGTATTGTCACTTTTGTTGAGACACGGGAAACGAGATACTGAGGCCAGCGCCCAAAAGTATTCTGATAAATTACTGCACGAAATGTTGCTCACTAATATTACTGCTTGCTGATTTTTATAGGCTTGTTCGTATTTCCTACACTACATTAGTTATAGCTGAAAAGTTACATTAAATTAGATGAGTCGTGATTTTGTGAACAAAATTAACGATTAACCTTCGCTTAACATGTACATTATGAACGGAAATAAAACGCTAAATAAATAGTATGTTAAATAAAAGCTTTCGACGCGTTGCTCTCGGCTCGACATTTGATTTACTTTGTGTTGAAACGTTTATCTAGAGTGATTCATCACATTGGACAATAATGAGGGAGATTCAGTTCGGAAGTAAAACAAATCTACGTCATCGATTAGTAATTCGAGACTTTTGGGGTTTATTCCATTTTTCCATTTACTAACGGCAAATGAGAATCAAATGGTTATGAAGCACGATCATGTTTCGATTAAGTGATTTTCATTGTAAAATGAATTATTATTCATTGCCCACGAGTTTTATTTTGCAGTTCCACGATTTTAGAATTTATTAAACTAACTTTGTACGATCGTATTCATATATTCTAGAGGTTACATTAATGACTATAATAGTTAACATATCCCTTACCATTGATCCTAAAATGTGCCCCAATTTCAAGACGACAATCCACTTCTATTCTGACTGTCAAATACCTAAAAGACCCTTTTTTACGTCGAAATGAAAATGCTAATGAAACCCTAACCAATATTCCCTAAATCAAACAGTCGAGTGATTTAATTCCCACGAGCTTTTATTTAAACAATAGTGAATAACTATTGGATCTGAACGTAACTACTGAACCGAGTCCACTAGTAACTCTGCCCTTTCCAATCCAATTCCATAAAACACAAGCTATTTCAAGTTTCAATCAACATGTCCTGGAATCGTTTTACTGGGTCATTGTACCAGGAACACAGAGAGTCGCAGGTGATGTAGGCTTTGTGCTAGGCAATGGCTAGACAGACGTCGGCGTCGAGCTTGTTTTAGCGGCTGATCGATACGCGCGGCCCACCGCGCCCTACTTTGCTGCTGCCCACAACTCTATTTTCTTTTGCCCTTTATTTGAATACAACGATGAATGTATTATGAACAAACCCATTGCGATTACGTAGCTCATGTATTTGTGTAGTTGAAACAAATAGTAATACTAGATATTATAATGTCCAATAAATAATTCAACGTTTGCAAAAGGAATAGGAATCGCTTGATAAAATTCCAATGTACATTCTGAAAATAGGAGTAAAAGAAATTGAGCGTCGGAGAAATGTTGATGTATGTATAATTCTTCCTTTCTACGCGTTCTATTAGGATTTTTACGTTGGGTTTCGTCTTGATTTTAAAATAAAGAATAAACACAACGGAAAATAGAAAAAAGGGAAACCGACCACAATTTTATACACCAAAAAACAAAGTGACAGAAGTCAGCGCTGTAATGCCGAGCTCAACAGCTAATTACAAAGAATAGTACCAAAGCTTGGCGCGGACATTATTAAGTAGGTACTATGAACCCTCCGCTTTGTAAACTGGCAAGTAGGTAGGAATCGCCCGCATTTTTGGCATACTTGCGACAACCAGTCTAGAAAGTGTCGTTCGAGAATTTATGGTAAAATGTAAGACCCTGACAAATGAACTTTACGCAGTTCGACGGGACGTGATGCCAAAGACAATGTGAATGTAAAATAGATTCAACAACATAAATTCTCGTTGTACTGTTTTCTTTAACGGACTGGGAAACAGACGTGAACGTGAAAAAACGTATGAAAGCTACGCAAACATGAAACCGGTTTATATTTATTTTAAAAATAGTTTTCAGATTCCTTTGTGATAATATTACACTTACCTGCTGTTACATTATCATTGGCTAAGTTACATAACCGTGTTCAAAAATAACGTTTAAGAAAATATTTTTCTAAACAAGAATGGCATTGTGTCGTGAGAGAGTTTAGTAATAGGATCATAAGTCGGTGGTTTCTCCTCGGGTTGTGTGCAGTGTTTCTCCGCGACTTGCAAAAGCTTTCGTTTACGAGAAAAACTTTTATAATTAAAGGACATCAAAGAACCGCCGCGATGGGGTTACACTTTAGATCGTTATTCAAAGCGGCTGTAACCGAGATAAGGGATCTTTTGGCGCCTCTTCAATGGAAGTTTATTTTATGAACAAGGAGATAAATTTGTTTCTAAACATGTATAAATAAAATATATTTTTTATTGTGTATGAAATATTTTTGGTTCAGGGCAGATAAAAAATGATAAAATTGCAGAAACAATCATAATGAAACATACTCCAATGAAGGACAGCAGGCTTCGGATAGGAAACGCCGACCTCATCTAGTTTTAAAAAAAATATTGACGTGTAAAAGTGTTTGTACAAACCTCCTTACAGAAATAAAATCATTTATCATTTAAGCTACGGAGGAGGCTTTATTTCATAATGCATAAAAGCTGCCAGTGACAATCTGTGCAGTAGCTTGGAAAATAACACTTCATTAAAATATTTATAACGTTATTTTATTTTTGCTAATCGTAACGAACAAACAAAGTCAACCTAAATCAATAAAAAGGTATGTGTATCATTTCCTTATCGATTACATTTCGTGATACAAATAGCATCAGATAAATACGTGCCCTACTGCTGAATGGAGTACATTGATAATCTACACTCGTATGCGAAACAGCCGCTCGATGAATACTAAAGACGTAATCGCAATGATACCGTACACTGATGCGTTTGGACAATATCGTTAAGTCTACATCAGCAGTGGAGCAGTAATCAACTCCCCACTGGCGACTGCAGAGTAATTGATTGGTCTCAGACTCAGACAACAAAAGATAATACCAAGTCTCGTGGTAAATGGATTTGTCAACCGCTGCGCTAGTAATTAAATAAATATACTATTTGTTTCTTATCTCGTGTACGGTTAGTTTACATGCTGACAAGCTTTATCAGTGGTCGCGTGGCTTTTGTCGAGGGAAGTAATTTGCGAGTTGTAATTATTAGAAGGTAATGCTAGTGCAGTAAACTCTTTAGTATTTATTAGGTAACAAAGAATGAACGATTGATTAACAAGACTGAAAATTATTGTAACTATCTAAACATTATAATAAAATAGTAACGAAGAATTTTTGTCTGTTTGTCTTGATGTCTGTTCCGGATTGGCGCAAAATCGCCTGAAGGGATTTGGATGAAATTTGGAACACAAATAGTTTATAACCTGGTTTAACACATAGGGTACTTTTAATCCCGGTAGTAGCTTCCCGTGGGATATTTACCGACATCCACACGGGCAAAGCCGCGGGCAAAAGTTGGTATCAAATACCAGCTCTCCTACACCTTGAAAGCCAGGAAGGTTCCGTTAAAATCTTCTAACTTATAATACTCGTAGTTACGTAACGCCAAACTGCTACGCCGCATGCATTAAATATGTTTCTGGAAACCAAAGTAATCGCATTAATTATGTTCAGTGTGATATTTAAACACGGCTTCCTTCTTGGAAAGCTGAAGATTAATTAACCTTTTCTCTCAATATTTAAAATAAAGAGCAGGAAAACGTATAAAGCTTATTTTACTTTTGCTCTCTCGTCACTAAATCACGTTTGATAACATTTATTAGATTTTGATACGATTAAAACGTTACATAGCTACCTATAAAACAAAAATCTTACGTGCCCACGTATATTTGTGCGGCGTATATTATAGTTGGTTAGTCAGGGGAGAAGGGGGAAAGACATCAATCACTGAAACCTTTTTGTCAAGTTGCCACTTCGACACGTTTCCCCAATGTTATGGTTAATTCAAGTTGGCGTAGTTCGAGCTTTTGATGTTAAAAGGGTGAAATGATATATTTGTTAAGATAATGTTCATTTTTATTAGATTTGCCGATGGTACCATAAAATATAGGAACCTCTGAATCCATGAACTTGATTTCAGTAGGTACCTATAGAATTTTCAAAGGATGTCCGAATATTGGCGACCATTAAACCGGTCCCATGTATTATAGAAACGACAAGCTGACCCGACAGACGTTGTCCTGTCTTAACTATGAATGTCATATGTCGTTTAGTTTTAGTTTTGACTATTGACTAAAACTATCGACTCATTTATCAACCTATCCATCTGTGTTAAACGATATTTGCAACGCGCATTCTGTCAATCGCTGACAGTTATTTCAAACAACTGACAGTTATATAAAATGAATATTGGCGTTAAGTTTTCTTAAATTTTGTAACGTTCCGATCAACTTCCTTATTTTTTTATTTCATAAGATCTTTCTCCTGACAATAAAGAACACAACAATTTTTTTTTGTGAAATCAGTCCAGCCGCTCACGCGTGATGGCGTGACCAAGGGAAATAGGGATTCATTTTTATATATATAGATATTATCTACCGGAGGGTTTATAAAATTAGACGAACTGTAACGATAAAACCAATTAACTTTATCGTGGCTCTTTAATCGTTTACGCAAACAAAGCGTAATAACGCAGCGGCTCGACACCGCTCGACGACCGGCACCCTGTCGTCGCGGCGCCCACCTGATCCCTTTACATGCTCTCTCAACCTTTAACTTTTTAAAAGACCTTCTCTGTCTACCGACAAACAATTTAACAGTATAACTTCGTCGAATAGACTTTTCGGAGGAGATTTGTTATTCACTCAAAAGTTTTAAGTGGCTGTGAAACATCGTTGTCAAAGAATTAAATAACTATTCGCATTAAACGATTTAATGCTTTAAAGTTGTAACGTAGAGTGTATAATTGTGTGTAGTTTGTTTGCGAACAGTTGCTAGTCGACACGTCGATCTTGGAAGTTTCGCCGTCAGGTTGTGGTGAATCGAGAGTATTTGAGTTGACGGAATATACATGTTTGTACTTGTCGCAGATCGGGTTAAACTAACTTTAATAGAATTAGGACGCCCTTCCTGTACAGAAAAGAAAGTTGTAGACACTATTGCTATAAGTTTTGATTTGATTCAAACTTTTGACCCGATGTTACTTGGAGTTCTCTTGGTAAAGTAGAAAGTAATGGCAAACAACTACAGAATAGAGAAATACCTTCTTTATATTTTTATTTCGGTACGAAATGCTGAAATCTACCTCCTATATTCGAAAATTACTTAAGTTAAAGTTCAACACTTATCAGAGATATTACTAGTTCTATCAGACGGACTCAGCTTTAATCTATAAAAGCTCGGATTAAGACTTCTACCAACAGTTATAAGTCCGTCCCGGCAAAAATTCTGAGAATCTTTTCTAAAATTGTATCCTGACGTGTGTTAGAGAGAAGGCTTAATTTTTCGTTATTAAGAAAGTCGATGTTCGATAAAAGGCGTGTGTAATAGCCCCCCGGCGCGCTGCCGGCCCCTCCATTAGCGAGCGTGTTCGCTGCGGAACCCTGCGACGCTCAGCGTGGCGCCGCACACTACCCACGATTTCAACCACTCTCTTTTTCAAAGACAGTCATCGCAAATTAATAAAATCAGTTCCCCAAGGAAGCATAATTTCATATTTTCTCGAAATAAATGGCTAAATAAATAGTATTCTGCGTAAATAATAGACTGCTGAATACTCCGAATCGCGCCCCATTTTGTTCAATCAGATATTCTACGAATTGTGCATCATGAAACACACGATGAAAATGATCACCGGTTAGTTCTTGACACAATCTGGAAAAGCTGACCTCATCTAGTTTAAAAAATATGATTGACGTGTAAAACTGTTTGTACAAACCTACTTACAGAAATAAAACCATTTATCATTTATAGCTAATAACAGTCATTGTAAAATACAAAAAAGGGCCAGTAAACGAGTGTCGGTGAAACTCGTTAGTTTCCACGGACATGGGGTAATTGTGATAACCGCATTTATTCGCGTCCGGAACTCTTGAATGTTAAACTTAATTGAGTTATTTTCTCCGGTGGCCTGCGCGTCCTGTCATGTGTGTACTAGTCTACCTGCAAGGATCTAATACTGAATAATAAATATAAAAAAGGACTGACTAACTGTGTTTACAGTTACAGCTAAAGTAATTGAATTACGATTTCAGTCGCCTTGTTCGTTATTGTCAATGTGACTGATTATAGGAACTGATAAGAGTGTTTCTTTCATTCTATATTGGAATAACGTTTGACAATCCTAGTGATGTAACGATAGAGAGAAACATAAAAATTCCATCTTTCTTAGGACGCGGGACGTAACGTTTATGGAAACGTGATTATTTTCATATTAGATAATAATCCTATGATACCTACTATTCAAAGCACTAAACCGAAGAACCGAAGAAGAAGAATCGGTATCAAGGCACGGTTTCAATGGCGTGTAGCCTAGAAGGCCGACGGTGACTAAACGCAAAAATGCATAAGAAGATGGATTTCCATGCTCAAAAATTCCATTGACAACGTGCCAGTGTCTGCTAGATTAAGAACTTTACTGCGACGAATAAAGTTCGGAATAGGACTCATTTTGAATTTTAATCGCATAATATTGGGTCGGGTCCTTAAAAGCTTTTTGTTAGCAGTAATGGCTTACACCGAATTTTTTATAATGGTGATATTATTTTCGCTGATTTATTATTTTAACAACAAACGGAGTCCCCGTAGATTCTTTAGGAATATGAACTTAACTTCACATGCACTTTTTATTTATATTCATAATCAACACAAGGTGATAATAATAATAATAACATAATCAAAACTCTTGTGATTTTGAAATGTAACACTAAAATCATAATGAGAGGGCTCTGTAAATTTTTAGCGCACACATAAGATCCACGAGTTTCTGTTTCCGACTGTGTGGCGTCTAATTAGAAATGTTGAATGGAACTTTTTGTTCGACCAGATTGTCGCGCCACCGAGTTATATTCACTTCAAATTGAATATTAAATTTCCATTGCAATACGAGGAGTTTTTAAATTCGTTAGCTGCACAGTTATTTGGATTGTTTTTACTGCACACTCAAATTTTACAGCGAGGTTTCTGCGTACCTGTCTCGGACAGAATATAAATGCTCAGAATGAAGTGATAACTACATATGCTTGTAGCTCGACTTGCAGTGCTCTAAGTACGTAACTACATTGTAAGTGTATGCGATCTCGTTGGACGTATCATATAACGTAATAGGTACATAATAATAATGTGCTCAACGCACGTACAGCTGCAGCTATTTCGGCAATACGACTGCATAATCCGTAGCATCCTATTTTGTAGCGGCTGCATAGCGTAATAATCTCAGCTATTCGGTGGGCTTCGTCAGCGCTCGGCTCGACAGGCACTCGAGGCGGCTCGAGTCTCGGGCTCAAGGCTCGAGGTGGCTCGAGCCCGCGGCCTGAGAGTGCTGGCGCGGCGGAAGCGGGCCCTTACGTGCTTGTCGTCACGACACGCCGCCTTTGTCCACCCACTAGGCTTATTTGCTGAACAATGAAAAAGACGAAAGCCTCCGACATATTTCTGCAAAGCTTCTGCGATGACTCGAAGGAAAAAGTATTTATCGCGTAAAAAATATGCCATGATTCGAAAATAATAGAGGCTCCGCTCCCTGTCATTTTCGAATTCATTGTATTGATTGATGAAAAGGCTATTATGAGATTCCACCAGATTTTCCGAATTTTTCATTTTCGTTTAAACGCGACTTTGCAATAAATCGATTTCGGGTCCAATTTATCAAGCTTTCTAAATACTCGTCTCAGGCGAGCCGTGTCTGTGAAATTGAGAGGAACATCGAAAATGGCCAAAATTATTTTAACATTCCTACCGCATGTCGTTCTAGATGCGAGCGACAATTAAATTCAGAGGGTGTGAGCTTTAAGTGGGTACGTGTTCCTTTAAAATGTTATTAAGGTGGAATCCTGATTTGATTCTGAAGACTACAGCGCCAGCATACACGTAGCTTTATGATTTACTATAAGGGGCGTACATTTGAAACGATCAACATTGGTATTGGCGAGGTTTTTGTGATTAGATACGCGTTTCAATTTCTCAATTCAGTCGGTCCGTCGGAGCGCGTGAGCGATGCGCACGTCGAACTAACGTGACAGCCGCCCCCTTGTGGCTAATACACACGGCTCCCTAGTCCCTAACACCGAGTGTCGTGTAAGTATTTTCCGTCGAATACATTGTCTTTATGTTACATAAAAATAGCCTGAGTTTTAAAAGGATTTACTTAATATCGTTATGCGCTGGGTATAATGATGCCCTTATTTAATCGTAGGTACCTTTCCTCTCCAACACTTACTATGAAATCCTAAATCGATTACCTAGTTTCCAGTAAACTGAGCAACTAAGTACTATATTATTGATTTAGATGTCTTGTAGTGATTCGGTATTCAGTCTTAGTGATTTGTTTTGTAAGTCTTTCGTGGAAAAATCCTCAAGTTCAGTCGGATTTCTTTTCAACGAACCAATAATTAATGTATGCGTTACCTTCTTATTGAGATTAGTTTTTGAAGTTTATTTTTCAATGCATCAGTAGTTCCGTGCTCATACCAAAGGAGCTGTCATGAATTTATGAAAATAATAGCACGCGATCTAGTCGGTTCTCAACCTCTGTCATCGTAGAATAACCCCAGTCACGGAACAAACATTGCTATTGAAATGTTAGTAATAGATATATGATTTGGCTACGAACTGCATTGAGCTTTTGATATATTTTTTTAAAACCGAGGGGGTTCGTACCTGTGCCTTGATATCGGTATTTAAAATCATGTCAAATCAACCGATTTTAGTATGGAGGATCGCGGAGGAGAGCACTTGAAGCGGTCGAAGGGTCCGGAGTGCACTTCTGGCGAGCCCGTCACATTATTCGACCTACTTAGCGGCAACAGACGAGACGAGCCCGAGGTGTCGCTCATAGCCGCCTACTTGATATTGTCGTGCTTATGGACGACTCCCTGTTGAGATCTACGAGTATTTTTATGAGCGATCCTTTTGTGAGCGCCACGAAATTATAAAAAACCCTGATAGCCGTTCTAAAGTTCTTCAACTTCAATTGAAAAGTGATGACGCTTTGTGTTATTTTATTCTCTTATTTTCACATTTTCCCATCTACAACGTCAGAATAAAGAATGCGGTAAAAGAAAGTGCCTAATAAACGTAAGCCACAATACAAGTTATAAAATGTTACGCCTTATACACACCAGCGAACTCTATCTACATGTAGGAGGGTATAATATTAAAAGTAAGAAAATAAGGCTTCAACGAAAACGAATTGAAAAATTCAGTCGAGTGAATTACGGGATAGCTCCTAATGCCAAGATTAAGCAGGATTGCCTCTGCTTGAATATTTCCCTCCTTCTGTAAATAAAACACCCACATCTATTGGGTTGGTAAATTGAGAGCTCAGCAAGACAATTTACTTTTGTAATTTTCTTTTTATATCAAAATCTGGTCAAGTAAATTGCGTTAGATGATACGAGCGGTTCGATATCGGTCGCCGGTCGGCGAGTGACAGCGGCCGCCATATTGGTCGCATAAATCAAGCGGGGCGGCGAAGTGACACCGCGCGCCGTAAGCGATCGAGTGTCACCCGTCTACAAATAAAAGCAAGAAAATTGTTCACTAGTTGAGTGGTTTACTCCGAGGCATGCGGTGAAATTTGTCTCGTCTGCTACCCACTAACTTGTTGTTTATGTTTTGTCTTCTAATTTGGAGACTTGGTTACTTAACAACTTGGTACCTTGCGTTGTTTATCTGCGTTTGTGCAAAATATTTAATGTTGTATTTTAGTTACATAATCTTCTTCACTCCTGCGTTTTCCTAGTACCGCCTACCGACGAAATCTGTTTCGTTTTAAGGCTTTAGTTACGCCATGATTAGTTAGGGTAAACGGCTTATTGTTCAACTGTAATTAATATTTTTTGTTTTATATTTGAGTATTTTTGCGACTTCAGTAACATTCAAATACTTTACGCAACAGTTATTTGAACAGTTAATTTTAGAACGACTCCGTTTGCGAGGCTTCTACGTACCCAATTTGAAGTCCTTAAAGTTATTCAGTTGTTTTTCTTACTTCCAATTTAAATTTAAAAATAGATCCATCACTTTCGCAACGTTCCTTCAACATAAACAAGAGTTTACACAAACCTGCTACAGTAAAATTTGAACAAGCATACAGACAGGCACTTAGTTTTATTATATTAGTATAGATTACTAAATCAAGTCTAGCTGCATTAGCGATGGGAATGGATATCGATACGCGCGCCGGCGTCCAGTTTCGCGCGGTTGCATGTTAGCCACAAGTTATGCATTCCCAAGTACCTACATATTACTGTTACAAATCAACACACACGGGAATTTGTCGGTACTTATACATGTATGTAGTTATTACCCATTAAACATAGGTGGTCTTGGGCATTAAACATAGGTGCGAAGTACTACGGGATGTCAGAAAATCTCTTAAAAGTTGCCTCATTACTGAAGATGATTTGGTGAAAACCTAAGAACCTGAAGATAGGCATAATAAAAAACGTCTGAATTTGTTCAAGTTAATCTATGATTTGCGTCTTTAAAAAGGTATACGAAGGCAAGTATCTATAAATCATACTTTGGCATTGTGTTAAGGATGGTGTATATTTTCAAATAATTAAGTAATGTTAATTGCATTGCATAATGTGACAAATGATTTTGCAATGGAGAGATATTAGTCTAAGTAAAGGACGCCCGGTGACACCACAATGTACCTATGTGTAAGCAAATGTTTCATGCATTTCACTCACGCGACTCTAAGGAGTGGTTCGCACAGGACTTTACTAACCATTAATGGATCCTTTCTATAGTTAATATTCCTAAGTACCTGCTTTGTTATTTTATCATCATTATTAATTAAGTTGGAGTTTTTTAAGTTTTGTCTGTTCACTGCCTATTTCACAAAGAATGGAAATATATTGAGACAACCGGATTAGGAAGGCTTGTTGATGATTTACTGTGTAAAGTAACTACTTAACCAAGCTAAAACTTTAGCCTGTTGTAATTAAAATAAATTGTTACAGGGTTCACTTTCATTTATCACGTTTTTACTATAGTATATTAACTTGTTTAACTATTCGATAAAGTTACTATACGTATTTAATTCATGTTTGCTAAACGGATAAATATTTATAACGGGAAATAATTAACGTCATCCGCCCAGCAGGCTTAGCACAAGCACCGTCTTGTCGACGGAAGAATAGATAAAAATGACGTTTCGTGAAGACAGTACGACGGCAGCAAAGTAGAAAGAGTCAACTGCACTTTTTACGAAATTCAGTAATTTATTAACGTTTATCTTTTATTTTGCTTATATCTCGAAAATGGTGTCCTATCGCAAAAATAATGAAAATTTCGAACCCCTTTATGAAACCCTTAAACCCCTAAAACTCAACATGTAGGTAATCATTTTTCACATTTTCTATACAAAAAGTGAAAATTTCCTTTATTCCTTTCCATTTTTATACTTTGTGGCCGTCGAGTAAAATGTTTTGTACCGTCTTTAGCATGGCGATTAAAAATCAAATTGTCTTCACTACCTTAGACAACTGTCTTCTGAAATAGTCTACATTAAAAAGGACCTAGACAACGATTGGCAGAAACGGAAGACAAAATGACAAATTTTAGAAGGATTTTTACGGTGCGATGTCAAAAATAGAGAAACGAAATGTCACTTTGTATGGGAATAGCCGTCTCTATTCTTCGAAGAGATAGATAGCGTCATGCTAAACCCGCAGAGCGTAGTTAATCCATGACATGTGAACGTTGACTTATAAACTAAAGCAATAGGAAATAGAAAAAGCATTTCATATCACACGTCGCGACGCGTGACCGAATTTTCCGTTCTCCGTGACACAGTCAATATTACCCTTTCTTTTTATTTTATGTTAAACCAATTTCGTTCAGGGTAAAAATCAAAATAAACTCAATGTGTCTTTTATACATAGTTTGGTCGAACGGACCAAGAATTCGGCAAACTTTTGAATAATAAAAACAACTCTACCGTACTTGATATCCAATATTTCAATAAAGCTCCAAGTTTTGGGCATGAGAAAATGGAGAGGCGAAAAATTACATTACGAAGGTCTAGGAGATATTGAGGCTCTCTTATCAGACGAACATATACCTCGAGGTACACATGCGATGTCGTACGGTGCGGCCAGATGGAGTTATTACATGAATAAAATCGCTCGTACGACTTTCATTTCGACATCTCTTCTACAAATGGTGATATAGTAGACGTATATACGTTTTAAGATGCATCCGTAGAGCTCAAGGTTTACCGTAAAACAGAGTGCTTTGGATGTGTGGCGATATGGTTTTTAGTTAGATTCATTTTTCTATTTTTTTTAATTAAAGAAACCTTGATTTTTTTTGACTATTTATCGAAACCTAACCTTAAACGGCAAGAATAAGTAATGACGCGCTAAAAGATCGAATTCAATCAAATCAAATTCAAAATCTGTCGTAGTCAATCATAAAAAATTCAAGAGGATACGTGTATCCGCTTTATTACTAAATCAAAAACATATATTTTGATGAAGGAGACTCTTTCCATCTATTATCTTATTGAATATTGTAAAAGCCCTCGCGTAATTCGTAAAATATTCCACTCGCAGTTCCCTGAACGTTTAATATTGGATAAAGTACACCCTAGCGTTCCTCCGTATTCCCCCGTTGTTCATATCGGCATGTTATTCAGATTATACACGAGTATTTCAATGCTTTCTACTAAATTACAGCTCACGAAACTCTTTTACTTAATGTCGTACGTTGGCTGAAGCGTGCCCGTGTGTACATCATGCTACAAGCGATAGCGATACCATAATAAATAATGTCAACTACTATACAACGTACTGAAAGAGGTAATTTATAAGTAGGTTATTTGTTTAAATTCTACTCTTATCGAACAGATTACAATGGCAATAGAATACTCTATTTAAATTCTTAAGCATTTTTCACTAAAGGATCCATTTATGAAAATAGAATTATGATTTCAAGATAATAACAGCTTCAGTTAGTGGTTTCTCAGGGCCGCGTTTTTTTCATAACAAGGAGTCCGTATACAATTTGCATACTGTTATTATAGACGAAAAATTGCAACACATTAGGCGGCTCCGTCTTAAATTGTAAGAGAATGGATTTCCTTGAGCAAATACGCCCGTTTCATTATTCTAAACAACGAATAAATTTACCAAGGGAAAACAAAACAATTGTATTCATTTTGAGCGACTGCGGTTGCTGCATTACTTGATCAAATTATTCATTCCTACTTTTTCTTTTCACTTTGCTTCTTACATTATTTTTGTTGAACGTTAAAACAATATCACCCACAGAACAACCCACCAAAAGCAAACCAATTAACCTGCTGATTGGTCTGGTTATATAAAATAAAAATCGCGTCAAATGGCAACTGTCAGCATTTTGGACGAAACGGTGCCCTTTAATTAGATTTGAACCGGGCATAACCGGCTTATTCCAGCTTAGGCCGGTTCCGCGTAAACACAGCCGTGCCACTGCAAAAATGACCAACTAATTGGCTTAGAACATTGTGTTCCGCAGTTTTGGTATCCAATATTCTGTGGATTGGTGCTTTGTAAAAAAGATCATATTTTTCTTGTTAGTCCGATTTAGATAGGCGCTGACTGGTTTATCTGGGGTCCGTTGTGGAATAGCGATTTGAGGCTTTTATCCGTATTAAAAAAGTAGGTAGGACTCGGTAAATACTTTTTAACGTTGTCCCTAAAGTCCATTAAATGCCAACGGTTTGTGGTGAATACGGCAAGATGGCGTGTTGGCGTGATTGTCGCGGTGAGTCGGCTTCCGCTTGCCGGTGCTTGTGTACCGGATGCGTTACGTCTCCCGCGTCTACCGGCTGTTTCCAACTCATCTTGTTTCTTTGTATGTACACTTGCCACGACACAGCCAATTTTAGGGTTAAGTATTTTGTGCTCGCTATAGGTACACAGATAGGGAGTGGTGTGTAATAACCACATTTGCCTTTGAGTCATTTTTTACGTATGTTTAAGTACCTAGAGAAGATTGTTTGAAACAATTTTAATCCTCGCTCAGTGAAATAATAAACGCAGCTCGCAAGCATAGAAGTGCTACAAAAAGTCAAAGCTCAACGAGCCTAAGTGGGTCTCAAAGAACCTCTATTCGGTGGGTATGTTAATTTAACGAGCGTTTAGTAAGCAAATAGCCGAGAGTTGTGTAACGTAAATGAGAGTGTTAGGTCGTTTCGGGCCGGGAGCACGGGCCGCGGCATCGCCAGCGCGGGAGTGCGGGATGCGCACGTTTTTTGCTCACACTTGGCTTACTCTCTTAGGTTTAAATCCTTTTCATGTGTATAAACAAAACGGTTCTTACGGGACAAAATATACTACGCTTGATTTCCTTTCAATTAAATGCTTTTAAACTCTTTGACATACTCATAAAACTTTACACTCCAGTGATGCTTAAAGAATGTGTATTTTAGAATGGTACGGAAGGTTTCGGTAAAGTTATTTTTAGATGTCTATTTTAGCATCGTAATCCTACATCTGGCTTATTATAAATGAGTTTTCTTTTTGTTGATATGACGCTAATGACCAGATAATATTACACTTTGTTAATTGGTAAGAAAAAAAAAATAACAGAGCGCTGATATAGAATCCCTGAAACATTTATAGTTTCAGCACAATACAAAGTTTAACTTCAGAGAGTACTGTCAAGTTCTCAACGTAAGTAAAGAGTAAAGCTTCATCTCCACAATATCATTGTTTCAAGCACGTTGGAAAAACGTAGGAAAGCGGAGTGTCCCAGTTCCTCCCGACGCTACAGTTTCAACCGCAACTAGACACGACTTGCTTTAGTCGAGTCACCTCAAGAAAGGTTTCGCGTGTATTAAGCCTATAACAAACAGTGAACTTCCACTACACAGCCTCTGCAGTAAATTTCGGGGTTTTATTGAGCCGTTTTTCAGCCGGGTTTATGTGGAGACAACGTATGTTCAGCGACAGCACAATAAATACGAATTTAAATAAAAATCCTTTTCGTTATACGCGACTTTAACAGCCCAATAACAAACTTTATGTTGTACAGGTTTTAGCGAGCACTTTGTTGGATCTAATCAAAATTGCTTACTAATAATACCTACACAATTAACGTAATTTGCGTGGCTCTCCCACGCTTACTACAGATAATGGTTTTAACGTACCTTAAGTGAATTAATTGAAACCGGGCGGCGAACAGCCTTAGCAACTAACTTCAAGCTGTACAGTCAGTAAAAAAAGTGAGGTTCGTAATCCTACTGAGGTCGTTGATACACAGGCTTGTGTGTGAAATACAGTATAACGTGTGTAGCATTGTACTAGCTATTCATGTGAAGTTTGATATATGGGGTAGCGTCATAGCCACCCGGTGTACTTGTCCACGATACGAACGACTATTACTATTGTTTCTCGATGCAGATAGAATTAGTCAGACAGTGATTTAGCAAAATGGTTGAAATATACGAAAGAAGGCTTCCATACATTTAAAAAAAAATGCTGAATCGGTAAATTGGTATCTCTCATTCATATAGGTTCGCATCGATACTATTTTACTTATAATATTTTCTAACGGTATCATTGTATTACTTTGTATTTTCACAAAGGTTAACAAATTTTCCTGTCACATCCTTTTCTTCGACGATATAACAAATGTCTGTCTCCGCCATAATTACGTACTTTAAAATGTAAGCGTTTCCGGGTACCGACACACGACGTTGAAAAGTGACGCGTATTATCATTCATTCGAGTATTCCTAGTAGCTATACTTTGTGTGTTGTTTAAATAGAACGCAAAGCACGCTAGGCAAGCGCGCCAGCCACGCCGGCGCCGGCGCCTTGCGCTTTAAATCTTTAATTACTGCACGTTTAAATGACCGGAACTCGTACCCGATGACGATAGTTGAAACACATTTTGCTTGTAAGTTGTATCGCGATAAGAAACATATGGGGTTGCAAGACTTTTTTCGAAAGGGTAAAGCCAGGGTACTTATACAATGCGTGTGCTCTATACTACCTATTCAAAAGCAGATCTGTGAAATATGTTGCAACAAATACATTCCTAGCTGTTTAAATTATCCACTAGGTAGTATTTGAATAGTCATAATTTGTTTCCAAAAGTGGAGGTGCTTATAGGTTAACGTAAATTACTATGAACGTAAATTAGGAGAACAAAATACTTGTTCTCCTAATTTACGTCCATAGTAATTAATATTGATTGAGAATACCTCAATCAATATTAATTACTATCTACCTACTTGTGTTATTCGTTCGACTATTTTCTGATGAGTTTTATTGTTGCCTAATTCCTTTTCATAGAATACTTTGTAGTTATGTAACATTTTTTTTCCTCGTATTCATTAAAAAGCTTGAAAATGTACCTACTTGAAACTTACAGTTGAATTATTTACAAGTATCGATTCTAATTTTTTTTTTCTCATACCGCAGCAGTTATGTTAGTAAGTTGATTTAACGCTCGCTATGCACAGAGTATCAATTTAATAAACCTAACAGTGTATCCTGCTAATGTCGAAGTTCAAGTTGTAGCAGAAATCTGGTTGTTATGTCAGTTTGCCCGGGCACTGGGCAGGCCGGCGGGGGCAGGCCGGCGAGGGCAGGCAGGGAGCGTATCGCTACCACAATAATTTACTCGATTACCCGCGTCGCGTGCCCGCTACCACTACAAATAATTCATACGACCCGTCTAGTAATGGCCTTTTAGCTGCCCGTCTAACTTCAAATGTAGTTACGTAGATGTGGTTACCAACTATTGCTATTAAAGTAGCCACTAAAACCTTCAATTTGTGTATCACATGTTGCTATTGGCAGTTGGGAAACAATTGAAAAATTAACTGGGGTTTTAGTTCTATAGGATTTTTACATTGCGTTTCTCAATATTTTTAAGGGGTCGCAGACGACGCGGTGCACGGTGGTCCACTTTTCATTTTCATCGAGGAAAGATTTACCTATAATGTACACTCTGTTTGAAGGGTTAGCATATCTTTTAAGCAAAGCGAAGTCTGGTATTAGACTGGGAAAAGTTAAGATGAAAAATAAAATAAAACTTTATACTAATAAAAAGGAGTGGAGGACGCAAAAAATGTGTGCAAAGATTCGGAGCAGGCGGCGCGACGCTAGGTTTTTTGTCTTTGCAAAGGGATCTTTTATTAAGATATGTGTTTGTACGAAACATTGGACAAAAAGCTTACTTTAATACAAGTTAAAAGAGAACTTCGTAAGAGGGACTATTTAATATACGATAAAAAGTCTTTGAGTAATTCACGAACGACTTATTATACCTACGTCAGAAATTCATTCAGAATATTTTAGAGTCGTCCATATTTCAGTGAGGTGGTTTGTCCCACTAGAGCACTGGCGCATGCTACGCCGTCATAACTTAAAGCTATCAATTATTAATGTTAACGTTGTCGGTCGGAGGGCTCAACAATAATTTTAGTATGGCATTGTAATTTACCCGAGACTAGTCGTCAAGTTCCCTGGTTGGGACATGTTTAACTTCATTAAGCATAATACGAGCGAACAACATACTCGCTTAAGTCCAATCTAAGTTGTGTGAGAGGACGAGTTTACATGTGAATAAATTATTATCTTGCAGTCGGCAGAGTTGGTGTGAAACCTCGGGAACGCTATAAACTCGATGCACGGCATGTCTCTGAATTTGTGTTGCTAGTTTAGGTAGGTACGTATTTAGTACACTAACGTAACTGAGGAAACCGATGGATTTGGTTAGCACAGGCAATTTTCAATTTCAATTAGACAGTCGTTGTTACGTTTTCAGCAAACGCAGATTTAGTAGTTTAATAGGAGTAGTAAATTAACCTACTAAGTAACCTCTGTCTCAACAAAGGAAAACTTTAGTATTAAAACATATTTATGCTATAGGTACAAAGTTATGGTAGCTGTTAAAGGAATAAATTCCCTAGAGTCTGTTCAGGTGTTCGCTAACCCTTTCAAGACATATCCTTGAAGAATATAGATTATGTAATGTAACACACGAATTTGTTTTATTAGGGTTGTTACAAAACTTATCAGTTTCAGTACATATGACGACTGTCAACAGCCTTATATACTATCTCCGATTTCATAATAGGCAATTCAAACTGTATTATCTTATCTGTTTGAGAGCAGCCCCTATATTGTCTGTAGGACACTTCATACGGGCACAGAATCAGGGAATTACTGCATAGGAAACCTATGTGTTTGACTAATCAACACCTAAAAACACAGATATTTTCCCAAGGGTTTAGTGAAAATGTATCTACCAATGTACCCTCCTCATCGTAATGGTGAGGTTTAGTAAGCAAATTGTAATTAGATATGGTCTGAAACGATTTATCAAAAAAAATGGTATACCATTTTGATATACCATAAGGTAAAGTAATTAATTCGATAATTAAGTAGATAATAATTGCTTCTTATATTCGACATATACCATATCATCTTGCATAATCACCATCTGTATCTCAAAACTCGAATCAACATGAACAACTAGAGGGATGTGGACACTAATAGCGTAATAACTTAAGAACGTAGTCGTAAGTTGACCTGGCAATATGTTCCGAAAATTAATGAAAATGCGAATAAGAGCGCAATATCAGCATGGCACATACGCGTACCCGTTCTGCACGAAGTTTGTCCGCCACTGAATAATTAACTCGCTAATGGCCAGATCGCAAATAAACTCCGAATTATTGCACTGAAACTTGCCCCGCGTTAGAACTGTGAAACACGACCACATTTAAGGAACTAACACTTTTTAAAGCACTTTCAGTAATATGGCGCCATAATGGCCACTACATTATTATTTACCCGTTATATTCAAATAAACTCAAGGTCTATATAAACAAGCGCGCGCGTAGCAAACTGCTACGCCGTAGCACACATGGGGATAAAATAAAGATGTCATGTAGAATTATTAATGAAATATTTATGGTTACAATAAATATGATTGTAAAATATATTACGGGGCTATATATTTTGTCGAGCAAGAAGCAAGTTTGTACAGCGATTGTCACGGCTCGCTGCGTAGACCATCTACGAAATAGTATTTTCTGTAAGCGGAGTAAAATTGGAACATGTTTTATTTTTTAAATGCTATCTCTGTAAGATATTTTTAATGTTGAAAGCGTTCGTGTAAGGTTGCTTTTTGAAGAACCTATCTACTTAATCTCAGAATTCGCCCGCTATGCTAAAAGTAAGATGTTTGTCAGATCGTTAGGATGCTACGAAAAGTAAACAATATGGCAAGTCTCCTAAGGCATCTTTATCAGAAATAGTGTGAAGTTATTACTTTCTGTACCTATTCCAACATTATTAATGCGATCGTTTGAAGTTACATGAGAAAATTAACCAATGCATTTAAAATCCAATTATATTTGAAACTAGTTCCAACGGTTCTCATTGCAAGCTACATACACGCTTGATTAATATTTGTTGGCAACTAGTTATCGTGAAAAATGGCTAGCGCAATATAAAACCGAGATAACATGAGTATTTTGACTTATTTGTTATCCATTACGCTACGGTATTGGCGAAGCGCACTGATGTTCACGCGTGACATGCAATCTACATGCACATTGTCCAGCTATAGCCCCGCAGTAGGGGCAGTGTTCTAATAGTATCGCATAATACCTTCAATTGAGATTGTTCCACCGCACCCGATTTACATAAACTATGTTCCCGGGAGCACGTGCCACTAAAACTGCACTGATTGCCGTGTACTAGCAACCAATAAAACTTTTATTTGAACGCCAATTGAACGGATATGTTTTACACTTTTTGATGGTTTCTTCTTCCACTGTAAAGTGAGCGATTTTATGGAGCGACTTAAGTTGTTTTAGAGGAAAACTTAGAATCGGTTTCAGGATCGCTGCTGACATTTACACCAAAGTTAATGCAATCTTTATGTATTTATATAGATTTATTTTATTTTGAAAGTTAACTGAGCTACACCGACGGTATTCTCGCCTCTATGTTAGGACAAATTTCTGGTTATTGATTAAGCAAAACTCCTGAACATGCCAATGGGGTTTCGTGAAACCTCGACGCAAATGTCACACACGAGAGGGCACGCTACGCGTATTTACGTAATTTCTGCTTTCAACTGTAAAGTAAACTAATATGGTTTAAAGGCAGCTTTTAATTATGTTAACGATCCCAGCACGTTCATGCAGTAAGGAATTTTCGTTAACAGATAATACGTAGGTAGGTACTCCATTTCAAATGATCAAATACAAAATGTCTTGTCGCGGCAGGTAAGTTGTACGGCTATGGTGTTGTACGCCGCGCGTTCTAATTAAACAATCTAATTGGGTCAGTCGTACACTTCCCTATGAAATACCGATCCCATACGTTATCTAGCAAGTGGCCGACTTTTGCGGACTTGTCAACTCATATTAATTTAAAAAATGTGTATATTGTGTGCCTTCAGCTTAATTTATTTTATTTTAAAATATAGAAAAGACTTTATGTTTGCAACGACAAAACTTTTTAATAATTTATGAGTTTAGTTTTTTAATAAAACATATTTTTATTTGTTGGTCTCCAAACTTAAAAATGTGGTAGACGTCGGGACGAGCGTCAGGTCGTATACGAAATCTCCGCCGGTGGTCGTGGGTAATGGCCCAAGTTCGGCTAAGCCCCGGGAAGCCCCCGGACGTGTGAGGAATGCGCCCCGGCCCCGCCTTATTACATACGTGATTCTTATTTATATTATATTTGAGGCGAGAGAACGCGTTTCCGATATCGCCAGTCGGATTAACGCATTGCCGCCTTTTAGTGCTCTTAGTACTCCACAACTTTGTAAGAACCTTACAGAGTTACGTGAACATTGTGAACATTGTCGGGAAACACTTTTACGGTTATAAGTTTGTTTTATAATGTATTTGATGGCTCTAAAATGTTATAACAACACTAAGTACCAGATTTACGATGTGTATCGTAAAAATAATATATTTTAGTTGTATCAAACGCACATAAATTCAGAGTGCCTACATTCGGAACGGAGGACCAGTATCGTTTTATTTACTTTAAAATATTACCTTTTTATATTTCCTCTTACATTTTATCCCCATTCATGAAGCACAAATCGATATAAAACATCCGGTAACAATATATCAAGTGTGAGAAGGACCTTTATAAAGTATTTTCGGTAGTGTCCTGCGGGCATGTTGGGGTTGTAAGAAAATCCGGGCGTCCCTGAGGGCCGGATGCACTGTTTCCGCCCGACCCGATGGTGACAACTGCTCCTATATTTCTTTGTAACAGTTATCTTACTATAGATTAGGACTAATAATGCATATAAAAAGTAAGCTCGATTTTCTTAAATCTGTTTTCAGGCTGTGTCATCTATTTATAGAAACTATGACATTTTTGTGTTTACTTGTTATCTCCTGTAAATCCGAGCTATGGTTTTACCAGTAATTTTTAATTTTTTCTAATCTTTGTAAAAAGATAAAACCATATTTTTATAAAACAAATTGTTCAGAACGAACGAAATAATAAGGACAAAATTTCCCTTGTCCATACATCCCTCGGTATCAATGAAGCGTATGTCAATGGTTAACAAAGTTTGATCCTCATCCCCTGGATACCGGCCGCCATTGTCACAGACTGTACCGTGCCACTGTGTAGCCGCTCAAAGGATTAATTACATCCTTACACTGATCGCTTTTTATCATGCTACGATAATAAACGACGAAATACGATCTGAACTTTTATACGTTTTCATTAAACGGTTTTAATGTTGGTATTTCCTAACAGTTGTTTATTCCACTCCATAATTAACTGCTCTTTATAAAACGTTTTAGTAGATGAAGAAAATCCTGAAAATTGTTGTAGGTATCGACACTAAAATATTTTGCTTACCAGATCAGCAGACTGTGAAAAGCGGAAACAAGTACGTACCTGGAAACAAAAATGCTTTGTTAAAAACCTATTTCGATATTATTCACAACATATCTAAATTAAGAAGCACAATTTACATTAATTTGTAATTAAGGCGGATTCACATAGAGAAACGAATTCCGCGTTAATATATCAAAATAATAATTATAAATTGTACTACCCTATTCATTTTCATATCCATACATCATAATATTACTCGCGTTTATACCAATTAAGTCAGACGAAGATACATGTGGTTAGAAAAGTATAAAAAAAACAACATAAATATAATTTAAGCTGCGTAATATCTGTCTAAATTATAACGGAGCGCAATTACTCAAAATTAATGGTGAAATTAATACTTTGACCGCTGTGATAATTAAGAGCTTTATATTTACTGGTGAATTTGTAACGCTGATGTTTTAATTACATTTATATAGCTAGAAATATGAAATACAGTGTTCATTGACACGTGAAACACGATACTTTCCACAGGAAGCTGAATGTACTCCTAATGAAATATAGGAAAACATGTCGAGCGCCCAGATTTTATCTGATCATATTTCAACATGGACATAATTTTTAAATAACGTTATGGATTAAATTTATTATGAGCATAGCCAGGTTTAAAACGACTTTTGCATCACATTATTAAAGAACTTTGAAAGAAAATAAGCATTCCGTAAGCTACCTACGCGGTAACAGAATAACAACAAGTGAAAGCTCTCTCTGTTCGGAAATCTGTTCATCGACTCGCTTCACAGTTGATATTATTTTCCTTCTCGGAATATCTTTAAAGGAGACTGCCCGTTAATAGGTACACGGTATGAATGCGTAAAAAGTTGCCTTTGCATTACCGCGGAGTTTCACACGAACCGAAATATTCCAGGCGTGTATTACAATTTACATAAACTCCAACGTCATTCGAGATGTATTAAGGAGAATGACATTTTATGCTTTGATATGCGGTGGCGATGCAACGGAGTCGTGTGTACTGAATAAAGTAGAATGGCGTGGAATATACCATTATTCCTGTTTTGTGTGCGATATTATGTGTGAAGCTGCTTTACGTTTCGTATAGTAGAAAAGTATAGCATGTAAATTTTAAAACGGTTTTGTATTTTAAAGTTAGGAGAAAACTTCTTGAATTAGTATTCGTTAACAAAGCAAGAACTAATAGCATACCGAGAATCAATGTGGCGTCGAAATATCTGCTCAGGAATTATTCAGGGAAACTTTTTGAAATGTTATCTTTCCTCAAGTACTTATACCAGAAGTTTAACATTAAATTATTAGAATATTAATCTTGAAAGTTATGAAATTTGGAAAACAATATTTTAAGAACAGCTGCTTTTAATATTCTCAGGCAAACATGATAGAATTACAGTTTATTGAGTAAGATCTTCCGTGCATGAATGACATCAAATAAACCGCAGTCTTTTGAGTCCGGTAATGCGATAGTTTCTTTGACATGATAACGACCCGCCTTCCCAGCTCATATCAACCGAATACATTATATTCTATTGACGTGCACCCTCACTGCTACTGTCCAGGCAAGCAGGAAATATTGAAAATATAAAGCTGCCATTCACTTAGTCAAAGAGTCAAAAGTACCCATGTTACGAGAATGTTCATTACAGGGACAAAAAGATCAACAATAGAGCGTCGGAGGTCAGTAAATAAAATGTGAAAATAAAATAAGAACAAAATGTAATCCGAGTCAACTCGGCCGCTGGCTGCAAACCAAGCCTAAGCTTTGCGAGGGATAAAAAACTTTTAATTGGAATTTTTTGTAGATTAAAACAATTATTACTGAGGAGTTTGTCAAAAAGTAACGTTGAAGAAAAATATGTTGAATTAGAAACATTCCTCTTCTGTAGGTATAACAATTAATGTTTCATAAATTGTTTACAGGACGACCAGACACAGCCAAGTTCGTAATGATTAAACTCTTGCAGCTGACCTAATAATTTCAGCACAAGGCGGCACTTTTCATTCCCTGTTTTTCAGTCGATTATCGATATCAATGAGCTTTTGAGCGACGGATTAAATTATATCTGAATATCGATTAGGGATTTAAACTATGTGCGCAATCCTGTCGCTGGAGGATCGCTATTGTCTTTCAGAATTGGTGAATTCTGCCAACAATGAACACTTTGTCGTAGCGCAGCGGTGCGTACATCGCTACGATTCATTCAACGTACATTTTGTTGAACGCGTCACTGTCAAACCTATTTTCATCACTATGCTAATGTTTTTTTTTTAAATGCTATGCAATTTTGAAGGTTTTCACTGTCATCTATCGAGATGCATTTTGATTAGCAAAGTGTGTGTGTAACTGACATCATGATTGTTATGTATTCTCATTGAGGATTATTCGTAGTTGCTTTACCCGGAAGCACAGGGCACTGTTTGCAGAAGTTGGTTTACTGGAAAACGAACTTAATAACAAAGTCGATTCAAAGCCGACACTTAGCAGATAGCTTAGGGAATGGAACTTGCTCGATGAAATGCTTTAATGTTTGAATTTTATATACGATTTAAATTTAATGCAAACAAAGTAATTTAAAAAAGCGAGACGACGAGGTAAAATCTAATTTACAGCGAGCGAATCCTTAATCCTTAACCAAACATCGCGAAGGGGGAAACTGACGCATTAGCCGCGTCAGTCATCAGCAGAATGAATCATTACTTGAAGAGTGCGCCAGTGGCTCGTGTCAAAGAGCCTGTAGCTCAAAGGTCCTCGTGCCCTGCCCCGCCCCCCGCGCGCCCCGCGTGCGCCCGCAAGGAAGGGCTGATTGAAGGGCCACTCTAAAACCTCGACCACCCGCTCGTTCGCTCGCATTCAAGGGTCGAATCCGGATTATAGGGCGCCAAAGTCTGCACCTTCATCAGATATGTATAAATTTGTTTGCAGATCGGCAATTGAGGCGCCGAAAATTGTAGTCTGTCTGTAATTTCGCTCCATTCAATGTCTAAAATAAAACGGCTGTATGAGATTAAACTACCTTACCATAAGGCTTGTTGTGAGGGTGCTCGAAGTACTGTGCTGGCGTGATTGAAACGTCGACCATCTTTTATTTGATCTTTTTGAAAAAAGCGCAATACAAATAGAAATGAGATGCCATCATGTATTAGACGGCATTCAGGAGTCCAGGAGGGCGTGGTGGGCTGTTCCCTGTCGCGCCATGTGTGTCGGCACACATCGATGCCTTAAGGCGAAGTTGCCGTGTAAGTTATTATAAGAGAGGTGCGCCGAGGGAAATGAATGTCGAGTAGGGCGAGCCGTTGTCATTCATATTAGCTGCGACGGCTTAAATTTGTAATCACACTGCGCCAATTCATGGCTGTTGCGCGGCATAACTGTGATGAAAATAGGAAAAGTAAGCGCTGCCAGTAAAAAGTAAATACCGACGTTGATAAAATTGAGCTCGAAGTGAGAAGAAAGCGATGTGCTATATACAGCGGGTCGTTACTTCAGAATAAAATTGGTATCCATTATGTTCCAACATTTTGATGGGACAATATTATTTCTGAAGGGATTATCGGTCGGATGCCGACACTGAAACCCGTTATTTCAGTTTATATAGGTGCGTTCGCGAAAATTGCCTATATCTGTTGAAGATTCTGATTCGGAGTTTTGTTTCAGTTGCAATTGTAAAATTCTAGATTATAGGCGAAGCTTTTCGAAAAAACCATCAGAGAGCAGAGCAGATCCGGGTTTTTGATCTGGTGCTTATGAAAGATTCTATTATACGACTTAGGAGACTGATGTTTTCCATGATAAATCATAGGTTTACAAGAAAGCGGAAGAACATGACATACAAAAAGATGACAAAGATATGACATGTTTTAAAACTCTTCAAAACGTGGAGCATAAAGCTCAGCGGCGGAAGGACAGGCGCGCCTTAATAACACTCACGGATGACGAAGTCCGTCGTAACACAAAATGATTATACACATAAAGAACCTTATCTCTTTACATTCTACACTCGCATAAACCGGTTACAGTCGGGAGTAACCGTTCCGCAACCGCTCGAATGTTTACGCGAGTTTTACGCACCAATCTCGCCACCGAAGTTCCCGCTAGAAATTGAAAACGGAATTATGATGAAATAAAAATGGCACACAAAATGTTCCCGTGCCGTGGCCGAGCGGCCGCCGCCGGGCGGCGTAGGGGCGCGGCGCAGTCAACTGCTGACTAGACAGCAGGAAATGTACCGTGTGCCGCCGGATATCGGCGAATGTGTTCGAATTTTAAGTGAGCCGACGAAAATTGATTCTGCTCAATTTTACGCAAACATGACGAGTGGATGCATTGATTGAACTAAATCCGGATTGCATTCGCACCCCGTCCGCACGACGTAGCCCCCGGCTGCGAGCCCCGCTGACGAATACAGATCGTCTCCGAGCCCAATCCGATGTCAGTTGTAAACAGCGCACATTTACGAATGCAAAGCACCAAAATAACAGAGGAAGCGTTTAATTATAGGTACATGCTTGACTTTCAATATGCACCGTAGTACCTGCGGCCGGAATGCGGTAGAAATATTCAGAATATCTGCGTAGCCTCAATCACGACCCCGAATCACGGGAAAGCATAACTTGTACGTTGCGGAATATGTATATATTTGTAAGTGCAGCTAGGTACTCGTAGGTACAATAAACAGACGAAAGCATGTTACCTCCTATGTGCTGTAACATTTAAGGAGTGAACGCTTTATATAATATATTTTACGTCAACTAAATAATATTTTAATATACACGAACGTGACCACAATGTTTGAAAAAGTCAGCTCAGTCAAATAAGTTTTATCTAAATGTAACGAGAACCAGCAAGAATAAGCGCGATAAAAGACGATGATGTTTCATGAAACAAATTGCATGTAAAGCTCCGATATAAATGTGCTTTTAATTATCACGGAGCGGATGAAAATGAATGTAATTTGATCTGCAAACGGAGCATTTTAGCCTTTATGTCAGCTCTCTGTATTTAAATAGAACAATTAAAAGCGGTCAAGCGTTCTACGTAAACATTTTTACGTCCGCCTGTTCACTGTTGTGAGGGCGACGGTGAATTTGCATTTTGCACCGCGTCGCGTCGCGTCCGCTTGCATCTGATTCCGCACTTCATTGCAACCTGGCAATTAGCAAGGAATCAGTCGTCTGGATTTATTGATATACGACCTATCTTAATTAACGCTGCTTTTTAAACAACATTTGTTTTGAAATAATAGCCATTTAGCAAGCGCGTGGAAATGCTAATGATTCGTTTTGTTACAGGTGTTTTCTTCTGTACTTTTCAGTTTGTGTTCTTACATGTTTTTTCTTTTCGAGTGCTTTAGATTATAGAGTGCCTAGTGGTTAAAAGTAGTTAGTTTACGTATGTGTAAAAGTCATATCCCTGAATGGCCCTGCTAAAAGTTTCGCTAGTTTCAATACCCGAGCGGTCAGCAAAAAATTCTCTCGGTCCGCTGTGTATGTAACGTGCTCGTCTTTTTGTGAACAGACCGCTTCTACCTGACTAGAGGCTACGAAATACTACACTCTTCAAATACTTGTATTTTTTTGCTGCGAAAACAATGGATTTACAGGTGGACTCCGTTATTGGACTTTATTTATCGTACTATAGGAAACTATTGGTATTGGCGACTTTGTATGAAACGAATTCTGATTCTAAATCCGTAGGTAGTAATTCTTTAAAACTAAAGTGTCGTTTTAGACGGTTCTGTTACAGAACGAATACGTTTTCTTAAGAGATTACTTTAAGGGAAGTTAAAAGACTGTCAAACGGAACAAATAGCGGTGTAACCCACGTCTTTCTTTGAACACTAATTTAGCTCGTTAGAGAAAGGTCGCGAGACACGTGAATTCTATTACTAAACCACTTATCCCTATAAAACGTCACGTTTGCGTTAACGTTAAACTCAATTGCGCTAAAGTGAGGTGCACTCATTCGCCGACGATGTGAAATAGTAGGGGCTGAAATATTGAGCCAGCTCACTGCTCACTGTTCAGTCTGTAGGTAAACATTTTTGATTGAGCCGGTACCAGCAACATTTTCTTCGGAATCGTTGAAAGAATTCCTCCGCATTTGCATTTACCTTTGCTACGAAAAATAAAGTTGAATCGATTATATATTTTCGGAGGGGCCTATGAGTACCGCGCCCTATAAATGACACATGGATCGCTGCATGTGTTTTAAGATACCTGTCTTATTGTTTCGTGTCCGTTTGTCTCTTGGGAAAGCAAAATCGTTTAAGGAATTGATGTGATTATTCATCGGTACAAAACGGTACCTAATAGAAGGGTAAGTGCTTTTGTTAGAATCTGGTATCTTGATTGTGTGTTTAGTTTGATCAATCGTGTTTCTATTTACCGATTGACTGAATCAATATTAGGCAGCTACTTAAAAGAGATGTCGTGAAATAGCGATGTATGATTAAACTCACAGGTTTTATTCATTATCATGAAAAGTCTAAACTGATGATGTGAAATGATGAAGAACATAGCTTTAATTTAAGAATACACGAAGTAATTACCTACTTGAAACTATGCATTCCATTTTTTATGCAACATAGTAGATTCATGTTAAAGTTCAAATTGTATAATTTATATCAGAAATTCTTTATTAAAAGAATATAGAACTGTACTGGGTTTAATTTAGAGACTCGTATCAAATAACAAACCATATAATGTACGCAGAAACATAATACCTATATTGTTTTCAAATGATATTATTGTATAATTAAGTACATTTGCATTACATTAGCTATAAACACACATAATGTTAATAGACAATTCCCAGCAACAACAAAATCACACTTGTATAACAATACAGAGGTAATTTTCATAATTGAAAGGAAAACTGTTTCCATAAGTTATTAGAAATAGCGGTCTGTGATTTTGAACAGTTTTAATAGTTGGTGTTAAATTGTTACCCGCGGTCGTTACAGTAAATTGACAGTCGGACTGAATGAAACAGAAGTTCGTGTTCAATTAAAATTGATACCCTACAAATGACATTGTATTCAATTTGCTAAAAACTTTACGTTCCTTCAAACGACGTTCATCTGTTTAAGATAATTCGCGAACGCCAACAAAATTCAGTATCAAAGCGGCAATTAAATAGAACATTAAAAGTGAAACGGAACCTCCACCTTTAATTACGGCGGCTGCTTTCTTTCCTTATCGCAATTTTATTACGATGACAATACGCAGGAGCACGCCAATTAAATTATTTGTGCGCGTCTGAAGCTGTGCGGCGGTAAGCCAAAATTACTTATTGTACAAAAAACACTGTCGGTAAATGGTGTCAAATCATCCTTGTTTACCGGAGCCGGCGGTCCGGGCGGGTGCCGCATAAATCATAATATTCGTAACGAGTGTAAGACGCTGCAAGGGTACTGACGGCTTGCCAACGTTTCCTCTATAATTCAAATGCGGCCTCCTCCGTTCTCAGCAGAAAAGTTAAGCTTTCCGCACATTTTAAAATGTGGCGGATACATCACGTATGTGTAGCGTATTGTGCTCTTATATCCCAACATTTACAACGCTTCCTAAATAATATTTCGAGCTTTGAATTTTTATCCGGCTATTTTTTAACATGTAAACCCTTACTTTTTTACGTTTGATATGAAATATTCTCGGAATACAATACTTTTACCGCTACTGGGAGTAATTATGGTAAATCCAGGATTGCTGATTCAAAGCATGAAAGTTGCGTTCCATTTATAATGTTATCTACATTAGGACCTACTAACTTTACAATCCCCGTAGCAATAAAATACTTAGTTGTGAAAATAACTGTGAACATTGAAATAACTGTGAACATTTCCCGGAGTACGCGACCCTATATTTTCGGGCTCAAGGTACAAAACGTAGCACAGTCGGATTATGAATAATAGCGGAGTATGAGCCCACTCGGCACATGATATACTACAGTACTTTATGTACACCTACTTATATTGTCCTTGGTTACACGTATCTAAAATTCATGCTCTAAATACAGAGCCGCGCGGTTCACTACACACTTGCTGGTCTTTTATTGCCAACCACACGAAAGCAATCTTGAACATGGTGTGTACCACCTCTTTTTTGTTTTTTGAAGTTCCTTTCCCAAAAATGAACATTAAAATATCAAAATATGCCAAGTATCGCTCGTGCAGTTTGAAGCTAAAGCGTACGTTTTTAGATTTTCTTTTCAAGTTTCCCATACTTATATATTTTCGTGCATCTACTCTTATTATTTTTTATGAGTTGCGCTTTACCTTCAACGTAAAGTCAATTTAAAATTTGATTTGATATAATAACTTATTATAACCCCTTTAAAACGATACGACAGCCGAGAACTGCCGCGTAAAATGAGATGAAAACTTTTCCGAAATAGAGCGATAAGCCTAATCAGAAGACAGGAGCAGCTAATTCATTAATGGCTCAGTTTAACGAATAAGTGTTTTAGCGGAAATAAGATCGTTCGGAGCAGACGCGAGACGTTTTAAAACAATGCGCATCATTCAAATATCCCATTAAATCGTGCGATTTAGCTCCGAAGAGCGGGTTCGGGTAAATTAAGCAAATTAAGAGCTCGCTCCTGAGACAGTAATTACTGCGCGTCTGTACTTGGCCACCGACCAAGTACCCTGCCTACTTATACTACATCCTGCTTGATTTATAAACGACTCGAATTTCCCGATTTTCGAACGTAACTCGATTGGTTCAAATCCCATGGGCTCGCTATGGATTATGAATGTTCTCGTACGCGAGAGCTGCACCGGCGCTGAACAATTTCTGTTTCTACGATGGCTTAGATTTCAGGATTTTAAATGAGATTATACCTTTAATAAAGAGATTATCCCAACGACGCAGTGAACTGCAACGATCGAAGGTTCTGATAATAAGTTTAGCATTAAATACTTGTTCGTTTTACCGACGGATGCGGTCGCGTCTTAATCGATTGAAGTTATTTATAAACTCAAATATCGATTATCACAGACGAAACGTGTGCAACGTAACATACAAACAAACGTTAGTATTATAGACTCTGTCTATAGTAATTTCCTGCAAAAAGACAACTTAACAAGTTTGAATTAAGTCTAATTGAAAAGTTTGTTAACATTCTTGAGTATTTCCTGGAGCCTGGAACTGTGGCTAACTTTCCGTCGAATTGGTGCTCGCACCCGCTTCGAAGTGATGAAAGCTACGTCAAAATGCAAGAAAAAGTGACAAAACGCCACGTTATCAAGTGAAACAGCTGTAGTGCAGGCGCGTGGGCGGGCGGGCGGCGCGCTGTGCCTATCGACTCGCTCGCCCGCGCGTGCATCACTCACCTCAAGGTCGCGCCGCCGACCGTCGCCCCCGACGACCGAGCCCTACTCGCGACCCCTCCGCGCCACCCTCCTTACATTTCGACTACCCACTTTAAAAATTTAAAGTATCCCTCGTCCTTCCGGCACATTTTCCCGGGTGAGGGCGACCGGCGCCCGTGTCGTCCCTGAGAAAACTGACGGACGTCGCCGGTCCTCGTCGGGTTATATAGGCGGCGGCGGGGCGGGGCGTCGGCGCGAGTTGCGCCGTCGATTCGCGAACTCGATAAATAAATTAATTAAAAGTGCAAGTGAGTGATCGCCCGCGTGCAGCCGACCTGCGAACTCGTCTAGAGCTTCCCCTTAATTGGAATTTCAGACCCACCGGATACTTGGCCGAGGCACGGATTGTTTTCCAGTCCAGGATTTACGAGCCAGTCGTACGGAGGTCCTCAAGTGTGGCGTTTGAACGAGCTCGGCCGAGATTGAACCTGATTTATATCGTCCTGTTAAACAACCTCATGTCTAACAATGTCTCAATTTGTGCTGAGAGTAGGAAAATGGAGACTTTAAAGTTCAAAGGTGATATCAAAACCTTTCAATTCTTAAAGCAATTAACTTACGAATCAGTATAAGTTTAAGCCATAGAGTCCTTGATGTAGGTAATAGCCCGCACTAAGTCCTCCATAGCTGAGAAAGACGTTTCAGAATATAAAACAAACTCTACATTCCCTACAACAGCCTTTCAGAAAACTTTGAAAACCCCAACTACATAAAAGTGACATAACAAAAGCATTTCTGTACCTAATACAAAAACCAGACACCGCTGTAAGAACTACGACAAGTAATAGAAAAAGCAAATGGATCTGTGTGGGCAGTAACGGAGTTAATCACTTCGTTACTGCTAGTAGTAACTTGAACCCTTCAGGTTCGAAGAAAAGCTGATTGCGGCCACAGTGACGTCATCGCGGCAAATATACTGGCGACGACTCGTAGTGGGACAATACTTACCTACGGATAGTGTAGTGCACGAATATGAGGCTGGCGCTGTCTGTTTATAAGGGTAAGATGTCTCTGGTATTTCAGGGAAATTCTTTTGTACTTTCGGGTTTTTAGGGTTCCGTACCCAAAGGGTAAAACGGGACCTGTCTGTCCGTCTGTCACCGGGCTGTATCTCATGAACCGTGATAGTTAGATAGTTGAAATTTTCACAGATGATGTATTTCTGTTGCCGCTAAAACAAAATTTACTTAAAAACAGAATAAAATAGATATTTAAGTGGGAGCCCCCTAAATATCAAATAGCATACAACAAACGTGATTTTTTTGCCGTTTTTATAGATAATGGTTCGGAACCCTTCATGCGCGAGTCCGACTCGCACCTGGCTGGTTTTTTTTTTGTATAGGCGGCGGCCGGTGTTCGGGGTTTATAAGAAAATAAAAGTCGCATACTACCTAGTCATGTTGCAGTAAGACTGTAAACGATCGTGATAGATTTGCAATATACATGTTAAGATTTTCTTTAATTTAATCATTTTCGTGATGACATTTGTAATTTTCACGTTTCAAGGGAGTGACGAAAACTAGTGATGCATTTTCATCTTGCCCATCCTTACGTACGAAGTAATGAGTTTGTATCGAAACAAATCCTGGAATTCCGAGACTGAACAAGGGCTGAGAAAGAAGAAGAACGTGATGACGTAGCATAAAATAAGAACAACATTTCTTCACCTAGGTATTTTCTAGCAATCTCATATGAAAGAGTGACTGTATGTAATTCAATTTTGTTGAAAGACACCCTAGCAACAGTGACCAAACCGTACCTACCTACATACATAGCATACAACGTAGAACGTTGGTTCTCACATAGTAGAACGGCTAGCATTTTATTCCCCTAATACAGACCTAGACGCTATCTCAGTGGGTAAAATTAACTCCGCCTTTCTAGTATCCATCTACTTTAATAATGAAAACTGTGATATGAGATATCGTTGAAAATCTTGCGTCAGAGAATCGAGGATAGAGGAAGGGTAAACAAGAAACATTAGATTTCAATAAACAATGTGTCTTCATAAGATTTTCTTTAGAGAGGAAAACTGCGCAATAGAACTCGATGTTTCTAGAACCCGTTAGATATCTAATGTTTTATAACTTACTCGTACCACTGATTCCATTTAACCGTTGGGATAATAATTTTCTGGCTGGTGGAAAAGGACATGTAGCTACATAAAAAATCAAATAAATATTTAGTACAAATTTAAGCAATACTTGGGCCATAACGTCGCTTCATACAGCCTACACATAGGCTGCCTGTAGTTCTATAGGTACTAAGTGAACCATCCAGAGAAAATTAAAACCCAGTACCCTCGTAGCCTGACGCACAGGCAACTGAAGGAACACGGGTGGGTTTTAGTTAGTAAGAGTCTGACACGCCCTCCCGCTCCGCCCAGAGCCGGAGAGGTCATTTGATGAATTCCCGACCAAAAAAAAAAAAAGTACGTATCGTAACTTTGACATCGATAATGTTAATTTAGTCGCATTACGATGTCATGTGAACACCGGCCTACCTGTTGGATATGAATTAGGAATACCTACCTACATAGCAATATACATAAGTAGGTATTTACAATAATTACAATAAGGCACTATGCAGTTGCTTATCAGGTACTTTGATATAGCTATACCTACTTAGGCAGGTATAATATTATAAGCTACTGAAAACGGTACTGAAAAAGATTTGTATCTGTGTAGATAGTGCACGTAGGTAGTTAGATACCTCACATAATTGCATACTAGGTACACGTTCTGCATCCTGCCTGTAAAATACGGTTGCCTAGTTATTTGACGAACTTGCCGTTTTTGGCTTGTCTTTTGAGAGACATTTGGTGATATAGGAAGGTGATGCCTTAATGATGAATCACGCCTGCTTTAGCTCTGGAACGCTATGCACGTGTAGTGTGAATCAGCATTTTATTATCTGGGAATCTCTCAGAACAATAAATGTATAGACTTTTCCTTATAACTCCGATTGCAGTCTAATTTAGATATCAGTGCCTCGACTTTTATCGCTATAAATATTACTCTACCAAATATGTAGGACGGAAAAAACTAAGTAAATAAATAATATACGTGGGTAGGTAGGTACATATCCAAGTTATAGATTCCAAGTAACATCATAAGAACATCGTTTATCACAATTCCATGAATGTTTGAAGAATTATGAATTGATAACGTATCTCATCGCTATGTAAATATCCTAAAAAACCACGCGGTCACGATTTCCGTAGATAATAATATTTGTGTTTTGTGAACAAAAATCGTTCGCCTTGAACGCGGTGCGTAATTTCGATGCCGCTTATAAGAGCCCGGATAGCTCAGTCGGTAGAGCATTGGACTTTTAATCCAAGGGTCCAGGGTTCAAGTCCCTGTTCGGGCGGCATCTTTTTGAACTTAATTGTTAATTAATTATTTGGTTTATTAAACTTCTTTTTTCGTTTGTCTTTTATTAACCAAGTAATGTTTACTACGGTCGCATTACAAAATTGTGCCAATTTTGTGTTGTTGTTTTTGTTGTTTTTTTTTTATTTAATTTCTTTTATTCTTATAACACTTTTATTTTTTACATACATTACGTAGTTTTGTGACTATAATAAATAGTATTATTAAATATTTTATTTTCCGGTGACATTTAAATACCTGACCTGACCTTCACAATTATATATGATAGCGATAGCTTACATACTTGCATGCTAACTTGGTTCTGCCGAAGCAGAAACGAGCTATAAAAATTTGATTACGCATACTTGAGATTTTAATTTTATAAATTTCAATTTTTTTTACTCCTTAATCGGAAACAAGCGTGAAGTGTTATGAGCGTAGTGTTATATAGTCGTATACTTATTGTGAAACAACTAATAATTTCGACACTCCAAGGCAAGCCCCTGTGGCCTAATGGATAAGGCATCGGCCTCCTAAGCCGGGGATTGTGGGTTCGAGTCCCACCAGGGGTACAATTTCCTTTTTGAATCCCGCTCCTATTTATTTTACTTTTACGTTAAACTTTCAGGACAAAATACTAAGTTAACTTCTGATACGTTTATTTGTATTTGTGTAACGTCTTCAGAGGATAACATTCTTATTCCCGCCAGGTGGCGTGTACGTGCTAAGATGTTGTACACTTGTTCATATACTACTTAATACGGGTGGGTGAAAATTCACGCCTTATTAAATTTTACGAGGTTCTCCTGTCCAGTCGGAGTTTAGAAAATGTTACTAGATACTTTTAAAACACTTTTACACTCGTGTTCTGCAAGCATTATAATATTGGATAATGTTATCTTTGCGAGTAGAATTTGCACGTGATAAAATCTATACTAGAAGGGAGCTACCCAGTTTCCCGTCGATTGTTTGATGTCCTGTCCAAGTTAAATTTTAGCATAATTTTAATAAAATGATTCACAGATTCCATGTCGGTTTACTACATTCAATATACGCTTAATAAGCTCTTTAATACGCCGTACAGTCGCAATAAAGAGCAATAGAAATTGTGAAATGCCTTCAATATTGAAATGTCGACCTACTTCGCGCGGCCACGGGGTGCCTGCGGGGCGCGGTCGGCGGTGCGGGGGGTCAGGGGCGAGGACGAAGGGGGCGGGCGACTGGCTACGTCACTACAATTAATAATGGCTCGTCATAGTCCTCATCTATTTTATCGGTGAAAAATAACAGTTTTCCTTAACAGTTATGGGAAATGCGCAAGCTTTCTACTGAGTCTACCAACACGAAGAACCTATTTGATGAGGGTGTTGTTTTACCTATGATTCGATACTTCAATAAAGCTTACAAAATTAATATAATAAAAAGATTTAGTTAGAAATAGTGAATTTTACGGAAATATCCCAGTACCTCCAATTTTTCCAGACATTACTAGTCCTTCACTAGAAGGTTTTCTTCGCTTTAACCATTTTTCGGCCCTAGGGGTTTCATTATAACAGGACATTGATGCACGTGCATTAAAACTTCATGCAACTGCGAGCAAATGACAGTATAAGTAACATATGGACATGCAATCGACCATTATTTCGTGACAGTTTGCATACTCATCATCGTGACATGAGATTACAGTTACAATAGATGCTCAACTTGCAGAGTTGCGGTTATTTCTTACAAGTCGTACCTAATTCATGACTAGATTCCTATTATCTGGCGCATTTTTGATAGTCAGTTTTAACTTTTAGAAGGTTTTTTTGGGCATAATCTGCATAGATATACCTATATGTACAGGCAAGTGTATATAATTATTACCAACAACTGACAAGTCTAGTAAGTACGGTACCTACTAACAGTTTTCAAACTTTATGATCCAAATAGTAATATCTACGACTGTCAATTACCTCGTAAGGTATAGTATGATCCATTCTGAAACTACCTACTTAGTTGTGTTGTGAAATGTAAAATATTTTTAAATAAAAAGCAGGAAGCATAATAAATATGAAAATTTTATGCGAAAATGTTATCCGGCGCTTTCATCGCCACCTCAATTAAAACAAGACGACTATCAAGTTCCTCTACTTTATTGAACCACATTGTATTGCATGTTCTATTTGTTCCAAGTTTTACTTCCAGAATAAAACTCACAACATTAGAATGGCAACTAAATATTTCCAACCGTTTAAACAATAAGCTTTACATTACGTAGGTAGTATGGATTTCATAAAATAATAATATTATTCCTAGTGTAGAGCTGAGTGGCGATGACAGCGCCCCACGCGGCGGGAGGCGAAATGCGCCCGTCACTTCCCTGTCAGCGACATTGCGAAAACAATACCGTTATTTCCATGTAATAACTCTATCGTTATCGGACGTCTAAAACATAACGACGTTTGTTTACGTTTCATTGTATCCATTGCATTAACTAACTTTAGTTGTGTTCAAGCAATAACTTTACGCTGCGGTGAACATGAAGTCTAGATAATAATAGGTATCTAGGTATCTATACCTATCATTCTATGAAGTCTGTTTTTTTAGTTTTTGTTATTTGTAATGATAACAAGTATGTAATATAGAAAAAAACAAATATACGAAAATATAACATCCGTACCCATTCCCAATAAATAACCCAGTATATTTAGAAACTACCTTAAAAAATAATATCAATGACACCCACTACAATGAATTACCCAAATATTTTAGTAAGCATCTAACACCTATCTCTTTAATTCTAAATATTTGCTGAAAAAAAATCAGCAAATATCTAGAATTAGACTGCCTCGTTGGTCTAGTGGTCGCAAGCGCTACTGCTGAGCTAGAGGTCTTGGGTTCGATTCCCAGGTAGGGCAAAGTAATATTGGGTTTTTCCATCTGGAATTACTCAGTACCAGCCCAGACTCTGGATTTGTGCCCGGTTGATGACAATAGGCTCGTCCCTATTACATGGGACTTAAAAATAACTGACGAAATGTGGGTGTACTATTAGGTACACCTCTGCCAATCCCTTTGGAGATTACAGGCGTGATGTGATGTCTTTGTGTCAAATATGTACAATAATATCGGTTTCTAAGAAAAATCTAGTCAAACCCACGTCAAATCGTCTACAGGTGGAGGTGTTTTCTTATTATATCGCACACTCAATATACTTAAAAATATAACTATTCGATTCCAGAAATACCTCCTAGGACCGAATTGTATTTTTAGACAAATAATCCCGTGACGTGGGTCTGGGAGGCAGTGTCTGCAGTGCCATCAAGCTATGTCTATGGTCTGTGCTGACCTGCCGGCGCCGATTTCTCGTAAACCCACCGCGAGATGGCGCTGCTAGTTTTATTGCTTGTTTGCACAACAAGCTGTAATGGAGGACTACAATATTGACAGACCATTAATTCGACAGGAAATTGTGCTGAAGCCGCGGTCTGTGCAGGTGATTGTGAACTTTTCAAATTATCCGCGTGTTCCGCGGTTGTTTCCACTTCAAACAGCGAACGAGCAAGTCGGGCTTTTCACTCCAGGGATAGCAAGTTGAATAAACTCTGCAAGCTACAGCGTAGTGGGCAACGTAACAGCGGCATGAACACGACACGTTTATATAAATGTCCCGCTATCGATTTTTCTCGAACATGTCAGTCTACCTACACTGAGGCGATAAGTACATAGGTAGTGTTCTATTTCCTTCCACAGGTACCTACATAAGCAGGGCTGAACTAACTAGGTATGAGTGTAAATTGTTAATTGAGTACGCATGTAACGTATCTAGTTACGTTGTAAACTTATGGGCATAAGGCCAATGTTTTGGTCCAAATGGACCATATGGGAAATGCACTGCCAGCATAGGATCAGGTGAGCTCTTGAAACAGTTGGCAGAAGTATTCAATGGAGCGAGGCAAGGATATCGGTACTTACAAATCAGGGCAATGAAGAAAATGTCTAGTATTGGAGGAGAAAACGTTTCGTTTCGTTTGTTATTAGTAATTATGTGATTTCTCGTCTACAATACTAGTATACCTACTAATAATTAAGTACTTACTTGATACATGCCTTATCTATACATGTAATAAAAAAGTAACGAAGTCAAAACTTTACATTGAATATTAAAAAAAAAGTTATAGCTGCGAGGTGTGGGACCGAGTCCGATGACGAAAATATAGTTTTTAGAATTTTTGTCCGTTTGTATGGATAAATGTTCCGGATTGGTACAAAAACGGCTGAACGGATTTGGAATAAATTTGGCACACAGATAGTTTATAACCTGGATTAACACATAGGGTACTTTTAATCCCGGTAATACGTTCCTGTGGGATATTCTCCGACACCTACGCGGGCGAAGCCGCGAAAAGTATGTCGAATACACTATTTTAAAATTATGAAGGTTTAATGAACTAAAAATGGTAACAGGACTGCAGATCCATGGTCTAGAAATATTATGAATTATTTGCACAAAACAGAAATGATGGAACGAAAAGGAATTTGGGAAGTGCTGCAAGGAATTTGAAAGGTTCTTTAGGCTAAAATTTGCCATAATATATAGGTAGATGCTAGATTGTTGAGAAAATAAATCAGAAATCACTAGAAATAACCAATAATATGCTACAATAAGACATCTGCAGAAACTCGTAGTTAGGTATAGGTATACCTACTTAGTTGTATTGCATAACGTAGGTATTGTAGGGAAGTACCTACCTACCTAGGTACTAGACAGACGTGACTGTGCCACACCTTGTTAGTCTGTTCCCGAACCGATGAAAACACAGTTGCCATGCTACCTTTACAATAAATTCTTCACCATACCGTAAGCATATCGTACCTATTGTACGAATAACATATTTTCTTCTCATCGCATCCATAATGTCATGTAGGACTGTACTGTGATGTATGTAGGTACTCGTACTTATTATGTACCTACTTTATATCAATTGGAAATGTAGTAATCAAAATAATTTTAGGATGAAGTTAAGAGCTTTCTCTGTATATTTGAAGCTCCAAATATCCGACGTCGGCAGGCGTCAAAAGGACATACTTATTCTTTTAATTAAGCCACGCGGAAAGCGTCGTAACTTTTACGAGGTCCGTGATTTAACTATTATTTGTCATCAATTTTATGTGGTCTTAAAGCAAGTAGTACAGTCGGAACTGTTCGACATAAAATGGGACATTAAGGTCCCACCTTATTCTTTTTCTAATATCGTTATTGCTCGTAATTTGCACACTTATTATGTTATTGAACCAATGTTAGTCAGATTCTGATGACTTAGGTAAGTACTAAAATAGGGTTTCATCTTATTGGAAAATTGAGTTCCCACGTACCTATTTAAAAAGAAACTGTGTAGGTACTGTCCTTACTTTACTATTTAAAATCAATTTTATTTAAAAGTAGCTCGTATCGTAAATAGTTCTTCATCACAATCTACCTACTAAATTATGCATCGCCTTTTTACCCGACTGCAAGGAATGGTTAAGTTTTATTTTATTTTAATTGAAAACAAATAGTTTAGTCTCGTCATCTAGCGTTAAGTAGTGCAAACTGAACGACTAGTTGGCAGTATTACTAATGTGAGATATGAAAAACAGATGGCTCTTATTATGCTTGTTATGCTATTCGATACGAGATGGCGCTACTTATTTTCGTTTCATGTGCTATTGATAGATGGCGCTGTTTGCCCACTATTGTAACTTTCAGAATGCCCAATGTGAACAAGCACGGTTTTTTTTAAAGTAGATGTTGAGCTATTTAAGTTTTAAGAGGATAATATTAAAATATAAATCTTTTGTTATCTGTTCTGAATGTTTTGTAATTTAATAACTTGCTGAATAAATTTAATGATGTACTGGCTTAGATTTTGAGGCTTTACACGCTTGTCGAACATGCTGGATAAATTACCGAAAAGTTGAAAGTATATGAAGCGAGGGGCGGATATAGGTAAACTGTGTGTGTGTTCTTCATTATCGGTTGGCATAAAATTCGTGTTAATTTGGTGTACCTATAATATCATCCTCCGGCGCAATCATGACTTTGTGTTACCTGATTTCAGAATCTGAGCATAGGTAATCTGCAAGTTATCATCTTCGAAATGCCTCTGCCTCACAAATCTAGATTATTAGATAACTCTTACCTCCAAGTTAAGTTGGTGTACTTCCACTTCTCCCCCTGCACTGCAAACCGTTTCTTCCTCCTGTGCTCATCGTCACCATCTTCCCTGTCTGGCCTGCCGCATCGCTTCTGCTTCATCAGCATCTTTGTCGCTCTGTCGTACTCGCCCGTCTCTGGTATGCCGCCGAATTGCTGGAATGATGATAACAAGTTAGAAGCAAAGTAGATTGTTAAGATTTCTTAATGCTTCGTCGAAGTCGAGATAGAGTACCTAGTCATTGAGAAATTCAACTGCTACAGGGATCAGCCGATGCTCAGAATAATAGTAACTGTAAAATTTAAAATCAATGTTCTTTTGTGTTCTTGCTTGTAGTTCAAGCATACATGTACTACATGCTATTTTGTTTGTGGTGCAGGTTTGAATTTGACCAATAAAAGAAGCTTAGCATAGTTTTGGTTTTGATTATTATTATCTCCTTTATTTAATTATATACATAATAAATTATATTTTTAATTATTAGAATATAAAAATATAAAAACACAAGCTGACCCGACAGACGTTGTCCTGTCTTAACTATGAATGTCATATGTCGTTTGGTTTTAGTTTTGACTATTGACTAAAACTAAAACTATCGACTCATTTATCAACCGATCCATCTGTGTTAAACGATATTTGCAGCGCGCATTCTGTCAATCGCTGACAGTTATTTCAAACAACTGACAGTTATGTAAAATTAATATTGGCGTTAAGTTTTCTTAAATTTTGTAACGTTCCGATCAACTTCCTTATTTTTTTATTTCATATGATCCTTCTCCTGACAATAACGAACGCAACATTTTTTTTTTTTTGTGAAATCGGTCCAGCCGTTCACGCGTGATGGCGTGACCAAGGGAAATAGGGATTAATTTTTATATACATAGATAGATTATGATATTATTATTATTTTATTTTTATGTTAACATATCTCAGGACCATGTGGTCCCGGGCCTATGAAAGGCGTACGAGGGGCCGAAGCCAACTCGGAGAGGCCCCTTAGAAAATTTTAAATGGAATGAGGCACCTACTGACGATTATCCCTGTATGCACTGTGCAAGTGCACCCATGGACAACCCCCGGTTGGTGTCGGACTATTGTGGGATATGGAAACAAAGATATTGGACTATTGATTTGGGTAACTTAAGTGGACTGGTTATCTAGGACTATGGAAAAACTATGGCCCCTGCCTCACGAATGTTTTATATAAGATACGCATATAAAATAGCAAGTCACCCACTTGCACACTCAATAATGGGCCCCCGAAAACGGTCGCTAGCACATAGTGTCGTAGCGACAAGGGGCAACATGTCCTGAGATGCTTATGAGGAGTGGAGAGGTATCCCACGGTTATCAGGACAATCCCGGAAGTAGAGTCAAGATTCCTACCAGCATCTTACTGGAATACTTCCTTCCTCCGAGCACGTTTGCTCTTGCGAATCTCCACTCAAGCCGGCCAATAAAGGCAAGAAAGAGGATTATTATATATATATATATATGTTACCCACCTACTAAAGGCCGGCTTTTCAATAACCAGATTTCTTTTATCTAAGTGTTTAATAACGTTGTTTGACATATTTTGTATAGAAAATATGAAAAACGTGGTTTTTCATATTTAAAAAAAAAGGTATATAAAAGATATCTGACGATTGAAAAATCAGTCTGCCATTGTTTCTATTGCTATTATGTTGTATTGGCAATATTCTTACTTGTAACGTTCTGATGGCGATCCTGAAGTCGTCTTCCTGTTCGGTGCCCATGAGCTGCAGGTTGCCCACCTCCGGCCTGCCCTTCTTCAGGTACCCAAACGTCTCGAGGTAACCCCTCTGGAAATAAATTGTAATAAAACATTAGTATTGAAAATGAATCATTTTAATTAATAAGTATGTCTTAGGATAGTCTAGACAAAAAGCTCGTATTTTTTAAACGACCAGAAAGTCTCGAAGAATAAAATAAAAAAATTGGCTCTATATATGCCCAAGTGTTTTCTCAAGAATAATCACTTAGTAAACAGTAGGTAATATCAAAAAGGCTCAGCCGAGGTGTGGTTATGTTGGGTCCCATGTTTTATGGTATGGTGATTCTTATGGGTGACTCAGAAAACTTGACGAATGCAACGAACTACCAACCGACGTTGGCATTTGGCATTTCGTAATTTTTTTACGAGTTTACTTAGCTACTGTCTGTATGCGAATGTAACTTCTCGTACTAAATCTTAATCTATTCTATACATATAATAAAATCGTAGAGAAGTCAAAAATTTATAAGATATTAAAAAAAAATGCTGCGAGGTCGGTCTGGGAACGATTCCGGTGGCGAAAATACAGTTTTTAGAATTTTTGTCTTTTTATCTGTTTGTCTGCATGTATGTTCCAGCATCACGCAAATATTACCTGATAGATTTTGTTAAAAATTTGCATAGATATTCCCTAGAAGTCAGGTCAGTCTGTAGGCTATATATGATCTCGCTATTCGCTATGGAGGACGAGCAATATTGAATTATGTTCGTACTCACACGCCCACTAAACAAAAAACCCCAATTGCCTACGCGCAGGAACTTTTTATGTAGGCGCGAGATTTTAATATTTTGGTCATATTCCAGCTAAAACTATTTTTTAAGTTTTGAGAATCATTATTTCGTTCTTTACTTAGGTACCTAGACGGGCACAACGATGAGCAATTATTCGGAAAGCTTAAATTGATTGTATTAGGTAAAACACAAACATAAATTATGTAAAACCCATTTTGTTTCTGACGTTCATTCAGAAATAAACCAACATAATTACATCGCATTCGTAAACACAAGTACCTAGGTACCTACCTACCTAACGTACCTACCTAGTATGTCATAATATTCAGGTGAAACACACGAGACGGCTAAACGGATTTACAGCGTACTTAGCGCATTAGGGATTCCTTTTACTTTCCGAATTGTGAAACCCCAAAGTACAGCTGACATTAAGCCTCCATTAGCGCCCCCTGCCAGACGAAAGGCCCTAAATTTATCTCTTAAACTTGTCCTACAAACTGGACACGTAATTGTAATTATTTGTCGTAGGAATACGACACCCTTTTCCCGTGGGTAGCGTTAAAGATGAGTCAGGGATTATGAGCGGAATTAGTGACAGCATCTCTTCAGTTTCATCATTGGTCACGGGATGATACAGGGACATTATCAGACTAAATGATGATTTAGCCCATAGGTTCTCAACGTGGGCGATAACGCCCCCTCGTGGGGGTTTGAGACTTTTAGGGGGCAGTAGAAGACCCAGAGAAAATTAGGGGGCGTTGAGATGGGATCTTACGACTATATAATATTAGACGTTTAAATATAATCGTGGCAATAGGTGTTTCAGATTCGCGACAGAAGCTAAATAAAAAAAATTGGAAGGCTCTAGAAAAATCTCAAAGTAGGCGGTGGGCAAAATAAAGTTGAGAACCTATGATTTAGCCCAAACCATTTTTAGGTAATCAACTATCTACCTATTACACATAATTATCATAACACTGTTTGGCAAGTTCTAAAAATGCTTAGAGAGTACCTTTATGTTCAGGATGATTGAATCAGAATTGAACAGACAACAACGTTCGATTTGTCAATCAATCTGGCAAGCGCGGTGAATATTTAACACTTAATCACGTACCATGCCGAAGGTCTACAAAGCAATCCTTCAGCAGGAAATAATGGCATTGTACCAACCACAGCTGTTCCGACGGTTGATGTAGTAACACTTGATGAAGTAAATCTTTTTTATATCGAGTATTCACGTTGCCGTCATTATGAATTAATGTAAATAAAACATAGCTGCTTTATTTCGGCAATTAGTAACGAGGTTCTCAGCTATTACGCAGGCTATTATTACTTGGCAAACGGGCCCGGAATATAAAGTTTGTGATCTACATTTTTAAACACCCTCATTAATCCTAAACCAACTTTATTTTCTTCATCAAACATCCTCTTTTTTTACTTCTAATTAAAACCACACTCGTGGCTTGACAATGGTGGTTAAACGAATCCCTTTGTATTTTTTTCGGAGACTTCCCTTTTGGCTGTCTTTGTATATTATTTAGGGATACGAGGTTGGTATTCAAAGTTTTGTAGTGAGACCGGTGAAGATAACGTCGGGCTGTCAGTTCGTCTGTTATATACGCTCGGTAATCTCCGTAATGACTGAATCCATTATCGTGACACTCGTTTATGTAGTGTTCATGTTTAGGTGTAATGGACACGCACGTCTGGATGCTCTTCAATTTGTGGTTTGATAAAGATCTTCTGATTTTGCCCATGCAACAAATACAATATAATTAAATAACATTCCCTTACGAAGTTTCTGAATAGGAAGTCCCCAATACATATTCGAAAACTAACAAACTAATATTGTGTATATATGTAGTGAAATACCGTGGCTTTTTGTTCGCAGCTTGCGGTGAGCACAAACTTTATTTTAACTGAGGATGCCCCTAGCTTTACGACTAACAATAAAGACTTCGTAAAGCAATCTGCCGTCTATTATTCACTCCCTTAACTTATCTAAGTTAGCTTCTAAATGCTTCTGTGGGACTCTGTTTATTTACATATACCTGTGTTTGAAAAGGACCTAAAGTAACTCGCTTTCAAGTTGAACAATTTGACTTAAATTAAGGCAATCGTGCCTTTTATGTTCTTTTATGATAGAATGGCGGTATTATCTACACTCGAGAGCAATGAATCCGGGTCACTTAAAGAATGTTAAAAATCTCGGAAACTAAAAATGATAGGTTAATGCAATAAATTGTATTTAATAGACAATGTAATACTCCTTAAATGAAAGTAAAAAAAATATGAGTCACCATACATTTTATTAACACAAAATTACATAAAGAAAAAAACTGCTGATCTCTCCTTAAAACAAAAATAGGAAACATGAAATTTTTGAACTTTATTACGATTTTCTTGAATTTTAATACTTCGTATTGCCTCCTCGTGCTTCCATTACTGCGTTTACGCGGTTTGGCATGCTGTACACCAAGTTCCTTATACGATTTTGGGGAATATTCTCCCATTCCTCTGTGAGAGCAATTTTGAGCTCACGAAGCGTGATTGGGGGAGGGTTTCGTTGTTTTACGCATCTGCCTAGCTCGTCCCAAGCATGCTCGACCGGGTTGATATCCGGGCTGCGCGCTGGCCACTCCATACGAGTAATGTTCATCTCTTGAAGGTAGTCATTCACAATCCTACCTGTATGAGGTCGGGCATTGTCATGCATAAATATAGCATCCTCACCTAAATTGATCATAAATGGACCAACGTGATCATTGAGGATTTCTTCCACATATCTTACGCTAGTTAAAGAGCCGTTTTCTATGATCACCAGCTCTGTGCGACTTTCAGAAGAAATTCCGGCCCACACAAGTACAGACCCACCACCGTAGGCTACTTTTTCTTCGATGCATGCTTGCTTGAATCTTTCCCCTGGTCTTCGATACACTCTGTGTCTTCCATCGTGCTTGTAGAGCATAAATTTTGATTCGTCGGAGAACATAACTTTTGACCAATCTTCAATACTCCAATTTACGTGGCTCTGGGCATATCTTAGTCTTGAAATACGATGCCCACGCTCCAGTTTAGGGCCGTTTGCAGGTCTAAGGGGTTTTAAGTTAGATTCAGCAAGCCGACGTCTTACTGTCCATGCACTTGGGTTACTTCCTCCGAGGCGTCGAAACTGATTTGTGAGTTCAGTTCCTGTGAGAAAGCGATTTCGAAGCATGGTGTTCACCAAGTATCGGTCTTCTCGTGCTGTGGTACACCTGGTTCTGCCCGTTCCTGGTCTGCGTAGGTTAGAACCAGTTTCTTCGTAACGTCGGAGAACTCTTTGTACTGTTGACAGCGACACACCGACAGTCCTGGCTGTATCGCGCTGACTCCGGCCGGTTTCCAGCATTGTAAGTATTCTGGTGCATTCTTCAGGCGTAAGCGACATAATTTCAGCTTGAATAATGAATATAGAGCACTATCAACATGGTTTATGTACCCACATAAATGACAGATTACAAACAAAAGCAAAACCAAATGCTGTAATTTCGTAGTTCCATCTTCGAAAGTGGCCCTTTTTCAAATTTGATTTTTTTATGATATAACTTTACAATAACTAAGAAGTTTTAATACCTTCATTTAAGGAGTATTACATTGTCTATTAAATACAATTTATTGCATTAACCTAGCATTTTTAGTTTCCGAGATTTTTAGGATTCTTTAAGTGACCCGGATTCATTGCTCTCGAGTGTACTATGTCTACTGTTTGTATCAAGGTAAAATCCGTAGGAAACTTTATAAATAAGTATAAAATAATCTGTCTAGGAATATTGCGTGTAGACGTGCGTGTGTAATGCATATTGTGTATACGGAGGTTTAAATTTTCACCAAGTTTGTTCATGAAAGTTTCAGTAACGTAGAAAGTGATGTTTGTTTAAAACTCTAACTCCGTTTAAATTATTTGTGCATTACTTATTATTTTAATACTTATTTAATCACTAAAGTAAACAACAAATGTAGTAGTAACGTAAATGATAAATGATAAATGATTTTATTTCTGTAAGTAGGTTTGTACAAACACTTTTACACGTCAATCATATTTTTAAACTAGATGAGGTCGGCGTTTCCTATCTGACTACTCTGAGAAGAAAGGCCGAAACAAACTCAGAGGTCACAGTCTCTTTTAAAGTCCAGACATAATCTTGGTCAGATCATGTGAAGACCATGTAGATTGGTATCTGAAATGGTCTTTTGAGGAAAGAACCACACAGATTGAGTGGACCTGTCCAGTCAGTGCACGCATTTGTCAGTAATCGTGCAGCTCAACTCAGGAAGTCAGAACTTAAGGAGCTCAACGATTCGACGAACAATACCAAAGAAAGGACATTTGGGTAGGCCACATAAATTACTCAATCTGCCAGATCATGATCAAAATTAACTGCGAAAAAAAAAAGCAATGACCCACATAATCCTCACATTCACAATAATTAAAATAACATACTACTTTACAAGTAAATACTCATGTCATTGTGTATATAAAATTCAACAATGTCAATGTGTATATAAAAAAATCGGACATAATGTTTGAGAACCATGTAGATTGGTGTCTGAAATGGTCTTTTGAGGAAAGAACCACACAGATTAAGTGGACCTGTCCAGTCAGTGCACGCATTTGTCAGTAACCGTGCAGCTCAACTCAGAACTTAAGGAGCTCAACGATTCGACGAACAATACCAAAGAAAGGACATTTGGGTAGGCCGCATAAACTACTTAAACTGCCAGATCAAGAATATAACTGAAACAATGACCCACATAGTCCTCATATTCTCAATAATGAAAATAATATAATACTTTTTACAGTAAATATGTTGTATATAAATATGTGTACGTGATAGTAATTGAAGTAGCTCTATCCTTAATTTCTAGAGTGCAACACGCAAATCAGATGGACAGCCATAATAATTTACACGTTTCTGTGTCAGGTCAGCAGGTACACCCCTAGTTCCCAATGACGTAGACATCGAGGGCCACAGGACACTCATAAAACAATGCAAATATTGCTACAATTAGGTTAATATTGTTATTATCCGGAACGATCAGAAATTAATAGATTGCCATAAATTTGAAAAAAGCTCAGTCTTATAATACCTACGTATTTTCTATTGAAATGAGTTTTGTCGTTAGTTGTTTTCGAAAATTGGCATCAACACAAATAAAAACATATTTTTTCCTGTAGCGATCCGAGGCTGTTCATTAGAACGTTGTTTATGAATTCAGGCCACAGTTGACACAGGTCAACGGGAAAAGATCCCATTTTTTTTAAAGTTTTTTGGGTTCCGAACTACAAAAGGAAAAAAAACGGAACCCTTTTTCTCAGGAACGCGTGTAGGTATCAAGTTAATATTAAAATCACATACTCAGGTCTGTAATCCCTTGGAGCTGTGAAAAAATCGAACTTCTAAGTTAACGCCATCAAAGATACCGCCGTTTATGCAGCATATTTTGACACTCGCAAGGGAATCAAAACCTATAGGGTACTTGCCGTTGACCTAGAATCATGAAATTTGGCAAGAAGCAAGGTCTCACTGCACAAATAAAGGAAAAAGTTGGAATATCGTTAAAGGCTCCTTGAAACAGGCGTGACACGCGACGCAACACAAAGGTACCGACTGTCGCGCGACGTGCGGTGCCTTGTGTCGCGTGCGATTCGCGTCGCGTGTCGTGCCAGTTTTAAGGAGCCTTAATTTGTAGATTTAACACATTAAAAAAAAAACTTTACGAATACAAACTTACATTTACAGTTGGAGAATTGACTGTGACGTATATCGATGTATGTGAGAACACGTTTTTCAATTACAATGTTAAGTTTGTTGATGGAACTACGGAACCCTTTATTGTGCGTGGTCTGAAACGCACTTGACCGGTTTTTTTTTTAACTAATTACGCCTTTCACCTTTGCGTTTATCAATCTAGGGCAATGTTTAAGTTATTATTTATTAATAAATAACGATAGATGAAAACCATGAAACCTCGGTTCAAGTTTCTAAGTAAAGGTATAAGTTATAGTTTCAGCATTTTTTATTGCATTCTCAAATTATATTTCTCAGCATCAGCTGAGAGGATAAGGATATGGACAAAACTAAATATATGGCAGACGTATTAAATACAAATATTCTTGGAACTGTACGCCTAACATTTGGTGCGATGGAATGTTTTGTAGCACCATAAAGAGCATTCCTTTATTATGTTACTTCTCGGTCAAACTTATAAGACACTAAGCTCTGCCCACGGCTTCGCCCGCGCGGATGTCGTAAATAATCCCAATGGAACATGCTAGCGGGACAAAAAGTAGCCTATGTCCTTCCTCAGGATGCCACCTATCTCCTTGCCAAATTTTATCGAAATCCGTTCAATGGTTTAGGCGTGAAAAGGTAACATACAGACAGAGTTACTTTCGAATTTATAATATTAGCATGGATTTGTAGCGGTATCAACATCGCCACATGCGAGCTACACGTCATACTGACGTCACGCAAATCCTGCATCGCGCAAGCAGAGTTTACCGCGCGACTAGCATATATACAACGTCCCGACATCAACCGTCCGGCAGTTGCCCACCAGACACAACACCCGTCTGGTCGGAGGATTCTCCCTTTTCCATAGAGTATCAGTGAGCTTTACACCCTGTTCCTGATACCTCTATAGATTAATTTATTGAAGCACTAAAATGTGTCTACATGTCCGCACGACTTTTTTGAGGTAAAATGAGTTCATTGTGTGCTAATATAAATTAATACTCAATTTACCTGACAGAATGCCCCAATTAGGTACTTACATGCACTGACGTGCATCCACATAGGTATCCTTAATTTGACAATGTGTGTACCTACTGATATACCTATACATTAAGTTTAACGTCAATATTATAAAGCCACAGCATATTATTTTGGCCATAGGTACATTTCAAATAAATTTTTCCCTATAATAACGCAAAAACGAAATATGTGATTATCATTATTATTAATGGAAATACGACCCATTTGAGGAAATACCAATTAATAATAACAAAGATTAAAACATAATCACTAACGGTAGTAGGTACTTAATTACTATATTGCATGTTTGACGTACGCGGGTACCTAACAAATCTGTCATCAAGGCAGAGGTACCCCTAAGTAGGGGACCGAAGATTCCTAAATGTAGGACACGGTAGTTAAGTTAAGTACCCTGAATCACTAAGTGCGTCGCGTGACGACGCCTATTTAGCCCCCTAATTAATTAACAAATCTCTGCCATCAACCTGTGCCAGTTTCTTCAGTGTTGCGGAAACAAGTCAAAAATCTTTATTTAGGTCGATTAGAATAATCTGTATGTCGTTATGTTGGGCCGACTTTTGATCCCTGTTGTTGCTACCTGCCATTAGCAGAGTTTAATTTTGCATTCATTTATAATGGGAGCTTTCTAGCAATCCTGCTTTAGTAAGTCAGGGTTGTACTTAGGATGCACTATCAATATAGTACATTTTGATACCAGTGGAGATATTTTGTTATTGCATTCAAGGCGGAATACACACACGAGCTGTAGGCGAGGGTTTTATGGAGTCGAGAACTGCAATAACAGATGTCCACGTGTATCAAACGACGTTTTTCAATACACTTTTGAAGAAATAAAATAAAAGAACGAAAAATATTTTTGTCAGTAAGGCGGAAACTTCAGGGTAGCCCGCGAAATTCAAATTTTGTTACAATTTTTGCAATTTGGAGGTCACTGTCAGGTTGTATTTTGATTAAAATATGGTTCGCGACCGTAGACAATATGGCTTTACAGAATTATAATCATTAGAATCAGCAATACATCTCTATAGTATATATAGTTATCTGTAGCAATATTTATTTCCGCACACGTGTTGGTAAATGAAAAAAACGCACGCGTGTGAAATACATTGCATGTTGAAACCTAATCGTAGTGCGATAAGAACCAGTTGTCGAGGAAGTGGATTGAAAAATGCATAATTATATTATGCATATTCAGCCTATAATTTTCCCCCTGCTGGGACACAGGCCTCCTCTCTGTGAGAGGGAGTGGGCCGTAATCTACCACGCGAGCCTAGTGTGGGTTCGTAGATGTTACATTGTCTTCGACTTTTTGGTTCTGGGACATGCCGGTTTCCTCACGATGTTTTCCTTCACCGATTTGAGAGCACTGGTGATGAAATAAATTACACAATTTAAAGTGCCTGCCTAGGTTCGAACCTGCGACCTACAACTCATAAGTCGCATCAATAAATAGGTAGTTTATAATAGAAAGGTCATATAGTCCATTATGCATGAACAATTTCATTATAGAATTATGTTCCTACCTAATAACCATACGTTGATATTATCATGTCGCCACCGCAAAATATGAGTTTCATTAAAATATAAATTCAAACTTCATCAATATCCATTATAATATATGGGGGTAATTACCATAGTGATTACCATGCGGCCGTCATCGCGCACCATAGACAACAGGCGCAGCGCCATAGTGGCCATAGATTATAGAATGCATCGTGTGTGGTTGTCATCGGGAGCTAATCAACCGCGGTGCGAGGGTGACTGCGCCTCGCCTCCGGCCTGGGGCTCGGGCTCGTCGCACGTTGCACCCCATTGATTGACACCCGCTGTCACTCCGGCCGCGTCCCCCACTGGATATGATTATAAATGACTCACACCACTACCGTTTTGTAGTTTAGTTTTAATTTATGTAGAGTCTTTACGCTCGTAAATTAAAGATTTAAGGGGACGAAAATTGATTTGGACGTTGTTTAAAAATGCGAAAAGTCTTAAAGGTAAAATTATGTAGGGAACGGAATATTCTTCATAATATAATATATACGGATAGGCACCTCAGCTGCATCACAATACCTCACACAGTGCAGAACGCACTAAGGAACATAAATATTCATAGCGCGGATTGCGATTTACGCCGTGCGTAGGAATTTGTTCAGAGATGAATGAATGCTAATACACACATTCTTGAATGGACGTTCGTTCAAGTTGACTTCGTACGTAAACTTAGACTTGGTCCACGTTTATCGGCGAACATCTGCTCGCTAGATAATAATGATAACAATTTGTCGCAAGCGTGGGAGTTCTTCATGTGTTATTTTAGTTAAAAGCGCTTCCTAGTTCCAACAATAGAGCGATGCACGCGTCTTTATAGAGTGCTATACATTAGTATACATGCATGGTGTAATAAACTAGGTAGATAACTAGGTATGTAGCTATATCTAACTAATGGGTATTTTCACCTTTTGTTCCAAATTGTTAGGTATATAATAATATAGTTGGAAATCTGGGAGATCTTGTTTGTATCAAGAGGATGGAGATAGTCTAGTTAAATACCACGTTTTATAGTAGGTACCTACACTTACAAAACTCTATCTACAGCATCTAGGTATTAGGTATGTTGTGGCTACATCCGAAAGATAATAAAAAGCTCCAGGCAACACACTTTTCATCACAAATGATTCATTTTCACTGAAATGCTTAATGTACAGATAATATTGCGTTTTACTGCCGAATTAAATAAGTTGCTTATTTTTTTGGCATCGATGGTCGTTTCCTGCTAATGTAAAACATGGCGTTCCCAGAAGGGAGTGCGGAGTAAAATTAAACTGTATTTTATTGCAGCCTGCCCTCCGGGGAAATGTTTGTGCATTATGGATTGCTAATAATAGCAGCGATGTTATTAACGCAATGAATGTTTGATTTTCAACACCATGTTTTATTAGAAACGAAGTGAAAAGGAAGTAAAAAAAAACCACTTGGATTGGAAATAGCACAGAGTAGACACGCAAGCGACAGTTTAGGGCCTAAGAAATTAACAATTCGATATTTTAGCGCGATGAAAACTTGTAACCTAATGAATGAGTTTTCATGGTTTCAAAATTGAATTTTAGCGGAACGTTGACTTAATTTCGGTTCCGATCAGTGACCATCTGTGCATAATTATGTGAATGTAAAGTACAGTTAGGTGCACAAATTAAAGACTGGCGTCAAATCCGTAAAAGAAAAATGTTTTCGGCTCGAAAACAGTCTGCGGGTGTAGGTAACTTATAAACTTATAAATGTGCGGGTTGAAACGAAAGGCCATTCAATTTTAAAATCGATTTCAAAGAACAATAAATGTTTTAACTTAAGTGTAATACGTCGAAAGCACGTGGTCATTCTTAAGTAATTATTTCTTTGAATGTGATGATTTGTAATTTAAAAAGATCATGATTTAGGCGCGACAAATGGACGGATGTAATAACCCGTACATTGAATGCATCCAATCACATTCAACCCGTCGCTCGTCATAATGTGCAGGTTTCATGACGTGGCACGGTAACTCGAATCAAAACACTAATTCGAGTTTAGGGGACAATGAGGGATGAATTTGAAATTCAAATAGCGTCAGTGACACATGAAATTGAATGGAATTATGTGTGAAACAATGGTGGTGAGTTGTTTCTTTAATGTTTGTTCCGGCTTTTGTGTATCAATTCCACTCATATAAAATGTAAAATACTTATTTTCCTCTTGTCGTTACGACCGATTATGTTAGGGATTGATGACGCGTGGCGTTATGTTGGAAAACCAAAATATATTATTATTATTTTTGTAGGTAGGTACTCCTTTTTCGTGAAATACATTTTCCTCAAAACTCAAAGCATTTATTTCAAATAAAACAATTACAGGCACTTTTGAATTGTCAAGGGGTCAGTCAGTCAGAAAAATGAAGCTAGTTGCCCATTCCAAAGCTTAGTAGGTATCTATGGAGAAGAACGAGCAAAAAAAACTCCATGGAAACTCTCTTAGATCGTTACAAAAAAATGGTTACATCATTCATGTTGAAATTATACATGTGAGAACGACGTAGAAAGACGTGCACGTTAAAAGCATTCGTAACAAAAAAGACAAAAACAAAAAAAACACATAAATTAAAATTAAAATAATCCGTGGCAGCCAAGAGATGACCAGTCTCTACTGACGGCGCCCGTTCACGAACATGACATATGGATCAGCACCATTCAGCTCAACCATTTTGAAGGGAACGTAATGATCCAACACCTTTTCCAGTTAGCCTTGTTTGGACAAATAATGTAATGATTACTAATTCATAATTATGCATCATGGTAACATTGAAACGGTAATATTCGGTATTTGGGATTCCCATAAATTCGAAATTATGTATAATGTGTGAGGGTTTCGTGTAATTTGATTGGATGATGTCAACGACTTCATATAATTCACAAAGATCGCGGTTGTTTCCGTTCATAAAAAAAATAAACTTTAAGCAGGTGTTTAGGGCATTCATACGACATGGTCAGTCAGTCAGTCGTCCTTATAAAGTTCACCTTTATTTATATTCGCCAAACAATGAAGACTTGACGTTTACAATACGTCACGGTTAACTGTTTAAGTTTTATTATTAATAAATTATTCAATAAACTTTTTGTGGCATCACTCTCTCTTGAAGATGGTACGACAGACGGTTTATGACTGTCATACCATGTTAGTTTTACGACTATTTTAGTATTACCTACCTACTTATTATAATGTAGAGGTGTGGTTACCTTTGTACAGCTAGTGGAAACTTTATTAATCGAGCTGTCACACAAAACAAAAGACGGCGTGACGTGAGTGAAAATGTCACAAAAATATAAATTTATATTACCTCTTGTCGGTGCTACATTTATGAATCCTCAGAAAGATTTCAGATTCTATTTTCAGAACACAATATTGTTTGTCAACAAAATTATTGTGATTAAAGAGAAATATTGTAGGAAGAAAATAAGGAGGCTATTCTCGTATCTAACCCGCAAGCACAAACCAGTCATGGGATATTCTGTGCCCGTAGGCGATGTAACAATCTGTAATTGCGTAGTTCCGCACTACAATTGTAATCTTTAAATTGCTCTTCTCTGTACACTACATATACTTACTAGTTAGATACATGTACAGTACAACTATATTTTCTCGGGAATCATCGCATTTCCGAATACAAGCGAATGCTAATTTCCATGTCCGTCAATTATTAGATTTATCGTAGGTATATAATAATTTGAATTCAGAACTAAGTACTTTATTGCTGTTTTGTTTTACAGGAAAAACAAAAGATAAGCAAGAATTAATATAATACTTATTGATTGGGATAATTACTTGTTATTTATTCCAATTTAACTATTTATAATTAAATTTGTGTACATGACGTGAACTTTATATTGTCATTGATATTTGCGCTGAGCAGAGGAGGCCGCAGGCGTAATATTAATTTCATACTTGGAATATTTTCAAGGTAAATAATGGAGATACTTAAAGTAAACCAATTGAAAACAATAATATTGTGTAACTAAATTCAATCTCCAGAGGTAAAGTATTATTTTTCTGATATTTGAACTTTCTTGTTTAACAAAAATAAGCCAGTTAATTCTGGTAGAAAGCTTTAAGAAAAAGTCTAATATTTTCCAATTATCTATACAACTTGACCTCTATACATTTTTGAATCTAAAGGGTGCACTAACTGAAGTCTAGACGAGCCGCCCAAACTTTTACAGCTGAGCTATAAATAAATTATATACACACAATTACATACACTTCTTAATACAAATGAACTTCGGAAAAATCAGATTTTCAAACTGACCCAAAATTACTGATTCAGCAAAAAAATGTAGCATACTGTATTGTTATGTGCGTGTGTAGTTACGTGATAAATGATACTTTTTTGGGAACGACATATACGCGTTTACCTATCTAGTAAGTAAATACTTTTATTTTATCTTTTTACCTTTCGACTGGCAATGAACTTTTGTTGGTACATACATAAACCAAATTAATGTCACGTCGTTTAAAGATACTTTAAACCACATTTCCAGCTAAAATACTTCACAAAATACCACTTTGATTGTATCATTAAAAGACCCGCCATGTCTTTCAAATTAATAATAATTAGGTATATGTTTTCCTTTGATTTTTCGGTATGTAAACACCCTGGACATTTCTGGGATGTGTCTCGAGATTTCCTTTGTTCACACCTGATCATTGGCTTCTAGCCAGCAGACTGTCTTTTGAGAGGTCTTCATTATCATAAGGTAACGGAAATCTCCGCGCTTCGTGCATGTTGTTATAAAGTAACATTTTGTACACCGGAAATATTCATCATCTCAATCTTATCACGGATAATGAGGCAATCGAGTGCAGCTTGATATCAGTATTTGTTAGGTATTCCCGAAAAAACATACAAGTGACTGAAAGCTACTACAAGAAACCGAATTTAGCCTCCAACAAACAGGCGTTATGCGACTCTTGTAGAACCTTTTCTATGAAAACTTCAAAACTTCCATTGTTATACAAGAATCGCGTCGCGCCTATCTGCGGGAGCATTTAGATTGCATTAAGAATCTTCGTCAGATCAAAAGCTGTGAAGCAGTTTAACCCAACACTATTGGTTTTTTTCCCAATTAGTTAGCAGTGTCAGATTTATCTGCAATCAATCTTGCAAAATACCTAGATACTTAAGATCGGTGTACTTGCAAAAAAGACGATCATGAGAAAGCATCATGCTCGAGGTACCAGTACCTAATGATAATTCGCGAGGAGGGTCCCAATTGGAATCAGATTACAATCGCGTTTCCATCGAACTGTGACTGACAGGCATTCTTAAGTAACTTGACGCGTACTGCTGAGAATTAACCCTATTCAGTTACATACATTTTTTAAGTACAACCTCATACAGTTCATAAAAATGATACTTTTATGAACTGATAAAATCGTTTTGGGAATAAAAACAAACCGAACGCCTTTCGATTGCTTTATAAATATTAAAGTTTCGATAACTTGCCGAATGAATTTCGTATATAATGAAACATAAATAGTTACAATGCGTATATACGTGGTGATGCTAATCTAATAAAACTACGAAAACTGTAAACGTGACCTAATTATTTTTAGTATTATAAATACAAGACACATGTTGAATACTGATTCCAAAATCCAAATGAAATACTAGATTATTCACAGTAAAATTATTCTTTAGATTGTATTCAAAGCACGTGCATGCCTATTCTTTCTAATTAGAAGAAAAAGTAATTAAATGTTTGAACTATAATGATTATATGTACTTACAGTTATAATTAACCGTAGATATAGGTACTCATTGGATGTATGTTAATAAAACTGAAACTATTTTAGATTAAGCTAATTAAAAGTAAATGTTATTTGTGAGAAATCAAGACACTTGAATGAAAGTAAGTAATTCGCAAATTGTGTGCTATCATAAGTAAACTTTATAGAAAGGCTTTGTACAGTCATTAACTTAAGCGTTCCAACTAAAAGCTAACTGGGATCGTTACTTGTCTTCCTCTTCTGAAAACTTTCAGCTAAAACTTTACCAACTACCCAAGTTTTGTTCTTAGATAAATTGATGAAAGTAACCCATGTCTCATCATTGAATATTTTCATTTACCAATACTTAATTTAAACGAATTGAATAAACCTACAAAATTTTTGATGAATGAGAAAATTTATAAAGCCTAATCAAAATGCAATTTTTAATTAACAAAGTTTACAACATTTTATAGCTTCGTTTTGTGCGTGAAGTCGTAAATGGGGGCGACATGCGACAGCACAATGTTTAATGCACTCGTGACTACTCGTGAGACGTCGGTGATACGCCGTTTGAATAAACCCGTTGAGCCGCGGATGCTCTTGCGCATGCAATTTGTTAGGTGCGTGAGAACAACCAGAAATGGCGTGACGAGTGATTGGTGAGTGCTGCAAGTGATGCTATCGTGTGCCATTAGTCACAAGTGGGTAAGGCACCGTAATGGAAACTACTGACCTCTGACGTAAACGTGAATCCCATCTGGTTTAAATGTCGCAGGTTCGGCTTAAGTGTAATACTTTTGAATAAGTTTCGAGTGAAATATGTATGTAAATCGTAGCAGTCGACTTCTCAAATATCTTTTGTTGTTATTTCATTAAATTCAAGACTTTAAAGCACGCATTAGACTCAAAATCAAAATACATGTTTGCGAATGTGTATATTATCCAAACAGTCGCAAGAGAGCTTTTCAAGAGCGTTGTGTACCAGGATTAGTTATGTAAGTATGTAAATGTAAATGTGGTTTGTTTTGTAAACAGAGAGGTTGAAAGTTTGTCAGTAACATCGAGGTGAAAATCCCTGGCCAAGCTGAGAGCGGCCAAATAGCCCACAGCTGAACTCCACCAAGTTTCAGTTATTGCCACAAAGTAAATACTAATATCGGCTGGCCGTGCTATAAACTTGCGATATTGCCCAACATTATATGGACGCTTTTTACAGCTTTTACGAGTTCCTGAAGAAACGTTCCGAGTTTTACTACAACACTTATGTTACATTTATGAAATTGATATAATATTATCTTCGTGAACGTGCCGGTGAATATGTACTTGTTTATAGGTATGGGAGACCGTAAAAAATATTATTTTATGACATTATTAATCAAGACCTATAAGGGTAGGGTGGAATCCAACATTACCTGCCAATGTAACCCTTATTTCAATGGAGTAAAGTGCAATGTCGGTTCCAATCATATAAACTGCATCAACACTGTAGTAAATACAGTATAACGACACAATACGATACACATTTTAGGACAACCCCTCCTTTTTAGGCAAAGTATTATGTTCAAAAAATATCATGAATGAATTCTTGAAACGACTAGCCTAATTGATTTGAAGAAAACACACGCACAATTTCTCTACCTACAAAACTTTACTTCTACACTTCCTTATCTAATAAATCATTATAATTATAAGCAGTAAACGATAATATCCACATACGTATTATGATTGAACCCGGTACTAACAACTAGTAACGCGGTGATTCAACGGACAGCTGCGTGTAAAGCCAGCTCGGCTTGCTTTTACTCTTATGGTAACTTACTGGACAACTTACACAAAGAGTTTATTAAAACCTCATTAGCTCATGTCTATGTCTGGCCTGAAGTAATAAATATTTAAACATTATTTACGATTTATAAAAGAACATTATTTTTCCAGAGATTTACAAGCTTCTCGTAACACGAAATTGCTTTGTGTAAAATTAAAACAAGTTCAGTTAGATTGAAATTGATTCCGAGAAAGGTAGATTTAAGCATGACGTTAAAGTTACGTAACAGTACGAAGTGCAAATGTAAGCTAAATTTAAACTAATGAATACTAAAACAGAAGTTACATGAGCCCTCGCGAAGTAGCCTCCCATGTAAGTGGGCGCTAAAATATTTAACAGAATGTGGCGAAACTTAAGGGCCTCTTAATTAACATTAATTTCCAAATAAGCTTAAAGCTGCAAAAGTTCACAAACGGCTTTGTTGACATTACAACGAACTTTGGTTTTAAAACGAAATGTCAATGAGTTTTCGCACAAAGTTGGTATTAAACGGCGGCAAATTGTTGGCGTTGTACGAAATAAGTCATATTTTCCTTTAGCTCTTAATAACACATACTTACATTGAACTCCACGCAATAAGTAAGATATTTCAACAAACGATCAATCCACTCAATTTGCTTACGTGTAAAGGATAAACACGCAAGCGGTATACATGAAGCTATTAAGGAGGTGCTTTACAAACGCTAACACCTTTTTCAAAGACTCTTGATAGAAGCACAAAAGTGCCGAAGAAATACATGTAAACAAACAATTCTATAGATCTATGGAAACCTTATTAGGGTAGTAGAAACATTCCATGAGTAGGAGAGTGGAGAGTGTAGCTAGTCATGCGTTACGACAGGATTGGAAGTCGAAATCGTCACACCGATCGGTGCTTCACTTTATCAGGAGACGCCAAATAGGGCGCCGGCAGCCGCGGGAACGAAACACGACATGCAGGGCTGACACCTTCACCATGGAGATGGTCGGTCAAGACATAAGCCGAGATCTAATTGCTTATTGAAATTCGGATAAATATGGTCGCAGAATACCATCGTCGCCAGCAAGTTTATTTTCCGGGGGTGCATCTTCTGCTCCACGAAGCAGCTCGATCATTTTTGCACTTCATCTCGGATATGTTAGGTTATCGATTGTGCATTCATACAAGGAGTAACTTTGTCGACATATGCAGGAAAGCTTAATAATTAAGAGAATGTAGGATGCAAGAGCGAGCAAAGCGAGTTCGATAACTTTTGTACCTCGCCTCGAATGGGATAGGTTTTATTTAGTCCATGCATACATTAAGAGGACTAACTGTCGATTTATATAAAGATGCTTAAGAATTAAGATAGAGTAGGATGCAAGAACGAGTTAAGCAAGCTCGAAAATGTTAGCACCCGGGCCGATTAGATTTTTGGAAATAGGAGTTTGGTACTTTGTTGACAACTGCACAGAAGCTTTAGAATTGAGAGGAATATTTTAGGATCTAGCCTCGAATAGATTAAGTGCTCCATTATTGTATTTGGCGTTTTCGTATATTTTTTTAGTTCTGAATGTTTTAACACCTATATTTTATTTTGAAGCCCGTGCAAGTGCACCCTCTTGCACCCCCCTGCCGGCGCCCATGCAGAAGAGTAATGCAGTATTCCAACAATCAAGTTGGATGGAGTTGCTGCTGAAAAGCTTCCCCATGAAAGTATTCAGTTATGTGTTTCAGAGAAAACATTTAAACCTTAATATAAGTTGGCTTATATTAAGCCGCAACCATCACCCTTTGTTAAATTAAAGGCCAAGGGCTCATCAGAAATATAAGTTGGCTTATATTAAGCCGCAACCATCACCCTTTGTTAAATTAAAGGCCAAGGGCTCATCAGAAATATAAGTTGGCTTATATTAAGCCGCAACCATCACCCTTTGTTAAATTAAAGGCCAAGGGCTCATCAGAAATATAAGTTGGCTTATATTAAGCCGCAACCATCACCCTTTGTTAAATTAAAGGCCAAGGGCTCATCAGAAATTGTACGGCTTCTTACTGACGTTGAAGTAAAAATACGTAAGTTTTGTGAATTATTTTCTGTCAGACAACCCTAAGCCTTTTCAACGTTTAAGTGCATGCTTTACTTCACGTAGACAATTACATACGATATGCACGCTTCTAACAACAACGATAAAGCGCATCGTAAACTCATAGTTACCGAAATATTTTTATTTTACTCAGTAACTAACAAAAACATTTGGGAGTTGGAACGTAAAAAGCTAGTTATTAGTATCAGTCCTCAGGAGACGTCAGTAAAACGTTAATACTCGTAAGTTTGTGAACAATTTACGATTGCATTGTAAGTTTTCGTATATAATCGTTGTTATTATAACAGCATTCTTGGCAGCCTATATTGTGTCTATTTAATGATCGCACGTCGCGTCAGTCATTGAACTAAAGTCTGGAGCATGCAGTGCGCATACGCTTCTCTCGTTACACTGAGAGCAATAAGCGTGAATGAATCATCCGCGAATCAAAACAAACACTTCACAACAGCTTTCTTAATAACATTTTTTTTTACTTATCTTACGGTTAACTGAAGGCTATGTACGCTATACCGTATCTCCCACATTCTTTATGCGTCATAAAGTTAGTTGCCAAACTTTATTCCATTGTTCGCTTGAGTAATTCACAGAAATACGTTTTTGAAACAGGTATTTTAAAGAAAATTATAGCCAAAGATAACTAAGGTTTACATCTGTTTGAAGCTTTTGTTTAGATTTTTTTTTAATAAGTGGATCTTTTTCATGTTCTTCAATGAACCATTTGGGACTACTATTACAATCCCGCTAGACACTTGGTGCGAGAATTGAGATGGTAATTTTCGAATAAATGACTACTATTTGAAAAACCGAAACTGCAGACAGCATGGTTTATGGCTACCATACCTATATCACATAATTCGCGTGATATAATGTTTCCCACATCATTCAGTGTCCCCAGACCATAATCACGACAATCTCGCATCCAGCCGAGATCAAAAGTCCGCCAATAACGAATTAGGTCGTCGTCTTGTTATACACGAACTTATTATACAAACTTATGAGTCAATGACCGTTTGCAAATTCGTGTATCATATGGTGCGAGGTCGGCAAACTGAAATGGCAATAGCAAGGTCGTTGCGAAACCGACAACCACCTCGAACGGTGAGATATTAGTGGCAACGGCCGACTTGCGGAGTTTACTCCATCGCACAGGTGTTCGACGTGGTTACAATGTTCTTTAGTTGCTGCAATACAAATGCCAAGACATGATGTACTGCATTTATAGTAAGTGCAGAATGATTTCTTGGCTATTGAATTTGCAATTTTCGTTTCGCAATTAGGGCTGGTCTGGCCACTTTTTTGGTAAATGTTGTTTATTTTTTGCCTGACCGTTATTAGCGCGTTAGTGGTGCTGTAGGTTCAGGGAAAGGTTATTAGGTAGCTTTTGTTTGTTTTCTAGAAGACTATTTATGAGAAGAATTATTGGTAAGATAGCTTTTAACCTATGATTTATGTTTTAAGAGTCGCGTTTGCGTAAATAAGCCAGTAAATCATCAACATAAAAAATAAAATAAAACTATCTTGCTACGTTACAAATAGGTGCGGTACGCAAATACATTGACATATCCAAGTTTAGTTGTGTTTAGTCACATCTTCATCGATTCTCATGAATGTAGTATCAAGTACGTAAACAAAGAAAGTCTTTTACTGGTCGCCGGCGAGGGGTTACTCCCGGACGATCAGACAATATTAACTGTTGCACTTTATGCAGTAATCCTTAGCTTATGTCGTATTAAACGTGGTGTAAGCAAAATTTTCTATGAAACAGTGAAGTTTTAAAAAAAAAAAAAATTCGTCATGAATTCATTTTTTAATGTTCTTTTTATATAAAATACAGAAAGCGTTAATATGGCTGTAAAAAGTTTCTATAAAAGCTTTCTCACGATGAGCAGACTCGCTGTCAACTTAAACGTTCGATTACCAGAAGAGATTGTCATCAATAAAGGGCTTACAACTATCTCAGTCAAGACAAACGTCCGCAAAGTTGGCAAACTGCAGTTTAGTCCTTACTATTAATTGTCCAGTGGACTTTGTCACGGTATTGTGATAAATTGGAGTGGTCCTTGGACATATTAACGTCCCTTGGTTGGCAATGAGCGTGATTAATTATGTTGGACGATACACACAGACGGCCACCCAATTCGGGCTAACGTAGTTCACTGACTTGATGTGGAAAGCTATCGACCAATGGCCGCCGTGGATTGAATGCATATTTGACATTTCGTACAGTCGTCGTCTTTGCACTGACAAGCATTAGGTAACGCTTGGCGTAATTTATACAAATGCAACACCTTTGCGTACAATGAAGGTGAGTTGGACTTCATGTTTATGGTTTCGTGAATGACGTAAGAAAACCCTTAGGAAACATAATCAAAAAGGAAATGAAGGAAAAACGGAAGAAAGGGAAGGGAGGAGGAGGAGGGGACTGTTCTTAGGAATTGCCATCATATATTTTTTAAGGTTTTTACGAGCTGTCCTGGTTGTGCATTTTCCTTTCAGCACTTAAAATCCTTGAAGTATTTTTTTTATTGGGAAATAGATAGATTCTCAATTCGTAAATTGATTTACTCGGACTCGACTTATTGGCGTGCAATGTGCCGCATCAATTTCGATAATTGTCTATGATCAGCTTATGATCGTACTGGCCGTAAAATCCTCGTACTTAACCAATTAAATAAATTACTGTTGATATGTTTTTATAGTTCGTATAATTATTATAGTCGTGTTTTATTGACGTCGTGATAATAAAATATGTTACTAAGAGCTGGTAGCTGCTACCTTTTTTGTGGCTATTTGGTTTACCCTTTGAGGTACTTATCTAAATCTTCGATTTAATGATTTTAAAGTACCTACATATTTGTCATGTAATGACGTTCACGCTATTATTGCAGTCCGTGAATGTGATACGGTGTACGTATAATGCCTATAATGCATATAACTCCTCCTTTACTAATGCACCTTCAGCCACTGAAGTTAACAGCTAGTGCCAAACTATGGTACCTTAGTTAATACATATTACTTCCATGTGCCAAACCTTTAAAAGTCACGTCCATGTCACCTCGATGCGAAAAAGTGTCAAGATTGTATATTTTATTTATTTATTATGTATGTTATGTTACCTACTACGAGCTATTTCACGACTTTATTCTGTTCAAAACTGCTTTCTTTACCTTGTTTTTTTATGTCCCCACGGGAAATTTGGAAAATCCCTTCTCTATGGTTGTGTGCGATAAAAGATACCGACGTATTCATATTATAAGTTAGATAATGTTCCCAATTTTGGGTTTCTATTCTACCGGAGGGTTAAATAAGAATAAATGTACATGTTTGTAAACCAGTTAAAAAATGCTTCTTCATAAAGATGCCTTTAGATTGAATGTTCAACCGAAATTAAAAGTTGTCAAACATAGTCCGAGGTATCAGTCTATATTTTTATACAACTTATTATTAACATATCCAGTGTTAACTTATTTAAAAACAAATTGAAAATATATTTATTGGGGAAAGGCTATTACAGTATCAACGAATACCTAGTTGCCATATGACATTGTAATTTATGATTGATTTTATTACATTGACATTTACTATTTATGTACTTGAATTCTTCATTGACCGTTATTATTTTAACGACTTTTCTAAACGTATTTGATGAATTTTATTTTAATTGCAATTGTATAATGTTAAATTTTATATTTTAATTTTTCAACACAATGTATCTATATTGTTATGAAATAAATTACTTATGACTTATGACTTCATATCCTGAAAAGCTCATAATCACAGCTTTGTAGGTAATCGTCTCTTTTCGGGATAAAATGATAAGGAATCTTGCTAAGCCTATAGTAAATTATGGCATTAACGAAGAGGAAAGTAATAAATCAGTACAAGAGTACAACATACAGCTACAGGCACTTGACCCACTCCTTTAAGAAACGACTGTAACGATGTGATATCTTATAATTAACTACCCGTGTAAACGCCGATCAAGCCATTACACCACATTATCAACACAGTTATGCCATTCAAATATAGCTTTTATTACATATTACATTACTTTGAAAGAGATAGCAAACGTAATCACATGTGGTTTAGATTTGATATGCTGGACGCCCGCCGACAGTGTTGTCAAAACTATTGGGCGGCCCACACACGTAGAACAGTGAAAATAATATATTACAATCACTCCACACAATATTAAACAAAATTTAAAAAGAAATATTATAAATAAAAAATATTTCGATTTTCACGGAATTTTAAAATGGAGAAATGTGAAAATGGTCGAAGACAAACGTTAAAAGTAGGTATGTTCAAAGCATCGATCACTAATAGTTATTCATTAGTGATCGATGGTTCAAAGACAGTTTTTCTAATGGTAGTTTTGCGTACTGATACCGATGTGACTTTATTGATATCAACATACTTATTTTGGTATCGCTTGGAATCCCAGTAGAAAGGCAGTTTGTCGCCAGTTACTATCGCGTGTCATTATGATAAGAGACGAAGGGAATGTGCTGTGTCAGTACTGGAAATACCAATGGTTTCAGTTTTAGTACAGATGGCCGTACTTTCCCGGTATCAGTTTACAGTAGGGTTTCTTCCACCTTGCGGTATCAGAGGTATGTACCTATACTCTTACGGTACCCACAAGGTGATAGTGGATTATATACTTATACGGCGTGATATCCGCTACGGATATCACACTTTTTCTTTGTTGATAGGTACAGGCTATGAATATAATATACTTTATGTAGGTATAAAAGCTATAGGTACGCAGATAGAGACAAAGAAAGTCTCTAGTATCGACTACGTATTGTGTTGTGTGTAGTTCAAGTTCACTATTTAAAGTTTGTAAAACTTTAACAAAGTTTCAAAGTTCAGTGCCATTTTATGTTTTAAGGTAAAACCTGCCAGCGACATATTCATAAATTTCGTATATTGCGATGTTATCATGCAAAAAGTTAATAAACATGTATTTGATACCTTTGATGTATATTAAAAATAATGTAATAACTTTTAGCTCACATCGCATATTAAAGGCGAACGTAGGTGCCTACATATATTAATACCTGTTAGGTTGGTACAATGAAAGAAAATTGTAAACGTCTAGAATTATTTAAGCGCAACTTTACTATAAGTTTAGCGTTTTATGAATGCATTTTTCATAAAACATTAACTTTTACAACGGTATTGCCTACAGTTTATACGAATCATAAATCTAACATTAAGTTTTGTTTTTAATTTACATGGCAGTCACGCTACGTCACTAATTTATTGCATCGTACTTTGTCGAGATAAATATCGGTGGTGCGGTGCAAGCTATCGATGTTTTTGTCATCGATACGATAGGGTTGAGTATGCCGCGACGAGTGCGTCGCGTCGCGTCGCTAACGAGGTCGCATGATTCACTATCGTCGCCATCCCGGCGCCTTGCGATTTCGTTATCCCACATCTTCCCAACAAACCCGAACCCGACTACCCTAGGGAACCGAGTAATCTATTTTCATTCGTTTGATCTGAAAAGCGAGCTTGTTCCCAACGAGTCACACCTCAACGGGTAACAGTGTGACTCGTTGGGAATGTTTTGGATAATAATTCCCAACGAGTCACAGTTACTGTTACACTGTTACTATATCATCTATCGCCACGAAATATTTTCGTTCTCAGATAAACAAAAATTGTTCCCAGGTATTTGGTACAACTTGGGGCACCCCGACTCGGACAGGTTAGGTTAGAAGGGGACGGCGGGGTCTGAAAGACCCCGCCGTCCCCTTCGTGGTTATTTTTTTTTAAACCGCCCAGAAGTAGGAGTCCCGCGAAGCGGGACTCCGTCGGCTACGCCTCATTACTCACTTCACTTATTATTCGCTTCATTATTTAGCTTAAATGATACCCTAAATCAAGGTGGGATCATCCCAACGAGTAACAGTGTAACAGTAACTGTGACTCGTTGGGAATTATTATCCAAAACATTCCCAACGAGTCACACTGTTACCCGTTGAGGTGTGACTCGTTGGGAACAAGCGGAAAAGCGGAGTCCGTCAGCCTAGAAAATTATAACAACACATCCTTTTACCATCATGTTATGTATATAAAAGGCAATATGGCATACTAACATTGGAATTGTTGTTTCAATTTTAGCGCAAAAATATTCGATGGCAAAGTTTGACAAAAGTAATAATCATGACTTGTAACACTGCAGAGCTTTTCCAAAGATATTGCGGAAAACAACATACACGTGGAAAATAAATAGAAAAGAGAATAGGCAAGGTACGAGGATAGTCAGAGAAAATTACAATAGGTACACGTGGATAATTAATCTTTTTTTTGTAGACATAAATAAGATCAGCCTACTTAAAAGTGGTCAAATCCATTAATTAGGATTACTTGCGTTTCATTTACATTATTTAAATTATAACGTAGCTAAGGGCTAATCGTAATCATAATCCTATTAATCTTGCTCCTGTCATCACCCAATTATAATCATAAAAATAAACTATCAAAATTAAATTAAATAGTTGAATAACAACCTTATGTGCGCCACCGTCAATGTCATACGGTGACAAGAGCTTAGGTAACAATGTTATGACTTAGCACTTATTATGTGATACATTAGGGTGACAGAATCTTCTCACAAATAAGACTTAATTAATTTATTCACTGTGAAGTTACGTAGCGTGTTGATGAATTAATTATGCAGATTTTAACGAAATCCGAACAAAAGCGGCGCGGCGCTACGCTTTATACTGTCGCGTAATGTGGATAAAGCCTTAATCTGTAGTTATGTCATGTTGCGCAAACTTTACTAATTAATATTATTAATTTTTATTACACTTTGCGCTAAGAATTTAAGTCCTAACCAAATTTTAATTCGTGATCATAATCTTGAAGAGTAATGCTTTTAAACTTAATTAATGAATAATTTGTGAAAGATGGGTCAATATCTCATTCAGGCAAATAAGATGAAGTGTCAAATATTTTTATAAGTAAAGCAAATAAATTCATATTGTACCAAAATGAGATGAGATATATGCGTCTTTATGACACTGTAAAGTTATAGAGTTATTAAACTACACATACTTATAAGCTTTTGTAATTTTGATAAAAGCAAATTTTATTCTATAAAAGTAGTACTCATTATTCTATCCTTACAGACGACCTACAATAAAACACACAACAAATGTACTTTTTACGATAAAATAAAGATGAAATCATTTCTAATGCGTTTAAATGACATGAAAATATACCATAAATGTAATTCAAAGTTACATGTAATTTTAGTGATAGAGGTTTAGTGCCCGTTATAAAACATGACTATGTACCTAAGTGTATTAGGTAGGACAAGAAAATAGAATCTTTCGGTTCTAAGAAGAACAAAGTAAAAAAAAAACAAAAATGTTACAGGGGTGAAGTACACCGTTACGTCTCTTTCAAATAAAGGATCGTGCGGACTGGTGCGACTTGTCGCGCGACCTGGCGCGTGGCGGTGCTGCGATAAGACTCCAACAAAGAGGCGCAACACGTGACGCCAATCGCACGCGACACAAAGGCACCGCTCGTCGGGTCGCGTGTCGCGCCTGTTTGTAGGAGCCTTAAAGCTATTTTAAATATCATACCAATGCGTGTATTTAGTGCGTGACTTGTAACAATATGTAGGTTCCTATTTATTGCTATAAATATTTTGTCCTAGTGATATTTAAACAAACAAAATAACCAATTTAATCCTTTTATTTGCGTTTTGTTATCACTAGTTAAATTACTTATAGACATCCAAAAACTACATAAATGGTTAAAATAATGAAATAAATAGTCCTCGTAAGGACCTTCATAAGTAAATAAAGTTATGAAATTGGTAGCTTGATAGGAAAAATATACCTACGTACTTTAGTGTATATTAATTTTACAGGATAAATCATGAATGCATGATTTATCCTGTAAAGTGAATAAAATACTTACCTAAAAACAATGAAATAATGTAATACTTAACTAATGCTTTAGCCTTTACCCCTGTTAACCCAAACTAAACCTATTAAAAATTCATAATTTTTCCTTTCATGTTAATTATTTCAATTTAACAATTTACAAAACGCGCTTAAGCTGTGACCATACTGAATATTTTTCCTCCAGTGCACTGATTACTCGGAATACCTAACATGACGACGCTCTCGGTGACATGATTACTTCATAATTAAAATACCATATGACATTATATTATAATTATTATTATTTATATGTTAACATGGCTCGGGACCATAGGGTCCTCGGTCCTCTGCAAGCCGTACGAGGGGCTGAAGCCAACTCGCAGAGGCCCTTTAGACAATTTTAAATGGAATGAGGCACCAACCAACGATTCTCCCTGTATGCACTGTGTAAGTGCACCCAAGGACAGCTCCCGCTTGGTGTCGGACTATTGCAGGGTATGGAAACAAAAATAATTATTGAACTATGGGTTTCAGTGGCTAAGGTTTTAATTTGGATTCGCGATTATTATGATTCAGTTTTGTCAATGATTAAACTTCACTCATATTACGGAAGTTATAAATATAGACAGTTACATAATAAAATTAAATGTGCTAAATTACTGTTCTTGAAAATGCACACGCGGCAAAATGCTGCACGTATGAAACGGATTTCAGTATAAAATCATGAGTAGCTGATACCAATATGATTCCATTTTAGGTATTGTGTGGACAGGAGTATATAGGTTCCTTATTCTTCATATTAATATTAGTCACAATACCAATCATGAATTACACAGGTGTTTGACGTTGTTTTGACGTTCGCTTGTCTACATATATGCGTCTAATAAGTAATGATGTATTGTGTCGATATCAAGCCCCATTTATTATTCCCCACATATCGTAGAGGGTTGACTTACGTAGGTATCGAACCTATGAATATTTGATTTTGAAAATCGATGATTACCTACGTTTTTATTACGGTAGTTTAAAATGTATTACATATGGCAATCTCACAATAAATAATTTTTCCCGTCATGGCCAGCAAATCTGTCACCATAATCCCCCCCAAACGGTCACTTTAAAATTATTTACTGTTCCCGTAACTCTTTTGGTATTTTTTATGTCGCCATTGTTGTATTGCTGTGGTTTGTATGAATGCAAATTAAATAACAGAAATGTATGTGACGTATTTTATATATGTAGGTACTGACGAGCTTCAAAAACGAAGAGTGATTATTTTATTTGTACTGGCGAAAGTTGTAACTTCAAGTTGTGAAATGTAGTATGTTTCATGTAGGATGAATCCTGTGGTCTTTTGTAAATCAAGAACTTTGGTACCTACTTGAAGTAGAGAAATGCTGCTTTTATCCCCTATACGATAATGTGAAGTTCTGGACATTCTTAGTAAGAAATATCAAAATCAAGTCAATTTATGTTGTAACAGTTTAGTAGAAGCAGAGAGCCTAGACAAATGGCATTCGCTTCGGAGCGATTCTATTTCTACAATCGCTATCGCTTTCGCTAATGATTCCAAAAACTAGTGATAACGCTCGTCAAAAAGTGTCCCTTGGCTATGCATCTCTGTGGAAGTACCTAAACTTTCGACGCTGTCGATTCATTTCATAATCGAATGTTGTTAACATTGTCTAGCTAATTTTTATTCGTTGACATAAGATCACGTGACATTTCGATAGCTTATGTCAACCCCATACATTTTAACTTTTCTACTAGCGTCATCGCTAATCGAATGTAACTTTGTCTAGGCCCTCAGGACCTACTACTTAACGACATTGTAAAGCATAAAAAAGTCATGGTGACGCGTAACTATGACAATTCCCAGTAAGATTACGTTACACTCGATACGCAGTTGGAACAATGAGGCTTAATTAAAAGCTTGCATGCCAAATGATCCTTACTCCCTACATTGTCAAGATCAGGAGGATAAGTTACATGATTTATGTCATGTCACGAGCGACAGCTGCCTCTACATTATACGATTTTCAAATCTGTTAGATGTAATTCGTGGGCCTATACATGTGCATGGGTACTTTTATTACCTTTAGGTTCTCATTACCTGACTGCAAATTCTTGCAGTATGACAGGAAAATATTTTTCTTCGTAATCGCAAAACTTATTCCAGTTAAATGTTATTATAATTAAATTAAGGTCTAGTGCACAATGGACGTCCGCCGGCCACGTCACTGCACCAACGTAACGTCTGGCGAACATCCTTCACTAAGCACAATTAATCACCGCTGACCCATCCAATCAGGACAATAAATACCTTATTTCAACGACGCTATGGCCCAGTATCCTGTGATTGATTCATACCTAACAGTAAACGCATATGTCGCCAATGTACAGGCGGCAGGCGCCAGTCAATGAAGCTATCTTAGAAAACGACATGATTATAAAAACAAAGATCTTAATCACAGATTTTAATTAAGCATGCAAATTCTGCGCGAAGTGTTCTGAAGACTAAAATAATAATTCTATTATTTTTTAAGTCCTAAAAATTTCTAAACTACGTTTTAGATTCAAAAACTTTAGAATCAAATAAAATCAAATTATGATTCTCAGTGTTGAGGCAAAATTATTGAATAAAATTATTTCAGAGGTTCAAAGTTTGCTACGCGAATGAGTTTGATTGTGGTTAACTTAAACGGGTAAATAATTACATTAATTATAGCACAAGCACATAGGTACCTATGTGCTTGTGCATACCTACTTTATTGAAAACATATCTTATTAACTTAACAAATAATTTGACTTTGTTATAATAATTAGATTTTGCAGTAGGTTACCCCGAAGCTGTGTTTTACTGTTTATTGCGATATTCTGAGTCAACGGTCTTTAATTATGTGAAGCTTATAGTTCAGTGAAGGCTTGCTAAAGCTTACATATGCGCACTTCTATAAAATACGTCGAGGAAAATGATGCGCACTGTCAAAAGATATGAGTAACGTGCGCTCACAAAGGATTTATTTTGATTATTCTATCCTATACGGAACATATCCTCATGTGAGCATAGATAGGACAGAACAATAACTTTTGTCTATCCAGTACATTCTACGGTTAATTGCACAGCAGTTCCCAATTGACCATAGGCATGAGGGCTGGATTCTCGAGACAGTTTGGCAGTACCTATCAGCTTGTCCCGAGTACTTCCGATCGTGAACTTTGAGATAGAGACTAACCAAAATCACGATCAACTCCGCTACAGATAACCCGTAGAGCCACGGAGGTCCCATAAACTTTACTACGGACGTAGAGGAGACATTGATAAATAGCAAGATTATCACGAAATAGATCCCTTTAGGAACTTTCTTCACCGAAAAACGGTGAATTTTTGTAAATAAAAACTTATAGTGGATGTTTTAGTTTATCGACTTTTAACGATAGTCGTGGATGTTTGGCAGTTTGGGGAAGAATTAAAAGAACCTAGTGTTTCAGATTGTATCTGACCCTTATTCCTCAACCAACAATAAGCCTAATTAAGAACTGTGTCACAATGATTCATGTTCCTACATCTGCTTTGAACCTATCTAAACGGAGTCTAATAAGTTGAATTGCAATGCCTATGAGTAAGCCCATTTAAATAGGGCAGATGAATGAGACTCACTTAAAGCACAGAACCCTAAAGGAATGAAAGTGCTGCCCCTGTGTAATCTGGCTATATAAATCCTGCCATAAAGTATAACGACATTTCAATACCTTTTAAAGTTATGTGCCTACCATGATAGGGCTGGCATAACAGATATTTCGTAAGTTTTATTTCGTAGTAACTTCACTTTTTGAGCCTCTGAATTCAAATGTAAGCTTTTCTAGCGGTTATTTTATACCACTTTGAATCTCTGTATATCCATGTTTATTCAAAATAAACTATTTAGTAATCAAATCATATTTAAGTACCTCACTTTCACTTAGGGTTACGGTGTCTATAATTAAGTGATTATCTAAACACTTGCTACATTTTGAAGTGTTAAAACATGCAGTTAACCGTATAATAGGCTGTCGTGTCAAACAGCCCGTTGTCGTGTCTGAAGCCAGCCCTGAACTTAACATTGAAGAGGGCCCGCGAACGTGCGTTATACAAAGCAGTTAAAACTGAAATGCATTGATTGACGGATTCATGGAGACTATAAAAAGTTCTTTGAACCTTCAAAAAAATACTCCACGGATGTATTTGGACGCACACTGCATAGCGTTTTGTCAATAATATTGTTATTAATGTTACCAATGACTTTGCCGGTGACCTATCAATTTGGAGTATGATATATGTATTTGCTATTTTGCCAGCTGCGACAATACGTAATGAATGATACAAAATAATCGATTAAAATGTTTAAATCGATTTATCGGAGATTGGAGTGTAGTGAGGGGCGGCCGTCACCTGTCTAGCATGTAAATGTTAAGTGAACCAGATAAATTAATGTGTCTTCTGTCTGACCCGAGCCTCGAGCCCCTCTTCAAAGTAAAAGGAAAAATTAACGAGTATTTGTTACTATTTTTTTACTATCAGCTACTACTGAAGGTTCATTTCACTCGAGTACATTTTCTCATTAGCTCTCTAGACAGTGTGCAATAATAATTTGCAAGTAAATAGTTTTTTCTCGTTTTTAATCAAAACGTGAGAAAGATGTTCTGAAAAAAGTCGTAGTTCAAAAAAAAACTCGCAAGGCATTTAAATGGTTTCAGTTTTTAATTAGTTTTTCTACAATTTCATATAAAGTTTTGTTATTGTCTGTGTTTCCATTGGTTTTATCAGGCAGTCTGATATACACAAGAATATCCTTGAACTATTTATCGGTCAGTAGTTTGATTATGAAAATACAAATAAACAATATTTTATCCTCAATCGGAATAATTCATATTATTATAATGAAGGCATTGTACTTTGACAAGTTGATTCGTGAATAATACTCTAAACTAAACTTAGTGGACAATCCTCCATGGCTGGGAAGTGCATCGGTCCCTCGTTCCTATAGTAAGATTGTATGATGGCGTTTTTATGGGTAATCGTTTTGTTTCCATCGTCTAAACTTAATGTTTATTGTTCTGACATGCAATCGCCCCCTTGTGGAACTTAAAACGTACCACACTGTATATTAAAAGAAAGACCGAGTAAAACAACTTTAGTTGATCGAACAATGCACTAACTTAAATTAATATAGCTAGCTACCCCCTTTACATAGTTCAGTGTTCAAATTATAATTATTTTAGTGAAAGGCATAAAATAAATGGATGCATGCTCAAATAATATCAGCTGTAGAACGCTCGTAGGCTCGTAGCCAATATTTAATTTAATCAAATATTCACCCCTATAATATTAAACGCGGTACAATGTCAGTATAATAACTAGGTTGGAATAGTAGTTATTTACATTATACAGGACATTATAATTACATAAATGTGATGTTTATTTATTTATCACTTGGATTATGATACAAATTAACATAATCGTCTCTAATAACGGCTTTTAACCCTACAGTCTGTCCATTCAATATAATAATGACTTGTAAGGTCAATGCTACTCAACTCTGGGTCGCCGTTACTCTAACTTGTGCTTTAATATCTGGGCCATAAAGTGTAAAACATGATTGTAGTTTATGTTTCCGTGGCAAGTTCAGAAAAGCTCCTCAATGGATGTGATAGGATACATCCTGCGGTTTCAATTACATTGAAAGTGCAATTTATAGTTTATTGATACGAATGCGGTTGATTCAGATAAACAAGCTCAATGGGCGTAGCGTAAATAAACTGCAACTTGCTTGTCTAGTAAATAAAATAAAGTGTTTTATAATAAATTCTTACAAAGGCCTACAATTACTATCGCTCCTGGAAACGGCAACGTAGTTACAATATCAAACAATTTACTCAACAATATTAGTCGACTCAAACAGTATTTCTTACTTCAATTCCTGTTCAAGAATTTAAACAATTCTCATTTAAGTACAGCAAACCCATTACCGGTGCAACCAAAATTAAACATCAAGTACGTAAAACAGTAACCAATTTTACAGTGACAATAACAGTGATTCATGTAACAGGTATTTTGAACGGTTTGTCGTGCCGCCAGTGTACCAATAGCAATAAGCTAACTGCAGGCGCCGACAACGGTAGTAAAATACACGTGTTTAGAATCATTGTTGATCAGAGAGCCATCTTTGTCTTGCGCTCCTTACAAAAAAGGAAGGGAGTATTTTTTAACAATGAGCGTTTTGTTCGGGATCATAAAGGGTTGGGATTGCGTCTGGCGTTATGAATGCGGCGGACAAGTTGGGTTATTCCGCAAAAACTCACTTTTGAACTCACTCCTGTTTATTCTGCAATTAAACCTGTCAAAACTGTTTTACTTCGCATGTAACGTAAGTCAGCTTGATAGGGAATTTTACAGGATAATGGCGGTCACTTTGTACCTAAGACCTTTACCTAATCTTTTACGCACGAGTGATTTAGGTAACAAGTATAACCGTTTTAAGTAATTTATTATTATTAAATATTCAGTTCAGTGGGTCAATGTTTAAAGATGACCAGACTGTTAGGAGAAGCTTCGTCAAAAGTATATTATGTCTACGATTCTTCCTAAATTGTATCCATAGTCAGTCCTCAACTAAATTATGATCAACTTTTATCAAAATGTATGACATTAGGTAGTAGATTTTAAAAATAGATTTAACAATTAGATAATTATAAAAACGATGGACTAAATGTGTTGAGCTAAGGAGACTTAATTATGTTGATAAATAAAAGGGTTTTTCGCCGAAAAGATAAGTTTTTTTATAATTTCACTGGCATATCAAATTTCACTCAAACCTTTTCAAACTGCCCCGTATCACAGAAAGTGTTTTTTTTTTTGTTAAAAAATCAGGTTAGTGATGTTGGATGGCCCCTTGTCAATTTTGTTGACATTCTGTTATAGATATGTTAAATATTTGCGACTCGCGTCGCAAATATTTAACTGCGATAAAGCGATGAACTAAAAAAATATTAGAGAAAAAGTTCAGTCAAATCAATTCAGTCAAACCACATTTAAAAGCTTTTGTGTACGTTACTTAAACAAGCTTTTAGAGGAATGCTGCAGTGAAGTGCATTATTTTTATTTTCAGTTTGAGGTCAGGCTTTGACAACATTTTTCTTTTTGTTCTACTCTAAACTCAATCATTTATTCCATTCCACAATGTGTAAAGATGGTATCTTAAAATTCTATAGCAGGTCCTGAACTTAAACCTTATTATTTTAATACTAAAAGCACCAACAAGAATAAAAATAAATTACTTAATAACACGTTTATCAATAACGATAATTATGTGTTGTACTTAAAGTGCGTCTTCATCATCACCAGCCTACAGCAGTCGACTGGTAGACATAGGCCTCTCCAATAATAAACCTATAATGCATTAAGTGAATTTAGGCACACCCCACAGACAAAAATCAATGACTGTTAAATCTCAACGTCCCAATAAAGCTATTTATAGATTATAATATTCACGGCTTTATGAAGACAATATGAACTTTTATTATACACTAAATTATGAGTGACTGCGATTCGACTCGGCGTCCCCCGAGCTTTTATTCTGCATCATGTCAAAAGCCACACGACAATATATTATTCACGACGGAGCGTATCCACGCTTTAATATTTTACTACACATGTAATTTAAATTTCAGCTGAATGTCAGCGTGGTTGATTGTTTTTCATAAACTTTCAATATTTGTTTTGCGAAATCATAACATATTCATAGCATTTCATATTAACATTATATGTCTTATAAACATAGATATACGCACACTAAAATGTAATTAAAAGTACACAATTGGCATTGAAATAGCAAGATACAGACGAATTTGATTAATCATATAGCTGCATTTGTTGCATTTACATTAACACTGATAAACTGCTGTTGTTTCTGACTGTACATCCAGTGTTTATGTTTATCATTGTTAGCTGTGAATAATTGCCGATCGTTTAGAAGGAGCATGAGTAGAAACATATTATGTGTGTCAAGCTAAGACAGATCTGTTCCGCAAAGTCCGACGCCAGTTATGATTAAGATCGAGTACACGTGCCCACTTCGGCCAATAAAACGGTAGTAAAGCCGACTACACACGGACCACTGATCAAATTATCCTTAATATCCTTAATAAACTCCAATGTGTGTACTTGATGCGTGCAATAAAAACTTCCACGAGAAAATATTTACAGTGATATAAAGCTTAGTACAGACCTGCGCATGATGGATGGCGCTTCAAGAGCTTCGTTTGTAAATAAACATTTCATTCGTTCATTTTGATTTCTTAGTAAGATCTCGGTGTAAGGTAACACTTCATACAGATAAGATTTTATTTATTCTTTTTCATTTGCGCTCTCGAATGGGGAAGCTCTCTTCGCGAATACTAATGTAGGCAGTTATATTTTAGAGTTCCCAGTTACTGGGAAGAAGTTCCGAGAAATTATCTACAGAGTTCTTCTTTTACAAGACCGTACGTACTGGTAGTCTAATGATGATACTGATTGCAACCTATATACAACTTAAAAACAAATAACAGAGGTCAGTATCCTTCAGGGAATAATTTAAACAAACAAAAAATATCGTCAGTAGACCCGTGACGCTTGACGCTGATGAGTAAAATTAAAATTAATTCTGCGCATCATTACGTTCAGTTTCAATATTGTACGGATCGATTAAATAACGTAATGTCAACTTAATAAAGCAGTCGTTCACCTATCGCAGTGAAATGAAAATGTATGGGCGGAGTAGTGAGCAAATGGAGTGTCAATATGCGTCAACACGGTCTAATATTTTTTTCGCAGGATAATAAACGCACTGGTTTTTGGTAGTGATGCTATAATGCCGACGATGATCACAATGTAGTCACAGACTGGGGGCCTAGACAAAAAGTTATCGGATAGCGTTAACGCCAGACGCTAACGTCACAATTTATGGCAGTGACATTACGTGTGGAAAGGACACGTAATGTTACGTGTTAAGCAAATGTCAACTCCAAACAATTTGATTTTCCGTTGGCGTTAACGCTTACAGAAAAGGGGTTTTGTCTAGGCCCCCAGATCGGTAACTTGTTTTAAGGGTGTAGTCTACTGTCCCAATAGGACATATAGGATAGGTGTGTGTGTGTGTTGCCCCAATAGGTAACCACCTTTTGAAAATGAAAACCAATTGAGCTGTCTTAAAATGAAGTCAATCAATCATTCAAGGTAACACCTCGAGAGTACAGATCACTGATACAGACATATTAGTACCTACTCCATTCTTAACGCATCCATGTGCTGGCCCAATACCCGCCATTGATTCGTCCAGCCGTGCGATCATTTCCGTGATCGATGATTTTGTTGAACAACGAGCACTTATGCGTACATCGTGATGAATAACGTTTGACAACCCTGGGCTGAATTATTACATAGAATAGGAACTAAGCTCTTTGAAAGAGAAGGATTGTGCTTAGCATCAGTGGGTGAATGTGGGCTGAATAGTGAATAGAGAAGTACCGACACCTTGTATCACAAAATTGATTGCGGCACATGAATAGATTGAGTAAATTACTGAAAATAAACTTATTATTATAATTGCTGAATTGCCAAACGTAGCGTGAGACGTCCCAAGGCTAGATGAACAACCTTGAAAAGACGGTTGGTACAGACTGGATGCGGGGATCAGCGAAGCGGATGTTGTGGCAACTTGAAAGAGGCACTAGGTATGTCCTGCAGTGCACTTATTTGAAGCATTATAAAACGATGCCAAAACATAATAATATTTATTAATGTATTTGCTAACATGTAAAACACTGGTTAGTAGACATGCATTAAAATTTCATGACCACAGTATTAAGACATGTATCCTGTAAGGGCACTGCAAATTTTAATCAAAATATTAAATGAAATAATATAATATTGATTCTAATACTATTACAATTTATTACATTACACTAAATATTAATCAGTAATTTAGTACATTTTATTTTAAAATAAATCATTATTATCAATTCGTTCTTAATTTTTTGTCAAATAAGTAATATAGTACTTATAGTCATATGTTATTTCAAATTTACATCAAGCATTTTATTACAAGGTCGATCGATTCACAATTTGTTAGTTCTATATTCCTCAACGGCGGCGGCGGCGGTGTTTATTAACAAAAATTCATTCAGTATGGATTTTAAACTTTCCGGTATGATTATTAAATATTAGCTAGTCTTGAAAATGGGCTTTTCCCGATAAGTTTTAAGTTTGTGATGGGTAGTATTAATCTATTCTTGTTCCGTCGGTTAATATGGTTGTTTATTGCAGCCTTTCGAAACCAGAATGTCGTCACCATACTTAGCAGGGTCAATGAACGTCCAGTGCATGCGTGAATTCCTATAGGTATAAAGTATACAGTTCGAATCGGGAACAGCTCGAAAACTCATCAGAGTATCGATATTTGTTAGCATCAATCATCCCTAAAACAATCGCGTGGCAGTCTGAAGCCTGGTTCACACTACAGGTTTATTTATAGCACAGTTAGATTTAGAGCGGGGCAGGAAATGTTGAAATGGTTATTTATTTACGGCACTACGTTTATGATAGTGTTGTTAAATGCACTCTTTGAAAGAGAGACCTCACCTCTTCTGGTCCAATCCAATCTTATATGGAGAACGGCCATTCAGCGAAAGTTAAAAAAAAAAAATTGCTCACCAAAAATGTATGGAAGTGAAAACCTCTTTTATTTGTATTTCAAAATAATAAAACCGTGCAGGGGTTTTATTGGTCGTTTTCAACGGTTGTTTCTGATTCAGACAACTTTTCGCAACTGGCCAACGATTTGCCTTTACGTTTTATGCGGAAACCATTGAGCAAGATATGATAATCGCTTGCCATCTGACAAGGCAATAAATAGAGAATGAAGATATAGCACCATGTAAATTAACAATCACTTGCCTTAGGTCTTTCAAGGAACAGATATCTATAATGTTTTCAGTCTAAAACCAAAGGCCTTTTCATAGACTCTACGCTAAGAGGTTGCTGAAATTACAATATGGAAGGAATGTTTTTATTTAGATGTAAGGCAGTGCTTACTTTTATTTACGATACCTCCGGGAAGAGAGCGATACCTACAGGTCTTACACGACTAAGGTTAGTTACCATCCGTCCGGATTTATCCGGACATGTCCGGCGCTATGGCCCCCCCTCCGGACCTTGTCCGGCCTTGTCATTTGTCCAGATTTTTTACTTAATGGGATTTTTATTATGAATTTTAAAAATAAAAATTAATAGGTACTGGAATAGAAAGATTAAAAGTAAAATGTCCGGATTTTTGTCAGGACTTTTCATATTTCGAAGCGAAAACCGTATATACGGCCCACTATTTACACTCGATCAATATATCGAACCCCGTACTATACGCAATTTCTAAGGGACGGGCCATGTTCAGCTGTGAATAATAATAATTATATGATCATTATTTATATCCTGAACTCTGTAGTGCATACAATAATTACATTAAACTTACTTAATGCATAATGTTTGATATAAAAATCGATAAATCTCAAGTATGAACTTTCATCGACCTACATTTTATGTAACAGTACCTCTTTAAGATGAATCATCGTTACTCCACTACCTTTTATCGAGCTCATAAGACGTACAGTCAACCACGTTCATGGTAAAAACATTATATCGCCTTTATATTGGCAGCAATAAGTGTTGTTTTCGTAGTTTAAGTGTTACCACTGGCGGGCGGTTAATCGTACTACGTGTATTAATAATGTTAGGAAGTAGTAGTCGATGAACTTTGTACGGCCACTTTATAGTTTATTCATATTTACAAATACGTGCTAAGTGGTAATTTTATGTGTATGACCAATAAGACATACTTTAAATGGTAGTGAATGTGAGAACAATTCTGTGAATTTGAGTATGAAGAACCGTATTCATTAAAACATCCATAATTATTAGGTAGATATTCAATGCTTGTAAGTGTTGACATGCTTTCTGATATTTCCATTAAAGTAGTTCTAATTCTAAGTACCACCAACGCTATCCAGAAAATCTAGTCTACATTACAATTTCCATCGAGTATCCTTCAATCTTTCTCATACACAGTGTAGGTTGTTATTAATTGATGCTCTCCAATCGCATCAACCAGCCTAACATTAAATACTAGATCGACAGTTTATTCACAACCGCAATTACTGACAAATGTCAGCTAAATAATGGAGCAAATAAGCTTGTTCAGCCGGTCGGGATGACAACAAAAGGAGTACTCGATAGTTCATTTTCCGCGTCACTGGCGACCAGCCAAAGCACTGCATTTAATTCTTTCGAGCCCCCTTCCTACGAGTTGGACATAAACTGCCTTTCCTCAGTGTCAGGGACACAGAACGATTTATTAGTAAACAAGAGACGCCACACGATTTCGTCCGGAGTGACTCACTGCGGTATAACATATGCGTGTTATAATGGGACTATAATGTCGCATAAAGAGCATTGATTAATTTTATTATCAAATTAATGTAGTTTTGCTGATTATATTATTATGATGTCCTTTTGAAATAATATAATTTGTAGTTTTTATAAGACTTTTAACTATATTTTTCACCCAGCATTTTCTTCGACTATTTCTTTATCTAAATTATAGGGGTGTTGACGCGTGGGATGCTATCACTCACATTTACTTGAATATTGCCGTAAAAATAGATTACACTTTCTTGCTTCATCATTTGGGCACCTAATTTAAGAGTGCTGCATATTACTGACATCTGTCACTGTTTCAACATCTTGTTCAGACATAAAACAACGGCGCTTCTTGACTGAACTGAAATAAGTGAGCATTTGAAATTGAGTATGTTGCGTGTGAGTACTTGATAATCGCGACAATAACATCTGTTTTCACTTTTCAGTGACAAGGCTTGTGAGATATATTTTTTTTGTTTTTCTTTATAATAATAATGTTGGTTTAGTTGGTTATTTATATTTTGTTGCTGTTAAAGAATTTAATGGGACTATTGATATTGAACTTGAAAACCGTTCTAAGTATGTAGGACCATTGTACAGTACCTACTGTAATAATTATAAATAATAACTAAAAATTAAATTTAAAAAAAACTTTTCCTTTTAATAAAGAAATGACTTCATTTTTCGAATAACAAATAACGTTCGATCAGCTGGTTCAAAGGTCATCTCCCGTGCGTTGACCCCACCCCGCAATCGATTGCGCTTCCCGCCATGGCGTATTGTTGGCATGCCCATTGAATAATATCCATGTACTCGCACGAACATTGATTATTACGATTCATTAAGAACTCGCTCAAGATAATCTTCTCATTCATCGTCTTTCCGCAATACACTGGAAGTAAAGAAATATTTGTAGAGCAATTAGCGAGTAATATTTGTATCGAAAATACTATTTAGTCTACGTCGAACACATTTTGGAGCCAAATTGTAGGTTTTAATAAATCTATTTAGGTGAGTTATATTTAAGTGTAGTTAGCGTATACAGCGTTATAAACTGCCTAAGCTTAGTTTACATTTAACCCTGGCCCAACAAAACGTAACAAGAATATTTGGCTCGTATTGAGAGTCCTGGAAATCTCATTTCAGAATACAGACTGAATACTGGCACATGTAGCATTCATTAAGCTTTGGCGCGACTATGAATATTGCGTGCCGTCTGTACGTGATGCTGAATATATTTAAATTCATCCTCCTTTATCCTTTCACCAACCATGCCCTATAGAAAATAATTAAAAATATATTTACAACGCAATGAAAGTTAACCTGTTTTACATTTTAAATCACAAGTTTCTACTTTAAGTTAATGGAATTGCTGTGCAACCTGTACGTAATGCAAATACTTGCTGAACATTATACAAATGCAATTCTTTCGTTGCCCGCGTACTGTCTGAATACAAATAGCAGAAACGCGTAAACTACGCAGATAAAGGAACCAGCATTCTATCGCTCCGGTAAACGCAGACTACTCCGAGATAATGTACGTAGATAATTAAAAATACCTTCTTTTCTTGCACTACCTTTACAGGAAGTGAGCACGTACGGAATTCGATGTCTTGATATATTACTGGGGGGTCTTTGGCGCATTTTTACTACCCCCAGGGGTGTCTATGTATTTATAAGGGCGTGGGGTACCGGCGACCTTTACAAATACAGCTCTAACCGATATGCTCCACAAACTGCTGTCATAAAAGCGTGTTCGATGAAAGTAAATGAATGACGTGCCGTAAGGGAACACTGTCGTGCTGCTTATACGGAAATACCTCATGGACCCCTTAAGAATATGCTACCCCCCTTACTACCGAGAAAGGCACAGACAGTGCACCTATTGGATTCTTATTTCTTGCAAACTGTTTATGTAACAAGGATTCTAAGACCAGCACCCTAATTACGTAACGCACCGTCTATCACAATCTGAATCATTTTGAAGCCTATTGCTAATACATTGCTTCATAAGTTCGATAAAATGTCTGCTCACAACGTAAATAACGCAATGAATGTTGTTGACCTGTCAAAATAAAACCCATTCCTACTGTTAGTGTGTTACGTAATTACCCTGCTGGTACACGACTAAGATAGGTGGTAAAGATTTGTACATTAAAGGGCTGACGATGACTCAAATTCAAATAATGTATGCGCCTGCGGTTAGTGCCTCCAACACAATTGTTAATAAACTTCAACAAATATGGTTGTGCCATTTCTTTTGTGACACACATGGGAACCACGAGTTTGTTTATATTACAGTTCATAAAGCACATCAAAGCTTATGAACAAAGTGCTACTAAACTAACAAACATTCCTAAAATATATTAGAATCATTTCTGCTCTATTATATTTATTATTTCTTGGAATCCATTGTTACCAGGCCTAGAATCGGTTTTGATCTAGTTTTGCGTTAGTGCTTCCTGTTTGCTTGGACGGCAGACACCGCTGCCGGTGTGTTAATCAGTAGTCAGGTACATATTTTCATTGGTAGTTACAGCTATGTGGCACAAGCTTTCGACTTATGTAAACAAACAACTTTTAATGCTCTATGAAGGGAACTGTAAACGTGAGAACTGAATTGCGGAACTACCTAAAGATAATAGATATTTTTATTGGTTAAATAAAATAGTGTTACTTTTATTTAAATGTTTCTTGTATTGGTGTATGTACCAAAAGAGTTAAGTAACTAGGGTCACCGGATATAGTTGAAGTTTAGTAATAAACCGTAAAAAATGTTTTCGAATAAATTTTAATTTAATAAATTAACTGTTTGTTTTCTATTAATTAAATTCAATTCTATTCGAAAACATCCATCGTTTCTTAGTGAACCTCAAGTATATACGACGACCCTGGTAACTTATCACTTTTAGTAACTGTACATCTGTACTTCTAGTTCAATAGTAGTGTACCCTGTGAAAGGTTACTCTAGACAAGAACATTGATAGGACCTATCTTCCTTACGTCCGACCGCATCATTTAATGATAATGGGAGAACACTGCCTTAATCAAGTCGTTTTATAAACGAATTTGATGATTATATTAAGTAGACAACTACTTCAGTGTCTTTACACGTAATCTCTTGATCGGCTTCTTCAATACCCAGAGCGTCAATGTAGCTATTGCTTGCAGTAAAACACAGGAAACACAAACTGAGAGAGTCTACGGAAACTTAACTCAGCCAGCACTACAATAAACATTATTAATGTTATATTGTTGTTAAGCATGTGTTTTAGTGTTTATTGCTAGACCAGTAATCTGTTGCTCCAATTCGCCTTTACATCAGCTGTGAGACGGGTCACGCCCTCGCGAGTGAGCGGTGAAAGTGGCTACATTTATAGTTCGGCGCATGCACAGGTAGCCCCCTCGCTGCGTCAGTCTAAACTTAGCCTAAGACTGCAGACGTAGTGCATGGGCGGGCACCGACATTCTTGGGTGACAAATAGACTAACAAAAAGTATTGGGACAAGGAGATTCGGTTATTAGAGTGACTTATAAATATACAAACTCGCATAAAAATTATAACCTGCTAATTAACTTTAATGCACAATCTATCATCAAAACAAGCATATGCAATGGTAGGGACTGCCTATTGTATGTTTGCATAAAAAAAATTGCATGCTGAAATATTCACTTAATCTGCCAATAAAATCGCCATCTCTTGTACACTGCGTCCGCAGCTAGAGATAATATTAGGCCGCGCACGCGCCGGCCGCCCGCGCGCCCTGACTGTCTGCGTGCATTAATACATATTTGTATTTAACTGTATTGACTCCGCATAGTTTATGAATACTGCATACAGCAGGCGTCAATCGACTGAAATATGATCGAGACGGAAGCGAAAGCATCATTCGACATGTGCATCTTAATTACGTGCATTTAAATTAGAGCTGGGTTAAACTCATTAAAAGTTACTAGATGGTTTTAATTAGAACGACGAATCGTTTCATCAGTTATTCTTATTAGATACTTAATAATGTAACTCTAACGCACGTTGCTTCTCAATTCTAGGTAGTTTCAAGTTTAAGTATAGGCACTTTAACAGTTCAAATCCCTAGAACAACAATCCAACCTAACGTGAAGGTACTAAAAACCACGCTCAATTACTTAAACACTTTATAGTTGGCGTGTAAATAATAAATTATACGGTCACTTCACACAGGTATTAATAAATTATGCAAAAAGCTCCTTTGAATGTGAACTCTAGTCACGTATTAGAGCCACATACGACGATACACAGTGTATAAGCTGAAGCGGTCAATCGATAACAGATATTGAGACTAACCACGGTTATAGCCGCATTTCCACATGCTAGAAAAGTTAACGAGACATATCTCATAGGCTGTTTGATAGTAAATTGAAAGTTAATATCAGACCGTAGACAGTCACTAAGTGTCGCCCAGGCTTTCATGCAAGTTGAAATGCAATTTTAGCGATGGCAATGATGGACAGTAGAAAGTGAGGGCAAAGGATTTTAATAGGAACTGATTGTGGACATTATTTCCAGAAGCCTAGTTAGCTGTAGGGGGTTTGCAAATCATTATAACAGATCTAAGTGGCCTATGAGGAGACAGAAGGCATTATTGAAAAGCCAAACACCAGCGCTACTAAGTGACCAGTGAAAAAATTGTGTAACTAACCGATGCACCTAATACCCTTATTATAGATAGTGTTTACAGCGTCAATAAAGACATTCAAGACTTTAGCACTGTTCTACACAACAAGTCTTTGTACTGCTGTGTTTGTATACGTTTCCACTATGTAATGTAATGAAGTAATAACTTTATTTAAAATACAAAGGGAGCGACACACAGATGGGGTCTCAAATCTTAACCATTGCTAAAATGAAGAGCATATCCAATAGATATCCTAATAATTTCAGGACAGCCGGATTTACCAAACAGCTTTCGAGTATCTAGTCTACATTAGCTTTCCTTAAAATCAATGGCAAACATTTGGGACAGCTGCCAAAGTATTATTCTTTGTACTAATTAGGTTTGTTTAACTAGATGTCTGTATCTCTGTTTAATCTTCAAATTGGTAAGGTATATTCTACAATCATCAGTACTAGCTTTACGTTTATTAAAATTAACTAGGTCCACCCTACTTATTTATAATAATTTCACTTATTAAGCTTATCAGTATCTCTACCACTGCTATAACAGTAACTATAAAACAATACAACTACATGAATCGAACAGCAATGTAGTTCAATTTGTTGATGCAGAATGCGACTAAAGAGAGCATTAAAAGTAACAATCTGGTATAAAGCAAGGGAGACACGTAACAAGTCCAAGAAATAAACTTGACCATATAAAAACGACGGGTAACGAGAATGCAGTATGCACTTTTAAGGTTACAAAGCAACTACGACAAGAGTACACTTGGTCACACAGGCGACACGCCTTCAAAACAGTGCACGCCGAAATAATCGTTCAACCAAGGCCTGTCAGTCTCTTTTGCCATACAGTTTGGAACAAGGAGTCGTTAGCTTTTCGGTCAGCTGTACCTAGTTCTAGTGAAACCTGATGAGCGTTGTGACATAAGGAGAATGCGTCAAATGTTACGCTAGGAGAAATACAAGGAAAATAAACAATGCTTGATAAAGCATAGTCAATGTGAGGCCGCTGTGGATACTGCTTTATGATAGCTTGTCTAGGAAAATAATATACTAGTCTAAGAAAAATTTGGAGCCTGCTGTGTGGTTCTTTTATAGTTTTATGGGATTTCTCATATTATTGTACTATGTCATGCGGAGTGTAAGTAAGTACTACTGATGTTTGGAGGTGTTTAATACTTTTAATCCAGTTTGTAAAATGAAAAATAATAAATTTGCCCAGAGTTTATTCACACAGAACATTATGAAGACAAAACTGATTATGAAGCTCCAGACGTACTAACACTAAACCTTAAACAAACTATACCCATGTGTCCGCGTAAAGGTAACTATGACTAAATTGCGAGAAGTTTGAAATCCAAAACAAAGTATCCTTGACAACTTGCTTGAACAACCTTATTTTTACAAAGAAAATTGTTACCAAAAGTAAGATTACTCATTGAACTTCAAACATTAAATTTTATCTTCATCGTCGCACATTTTATTAGCAGAATTAAGACTAACAAATTAAATGCGCTGATTCTAAGAAGCCGAACATTTGTTTTTACATCCAACTAAATTTTGAGTCGCACGCGAATGAGTAAAGCAAAAAAGTCTCATCCAAGAAAAATAAATGCATTAACTGAGAAAATATGAAAGCTTGTGTTTAATTTAAGATTTTTCATTCCATTATGGCACTTACATTAAACTGTTGAGGAGATACTAAAGAAAATATAGGTCGTCGACGTCATAGATATAAAGTTTAAAGAATAGGCTAAAAATACGATATCGAAACACATTTGGAATAACAATGAGAAAGCGGTATAGAGCTAAATTACTAACACAATTTATCATTTGCATATGCGTTGATGCTTATTAGAATGCTGTAGAGTTTAAATTGGTTTGGGAAGTTGAAAATTTGGACGGATGCAGTGTGACTCACCGGAACATTGCGCTGAATAGTGTCCGGACTCACCTGGGAGTCGGTGGCGAACAAGCAATGAATACTAATTGACGAATCTGTGAATAGTTGGTGCCACGGTGCTCAAACATACCCTCAATTAATTGTTACAATTTACATTGTTAATTTTTCGAACAGCGACTCGTTCTGAATTGAAATTAGGATACATAATACATTTTCGCATGCTATAGTGTGTTATCGTTCAACAGATCTTAATTTATGCCAGTTTAGTTAAGCGGCTGTACTTCCTTCTCATAGGAATCTTCATTAGCAGTCCTGATTTAATCACTGTTGACAGTGAATAAATAAATACCACATTGTCAAGCCTTAATAGTCACCTGTTCTTTCTTTACCACAATATTTCCTAAGTGCCCGTTCACTTGCACATTTTGATGACCTAAAGAATGCCACTGATGCCGCCATCAACTTGGCGACCTACTGGGCTCAAACAATATAGGATTGAAGTTTCATCGACAAGACAAGAAGAAGAAGTTTGAGTTGTTTTGCTTTTGATTCTAACAGCATGTCTTTTAGCGAGTTTCGATTCGGATTAGCTCGTCAGTCACTTTTCAGGCCCAATCGGGTTAAGCACTTTGTGCTCTATCTCAGGGTCGCTGTCTATTTACTCCGTGGTCGAAACTTCGAAACTAGTTCGTTTTGCACTGTATTAATTTTTATTGAATTACTAACTAATGTTTTATTCATATACGAGATAAATAAACAGGGAAAGTCTACTAACCACAAAAAAAAAACGATTTTGGCAAACTAATCAAGGCAAACGCAATTAGCTAATCAAATTAGAATTTATCAAAAACTCAGCTGCTATCAGCATCGTATGAATAACCCAATTATTATCGTTGATTCTCATGTTAATAGTGCAGGCCTATCCAGCAGCTGAACAACTGAAATGCATCTGTCTCTGTCTAACTGGTTTGTATGAGTATTATTTTTGTATGTTCGTCCTCTTTGCGGCTAAATTTATCTCGGTGATGCGGTTTCCGGTCAGCACATGCCATTCGGCAGGCTCCCGCAGTTGCATCGCACTCGGTTCGAATGAGTTTGTGAAAGTCATGCACTTCCTGAACTTACGACAGACGCATAGACGTTTCGCTTTGTCGCGATATTCAAGTATAAATAATGTTTAATTAAATACAAAAAAGACTAGATATTCTTCATTTTTGTTGTGCTTACTTATATTGTTAGTATATTCAGATCACATCATGCATGCATTCATTTCATGTCCGGAAGCTAATGTTTTACCAGATAACAAATTAATATATTTTTTCTACACCATCGCGTGGCACAGTTTTGTTTACTGCACCTTGCGGCAGATAATGACTGGAGTCTTATGTCATCGTTATCAATTTTCGGCCTTCTTATCAGTGAGTCTTATCTCTGCGGGCGTTTAACAAGAGACGATTGAGAATTTTAGGATACTGAGATGTATTTTTAGATCTACTCCTACTGATCAATGTTTTATTATGGATTTTTTGTTTATATTTCTGGCTGTTAAGCTTTGCCTGACGTTAGCATGTTTTTTTAACAACGATAATTATTTTAATTAGTCTGAGATGCAGTAGAAATTATTGGAAGAAGTATTAGCTTTAAGCAGAATTTAATGTCATCGTACACTAATGAACATTTTACATTATACATGGGGCAATAATTTACCAGACTTATGTACAATAGAAACATATGTATAACTAGTATAATTCGCGGAAAAACAGTAATTATCGTCGTCTGCAATCTAAAACAGTTGACTTGCTTAACTAAAATATATTTAATGCAAAAGAAATTCAATATACACAGTGGTACCTGACGATAATAGTTTTACAAGCCACGGATATTAGTGGTATAAGTAGTCTAAGTTTTCATAAAGTAGTAGGAAGGCTACAGACAGGCGCGACGCGACAGTGCGACACAAAGGCGCCGCTCGTCGCGCGTCGGACGGCGCTTTTGTGTCGAGCGCGATTCACGTCGCGTGTCGCGCCTGTTTGTAGGAGCCTTAAATCGTAGTTTTGTTTTTCCACGGAAAATGTATTAGGTACCTACTGCTTTTTGGTATCTAATGGCTAATAAGGACCTTGCCCGTGAAGTTGTTGCAAAGCTTGGCCTTCAAATTTCTTAGAAAGTAAAAGGGCTCCGTGAAAATTAATAGATTGCACCTAAGTATACAACTAATGGCGCCTACTAATAAGCACATTTATCAACTCCAAGACCTCATTTAAATTGTAACATTATTTAATATCTAGGTTATCAGCGCTTCCTGGAAATCTAGGTTTAACCGAACATGGCGTGAAAGATGACCGGTGATCGGGGCATCGGGCCCAAGTATGCTAATATTGACACTAATCTAAAAGCTTCATTAGTAGGATGATTATCAAAGGTGCACCTCAACCATTAGGTACGGGTTCATTCTAAAATGCAAATTCTAATTGATGCATTCATGCGGGTAGATGAACAATAAAGCTATTTGACGCGCGGCTAGGATTTTAATTAGGTCTTTGTAATAAATCTGTAGAGAATCAGGAGAATGGCTCAAAGTTAATCCAAAATTAAAGTTTACTTTATATGCTTTTAAAATTGTTTAAGAGGATCTCTTTTTATTTTTTAGGCAGAACACGTGTGACGTTATGAAATCAATTATCTTTTATTGTTATTCTCATCTAGTAAACTTGGTTTATAAATTCTAAATACTTACCTAAATATAGCACCAGAGACAATTTTTCGAGCGAGATTTTGTAAAAATTATGTGTCGACTAGGATGCTATAGATAGCGTAAAGAATATTTGGGTCAATAACGATGGCCTCCAGCGCAGTTTCAATTTAATTATAACTCGCGTTAATTTTCACTTGTATTGTCCGCGAAATTAACATTTTAGAGTAACATACTAAATCCCATCAAATGATAAAGGCAACTAAACTAATCTGGAGTTAATTTAGGATTCGGTTTATTTGTGTTGTCAAATATTTATTATTACATACCATAACATTATCTGTGAGTTATCAGATCGAAAATAGAAACTGATATGCTATTTTAAATACATTTCACAAGCCCGGCTAGCTCAGTCGGTAGAGCATGAGACTCTTAATCTCAGGGTCGTGGGTTCGAGCCCCACGTTGGGCGCATACTCTTTTTGTTAATAAAGTATTCCTTTTTTCATTACATTGCATTGGAAACAGGAAGTCCAAAAATTGTTAATCCAGTTTTACTTCAGATTGCCTGTTATGTTACAATAATCCGTTGCAGGACCACATAATTCAACATTTTATCGAGATCGTTGTAACTCAAGAGATGTGTGAATTTGCGTCCATTTATCACTTATATCAATGTTAGCGCCGCATGTTACAGTCAGATGTGACCTCATTTCGGCTAAAGAGAATTATACACATATCATACAATGTCGGTCATATACATACTTCGGTTGGGTACACCTATAGCTATAATAAGACTACTTTAACATTTATACGTGAACTACGAAAAGTGGTAACCTAGTTTAACGGCAAAGGTGGTTTTGATCGAGCCTTAGCCTTAACGACTGTTAAAAGGAATTTAAAAGCCTAACTGTTTAAAATCTTACACCTGCCAAGGAATTAATAATATTAGCGTAAACGGTAGATACTAGAGGTGTACGCCGATGCCTTTCTTACCAGGCGACGGCGTCTGACGTCTAATTTGTCAGCGGCATCATCAGCGCAATCGTCGTGCGTTGTTAAAATAAAATTCAAGATTAGGGCGGCTCTCCAGCAGCTAAAGAACAACGAGGTACCTGATGATAACGGAATTATAACAGACCTCTTGAAAGCGGGCGGGTCACAAACCCTCGGGGCACCCAGGTCCTACACAAATGCTCTCAACAGACCAGGAGATCATCAGCAACTTCTGGAGGGAGGTGGGCTGGTTGGAATAACCACCGACGGCCGCCATGGTCCACGCACAATGGTCCACTTGAAGGACTAAGCACAAGCAAAATCCTGAAGAAGTAAAAGTGGGCGGGGCTCCATTCCTGTGAGAGCTTGCGAGTCTTCAATTCCTTCATCCAAAAAGGCACAACTTCTAAAAGAAAGAGGTGCTGTGGTTCTGTTCTTCAAAAAATATGATAAGATCTGGATGAAGAACTATAGACTCATCTCAATTCTGAGTCACGTACGTGTACCTAGAAGCTGTTCTGGAGAGTCCTTACAAACCGTCACGCTAGGAAACTTGTGACAGGTGACCAGAACAAACTAGCTTTCAAAAAGCTTCAGTACCGTAGACCACATCCATACTCTTCAGCAAATTGTACAGAAGACCGAAGAGTACCTACAATTAGCCGCAGTGTATGGCTGTTGTGGAGTACGAGAAAGGCTCCAACGACATATGGACGGTTCTGGCCTCCCTGCAGTATGATGTAATTTTAACTGGCATTACATCGATGTGTATGACGATGGCAGCGTCACACAAGCATCCCATGCTGGTATGACGCTGCCATAATGAATGTCCAGATCCAGGATAAGAAGGCCAGCTCTATCCAACTACACAGAAGACGTGAGACAGGGGGATTTGGTACCCCGAAATTGTTCTTCAATCTGTTGTCTTCAAGACACTGGACTGGACTGGATAATAAACTTGCAGGGCGATTACATCTCACATCTTCGCTTTGCTGACGACATTATCATAATGGCAGAGTCGCTGCGACAATTAGACCAGAGGCTGCAAAAATTACCGGCGGCGTGCGCCACGCCGATCGGCACACACCTCTAGTAGGTACCGTACCTCTAGTCGTACTTGAAGAAACAATAAGCCTTGTCTTGCTTGATTTGCCGTTGTAAGCCTTGCCTTGCTTGATTTGCCGTTTGTATCAAGAACAATGAATGGAATACGCACTATATATTGTGTTAATTATTTCTGTCGGTATTATAGATTTATTGTATTCTAGTAAAGGTAACACAACCATTGGAAAATAAAATATATAAATACCATACCTACTTGTATAATGCATGCATAATAAAATAAAATAAAATAAATAATCAGCTTATTATGTTCCCACTGCTGGAACACAGGCCTCCTCTCTTTGAGAGGGAGTGGGCTGTAATCCACCACGCGGGCCCAGTGTGGGTTGGTAGATGTCACATGTCTTCGAACTTTTGGTTCACTCACGATGTTTTCCTTCACTGTTTTGAGAGCAGTGGTGATGAAATTATTTACACAAAGTATAGCGCCTGCCTGGGTTCGAACTCACGACCTACTACTCGAAAGTTGGGGCCGTTGCCACTGGGCTACCACTGCTCACACCTATTACACCTACTTACTTAATTTAAATTGGTATTTTATCGGAAACGGGGTTTTACCAAGACTGGAAGGAAATATTGAACTATCACGGATATAGACTGAAAATAGACGCATACTAGCTGTTACAAGAACAAAGCTTCATTTTCCTTATTTCGAAATTACATAACAACAACGTTTCTGCACCAAAATATCTATGAATAATATAAGCCACTATGCCCAAGTGTAGACAGCCGAGCTAAGTGGTCCGCCGTAAGGGAAGGCGGTAGACAATGCATATCCCGTGCAGTTTGCAAGGAATTTACTAGCTCTATAAGTACCTACCAGCCGAGCCCAGACACCTTTTGTTTCATAGTAGGTACGTCACCCACACATTGCCGCGTTATCTCAGTGCATAAAATGAATCTGTTCAGGAAAGTGCCAGACTTTCGAGACTCGAGAACTGGAGACCAATGTGAAGAATGAAGACGATACCGCATTCTACATTGTTTTTTGCTTTCAAGTTCTATCCAAAATGAATGAATGAACCTTTTTCGAGTGTGCCTTTAAAATACAGACATAATATGTTATGTATCAATTGTGGTTTGATTTGGTATTGGCCAATATAGGGAAAAGTGAAACGGTCAAAAATTTTACTGGAAATGGTCCGCGGGTTACAAAACCAAGCTTATTAAAATGCAGAAACGATATAAACTTACAATAGGACTAGAGCTTATCTTAATCAGTTAGCTTTCCTAATAAAACCTAAACTCATTCTGTTTCATGATTGTGATTATATACCGTGGTGTAAGTTTTGTTTCGGATGCATTCGTATGTCTCTTTTCTTTCCTGTAGTCGGATTATGTAGGTTATTGCTACTCGGCTATTGCAATATAATTTTCATCAATATTTTATACTGCACCTGTTACAATTTATTGTCCTGGACGGAAATTTTAAAATATTTATGACTAACATTATAATTTCATTTTCACTTTATGCAACAATTAAATGACAATGGCGGGTTAGTTTACCTCAATGTTTTTCCCGTGTTGAACGTAATCACCGCGGTTATGCCCACTCAAAAATAAATAATAATACAATTGTTGTTATAAAACCACACAATGGATTGAGTAATTATAGCAGAATATGGCTATGAGCAGTGGTGGCCCGGTGGTATCTGCCGCGACTTACGAGTTGTATGTCGTGGGTTCAAACCCTGGCAAGCGCTTTACTTTGTGTAAATAATTTCATCACCACTGCTCTCAAAACGGTGAAGGAAAACATCGTGAGGAAACCGGCATGTCCTAGAACCAAAAATTCGAAGATATGTGACATCTACCAACCCGCACTGGGCCCGCGTGGTAGATTACAGCCCACTCCCTCTCGAAGAGAGGAGGCCTGTGTCCCAGCAGTGGGAACATTATAGGCTGATTATGTTTGTATGTGTGTATGGCTATGCAGTTGGAACCAAAGTATGAACAAGGTAAAATCATTGGATACCTACTTTATTACCCAGTATATTTTGACATATCACGGCGGCGCTTCTTGCAGAGATTAAAGGCTCGTGCACACTGGCGCAACGCGACGGCGTGACACAAAGGCACCGCGTGCCGCGCGACGGGCGGCGCCTTTGTGTCGGGCTGTCGCGTCGCGCGTGTTTGCACGAGCCTTTAATCTAAAATCTTTAATCGAGCCTTAACGTCAAAAATATGTCCAAGTCAATTATTTGAATTTCCGTTAATCACCGTCCACCAAGTTACACTCCAGCCAGTCAAGACATTGCGACCACAATACGCTCCTCCTACGCCGATAATAAACTCGACGAAGGAAAGGAAACTCGTCATGATTGCACCTTTACTGCACTGGATCTGTGTTGGTGTCAACAAATGCTACGTAATGTTCTAGCAAATTTGAATTATGGAAATGTTCTAATCTAATAATATTGTTACTATTGACGACGCGAAAACAAACGAAGTGACCAACAATATAAGAGAGACCGAGGAGCATCCCTGAACTACGGTTCCAACTTGTCGATGTATACAATCAGACTTTAGGAACTCAAGCGATGGTAAATGGAACATTTTAAAACATCATGGTTTTTGTCTGATGCTCCCAGTTTTACTACAACATACCGCTCTCTGATTTACGCATCCAACTGTCCAGTATTTATTGGAAAAAGCTTTATGTCCCGCAAAGGTCTGCAAAATGCTGACTTGATTGATTAATGTTGAATTGTTGATACTTATAAAGCATTACGATTGTTCTGGCCATAACAATATTGTCTCGCGTTTAAATTTGCTTCCCATCTGTCCTTATTCGTTTGAGGCTGAAATAATTGTGAAAATTCTCGGTAGCTAGGTAATACTAATGACATATCACATAACAACAACTACATACATAATAACAAGGTATGGAAATATCCATAGCACTGCGTACTACACCAGTGTTCCTGCACTACACAAAATAAATTAACTTAGTTTACTGAAACTTGGTTCTACTAGAGGTAAGGGCTACACTATCACTATCACGGAATGAGATGAATGGAGCGCTCAGAAACAAACATATTTCTTACGATTTCCATCTACCTAATACAGGTATGGGAAGTGGAGATAACGAAACGTCTGTAAAATTTTCTATTACATTATTTTAAATCAATCGCCGTGATGTTATCCCTCCGTTTACTTACTCCTCCGTGCTCGCAATGGACCAGTTATCACTTACATAACTAAGTTTAACACAAACACGGCCTATATGCGCTTGCGCAGGAAGCCGTTAACATCGCGGTCACGCCGTGTTTAAACTGTAATTAAATCAGGTTCAAATCTGATTCAAGTCATCCCGTTCGACCAAGCTCGTTTATCTCGTTGTAATCTATTTTGTCTTGGTATTAAGAAAATTTGGGTGTCGTAATAGATTGTAAATGTAATTAGCGTAGCAACAAAATTCATCTACGAAAGTTTAGTTTTAGATTTTGTGTTGGCGATAACGTTGGTATGAGCTAGAAAGCTAAAATATAACCATAGTGTAGATGTAGAAGATAATGTTGTATCGAAATTGGAAGAATAGGCACATTATAAAAATAAACATTTAGTCGAAAAGAAAACCCGTGTCTCCACAGGACCAGCTGTCGCGTGGCCCCAATAAAATTAGTCGAATTTTTCCCTGTTTGTAACGGTCCACGGAATAAATGAGCGGGATGTCTTCCCGAGTCGCGGAGGACTACAGGCATGCCTCCCACTCGTCACTTAGCCCATTAATCTCCTCCCAAACGGTCCGTCCGTCTGTCACTGCCAGTAATCTAATACGACACGCCAGCTTTTTGTCCCCATATTACTTGCACTCAGTAGAAATACGTCTTAAAATGGTCGTTAATCCGTCAGTGGATACCGGTCCCTTTTAAGGGAGAATCAAACATTCTCCGGGTATAAGGGAGACCTTCATTGCGAACATTACAGAGGCATCCCATATGGACTTACATGACATCACGATTGTAATCGTGATCCGACTAACTCTATACACGCCAATAATAAAAGTAATAGTAGACATGTACCTACCTGCAAAGCCCAGCCCACATTCTATATATTATAGGTACTATAATGGAATCGTCATCATGTTAGATATAATTATGGTTATGGGCATCTACCGTGCAGCATATCAGTAAAGAAGTACTCATTCTTATGTTGTAGAATAATCGCTCAGCCGTAGAGATTAAAATTGTCCATTTAAACAAAGTCCATTATAAAATGCCAGTACCTACTGCTTTTGTTTTGTATGAAAAGATCTCACAAAAATCTGTGCGAGTGCTCAAAAAATGGCTGTGTAAAAAGAGACATTGTCTGGTAAATCAGTCAGATTCAGATAACACAGACAATGCCGGTATAATAAGTCGCACGTTTCCGGCGCGCATGGGACAGGATTGAAGTTTACAAGTCCTCAGGATACACGTATCTTACTCCTTAGTATGCATGAGCTAGAATGGGCCACATCTTCCTACTTATTACAATTTATAAATCATAGGACCCATTGTTGTTATTTGTATCTCCGCAAATTGTGCGCTTACTCAAATCATGATCATTTAAATTCATGGTAATGTTTAAAAACTTACCGCAGTTTTCTCATGTGCACTACGCGTGGGCCGGGACCTGCTCGGCGCGGGCGCTGCGGCACTCGTCGCCAGCACGGTCAGGAACAACCCCACGACAGCTATGGCGCGCACGTGAACGCGGACGCCCATTGTCCTCCCGATCGCTCCCATCCACTCCTGTTTATCTCGACTACATTTAAATTTCAAATTAGCGGCCTGCCTTGAACCGCTGCATTCGTCAACCTGAACCCTCTTTCTGGTAATCGATTCTTTTCCGTATACGTCTTCTTTGTTATGCAATACGCATCGTTCGGAGGCTTTGTGGCAGGGACGATCTGTGGCAGAGCATCGTCTTTCAGACTCATGTTGGCATTCATTTTTTTCTTTATTAAGTATCCTACATCTATCTAAGTCAGTCAATTTATGTACTTGTTCTAAATTATCATTGGAATGATTGTCGTGTGCCACTCTGTCCATCTTTGTTACTACACATGACGTTTGCGAGTTAGTGTTCATTTTGCATGGTGCAGTAACATTAGCGAGGTCATCCATGTTGAATGAGGTCGGTTTTGCGGCGAAATAAAGTTTTGAACTTCTGTGAGAGTGATGAGTCGGGGAATCTGACATTGTGGTACTGCAGCGGGTATTCACATGGGTCAGCTAACCATATTATTATAAGAGGGTCAGCAGTGTCGGTAGTTCTCTCATCAACGCTGTAGTAGCAGGGAGTAATTTTTCGACATAGCTTGCTGTTACCGTGGGAAGCTATTATATCTCGCTATGAGGCGATGCGCTCTTTGTTTCGTACTTATAATATTCTTGTGGGCACAAGATATCGAAGCGATTTCTGAAACAAGAGAAACATATTGTTGGTTTTAATGATATTCAGAGATAACTTACAACACAAAGAAATTCTTTGTGCGTTGTGTTCTATGTAAGTTTGTTATATTTTTATTACATTAGTAATGTTGTTGACATTGTAAATTAATTAGATTCCATAGTATCGTACTCAGGTTTTAAATAAACGCAGATATTAGGACCACATGCGATCATGAACTCGTAACTTGAACATGAATAGGTAACTTGTTTGTGTACACTTTGTATGAATCTTTGTAGGAAGGGTCGTTGAAAATGCTTACAAACTGCGGGGTAATTGCGTAACACACTAATAGTAGGAATGGCTTTCATTTTGACAGTTCAACAACATTCATTGCGTTATTTATGTTGTTGAGCAGACAATTTTTTCGAACGTATGAAGCAATGGATTAGCAATATCCTTCAAAATCTTAGGGTAATGGTTTGAGTTATTACACTTATTACAAACGCACCCTAATTGTGTAATACACTATTAATCAGTATCTGAATCATTTTGAAGCATATTGCTAATCCATTGCTTCATATGTGCGAAAAATTTGTCTGCTCAACAACATAAATAACGCAATGAATGTTGTTGAACTGTCACAATGAAAGCCTCCTACTGTTAGTGTGTTCCGCAATTACCCCGCAGTAAGAGAATAGCTTTAGTATTTACTTAAAAATAGCAATTTAATTACGGTATTTATGATCAATAGTTACCACGCGAATTGGATGGAAACCTACAATGTAGGTAATACGCTAGAGCGCAAGAAAAGAAATAAATTACTCGAAATGGTAATTAAATAATTTTCCCTAAAGTGAGTGAGTGCTGTTTGCATTGAAGTGTGTTTATTGCGTGTTTACCAATGAATAACTTGGGGAAAACTGTTCATACCTGACTATCAACTACATAAGTGCGAAAGACTTCAGTATATACCTACACAACGGAGCTGATTCCCTTGTTTAAAAACTATACTTACTAAAATTAGAAAATTGATATCGTCACTACTACCTATAGTAATAATTATAGGTACTAGCTTACCAGTAATGAAATCGTTTCCTAAAATTAAAACAGTGGTTAATTTTGTATGGGAGTAGGAAGGAATTCTAAATGATTTCAAATTTAGTTTTTGTAATCAAACTTTGTCCATACTGTTCGGCAAATTCTACAGAAGACCTAGGGGTACAAGCAGCCGCAGTGTATCGCATTTGTGGACTACGAAAAAGCCGTCGACTCAGTCGAAATATGGGCAGTTCTGAGGGCCTAGACAAAGTAACATTCGATTAGCGATGACGCTAGTAGAAAAGTTAAAATGTATGGGGTTGACATAAGCTATCGAAATGTCACGTGATCATAGGTCAACGAATAAAAATTAGCTAGACAATGTTAACAACATTCGATTATGAAATGAATCGACAGCGTCGAAAGATTAGGTACTTCCACAGAGATGCATAGCCAAGGGACACTTTTTGATGAGCGTTATCGCTAGTTTTTGGAATCATTAGCGAAAGCGATAGCGATTGTAGAAATAGAATCGCTCCGAAGCGAATGCCATTTGTCTAGGCCCTCAGGCCTCTGCAATGATGTCAAATTGACTGGCGCTACATCGAAGTGTTGAGATGTTTGTATGATGCTGCCACGATGACTGTTACGATCCAGGATCAGAAAACCAGCTCTATCCAACTTCTTGACGGGGTGAGGCAGGGGATGTGATATCCCCGAAACTGACGTGAACGGCGAGTATGTCTCACACCTTCACTTTGGCTATGACATCGTCTTTATGGCAGAGATGCCGGAAATATTTACATCTTTTTAATAAATTAAGTGATGACATCATTTTAATATAAGAAAAAAAAAACATCAATACTTTTTCAGATTATCTAAAGTACATACATTTTTTATGGAGTGTTAAATGTTACAACAAAATTCTGTATAATATAATTATTATAATTAAATTATAGAAAACTTACAACTCATATTAACACTAAACTTTGTAAATAAGTATACTTATTACAAATTAGAGGATTATGCCCCAGATTAAAATGCTTGGAAATATGCTGGGCCTGCTCCATAGGACAATCTAAAGTCTATAAAAAATCAAACTGGTTGCTAATTTAATTGTACAATAAAAAAAAAAATCATTAACTTTACATTCTGTAATTACTTTAACTCGCACACTAAATTATTACTTGTTAAATTTTAGGTAAATCATCTACTTACTTTTAAAATATTTGTATGTGAGCACCATGTATATATCACATAATTAATTTACCTGTCATTGCTTCATATTTAATTCTTTTTACCTATTGTGGTATAGTAATTTTATTCTAGGTGCATCGTCTTCACATATTTATAACTATATAATGTATACAAAATATTGTAAAACATTTTAAAAGAGAAACGGTGGAGTTTCTTGCCCATTTTTCTCTATACGAAACTACCTTTTGGAAGGGGAGCTAGAACCAATTCTATATTTTTTTTTGTAAATTTTGATATTCAATAGGGCTTTTTATGTGCTTAGTTGAAATAAATGATTTGTCTTTGACCTAAATGGAGCCTATCGGCGGGTTAGCCTCCTCGGCATGAATTTGGACAAGACGAAAGTCACAACTCCCACGTCTTACTGAGTCCAATCCACATCGGGCCGCTTCTCGGAGTTTTGAAGGAGTATTTCTACCTAGGGCAAGTCATCCAGCTCGGTAGAAACAACTTTGAGAAAGAAGCCGACAGCAGGATCCAGTTGGGTTGGGCAGCGTTGGAAAAACTTGGTCAAGTTTTCTCGTCGCCTATCCAGCAATGTTTGAAGACTAAGGTCTTCAACCAGTGACGCCTGCCCGTTATGACATACGGTGCCGAAACGTAAAAACTGACAGTCGGTCTGGACAGCTAATTAAAGTTCGCTCAGCGCGCTTTGGAGCGGGCTCTGATTGGAGTTTCTTTGAAGGATAAACGCAGAAATGAAATTATCTGGAAAAGAACCGGAGTTACCGACATAGCTTGCAGAGTAAGCAAACTGAAGTAGCAGTGGGCTGGCCATGTTTGTCGAAAGACCCAGGCCGGTGTGGTAGACGAGTCCTGGAGTGGAGACCGCGTATCGGCAAGCGTAATGTGGGACGCCACTTAGCTAGATGGACCGACAACCTACGAAGGTGGCCGGAACAGACTGGATGCGGAAAGCGGAGAATAGGGTGTTGTGGCGCGGCGCGGCCTGGGAGAGGCCCAGTTCCAGCAGTGGACTGCGATCGGCTGAATTCATTAGATTCATCTTTGCTAGTTATACCTAATCATTGAAATTGGTATTGCAAGTACCATTTCGCTTGGACTAATAACTGCTGCCAAATATTATTCTACCTACCTATTAAAAATATTAAGATTAATCCACTTCCGATCCTATTACAATGTTGATATACGTTCCCAACAACTAGGGGTTACGTGATACAGTTTTTGTTTTTACTTTCAAGTACTTATACAGAGTTAACAAAATTCTTCTGGCCAAAATCTATTAGGTCTAGTTTTACGTATCAAATTCAAGGTAGAATAAATAAATAGAAAAAGTAGATTTATTATGCAGCTTATTAGAGTCCTACCGAAATTAGATTTCGGTGTTCAGCTATTTTTGCCGAAATGTCCATTTTAGTTTTTGGGCAGAAAAAATAAAATATTTTCTCGCTTATAATATCAAGTTATTATACTCGTATGATATATTTACGTCTTTTAGAACATTACAAAATTTATTGTCATTTAAGTTTGTTAAATACATATAATGATTAAAAGATTAACACTGCGTTTATTTTACTTTTACCAAAGAAAAACCTAGCGAAAACCGTTTTTTTTTACCGAAAATTAAAATCACGCCGAGTACGTGTTCGTTTTCGGCCGAAAAATAATCTATTTTCGTTCGGACTCTATCAATAATGTAATTCAAAAACGAAATATGCATAATACCCGATAAGAGCATATTTTTTAAATTTTGTCCGGCTTGAGCAAACCTAAAGACTCGTTGACACTGGCGCGACGCGACAGCACGACACAAAGGCACCGCTCGTCGCGCGACACACGGTGCCTTCGTGTCGTGTTGTCGCGTCGCGACAGTGTGCACGAGCCTTAACTACCTACATTATGGTCTAAAAGCTTATTCAATTCCAATTGTTGTCAATGAATTGTACAGCCGATTTAGGTAAGTATGATTGGGTCATTACCCGAAATTAAGTCAACATTCAGTTCAATAAATGTTCCAAGATTTTGTCTTGGTTGCAAATTATACGCTCTGTGTTGGTTGCATTATAGTTCCCTTGTAGTTAAATTAATCACAACACTATAACGACGTGGGCGCCATTTTGTTAAATGCACCTTATCTGTCATGAATGACCTGTCATATCACATGTCATCGTTACTAAAAGTTAAGCCTGCGTTCATGCATTAAGGCTCGTTCACGCATTAAGGCTCGTGCACACTGGCACGACGCGACAGCCCGACACAAAGGCGCCGCTCGTCGCGCGGCACGCGGTGCCTTTTGTGTACGCTGTCGCGTCGCGCTAGTGTGCATGAGTCTTTATGGATTTGCAATCGAATTAGGTACGGCACATCAGTAGTTGGTGTACGAAATGTCTTAGTTAAAAATAACCATAATCGTCTAAAATCTTTAATTGAATGCTAGTTGTAGTCGTAGTACTAGTTGTATTCAATTTACGATGAACAAAGTAGGTAAAGTATCAATGAATCTATTTATAAATCTTTCTTCTGGTCAAAATATTAGACATACTCGACACCTTCAAGGCTATTCGGGTCATTAACCCGTTTTTTTTGCTCTATATTTTTGCTCCATTTGATTATTGTGTTACTAACGTGACTTACTGGTTTGGATTTAGGAACCAAGGATTTACCATCCAAAATTATAAAATACCAAACAAAAAAAAACAAAAAATGCATCAATGATGAATTTAAATGAACAATGGTTTAGAGACAAACCTTACATGTAAAATGCTAAATGTTAATAACGGTAGAAACACTTAGGTAGCAGTTTACCGTACATATGACAACATTTGAAAAGCTCTCGACTTAAGTTTTGAATGATACGTGTAATAGTACCTACGAAGCTTAGTTAGTCGTTGGCACAAGTAACGTGCAAGGGATCCTAAGTGGAGACTATTTATAAACGAACTCAAGTCTAATTGGAGCCGCCACATGACCGAGAGTGATCTACAAATAAATCATAACACAACACAGTATCTAATTCAGTACTACTAGATGACAGTACACAAATAGAAAAAAGTTTTTGCAAGCACATTGCTTTGTTGTTGTCAAAAATGACACTGTTGACAGCCAAGATTTTGTCAACAACAAAATAAAAACAAATAAAAAAGAATAAGCACACAACTGCAGTGATAAAAGCTCACACAACACTTACATTTTCTTAATCCGCTCTACATTTACATACAGCAAAGAAAATCATGAAAACAAAACAACGCTTGCTTAACACTCGGCCTTCCTTTCCCTTTCTACTTAACCGAGAGGGACAGCAAATAAGCTAACACAGCTGACACAAGCACTAGTAACTTTGTATAATTCACACTCAGACTTTATATCCAATGAACTTGTACTCAAAAAAATGATGAAGCTAGCTAATTCTCTATAGAGTTGTCAAAAATCGATAAATGGAACATGAAAATAGACACTATTATTAATTTATACGTACAAACTGTGTAGTACTTAATTGAACTAACGCACTGTTTCCATTGAAATTCAAATTTAATACGAGTTTATCGTAAATGAAAAAAAAAACAGTGTCCATGAGCGCAAAGCTCGTCTCGCGTCTACCGCCGCGACCACGCGCGAACTGACTACAAAACATTTAGATTCGTCGGGGATCGGAACGGCCGCGCCGCGCGGCGACTCCGTCACACATTAGGGTTGTCAGTCTCTTCTTTCTAAAATATGTCTAACAAACGTCCGTATAATTCCTATTTTAATTTCAAACTTAAAGTGCGCGATGGTATGAAAAACTAAGAAGCTTGGATCTATTGAGTGGATTGGTCCCCAAGTTTTTTGTGTTGTAAGTACATGTTATGGCCGAAGCCCTTACAAAAATGAAACGTCTCTTTTCTTCAAAGAAACGTTTTTAACCTGATATTATGTACTCGTACTATTTTGTAAGGGTTCCTATGTAAGATCGATTATTACGTACCCTTCATTATTGTCTTTAAGGTACACAAAATTAATAAAAAGTTATTAAACAGACCTGTTACATCAAAAAAGTAAATAAGTAATCAAACATTAAAAAAAATATTTTAGGTAATTTTGACTTTTATTGTCGATATTGTGGTCTAGTTTGCTTTTATAGTCGGAGTCTTTTCCTTTGTGCAAATTGTCGTGGGTCACACCGTATAACATAGTAGGTTGGCAACCCTTGTTAGGCTGGGCACACACTCGGCATTTGTTGCGTTGTCCCTTTCCTTTCGCATGCAAAAGATGAGATCCAACGACATGAACGCAGCCCTTTACACATGACATTGACAATAAATAAATAAAAAATTACTTGATCATCTGTGACATCTGTCACATCTGTCTCTTAAGAATTTTGATAGTGATGTATTACATTATTCGGCTACACAGGCAACACAATATTTTAGGGTGCCTAAAACTAAAGTTTAAAAATTAACTAACCGTATTTCAGTCAATAACTTTTATCTAGCTATCCCTTAAAAATGCTGAATAATATGCTTAATTAACCAATGACCAAGGACAAGTATTGGCATAATATTTTTGTTGCGGAAAACGGAACCCCCAGTTCAATTCAAACTTGACCGGTTTTTTATTGTTTTGTGCCTTACGCAGCTTCTGTAGGGTCTTTGTGCGCGAGCTTAGGGGAACTTATTAGTCTGCAGCTCAATGCGTTCAATTAACACAGTTTACCGTTAAGATAAAAACAAAAGACTCACTTGTGGACTGTGATGTTCAAAAGTACCAAGCAGTATTTACTTTTAATTAAATAAACAAAGGACCACGTTTGGTAGCGAAAAGGTGAGACAAAAATTGCGGGTCAAATCTGGCTTGTTTTACCGAAACTGAGCTCGCTATAAAGTTCCCTGCATCGTCTAGACACACGCAGTACCTAACTGTAACTAGGTAAGTTCCAGACGCGACTAGTTTTGGAACATAACATCTGGTCTAGACATGAGACGGTTGCTTATTGACTACTAACACAATGTAAACAATTGCCTTTTTTGCGTGTCCAAAATAGATCGTAACCTATTTTTCTGACGAATGAAATTACTCATTGAATCATTAAAGTTAAAAGTAGGTCCAACATTTTATGGGTCATTCCAGGCAAAATTCTCATCTTAATGGAGGTATAAAGTTTAAAAATGAGACGGTAAAGTAACCTTATTCACGTTCAAATTCTTCGGATGAATTGTATCGACACATTAAGTAGGTAAACGAAGCTAAAAGCATTTATTTTTAAGTAAGAGACAAATTCTTCCGATTTAGTAGTTTTTGGTCCTAGAGACAGAGGTGAAGAGTCAGCGGTGGCCTTAACCATTGCGAGGCTGTGGGCGGCAGATCTTTGCGAGGCCCTTGTCCTTTGAATAAAGTACGTGAAGAAAGAAATGCATTGGGCCGCAGCTCAATGCACCGGTGGATCGGTCGGCAGGCGTATTTCTGCGGCCGCTGTTATGCGATGCGATGCCCGCCTATAGTGTGCTATAGTTCATTCAAAATGTACGAAAGTGATGCATGAGGATTTTTGCAATGCGTTGCTTTGCGCCGCGGCCCCCATAAGTGTGCGCGAGCCTCATTGTTCTAGACTGCATACAGTTCAAATTCTAATTCGTTTGATTCTGTCTGACAAAATTACTGCGCCAAAGCACATTTGGAGCCGCAAGCTCCAAATGTGCTTTGGCGCAATTTTTCAATGTAGCCCGCCGCGGCTGTAATATGCGCTAGCTTAATGAGCGAAGCGTGGGGTTAACTGTAATGAATTTTTCAGTTATGTTTTACAGTCAAATTACAATAAAAATATAACTACTCACTAATGAAGTTACTTAATTTAGAAATCTCTAATCGTTAATTTTGATAAATGTCAACTTTTTTCTACTCGGGCTGTTGCGCAAGGCTCTGCTAGGTGAGTATATGTTCCTCGGTCCTGCATGAGCGAGGCCCTGGGCGGTTGCCCTGCTCGCCACCCCCTAAAGAGTAAAAAGCCACAATTTCTTCGTCTTCGAAAGAAAATGCAATGACTTATTATCCCTTAGAAATAATTAGAAATAACTTGTGCGCAATTTACTAAACTACATTATATATTTCCCACAATTATTATCTCATTTCCTTTCGTAATGTACTTACTAATCATGTGATACTTGAGCCATGACGGTGCGACAACAATCATCGATGATAATGTGATACAGACATTATGAAGATTTATGCTGGCTAATATTATTAGTAACAACCGGAATTGATACTGGACAGTGAGTAACAAAATGGAAACAAAACATTCAGTGCGAATGAATCACCAGCTAAATAAAAAAAGGTTTTTCTACGACTACAGATCGCCTTCCTCCATGTTTCAACGACCCGCGACCTAACCATTGGAGTGTTCGTCTGTATTCTGTATGTACCAAGTGGTATTTTCGAAGACCTAAATAAATATTTTTAAGACCTACACAATATTGAGCGTGACTGAAAATTCCAAAAAATTACAGGTATACCTACCATTAAATTGAATGGAAAAAAACTTTTTCTTCTTTCTAAATGAAACGGGTTGACCTATTTATTATTTTTCAGCAATACAAGCCAGCTTTCGGATGGTGTTATTGAAGAACTGATAAAAGAAGTTTTTTTTTTTTTAAGACCGGAGTGTAAAAGCGTGGCTGAAGGGAGAGATTTCGAAAAGTTTTTGCAGTCTTGTTTTAGATAATAGTTCGTATTCATCATTTTTAATTTGTAAATTGTTTGAATGCATAAGCCGTGCGAAGCCAGAACAAAAAACAAACTCAGCGATCGCTTGTTGACCCCCCGCGTGATCTCCTACCACGTGCAATGAGGCATGAAATTAAAATAATTGCACATTCTCAAACATAAATTCTGGAGTTGGAATTCCATAAGGCAACTATTCAAAGTAAATAATAATTAATTATGGAGGTATAAAGTTCAGTAAAGACAATTCGAATAACGTTCAATCATAAATCATAACATAGCGTCTGGATGTCCCCTCGCAAACAGGAAAAACCGACAGTTAAAGGAAACGGGCAAGTTCACGGTAATGTTCTATAATGCGGTAGCTTAGCATACCCACTGTGTTTGGACAGACCGGTAGACGGCCACGACAATTGACAATGTTTCATCACATATAAGGAGTAAGGACTCATTCTAAAATTGAATGTTAATAAAGGACCTTACGCCTGCACATTGTATGGTATATATATGAGTATTTCTCACGTTTCAATAGAATTGCGATGTCACATTGTCGGAAAACGATTTTCTTAGCTGTTTTATGAATCGAACAGTTGATTAAAATACTTGATATATAATAAATAATTAAATGCATCTATATGAGTGGGTATAACTGACCACTTCTTTGCCGGATCGAATCTGGCTTTAGATGATCCACCAGAGAAGTGGTCAGCATTGCCTATAAAATTCTTAAGGCGGTACCCCGACCAAAACCTTGTCATAGTGCGTTGTTCAGAGGCTATTAACTCATTCACTATGGGTAATAAACTACATCTAAAAGCACATTATTAATGTTCGATATGCTATCATCACATTGCACGTTCTTATTTGTTTTTATTTGTTATAAATACATCTAAAATCTCCTTGTAAAAAAGTGACTAAAATTATTGATTGCATGCATCTTTTGCTAAAGGTGACGTTCTATTCATTTGAGGATTACACTAATGGATAGATATTTTAAAAATCTAAATAATTCACGTTTTATTTTATTTTAAAACTTTACTTGTCTTGTTTTATTCAAATAATTTCATTATTTTTGTGAATTTTATGATAAATGAGCATGCGAGGGGGAGCGAGACAGAGCGAGACTCCCCGACGGGACAGAGAAGGACCGAACGCTCAAGGTCGTTTGGTCAGGGAAGCGCCTTAAACAAGCAAAAGGCCTCATATTAGGGAAACAGAAACGACCACCACAGCAACATATGGGGGCAATTGGAGAGCTCTTCATGTACGCAATGAACTGCTATAGGCCAATGATGATAATAATTACAGAAAATTATTTTCTAAGTTGCAGCCTAGTGTGACGCTGTGTCAAAGAAAATTATCGACAAAAAACGTACCTACTAGATTATAATTATCCGCAACACGTACTTTGCGTATTCGGTCTAAAAAAGAGTTTTGTTCATGCGCACTGCAATGATAAACAAGGCTGCATTGTTTCCTTACTTGCTTTTAATAAAGGTGCAGTTCCTTCCTCAAATTGATGACTACGGTCTTAATTAGGAAGGTGGATAGTTTAAAAGTACAATGCTTCTTTGATACATTGAAATTCTTGCAATTACCATAACAGGGTCATGGCTCATGAGCCTAGATGGTTCTGGAGAAGAGTAGACTTCGTAACCCCATATAGCTGTTTCAATGCTAAGTCATTGAAAGAGTATGCAGAGGACAGCACCATCCTCTAAATGAGTCATTACATAAACTACTGCGGTCGCTTACCATCTTCCAGTCCTGATATACCTATGTGTATTATGACCATATCAGAAAAACTTTTGTTTGCAACCCAAGATGTTTAGCAGTAGACTGGAACCCACCAAAATTCCTACATTCAAGTAAAACTTTTGTAAAACTCCTTTAAACTTTCTGTAATTGATTTCAGACGTTACTTTCAACCTATCACACACACACATAGGTACATTTAAAAATAGCGTGTGTATCCGACGCAGTTTTCAAATATGGAATATAGTACGTGCCTAGGAGTGATGGCTGAGGCGCCGGCGCAACGTGACTTTGACCCACGAGCACGGCTGAGGATTGTTATTATACTAATCACGACGACGGCACACATGTTTTTTTAACATTTATCAAATGCATGTTTGTATAGTCTGTTGTAGGTGCAGAAGAAAACAGGATATCAGTTAAATGTTATGATTGTACATAGGTAGCTTCAGGCACAGAAATTCCTTTATGGAAAGAAATATAGGTACAATCTAAACACACCAGTTTCCATTACGTTGAATATCAACAACGATGATTTTTGACATCAAAGCTGCGTTTGTTTTTCAACTGTACATACACCCATCTTTAGCTGATGGATGGTCAGGCAACTCATAGCATGCTGATGCTGTTATCAATACAGGTACAGGTAAAAAAGCTGTCTGAATTTCTTTACTGGATATTTTATTTTTGTTACTCCGTTTTATACTGTTTTTAGTGAATGTTACAAATCAAAACTTTTGTTTAGGTATTATAATGATCACAGTGTTAGAGCTTTTTTTTTTTCATATAGCTATAACCTCGCATTAGCAACCTTTATCACTCTTATGCAAGCTGTGATACTTGTTTTCGACAAGACTTGTTAACCTTTGTGACAAGTTTTGGATACAACTACTTTTTACTTAAAGGTGTAAACAATAAACGAAAACAGAAACCACAATATGTAGAATACGTGTTTGATACCTTGGTGTAAACGTGAGGTAGTTATACAGGGTGGCATACATCGACGCGCAAACTGTAACCATGAATTCAGAAAATGATTCTACACACCCTAGCGTAGAAAATTTTCGACGGTTATCAAAAAAAAAAAACTGCTGTTTCATAGAAAAGTCAAACCTACGCGGTCAAATGCTGTTGCTGGTTTTTATTTAAAACTACTGAAAAATTTCATCGCAAGGGGTTCAAATCACGTACTGAATCCATGGTAACAGGCTGTACTTCGATGCCAGGCTGTATAGGATACAACTGAAAATTTCGATACAGAACAGTCATATTAGGATCAGACAACCTGAAAATAGGCAGAAAACAAGTCCGAAACTTGCTGAAGTGTCATAGCATAAATTAGAAGAGGCTCTTACTAGTCACAGGCCTTTAAAATGCATCAGACATCACATTCCATTGTTAAATAATTGCAGAAAAATTAACAAAACTTGCAACAACTGTTATAATTTTTTCCTCGCACTGGGCGGTGATGACTAATGCGTCTCACGGGTTGTTCACCAATTTCTAAGTACTTGACCCACATGCAAGCCGACAGTCACCATGTAAGTTGACTAATAGGGTTTATGAAAGCTAATATTAAGTAGGGTATAAACTTAATGGAACAATTTAGAAGGAGCTGATAGCCATACGTAGTAGCAACGTTGTTCGTTTACCAGGTAAGTCTTTTGCTATAATTTTTGAATTATTTCCCTTTTCCCAGCAAAGTAGCCCCATACTGTTCGCAGTATGGGCTAGATTTCTGGGAAAAGAGTTACTTGAAGTGGGCCAGGCGGTGAAAACTCATGACGGTCCTGATTTAGGTAGGTATTTGTGCTGAAAATAATTTTTTTATTACATCTTTATAGGTAACGTTAACCAATGCTTTGGAAGAATGCAAAACGTCTACAGCCTACACAGACTTTATTAATAAGTCCTTTTTAATCCAGGATCTGATTTATGGATAAACATTATTATGTTTTATCCGAAATCAAAGTTTTGATTTAATACGAGACGTCCGAAAGATAAAAACATGGGGATTCCGGATTTCCGATCATTCATATCACTACATGAGTCAGTGAATGGAAATGAAGGTTCGAATGCATATTAATCATCGTTTTCGGACTAGATTCGTGTTTCCGGTGAAGTAGATGATACCTCTTTTCTTCTCTATAGGTCACTGGAAGGGTAACAAAGGCATTATCTCACTAAGGGGTACAAGCATACTAAACCACCGTTTCATTACTTAAGAGCCGTACATTGCAGGAATTCTATAAATATCTCAGAAAGAAAAAAATACTTTTACTGATATAATCAGCATCAGCAGCTCACATGTTCTTTATTCCTTGGGTGCATCTCCAGCCAAATATAACTTTTCTCAAGATTTCGAGACTTTATAGTCAAGTCTCGAGGGTACATCAGCGTTGCGTTCTCAACAAATTTAAAGCTTTTTTATTTCTTCTTAACTTTTGATTAATATATGCCTTCGGTGCGTTGGATTCTCTTTAGGGGATCGCTTGATAAACCCAACTCCTAAATAGAAAGGGTCTGATGACAATCTTGAATCACATCGGTTGCTTGCATTGTTAAACAAACATTATTGATATGTTATTTACTTTATTCTTTATACAATAGGTGCCTGCAAATTACCGTTTAATATAAATATTTTATGTTTAAACGATATTTATTTCGGAGCAAACCTGTAATGAAGAGCCTGCGATGGTGAAGATTGTAAAGTCCTACCAAGTAAAGACATTGATGTTAGAGATCGGATTTTACAAGGATTGATTTGTCACACAAGATAGTTTGAGCAAGATTTCATTCTTACCACTATTGTTCGTGTGCCTAATAAATCAGTACATAATACCTAATCGATAAATAAAACCAACCAATTGATATTCAAAACATTTACCTATGGTGTTTAGATTTTAGTTGTTCTATTTGAGATAAATAAATAATTTTCATTTGGTTTGGAATTACACTTATTAGCTGTTGGTACGTCATAAATACGAACCCTGTTTGCTACAATCGTGTTCCTACAACGGTGCTACGATCACTCAATGCACGTTGCTACGACAGTATGTCGCTACGAACGTGTTGCTACAACCGCTACGACCACTTTTTGCTATGACCATACCTTTGCTACGAACATGCTACAAGAGCTACGAGCACTTGTTGCTACGGTCGAATATTGCAACAAACGCGTTGCTACAACCGCGTATTGTTACAACCGCATGTTGCTACAATACTTTGATGCTACTTTTACTTTGGTCCGTTTGCTGAGTCAATTATCAAACTGCGTTGAATTCAACAATTTGTCATGCTCGATGATACATGTTTTAGTTTTGTGAAAATCCACTTTCAATGGCTCATCTTTTGTGTATTAATATGATAAGGCTTTTGTATGTATTGCTATCATTGACTAATACTCCGTAGCGTAATTAATCATAAATAGTAATCACCTCCGTAACTTGAGACTACCGCTATTCCGTTGTAAGTGTCATTGCAGGAATGCATACCGTTGTTCGCTAGGTGTGGTAGGTCAGGTTTGCTCAACTATAGGTAATTACTTACTCTAGCCAACGTAACACTCGCTAGTTTCACTATGCACATTACAATTTCAAAACCATCACTTGAGTTTATTGCTACAACTTTGTAAACAAGCGGTTAGACATCAATATAATGTACTTTCTGAAACTCTCAGATTACAAATCAAACATTTATTTTGCTACGTGTAGGTAATTATTTGGTTAATTCGTTAGAAATGTGAAGCTTAGTTCTCGCCAAAATTCGAAGTAAGTATTTTGTCGAAATTGTCTTGAACTCATTGAATACAAAGAAACAGTCTCGGATTCTCCTTAGTCTATGTTAAAACATGTGACCAGGGCACGTACGCACTTTCAAGGGTGAATACGACCCTCATGTCCTTTGTCTAGGCCGCTCAGATCAATGCTTCCCACGAGGGAGGTATGATTAACAAAGAGAAAATTACAAGTTATGTGGTATTACAACTAAACAATATTTGTTTGTACTGAAAGTTCACGTACTTAATAGTGCAAATAGCGTGCAAACTCACGACCTCTGCCTCTCCAGTACCTACGTGCCTTAACCATTAGGCTATTGCCTCTTATAAAAATTTCATCCATTGAAATATGGATTCAATTCTACGATTGGTTTATACATATTTGAATTCGAAAAAATCTCAATATATCGAAAGCTGAACCTCAAATGGTTATAAGCTAGTTCAATCAAAATCAAAATATTTCATTTCATATAAACCTACATGGGCACTTGTGAAACGTCAGAAGCTAGGTGCACCGTTCCAATTGGTCGTTTCCTATGGAGAAGAGCCGACAAAAAACTCCACGGTTACTCTTTTAAAAATAAGTTGTTTTTACAATGTTTTCAAATTACAGTGTTAATAGGTATGGGACGACAGTGTAGGCATGTCAATAAGTACCAGGTACTTAAAAAAATAGAAAATGGTCTACAAATTAGGCCTCCAACGTTCTCACATTCACAAAATATAAAATAATATGTATATAAGATAAATAAGATAATAAAAATAAGAGCCTATTTCAACCAAATGCAATAATTGCCATTACAACAGTAACAAATCTGAATGAATATCCTGTCTACAAAAGCCATTACTTCGTTGCATAATATGGGACTTACATATTTTGTCTGGTAAAGCCTAAGTTTCAATTCTAAAGGAAAAATCACACGAATCAAACATACCGTTCATAACCAGACGTACCACACATAGATAACCTCTGTTTTTATATGGTTAAAGCATAACATTTAACCTACATATTAATAAAAATAAATAAGTGCGACTTTTTGAGCTGGGTTCTCGTTCCGCGAACTGCGAACAAAAATGAATATTTCTTAATTTGTGATCCTTCCTTGATTAATGATGCTGAAGACGTCAGATGCCGCGGATGCCGCAATGATTCATTTAAACGTCCCTTCGGAATATTTTGACCGCGAAACGTTAAAGTAACGTTTTGTTATTAGGTCAGGAGGATAATCTGTTGTTCTTACTTACTTACCATATATTAAACGATTTGTTTATTTTCTGAAGCCTGTTCGCTGATCAAAGTCATTCATTTCCATGATGTACAATTTTCTACATTATTGTCTGCCTTTACAAAAATATATTATTTCTCTTTATGCGGATATAACAGCTGCAGAAAAATATTTAAAGGCAAGTACTTTACCTACGAGAGTGAATCAGAACATTTTGTTGAACAGAAGCTGCTAGATAAAGATTAAGATGGGAAACCCCAAGCTATTCGGGAAGTAAAAGGTAAACAATGTAGATATTCCTTATGGGTTATGAATGACTTACTTGCACAAGCATGAAGTACCCAGATACCTACCTACAGGTCCTTATAGACCTAACTAGATAATGACGTTAACTAGTCTGTCGGTAGTAAATTTAAGATAATATTTGCATCTGCACTGGTAGTACTAGATAAAATATATAGCTACAATCTATCACAATATTGTACTGAGGTCAGAAATCAATTTCATGTCGACCTTCTCACAGGTGGCGCTTGAATAATAGGTCTTTACCTATGAATTTGCCGTTTTGTATGAAAAAATTTAAACGAATTTTTTTCATGAATTTTTTATTTGTATTAATCGAAGTAATCACCCATGCAATCAATGCATCTTTGCCATCGCAGTGGCAGTTTATTGATGCCCTTCTTAAAGAAATCACCTGGACGGGAGGCAACAAATTCTTCAAAGGCATTTTGTACTGCCTCTCGGGTATTAAATTTTTTTCCCGCCAAGAAGTTATCCAAATTCTGGAAAAAGTAGTAGTCTGTAGGCGCAAGGTCTGGTGAGTAGGGCGGATGACGGAGAGCTTCCAACCCCAGTTCTTGCAACTTGGAGACCGTCTGCTGTGCAGTATGAGGTCGCGCGTTGTCGTGCAGGAGCAGCGGAGACGAGCGATTGACCAATGCTGGTTGGAGATGCGCCAGCTTCTCCATCATTGTGTTCAGTTCTTCACAGTACACATCTGCAGTAATGCTCACCCCGTTTGGTAAGAAGCTGTGATGAATCACACCGGCGCTAGACCACCAAACAGTGACCATCACTTTTCTAGGGGTAAGTTTTCGTTTAGGGCATTGTTTAGGTGCTGAACCAGGATCCAACCAACTTGCTGAGCGCTTACGGTTATCAAACAGAATCCATTTTTCATCGCAGGTAACAATGCGGTTCAAAATTCCTTCATTTGTGTGTCTGTTGAGCAGTGCAAGGCACGTCTCGACGCGTACTTCGCGCTGGCGATCATTGAGTTCGTGGGGCACCCATTTGTCAAGCTTTTTTACCTTGCCAATTTGACGCAAATGGACCAATATTGTTTTGACGCTAACGTCGAAAGCTGCTGCTAATTCAGCCGTAGATTGTGTATCATCAGCTTCCACAATCGCCTTTAATTCGTCATTGTCGACCAAAGTCTTCGGACGACCGCGAGGTTCATTTTTCAGGTCGAAATTTCCAGAACGGAAGCGAGCAAACCAATAACAGGTGGTGCGTTGGTTTGTAGTGTTAGCTCCGTAAACGTCGTTGATGTTGCGTGCCGCTTGTGCCGCGTTGCTGCCACGACGGTACTCATATTCCATAATTACTCGAATTTTTAACGTATCCATGATGACGAAAAAGATTGAAATGCGATGAAAATGTAACACTAATCAATAAAGAAATGACTACTTTTAGAAAAAAAAATCCATGTTTTTAAAATAAAATTAATTTGAAATTAGAATTCTTAGCCAAACAAAAATTATTTTGATTTGAAATGGCCAGTACTGCAGAACGGCAATTTCATAGGTAAAGACCTAATATTTACGTCTCAGCGTTTATTTATAGCGAAACATTCACAAATGTCTATATTTTTGGGTTTTCTTACATAAAATACGCAATGCTGAGAATAGCTGAGACACGAAAATGTTCAATTCTAACAAAGTTATTGGAGGCATTCTCAAGAAAAAGTTTGAGATCAGATTAAATTCCTCAACGATGGATTTTAATACGGTTTGAAAATAACATGTTAGTTCTATAGCTGTTTGCCACCTTATCAAAAAATTCATATCCAAATGTCGCGAGCTGTGTAGCCAACTATTGTGTATAAGAAAGCTTCATAATAAAAAAATAACTTAATATTTAGCAAACAAACATTATCGCTCTGTAATATATGGCAACACAATTTATAACAATTAGCTGTGGCCTGTCAGAACGTCGACCCGACGAGCACGACATCCTGCGACACGATAACGTACCGATCGACAATATAACTTAACTAGAACACTAACGTATAATATCATCCTATACATTTACTGTCATAAAACAACATGTACAAAATAAATCATCACTCTCTCTCACAGAGACGAGGCCTGAGTCGCAGCAGTATGAACGTTATCAGCTGTTTGTGTTTTGTTTTAAAACTGCGCGAAATAAATTCCTTTCTGAAACAAAAGAGTTGAACGTTGACACAGATAATTTAAAAACAAATGCTGCAAATTGAAATTTATAAAAACAGAGGCAACAATCGTTTTAAATTGTCCGAGTTAAAATCTGGCCTGTCATAACTATTGTTATGTATACACAATAAATTCTGATGAACGATGAATTAAAATAATGTACGTGTTTTGAGCAGTGGTGGCCCAGTGGTAACGGCCGCGACTTACGAGTTGCAGGTCGTGGTTTAGGACCCAAGCAGGCACATTACTTTGTGTAAATTATTTCATCACCACGGCTCTCAAAACGGTTCTAGAACCAAAAAATCTAAGACATGTGACATCCGCCAACTGGGCCCGCGTGGTGTATTACGGCCCACCCCCTCTCCCAGAGAGGAGGCCTATGTCCCAGCAGTGGGGACGTTATAGGCTGGTTGTGGGGTTATGGGCATGTGTTTTGAAAGTTTTTAATTTAGTTGTAAAGCTCAGGCCATACTACAAAACATGAAAACAAAAGGTTCACTAAGAATATTCACAAACCCTGTAAGGGGGTTTCAACACAAGATGATCAGATGATGAGTTTTCTTGTTAGAAAACTACCTACACACACACACACACACACACACACACACACCCTCACACACACACACACACAGACTACAGTTTTGAAGAGAATCAACAACTTGTCCAGTACATGTTGTTGATTCTCTTCATAACTGTTAACTGTACTACCGTATTTAATGCCTAAAGTTACACAAACACTTAATAAAACATTTTAAAGAATATACTAGCGTTATTCGCTTAGCTAGCACTCACAGGCAATTGAAACATAACCCGTTGTTTCTACAACAAAGAAAGTACCTAATTAATAAAATATTTACAAAACATAGGTAGACTAAGTGCCTAGTTAAATCTATGAAAAGAATTCGGCCGGCAGAACGTTAATCGGGAAATGTTTTGTATAGAGACGAAAATAGAAAATTCGGTCAAAGACCACGGCTGCTATTTAGCTGGCTAAGTATGTCCGCCCATTTGTTTTCACACCACAAACTGCTCGAATCTGGGAAATTTAAATATCAGCACAACAGAATATAGTGTAAAGGAATTTCTGCAGACTAGGCGTATCTTCGTAAAGGAGGATTTCACAATGCAGATGTTAGAGCTTTCTAGCACATAATGCGCTGTCTGTGAGCACATCGTTTCGTGTTAGGTACCTACAACAATAAGGGAAGAAACTTGATACTTTATAATAATGATCTGTAACTACAACTTCCAACGTCCAATCCTATTCTAAGACATTGAATAAATTGTATTCTTATGAGTTGTCTTCAAGTGAATATCGTGAGAATGCTTTGCGCAGCAGTTATCGACGGCAGATTCGTGAATTAACCCACGTATTTTACCCCCAGGGCTCTTGGGCCAGAAGACCAATGAGACAGTTGGTCTGAATAATACAGGGTGGCATACATGGACGCGCAAACTGTAACCATGAATTCAGCACATGATTCTAGACCCCCTAACGTAGAAATTTTTGGTCGGTTATAAAAAAGAACTGCTGTTTCAAAATGTACGGTAGAACAAAAAAAAAAAACTGACGTAAAATTTCAATGCTGTGGGGGTACTGAATCCATGATAACGGGTTGTGCGTCGATATCCCTGCCACCCTGTATACGAAGAACCTACAATTTGTCAATCAACGTGGGAAACGGGATTCTACCTGTCATTAGATGACATATACATGTATGTCACGCAGACGATATCCAGGAACTATTGGCGTACAATGAATTGTGACGCATTCAATTGTTCAATTAATTAAGTATTAAAATGGTAGGTAGATTCATATAAAAAATGTTTAGTTGTGGTAGGCACCCACCCCACACCACACAAATGCGTATACCAGTAATTGAGATATGTAAATAACAGTGACAGGAAATTATTAAAAACATCATCAATATATTATACTAAGTGGAAAAAATACGCATTATTAAGAATAACTCAAAAACTACTGGTCAGATCTTGATCAAATTTATATGAGATGAGAAGCAACAGATTTTAAATAAAAAAGAATCATCAAAATCCGTTCACCTAGAAAAAAAATGCAGTCGAATTGAGAACCTCCTCTTTTTTTGAAGTCGGTTAAAAATTGGCCTCGAAGTTTCTTTTATAACAGGATGAGTTGGTACAACCGTGGATATGACAATGTTCTTTGCGTCTATTTGAATCTTCTCTTGATCTCTCCTGCCAGAATTAGGTACCTATTAGGTATGTCCACAACCACAGTGCGACGAAATAAATGTTAACAGAAAACTCAAGTCTAAGTAGGTACTATTAGGATCAGTCAGGTCAGATACTTATGAAGTTGAAATAATGTGAGATTTTCCTGTTAGCTCTTCAACGTCTTTAAATACTTAAAAAGAGAGATAGCAATATAGCATGGTGAAAACTGTCAAAAATAATTACTTTCCGTTTATTAGTAAAAAAATATAAATTTATATTTTTTTACTAATAAACGGAAAGTAATTATTTAGTATTTATACACATAACTATGCTAATTAAAATATTCAATGACTTTGATGTCGGAATTCCCCAATGTGATTTTATTATAGCTTATTGAACATACATATAATTGCCTATAATTGACTAAAAACTAAATTACCAAGGAAGGTTAAAAACTATGCGTTAGGGAAATAATTTTTAATAAATTCTCCCACGATGATAACCGTTTCACTTCGACAGGGTCTTTATTTTGGACTAGCTTCTGCCCGTGGCTTCGCCCGCGTGGATGTCGGAATTTATCCTACGAGAACGTGCTACCGGGACAATAAGTATGTCCTTCCCCAGGATGCCATCTATCTCCTTGCCAAATTTTATCGAAATCTGGGCCGGCAGTCTCTACTAGATAGCGACGGTGTCGCAAACTACCGATCGCTAAATATTAAGGCGAATCCTTAGTTGTAGCCCGCAAAATGAAAATTTTCTTTAGTTTTTTGTAAATTGTAGCTCTGTTTCACGTCGTATGTTGATCAAAATGGTATTCTTGACTGTGGTAATTATAAATATTTATCGAATAATAATCATCAATTTCATATCAATCGTCAAATTCAAAGTAAATTTGAATTTTGCGGGCTACAACTGAGGATTCACCATAATATTTAGCGATCGCGTAGTTTGCGACAGCGTCGCTATCTAGTCGAGACTGCCGGCCGGCCCAAGAGGCCTACTCTGTAAGTCCGTCAACGAAAATACGGCTCGTCCGAAAGTATTTCGATACTTCAGAATGAACCCTACTCCCGATTAATAACCTTTTTGGAAAGACAAAAACACATCGGGAGTGAGGACAACTGTCAAATGGTGTTGTCATTCATCCCTAGTTCGGGCTTCGAAGTAATATTATGTCCGTAGGTGATACGGAGTAGCAAACGCCCGTAACTTCGGCCGACACTACGGATTTCGTGCTTAGAGAGTAGACCCCCCCTGTTCAGTTCAGAGTTACTTTTGAATGTATAATATTAGTGTGGATTGGTTTGTAGTTCAAGTTTTAAACTTACTTACGTATATTCGCTGGCCGTAGGTACCGGCTACTACATACTACAGCCTTGTTTACAAGATAGGTACCTACGTATTTTTATAACTAAAGGTTAATAAAACCTACGCGTATTCAGGTACATGACGTGACAAACACAAACCGGGAATGATCAGGAAGGGAAAATAAGTGGTGGTATCTAATGTATATTGCAACTGGGTTTATTTCAATATTTTGGAGTCAATATACTCAAGGAAAACTCAGTTATCCATGCAAGCAAAACGGTACTTGACCACACGTCGGTCTAAACCGCACTTCGGCAAATAATTGCGAAGTGTCATTTATTTTGACGTCAGTTAACGACATGATTCAACCTTGCCATTACACATTGGAACTATCGCTGTACCTACGCGCGTCAATATGTATTCTCACCCGGCTTAGTTAGGCCAAAACAAACCTAGAAAAGCAAGGAATTATTGAGGAAAACGACACTTTTACATAATTATATTATGTATGTAAACTATGTCAGAAATATTTCCTTACAATGGAAACCCAAACCCATTCACAACATAGTTTTTAAGTGAGATAATAAAATTATAACTACGAATTTCATTAATGTAGACTACCTATCACCACACATTTATAAAAAACTATTATTTCTGGATCAGTGGACCACTTTTGAGTGAACAATGACATAATGAAAACAAAAAGAATTTGCGCCCAACGTGGGGCTCGAACCCACGACCCTGAGATTAAGAGTCTCATGCTCTACCGACTGAGCTAGCCGGGCTGTATCAGTAATATCAAAATAGACCACTCCGTTCAATAATCCGTTCCGGTAGATAAAAATATACTGGCAAGGAATAAAAACGGAACCGTTGATATATAAATAAAAGAAAACTAAAATGTTACCGGCAAAGTATCGATGACGAAATCGCAAATTAGTACGAAAAAAACATTTAGCGTCGTGATTCATTGACCACTGCCTTTAGAGGATAAAAAAAGGTAACGCTGATGCATACGCAAAAAAATGGATGCATTGCTACAAATTAGGATACATTAGTTAAAAATGTTTCTATGGAATAACTTTACCTTTTCACGTTTAACAGTAATTATAACTTCAGAGGAAAAACCTCCATTACAGAATAAGGAAGCAATTATTAAAATAAAATAAAGCATATATAATAACTATTATTTACCCACTGCGTTTAAACCCCATAACAAATAGGTGAACTACGTATCTACGAGTAAGTACGAAGACGCACTTTGTTTTGTTGCAAGTGTCAGTCGCGTTTTCCTTTAAGGCGCTTCCCCGACCAAACGACCTTGAGCGTTCGGTCCTTCTCTGTCCCGTCGTTGAGTCTCGCTCTGTCTCGCTCCCTGCGCACGCTCATTTATCATAGAATTCACAAAAAAAAGACAAGCGATCTTTTGAAATAAAATAAAACGTGAATTATTTAGATTTTTAAATTATCTATCAATTAGTGTAATCCTTAAATTATTAGAATGTCAACTTTAGCAAAAGATGCATGCAATCAATCATTTTAGTCACTTTTTTTTACAAGGAGATTTTAAATGAATTTATAACACATAAAACAAATAAGAACGTAAAATGTGATGATAGGTTATCGAACATTAATAATGTGCTTTTATATGTAGTTTATTACTCTTAACGAATGAGTTAATAGCCTCTGGATAACGCACTATAGCAAGGTTTTGCTCGGGGTACCGCCTTAAGGGAATAAATCATTGCTTTTGTACAAAATTTTACAGTCGCAATCGATCATCAGCATTCACAATGTGATATATTTACGAGAAACGAGATGACTATGTTTACAACTAACTGACTCACGCGCCTTTGCGCAAGCGCATGTGTCTGCACTTCACTGTTTAAGAAAAGGTTTTTGTAAAAAATAAAACGAAACAAAAGGTTTGATACATCCTAATATGGCTAATTAGGGATCTTGCCGGTGATAATTTTCCCTAGAAGTACTTGCAACTGTAGGTTATTCAATTAGTAAGAAGGAAAAATAACGTGAAATCATAAATTAGATTGCCTTAATTGACATTCTAATCTTTTTTATCTATCTACTCATCATAATGTGAATTTATGCTCGCAATTAGGTACATTAACTACAGGTAAAAACATTGAGGTAAATTATTACTGGTGTTATTAATAGTGTAGTGGTAATCATTTGTCGTTGGAAAGGTGTTGTTTTGTGATGTTTACCTGCCCCGTTAACATCACAACACAACACCTTTTAAGGACAAATGATTACCATTTCACAGACTTCAATATCAATTAGGTACTTTATCGTTTCATTATGTCACTCAACCTTTATCATTCCTCACAATTAACGGTATAATAACAAAGAAAAACGACCAAAAGAAAGCATTGATATCATTACATACAACGTACAGTACCTACTAAATTAATTATTACAATAAGTACACGAGCATCTTGTCATTACGATGTGCGATGCACATAAAACCGTCGGGTCTCCATCGTAAACGGGGTGAACGATTCGATATGTTCGCATATTGTCATCGTACCGAGAAATGAACGTAATGACAAGCAAATTAACCTTTATTATGAAGATATGGCGCATTGGCAGTACCTCCTTTTTCTTAACAGGTATTTTTGTACTCACACAAAAAACTTCCGTTGATTCCTTTGATTTCATATATTTGCTTTTAAATTTCAGGATCCTTTGTTTTGTTAAAACTACACCATATCGTATTGGGATGGAGGGAAATGTAGGAATTAAATAGGCCGACCGGAAATAAATTCTAGGCCAAAGTCTCTTTTAAAGTCCAGACTTTAGAAGAGACTTTGGCGGCCTAGAATTTGTTTTGCCATTTCTTCTCAGGTAAAAAAAGTAAGCCATAAGTCAACATTTGAGTACTCAGATGGGAAATGTTGACTCTATCTATCTTATTTTTTTTTTAGGATGACCTGGAAATCTGATTGCGATATCCTATTTACAGAATAAACATTTCGTTATCCCTTGAAACTTCCGAAACCTGACACAAAGTTTATAGGTACCTACCTATTTTGTTTTTTGTATTTACTTTGGATGTTGAACTTACCTCGAACAGGAAAAACACTGTTTCATACAGTAAATCACAGTCAAGTGCATATAATTTTTGCTGCAAATTAAATTTCCTGTGCTCTACATTAAATTCCCGTAATTATCATAAGTGTCTACGTACATACAAGGTACTGGGGTTTCCTAAATCATTCCTATATCCTTTTTAACACAATTGCTAAATTCTGCGTAGGTACTTACCTACTACAAACAACACTTATATATATGTAGGCGAGTAAACAATAGGTATGATTTTATTGAAGTACTAGTGACACAGTCTACTTGTAAGAAATAACGGGAATCATAACCGCATTAATTATATTCAGTGGTTTAATTGTGTTGTGTAATAAAAATAAAACTCATTTACATAGACGAGAACCGGAAGTCTAGAGGTGCTTACGGGGAAACGCCAAGTTGCCCGCGAAATTCAAATTTTCTTACGTTTTTTTTCAATTTACAGGTCAGTTTCAGGTTGTATGTTAGTTAAGAACTAGAGGAAACTTCATTTCCACATCTAAATTCCACGAATTCAGTGCACTTACAATACAGCCTGAAACTAAACTGTAGCCGTTAGTTCCAACTTCCGCCTAATTTCTTTGACGTTCACTACTCGTGACTCACTGGAAAAACCGTACACAAAGTGCTAACTCATTTATTAGACAAAACCACAAAATAAATATATATACGCACCTCAATTAGAAGAATAAGCAGGTGTAAGTTGTGGTTAGTAGTAGGTCAATACATAGTAATTTATTCTGTGAGTCAAAACGTAAATTCATTTCGTATTGGAACTATATAAAAGTCGTCTTTGAAGAATTTGTATTTATTGACCGAGTTCCTAAGTGCTACTTATGTTTGTTGATTTTGTATTAGCACTTGGAAGAGGTACACTACATACCGGCTTGGTACCTAATGCAAGTCATAATAGACCATGTGCGCTTTGGAAATGTTAAATTGCCATTTTAGGTACCTATCTACTTAAAATAGAAATTAGAATTACGACTTAAAATAACGTTTTATTAAAATTACAAATACCCATCGTTACAAAAACATTATTTGGACAGTGCAAATAGTTTTATCCCTTTATCATAGACATTGAAGATAAAATTAGGTACCTACGTATGATAGTGTATTGTAAGTAAATATTGTTAACTTAGTACTAATACTGCTGGTGTCAGTTTAAAATAAACAGATTTTGCTATGGATTAATTTGAGGTTTTTATAAACTTTTTCGAATACCGTCAAACGGGGTGAAAAGAGATGCAGGGGTGAATCGGAACGAAACTTTAAAAGGGATTTTAACATTGAAATAATATAGTTTGTTGCCAACAAGGGCTCTTAATCGTTAATTATAATACAGTAAACACATTAGAGTCCTTTTGGGCAACAAACTATATTATTTCAATGTTAAAATCTCTTTTAAAGTTTCTTTCCGTTTCACCCCGTTTGACGGTACCTAGTCAATATTTTTTACCCCAAAAAGTTATAGTTGTGTATGTATATTGTTGAGATAGGTGACTTTTCTACGAGCATTTACTCAAGAATATATTATAAATTCCGCTGTAACATAACAAAAACTCACTGGATTGCTGGTAAAGAAAGAAAAGAAAGAAACTAAAATAGGTTAGGTTGACAGTTGTAAACATAAAAATCACAAACCCACTTGAGCGTACAAGTGGGTTTCAAACTCCTCATAAATAAATTCAAATCAGTATTCAAGATAGATGATCAAGAATGAATCCTGAATTAAAACTGCATATCTGTAACTGGCTGTGGTCCCAGCTGACTAAAAAAAAAACACGTAAACATATGGGGTACTTAATTGCGTAACACACTTAAGTAAAATAACAATGCCATTCATTTTCACAGTTCAACCACATTCATTGCGTTATTTACGTTGTTGAGCAGACGATTTTTCAAAGTTATGAAGCAACGGCTTAGCAATTTACTTAAAAAAACTGCGGATTGTGATTGTGGTTTTTAGATATAGGTAGGCTTACAAACAGTAATTGCATTATTTTGATATTAAAACGTAAGTAAGAGATTCTTGTAAAAGAAGTCATTTTTCACTCCAAATTTATGCTTGAGCATCCTTCTACTAGAACATCTACAGTCCTCAAAGTACAACACAGATTAGAGAAACAAATGAAACACGAAACACCCGCCACGTAAAGGCGCCTGCAAATAATTGCCCAAAGCTAACCAACACCGTGCTATCTGAGGTCCAGTGACCCACATAGACCCCAGATGGTTATCGACGTAATAAGCGATCGCATGTGAGCTTAGGTCATCGGCGTTGCTAAGTAAAAGCTAACTGTCAGCCGTGCCACTTCCTCCGAACGACGCGCGACGCCGGCGCCGGCGCCGGAATACTGAGCGGGGAGCGTCGCGCACACAAGCTTAATGACATTAATTATTTTTTTATTATCGTGTGATTAGTGGAAGGAATTTGCCGATGAAGTTACGTAATGATTTCAGGAACACAGTTTAATTTCAAGGATTCCAAAACCATCACATGGCTGCAAAGGTTCAGACAGAATAATTAATCAATTTCTTCAATCCAATTTCTTTATATAAACCCTGTTTCTGGAAGGTAAGTTACGATTACTTGTATTTTTCTTGGAAGCTAACTATTCCATGTGAACTTAACGCCTTGAAACGTTTGTTAGTGATTGTACTTGCTACCGGCGCGCGGCGCGGCGCCGCCCGCGACGGGCGCCAGCTATTCAATCACCTATGTACAACTACATGATATTACAATTTTGACAATCTTATATTTAATTAGCGTAAAACAAACTAATTACTTAATACAGAAAAAGATAAGACGGAAACAAGTTTAGTAGGGTGAGCAAGTAGTTTAGAATCGCAGGAATTTTTGCATTTAGGTATATTTTGTAGGTACTAAAGTATCTATAGGTATCTATTTGGATCTTACCCCCTTTGTAATCACATTAAAAGGGTGCATTTAACTCAAGTATTTGCTATAATAATGTTAAAGATTACTCATTCTGTTATGAAATAAGACACGGATGAATATTAATTGTAGAAGCGTAAGGCTTCCTGTACATGAGTAGGTACATGACGCCAGAGCCGCAACGGCGCGCGTCGGCGCGGCACCGGACCGCAACTTGGAATAAATATCGCGCACGCGCCGCACCGCCGCGCCGCGCCTCCGAAACCGCGTGTAAACCGCATTGATGTCGAGTTAAATAGTAAAGCAACGATTACAGTTCAGTAAAGCATTGCCAACGAAACTTTCAAGATGTCTGCGTTTCACTTTAATACTGATATACCCTATGATGTTAACTTTAACCAAAAAAAACAAGTTTTACTGTCGTATGAAAGTACCTACTTACTTAATTTATAAACCCAGACAGAATCAAATTCATAGACGTAATTGAGACAATTTTGGGTAGGTAGGTAGATTCCTGTTTTAGCCCGCAGAGAAGATAAAGGTAAAATACACGAGCTTTTTGAAAAAAATAGAAATTATGAAGCAACATACCTAATATTTTTAGAATATCTCAGAATGAGTGTAAAAACTTTTGTAAAGTCTTTACAGTTTCGTCGGCATTGCTTTACTGAACTGTGATCGTTGCTTTACTATTTAAAACTCGACTTTAATGCGGTATACACGCGATTCCGGCGCGGCTACAGTGCGGCGGCGCGGCTCCGGTGCGGCGGTGTTGCGGTCTATGTCATGTGCGATTTTCATTCGTATTATACACAAACAAGCGCGCGGCACGGCCGGCGCGGCCGCGGCGGCGGGCGGTCCGCTGCGACTCCGGCGCGGCGTCATGTACGGAAAGCCTATCACAAAATTTTTGGAACTAAGTTCCTTATCGCACTGTACGGACTTGGCGGATGGGGGCTAGGCGAAAAAAAGTGTAAGAATTTTCCGTCACGAGTTTCCGTCACGACCCTTTCCTGGTTTGTTTGTTTAGTTGAACGCGCTAATCTCAGGAACAACTGGTAGGAATAGAAAAAAAAATTGTGTTGGATAGTCCTTTTATCTAGGAAGGCTTTAGGCTATATAACGTCACGCTACGACCAATAGGAGTGGAGCATAAATGAAAAATGTTGCAAAATCGGGGATAAATATTCATTTTACGCACGCAGCGCAGGCAAACGGAAGCTCGTTGCGTGCGCCGCGTAAACGGTTAAAGTTACGCAAAAATCATGTATGACGGAATTGTTCCCCTTTAAAAGTTCTAAAAAAAAGTCCAGGACAGCATATGTCTATCTGTTAAGGTTGACTCAATATTACCGTTTTTATGGTAATCAAATTTGTTCTATGGATGTTCTAAATATACATTGAAACGAACTTAGTTCCAACCGAGTGTTCTACGAGTGTCCACGACACTCACGCATTTTTAATTACATGTCTGGCAAGGTAAAATAAAACCTATCAATTTCGCCCTATTACCACACCGCACAGGTGACCTAATTATTAATTTTGCAATATCTTTCACAAGCCCGGCTAGCTCAGTCGGTAGAGCATGAGACTCTTAATCTCAGGGTCGTGGGTTCGAGCCCCACGTTGGGCGCAAACTTTTTGACAAAGACCATACCTGTTCTGCTGAACATAAAAGCCCAATTTGTTGAAGGAATGGCAGCGCAGTAGATAATTTTAAGCACCATGAAGCTGATCACAATAAGAAATGTAGAAAAATTACATAGGCATCTACAACTTAGTTGCTGGAAAAAGGTTGTCATACATTTATCATTTATCAACGGGATGTTACTGGCAGAGTTAATTCATAGGGTTCAGTAATAAAGCTGGAGAAACCAGACGATGAATCATCTTTCAATGCCCAGCTCACTTTAAACCAATAAGTGAACTTAATTTTGATGTTTTGCTGCATATATTGCACAGTCACGTTTCTGCCAATTATCTTGTAATACAAATGTAATGTCAAACAATTTTTATACATATATCTATAATCAATAAGAATGGAATGATTTAGGCTAAGACTGGAATGAGTCATTTATTGTCATTGTAAATCATCAGCCCGTAAAAGTCTACAGTTATTTTACCAAGTTAGGGTTACATGGGCTTACACACCTAAAACTTTGAAGAACATTCCATTAAAAGTCCTGCAAAAAGGATATTTTATAATGCCGTCGTAAGGTAGGTAGGTACCTACCTATGTAAGGAACCCTCAACTTGTTTTCCGCGTCGGCGATTGCTTCATTGACTTTTTATTTGCAGTAATCGATAACATTGCCATACGATGTGTCACATCACAACACAACACTGACTCAGTGGCATTGTTGTCTGCAACTTACTATCTAGTACTTTTGATAACTGAAAATTATTAATTACCTACCTACATAACAGGCCGAAATATATTGGCCACCTAACTTTAGTTTCAGGCAACGTTTTTAACTACTTAAAGGATGAAATTTTGTTCGAAGACCTTTCATGGTCGTTAGACAAGTAGATAGTTAAGTTATCGTATTTTCTAATTAAATAGTTTGTCTAAAGTTTCACCCTCATTATTTTATTACAATGTAAAACCTACCTAATGTTATTGTTTGCTCCAAAGCAACTGAAACTTATTTACTAACGCTATAAATAAGGTCCCTAATCCGAAATAAAATAACCTGCAAAAATACACAGAGATTATTTTATCTTTATACAGCCAAACACTATTTTTAACTCCTGCCGCTATTTTTGTTTGCGATTAGTCGCAAATCCCTAAGGATCGCGATCACAAACGAGCGCTGGTTGTATGCACGAAAGTCTGATCCTTTTTTAGGCATAAATACCTGAAAGCCGCTTTGTTAAGCGACGTTGCGTCCAATTATCCTATAATCCACGTCCACAACAGCTTTGTCCTCTAATTTTGAATCTCGAAAATCGGATTTCGTGACAATGGTTATGATCCGTTGCATAAAGCTTACCTTCCTGTGTTGTACTTTTGTACTTACGTTAAGTATAATCAGAGGGAGGTACGGATTACATTCCACATATATTACCATTATTATTTACTTTCAGTTGTTGATCTTATATCTGTCACTTCACTCACTTCTCAGATGACCCATAATGGTTGTTTCTTTTACTACCTACTGGAAAATGTTGATTTCTGTTTGTAAGTATACTTATACTTAGTAGGACTTAGCCCAGAAAAATTACGACGCTGCTTACTTCGCTGGGTCAGCTACTTCTTTGCCATATTATACTGATAAACTAGGTAAATTCGCGTCGCACTAGAGGATGCCGTCTTACTTTGAGCCACCTTTAGACATAATCATGAATCAAAGTACGGGTAAAAAAAACATAGGTGCCCGTGCCATGCCCATGCTTCGATTCAAAATATAGGTACCTATATATAACATTATAGGTACCTCCTAACAAAGTTAATGGAAAGTTAATACAAAACAACACGTGGAAGGTCTTCATCTTCTACCTTGGTCCCATGTCACTTGTTAGCCGTCGACACTTGAAGAAATTAGACCATTTTTCAAAATATGGCTATCTTGGTAATATATGTAAACGATTAGAAAAAAAAGAAAAAAAACAACGCCATCTACATTGCAATTCTGTTACTATTGTTTTTATTTTATCTAATTGTAAAAAGCGCCATCTAGCGTCGAGTAGCGATACTTTTAACGGATTAGATTTGTATCTGATAATTAAATATTCCTATAGATGGCGTTTAATTAAATTTCATTACTTAGGTATATTTTATGTTATTATTCAAGTTTGTAGTTAATGACATTATTGGAATCTGAAAAAATGGTGTGGATCCATTAATTAGCATTTATGTTTGGATGATATTCATTATTCATTAGGTACATATATCGTGTTTTATCTTTTTACAAGGTTATCAGCAGCCGAAATAGCTCAGTTGGGAGAGCGTTAGACTGAAGATCTAAAGGTCCCCGGTTCAATCCCGGGTTTCGGCAGTCTATATTTTTGATTCATCTTTATTTATGAATCGCGTCTCTGTGATCTCATTTTTAGGAGGCTTTTTAACATTCTACGCAATAGCTACTAGGTTCGTTCAGTTTTGATCCTCCCTCATCATCAAACTTACACTACAAAGCAAACGCACTTTTGAAATGTCAAGGAATCAAATTACAAAACACATAACAGCGTATGTCCACAGTGTCACTAAATATATTGCAACCAAAAGGTTTGATCACCTTCGTTAGAAAAAAAAGCAAAAAGAATTGCATCGACCGGGAATCGAACCCGGGCCGCCCGCGTGGCAGGCGAGCATTCTACCACTGAACCATCGATGCTTATACAACGTTTATTAAATACAGGATTGCTATGTTCTTTTAATTTAATTTGCAAACTGTTCATTTTATTTAAGTACAATCAAAAACACGATCAAAAAGTAGTAAAGTAGATACACCTAAATCCCATAGTTTCACTTCACATAACTAACAAACTCAAAACTCAAAAACTTAAACTCAAAGCATTTATTTCAATTAAACCATGTAAAAGAATTGTCAAAGAGTCGGTCAGTTAATCAGAAAGTTGAAGCTAGTTGCCCATTCCAAAACGTAGATGTCTATGGAGAAGAACGGGCACGAAACTCCAAGGACACTTTTTTCAAATCAAGATATTACAAAATCCTGGGTACATTATTCTTGTTCCATAAGTGAGAAAAAAAAAATATGTGTATGAAAAAGAAATCAAAATATAAGAATAATAAAAATAAGCCGTGGCAGTTAAGAGATCACCAGTCTCAACTGACGGCGCCCGTTCACGAACATGACGCGTGGATCAGCACGATCCAGCTCAACCATTTTTTTTTTGTAGGGAACCGCATGATCTAACACACGTACCACCAACAGTGAGACATTTAAGTGAGCATGACATAGTCTCAACTGCCATGCTTTCAACTCAACTTGTACATAATAATGATATTGTTGGGGTGTAATGCCCAACAGAGAACTTGTTATGTACTTGTAAGGTATGCAATGTCATTAAATGTTATGTAAATGAGTAGACTAACTATTCCCTTGACGGATTTATTGCTACTGTTTTAATTAGACAATTTGTTCTACTTAAATGCTATGTTAAAGGAATGCACAGCTAAACAATAATCATGTGCTTATATGATGATAAATGAGTGTGACGTACAAACTACCACAAAGGTCAATGTACAGCGTAGCTCGTACATATTGCCCACTCACAAAAGGTAACTGTAAAAGTGCGAACAATAAAAATGAAAATGTTATGTTAAATAATAAATGTTAAAAAAGGAGATAAAATGTAGTAGTTATTTATGATACTAGTGCGGTAAATTGGATTCTACAAACGAGTAGACGTACCATATTCGCGAGTTTGTAAATACCAATTTCCGCACGTGTGTCATACAACGTTTTTCAACACATTTGCGAGAAAACCGTACAATATCAATATAGGATTCCTCGCTTGAACTCATTTATTATTACTTTGTCTAGAAAAATCAGTCGGGAGGTCGCAACAATCTTTGACGTTTCTATTATGAAAATGGCGCCACGTGCGCGTGGTGAAAATTAGAACTACATCTTTCATCTCATTTTCTCTATAGTATTAAAATGAGACAAACTGTTTGAGCAAAAGCGCTTCCAAGGAGGTTCGATTGTTCAGCTTATTTATTCTCGTAATGTGAAACTCCTTGGTGGAATTCTTATATATTGTTTATGGAAATTAAAAGTAAACCGTAAAGGATACACACGGCGCCATACAACGGACTATGCGGTAAAACGGGTACTCAGGTGTGAGCGCCTATTTTACCGTACGTTCCGTTGGTGCCTAATTTTAAACTTTCGAACAATGTGTCAGGCACCGTAAATGTATTTTTTGAGCAAATTTGTTGAAAAAGAAATTAATCTAATCCGAGCCATAAACTATTAAATCACAACGCGCAATAGGCGACGTTGCTTTGTTGAGTGTACGTGCACTCGATAAGTGCGCTTTCAAAGTCGCTCCGTTGTCGTTTGTGACGTCAAATACAGCAATGTTGTCCACGATGCTTGCAGTCGACATCCTTCGGGGCACTGGGTTGGGAACAGATGGTCTCTCAGGTTTCTCTTGTCTCGTGCAACGTTTGCAAAGTCGGTGGTAAGCATTGTATATTGCACCTGCTGTCGCTGTTACTGTTGCTACTATGTATATGACAACATATTGGTGGACATCATGGTATGTCGCCCGATCAGAAATGATGTCTTCTGCGGTCGCGGTTTTCAATTCTTCTATCTGTTTTCCCAGATCTCGCAGTAATGAGTTTTGCTCCGTTACCGTCTCATTCTCAGGTTCGTGTTTCAAAATCGGTACCGATAGGTTTTAAGATCCGATTAATTGGAGGGATTTCCAGCGTGAGTTCTTCCACCTGGGCATGCATTATGTTCATCAGTTGCCTTTGGGAATGTACAGTGAACGTCTCACTATTCATAGTGCAGTCGCTCCCGAGTGTCATTACCCCTGCGTTGTTATGTAGTTCAGTTGAAACTTGATTCCCGCATATGACGCGTATTTTGCAAGCGTCACAGCAAAAGTATAGATAGCTGTTTATGTTGCTAAGTTCCAACCACTTGTTTTGACAGCTCTTATATTTTGTTTTGCAGCCAGACGATTCTTGTTTTTTCTTGCAGAGGCTCTCGTCAGACTGCATGTGGTATATTCGTGATCTCATGGTGCACAGCAGATTCGTACTGTCGTAGTGCATACATTGATGTAGGTCAGGCCCAGTCATCGGTAGGTATGAATCTTTTTGTATGTTAATTGCTAATAGTTCCGCTATCGGCAGTAGGGTGACCATGTCGAAGCCATTCTTTTTTGGGACAGGAATGACGTGATAAACTTCGTAGTTTTTTCTACTGATTAACGGCACTCGTATCTCAATAATTAGGTATCTCTCTGTAATTTTTGCCTTCAAGTGAAGGCAAAAATATACACCTACACTACACTACACTATACTTCTACACTTGTAGAAGTTGATATAGGCGGGAGAAATCATCTTGAATGTTGGTGATGGGAAGTCTCCGTTGAGAGCTGACCGGATATGACACTCAATTCGGCCCGTAGCTGTTCTGGCGCAATGAGGTGTAAATTCATCTTGCTATTGTAAATTTTGGTTACGGTATCCAACAGAATCTCTTGAACGTTTCTTAGGTGCTCTATAAAGCTGTTTGCAGAGATAGCAGTCATCACAAATTCGATTGATAGTTCTTGAGACTGAATTTCTTGCTGAAGGTTGCTCGTTAGCTTGTCTAGGCTTAGCAGATGGTGATTGAATAATTTGTATTGTTTTGCAATTGTTTCTTCTGATCTTTTTAGCACGTTGTATTCGGCATCTATTATAGTTGTCTGATTTTTAGACAAAAGGGCCAGATGTTTTAAATTTTCTTTGATGAGTTGTATATTCCGTTGATATTGTTCGGCGAATTGGTCATCGAATACTCCTAACAGGGAACGTGCGATTGATCCGACACCATTGATAAGGCCGCGTTTGCTTCTCATATTCACCCGACCTTGCGGATTCAGCAACATACGGTTGTAGTGGTCGAGTTCAGCGAGCGCGTGATATAATTGTAATGAAATAACCTTACATTGAGTCTTCTGTTTTAGTTTTGAACATAATTATGGTTTCGAGATGATTGTTGAATTTGGTGAACACTGTTGTACCATGCCAGTAGGGTTTGACGTCGTAATATACAACTATCTTCCACTCGTCGCGAATCAATTTCATTCCGGTGGCTTTGTCGAAATATAGATCTTGTTGCAATTCGATAAAGTTTGTTATTGTGTTTGTTGTCGCGCTTGCTGGACTCGGTAGGTATAGCAGGGTCACTAATCCGATCAAGTTGATTTTGCCTGTCTTGGCAGTTTGTTGATGTTTTGTTGTGGTCTCGTTAGTAGCTTGTTTTTTGTGTAAATTTTCGGTTTTTTGTTCAATAGAGTTTTCCTCGCTGTCTATTGGTAAAATAGATAGCTTTGTTATGGGTCTCTTTATGGAGCCGTTTCTTGTTTTCAGGCTCACGACACGAACATATCCGTGTCGTTCCCTGGGTGAAGATCTGTTATTCTGCCCATCAACCATTTTCCTGCGGGCCGCTGGTCATCATGTACAACAACCAAGTCACCAATCGTCACGGTGTTCTAAGGTTTCTGCCGCTTTGTTCTTGCTAAAAGTTGGCACAAATACTCGTTTTTCCACTTCTTCCAGATTTCCGAATATATTTTTCTAGTCAGCTCCCATCTTGTTCGGGCGTATTCTCTTGTTTCGATGACGGTTAAGCCTGACCTCCCTGTTAGAAAGTGTGCTGGCGTCAGACAGTCTAGGTCTTCCACATTTTCACTCAACGCACACAGAGGTCTGGAGTTCAGACATGCTTCTAGTTTTGTTAATATTGTGAACTCCTCGACTGTTAACTTTTGCTCACCCACCACTCGTTTTAAATGGTGTTTCAAGCTTCTTACTGCTCGTTCCCACAGTCCGCCCGCCGAAGGCCATGGAGGAGCGTTGAAATGCCACCATATGAACATCTCCGCGAGTTCCTTCTGTAGTTGTTCGTTCCTGTAGGTGTTCTCTATTTCCTCGTACTGTTCCATGAGCAGTCGATTAGCGCCGACAAAGTTCGTGCCATTATCGCTGTACATGTGGCGGGAGGCGTCTCTCCTTGCTGCCATTCTGTTAAGGGCTGCCAAAAATGCCGACCTTGTAAGATCAGAGACCAACTCAATGTGCACTGCCTTTGTTACCATGCAAACAAAGATGGCTATGTAACCTTTAGTGGTTTTAGCCCCTCTTCCTTTATTCATCTTAACATCGACGAATCCCGTGTAGTCCACTGCTGTGTGGTAGAATGGCGAGGCAGGGTTTATTCTTGCAGTCGGCAGTTCACCCATGATTTGTTGTTGTTTGGTTGGCTTGATTTTTCGGCACGTTACGCATTTTCTGACTTGCCATTTCGTGACTCGCACGTTACGCATTTTCTGACTTGCCATTTCGTGACTCGCACGCCACCGATGATCCAGTATTTTCTGCGAAGGTACGACAGGGTGAGTCGCGGTCCGCCGTGAAACGACATTTGGTGAGCTTGATCGATGAGCAAATGCGTTAGGTGACTGTCGTGAGGGATGATCATCGGATGCCTCATCTCTTCAGTTAATGTGGCGTTGTTCAATCTTCCCCCGACTCTTAGCAAGCCTTCTTGATCAATGTAAGGATTGAGAGGCAGTAACTTGGTATTTGATGTCACTCTGCTGTGTTTACGTACATGACTCGTATCTGTTTCAAATACATTTTGTTGTGTTTGTTTCACAATTGCTTTAGTTGCACGGTTCAATTCTTGCTACGTAAGGTAACTTGGTAATTGTCGATGTTTCGAGTCTAATGTTCGAACTGTTAAGTTCAATGCTCTGTGTATCCATGCGACTATTCGAATGACATGATTGATAGGGCTATGTTTTCGCAATAATTGTTCGATTATGTTGATGGTTTCTGTATTGGTTTGGACAGCATTGACTTGTTTCATTGCCATTGTTTTCATTTCTTGGTCTGACGTATAGACTTGTATGGCTAGAGTCCTCATCTCAATGGATGATAGCCAATAGGACCATGCCACCACAGTTAACTTTTCCTTCAATTGACCGGCGTACTGGCCTTGGCTTGCGGCGCCAGCGGGATTTTCACTTGACTTGACGGAATACCAACACGAACGCGGTATTACTGTGTTGATTTTTTGGACTCTATTCTCCACATCTGTTTTCCATCGTGATGGGTCACCTTGTATCCAACCCAGGACCACCATAGAATCAGTCCAGCCATAGACTCGAATTTCATGTTGATGTAAGGCTTCCTTAACCTTTTGCATTAATTTGCATAGTCGGTGCGCTCCATTTAATTCCAGTTTAGGCAATGTTGCTTTTCTTTGTGGTACACAGACAACATAGCCACGGCTAAGTTGTCTGTGGTGTGGTACAATTTTAGATGCTGAATGCTGATGCTGATGCTGTTTTTTTTTTTGGCTGAGACGAGTATAACGTCTGCTGATGGGTAAACTCGTGCGTAAATAACACACGCATAGGCATTCAGGGAGGCGTCACTGAAGCCATGTAGTTCTATAACTTGTCTTCCGTCACATCTGAGCCATCTTGGTACTTCACACAAGTTTATCGTCCTTACGTCCGCTTGTATTTTGCACCATTCTTTGTGTGTGCTCTCTGGAACTTCCTCGTCCCATTGTGCTTTGACCTCCTACACTTTTTGGAATACTTAGTAAATTTAAGGGGATATATTGAAAAGAGTATGCTTTTTCATTTTAGCGTAAACAATTTGGTGTATGTTTTATGACTACATTTCCTAGCATCCTGCAAAAGGAATACACTATACAATGAAATTTTCTGGATACAAAAAAAAATGCAAAATTCTAACTATGTTTATGTTTTTTTGAGTATTAAGGCGTAACGCATATGAGTTATTCATTGGAGTTTGCTATAAAACATAGAGAATAATCGTATTAAAGTTTAAGTAAAGGAGTTTTTGTTTTATAATACTTTTTATTTAAAAAAGACGGCATTTCGTTTTGGCACATACGTTGTTTTATTCCGAGCACACACACATTCTCGCCATCCCTTCTTTTGCCTATCAAAAGTAATGTCATCACTCTCGTTCGTTCATAAATCAGTCGCCCGGTGGGGCTGATTGAGGATGAATCTATGTAATTATTTGCAAATCGGTGCGATCTAATTTACGTGATTTAAATAATTGTGTTTACAGAAAACGTTAGGTTAAACCAAACCAAATCTATACGGGTAGTCAACAAGTCTTATAAAATTACACATGCCCGACGAGTTAGGATATCATTATGTAATTAATTTACCTACCTATTCATTGTGATGGGTTTTTGAAAACTAGACATAATACTATCAGGTAAATAATTACCTAGTTCAACATTGATTTTAGTGGATAAAGACAGGCTAGGACAGACCTACTTACTCCATCTCTTATGACATATAAATGCAACGGATGTTGTAATAAGCGATGTAAGCAACTCAGATCAGAATCAAGTGTTTCAATAAGTACCTACTTAGGTATAATTTATCTTAAATCTAGTTGTTTATTATAGACAACGCTTTATAACCAGGAAGTACTTACCTATGTAGGTATCTAATAATAACATCAAACATGAATTTCCTTTTTTTGTTAGTGATGTACTTACTATTTTACTATCTGCTTATATGGATATTATTAATAGAAATTATCTAATCGCTCCGAGAATCTTAACCTTGAATTATTATTGTCGAATATATTGCAGTATTATTTCAAGTGCAAACACTGATTTAGGGGATTTTACAGAATTATTATATTTTGGATAATTATTTATATAGGTAATAGGGTAGCTAAGCTAGCTATACTCGTAGCCTATAAGAAATAAATACATATTATACCGAATCTCACAAATAATTCTTATTAAGTATTTGCTTATATTACATTGCCATATATCTATGATTTATAGATCCATATGATCCTAGATGTACAAGGTCAAATTAAATTAGCTAGCGAAACTCTGCGGACGTGACAGATGTCGATATCTAAACATGATAACATGAAAAAGAAAATTTGTACGAGTTGTAGTAGTTAACTACGTACATTGATTTATCGAGATGGTTTGTAAGTACAGTTAGTATAGAGAAACACGTTCCACTAAGATGCACTAAGTAGTTAAGTTTATTTAAGTTAAGAGTAGGTGACAGTACTAGAGTGGAAGACGATTCTTTCTCTCAGTTGTTGATAGCTACACAGTTATAAGTTCACTATATTAATCAAGGTATTTTATTTTGCTAAATTATGACGCGCATCGTCGGCCTAAAGTAAGTTACAGAGTAAGCAGAAAAATGTGCGGCGATGAGACCGTACAAAATTAATATTGGCGTTTTTTTTGTGGGGTCACCAACCGTAGTTAGTGTAGTCACTGGAAATATAATTTTAAAAATCCGCTTTTTATTGCTTAAACTTCTCAGACGTGATGGGTATCGACATCTCAACACGAAAAAAAATAAAGAAAAACAATTTCCTCAACTCATACTTCAATTAACAACATAACCAGCAGTCGCCCAACCGTAAAAGAGTTAAAAAAAACTTTGTTGTTTTTATGTTATCGTGTTTAGACGTCGAGAACCATCCCGTCCGCAGAGTTTCGCTAGCTAATTTAATTTGACCCTGTAGATAAATAATAGCGTACCTAATTTCTCCCTAAGCCAGTTAGGAAACCTCCTAGAAACACACATATATGGTATGAGGAACAGGGTGTAAAGTTCACTCATACTCTACAGAAAAGGGAGAATCCTCCGACCAGTCGGGTGTCATGTCTGGTGGGCAACTGCCCAACGGTTGATGTTGGGACGTTGTATATATGCTAGTCGCGCGGTAAACTCTGCTTGCGCGATGCAGGATTTGCGTGACCTCAGTGTGACGTGTAGCTCGCATGGAACGGTGTAGATACCGCTACAGACTATCCGACTTTTACTAAGATTGTCAAAATCGGGGCTAAAACAGACTGGTGTGGAATAAAACTTAGGTTGATTGAAACAAGCAAAATAAGTCTGCATGGAATAACCTCGTTCGTCTTGTAGTCGCAAGCACTACTGTTGGGCATGAGGTCCTGGGTTCGATTCCCAGGTCGGGCAAAGTGTTATTGGGTTTTCCATCTGGAATTTTACTGTAGCAGCCCGGAGTCTGGATGTGTGCCCGGTTGATAGCAATAGGCTCGCCCCTATTATTACATGGGACTTAAACATGTTCTGACGAAATGTGGGTGTAGGTACTATAGGTACACCTCTGAATAACGCTTTGGAGATTACAGGCGTTATGTTATGTTATGATTAATAATAAAACTCAAAGAATTTATTTCAGTTAAACCATTTACAGGCACTTTTGAATTGTCAAACAGTCGGTCAGTTAGTCAGAAAGTTGAAGCTAGTTGCCCATTCCAAAACGTAGATCTCTATGGAGAAGAACGGGCAAGAAACTCCAAGGACACTCTTTTTAAATCAAGATATTAAAATATCGTTGGTACATTATTCTTGTTGCTTCTATATGTGAGAACAATGTAAATAAAATAAAATGTATATTATAAAACTTGAGAGGCGTCAAGGGACACCCGGATGGAACGAAGTTCCTTTCGATTAATTAGTGAAGGAATAAAATTGTTGTTGTTGTTTTATTGTTGTTTGTTGTTGTTGGGATTGTTGTTGTTGTTGTTGTTGTTGTTGTTCAATGCGAAATAGAAATGAAAATATGTGGCTTGCTTTCTATAAGAGAGAGAGAGACAGACAGAGAAACATGCGACGCCGCACAGCTTACAATAGCTTACTATAGCAAAAAGTGTCGTGACCACTTTTCGTAAGATTTTTTTCCGTCTAGCCCCCTTTCACAACGCGCGATAAGGAACTTCGTTCCAAAAAAGAAATCAAAATACAAGAATAATAAAAATAAGCAGTTAAGAGATGACCAGTCTCAACTGACGGCGCCCGTTCACGAACATGACGCGTGGATCAGCACCATCCAGCTCAAGCATTTTGTAGGGAACCGAATGATCCAACACACGCGCCACCAACAGTGAGACATTTAAGTGAGCATGACATAGTCTCAACTTCCATGCTTTCAAGTCAACATACATAATAATGATATAATAAACGAATCCATGGTACTCACATTTACAAAATTGAAAAAATGCTTCTAAATTATACAAAACTATACTTTGTAAAGGTATTTGAGTGAGGAATAAATTTTTACTACCAAAAGAAAAGACAATAATATATTAAGTATACATTAAGTAAACCTAATTTATTTGTTCTGTGGTTAACAGGTATATAGTACCTAATGAAGTAACTACGAGTATAACTGACGAACTTATGGCGTATTTGGCGATAGCATTTGGCATTGTGGTATAAAGGGGTACTAGGGGGGGAAAGGTACATGAAGACAAAAAAGAAGGGTTTTTAAACATCAGTCGCTGGACAAAAAGGGCTTTTAAAGATTAAGAGGAAGCATTTGGACAATATTAGAAGTGGGACTAACATGTTAGACACCTGTATCTATATTTTCTGCAAATAGATGATTATTTTTTTATCTACCAAGCAAGTAACTTAATTAACTAATTGAATTTACATTTTCTAATATAGTGTAGGCAGTAGTCGAAGCTGTTTATACATACATTATGTGAACACCAACGCTTCTAGAAAAATGCACAAATGGTTATCGTGTCTATAGTGGGTGAAAGATCATATCGTCTTCTATCTTTGATACAATTAATTAATCCATTCAATTCAATTCAATTCTGAAAAATGAGTCTTCGAGCCACATAGATGATGTTGAATAAGGCTTGTAAAGTCCGCAGTGAAGACTGGGGAGCTGCCCGTGGTGCAGGATAATGTGGAAGGCAAAACAGGAGGTGATCGGTCACCTAGCTATTCGTTGGACTGACTAAATTAAGATTGTAACTAATGGTCCCTTTTACGAGTGTAAATGCCAGTGTAAAATACCACCGTTCTGATCGAAGTTCTGAGTTGAGCTCCACGATTAGTGACAAATGCGTGCACTGACTGGACAGGTCCACTCATTCTGTGTGGTTTTTCCTCAAAAGACCATTTCAGACACAAATCTACATGGTCTTCACATGATCTGACCAAGATTATGCCTGGACTTTAAAAGAGACTGTGACCTCTGAGTTTGTTTCGGCCTTTCTTCTCAGAGTAGTCAGATAAGAAACGCCGACCTCATCTAGTTTTAAAAAATATGATTGACGTGTAAAAGTGTTTATACAAACCTACTCACAGAAATAAAATCATTTATCATTTACCACCACTTACTGGACCCAATCAATCTGCCTGACTTTTCCCAACTATATTGGGGTCACCTCCCAGTCTAACCGGATGCAGCTGAATGATGCATGTATGATGTTTTATACATGGAGCGACATCTGACCTCCACAGTCGTTACTAGGTTATACGATACCTCTTGGTAAGACTGGTTGTCAGACTTTTTGGGCTTCTGATTGCCCGTAACGACTGTCAAAGATCTACGAATGACAGCCGGGACCAACGACTTAACTTACTTTGCGAGGCACGGAGGGGTCTTGATATGGATGGTCACCCATCTACGAACCAACCGCGGCAAGTGTAGCTTAACCTTCGATCGATCCGTGCGGCTGAGCCGTGAGCCAGCCTCTTGACCCAAACAGTATAACATAGATGTACTGTCGATAAGAAAAAGAACTGTTTAAGCTTGTCACTAACACTGCAAAGGAAAGACCAGAGGGCCTAGACGGCCTTGACAAATGGCATTCGCTTCAGAGCGTTTCTATTTCTACAATCGCTGTCGCTTTCGCTAATGTTTCCATCATACGAATCGAAAACTAGCGATAATGCTTGTCAAAAAGTTCCACTTGGCTACGCATCTCTATGGAAGTAATCGTTCGACGCTGTCGATTCGTTTCATAGAATCGAATGATATTAACATTGTCTAGCAAATTTATTATCCTTGACTTATGATTATGTGTTATTTTGATAGCTTATGGCAACCCCATACATTTTTTGGCTTTTCTTCTAGCGTCATCGCTAATCGAATGATACTTTGTCTAGGCCCATAGGTGTCATGACAAATCAAAATGTTGAAAGCTGTGTGTGTCTGATAATGTGATTCCTTATTGCCTAGAATCGATATCTACTGATTTTAGATTAACTTTTGGTAGGTACATTACTTTTTTACCGACATAGCTTTCAGAGTAAGCAAGCTGAAGTGGCAGTGGGCTGGCCATGTTTGTCGAAGGAGAGGTGGTGATCGCGTATCGTAAGCCGTAGTATGGGATGCCGTCAGCTAGATAGACCGACGACCTTAAAAACGTGGCTGGGACAGACTGGATGCGGAAGGTCGAGGATAGGATGTTGTGCGCAGCCTGGGAGAGGCCCAGGTCCAGCAGTGGACTGCGATAGGCTGAGTTGATTGATTTACTGATATTACTTTTTTATCATTATTTACAACTTACAAGTTTTACACGTATTGGCACAACATTATGAAACTTAATACCTACGTATTAATAAGTTTATATTTATTTCATAGATATGTCGAAGAAAATAATGGAACAACAAATGTAGATAATTATAACGAGTGATAGCAGTTGAGTGTATTGATTTTTATTTGATAAGAAGTGTATTGGCCCCGACTTACGAATTGTAGGTCGTGATATGAACCCAGGCAGACACTTTACTTTGTGTATTCAATTTCTTCACTACTGCTTTCAAAACGGTGAAGGAAAACATCGTGAGGAAACCGGCATTTCCTAGAACGAAAAATTCGAAGACATGTGACTTCTACCTACCCGCACTGGGTCCACGTGGTGGATAGGCCCACTCTCACAGAGAGGAGGCCTGTGTCCCAGTAGTCAAACTCAAACTCAAAGCATACAAAATTAATTTCATATTTTTTTTCAGTTTTGCTTTTGAATTTTAAGGGGTCAGTCAGTCAGAAAAATTAAGCTAGTGGCCCATTCCAAAGCGTAGTAGGAACCTATGGAGAAGAACGGGCAAGAAACTCCATGGACACTCTTTTAAATCAACATAGTATAGTTACAAACAAAATTGGTTACATGATTCATGTTGAAATTACATAATTGGTTACATGATTAATGTTGAAATTATACATGTGAGAACGATGTAGAAAGACGTGCACGTTAAAAGCGTCCGTAATAAAAAAGATAAAAACAAAAAAATCAATTCAGAAATTAAAATAAGCCGTGGCAGCTAAGAGATGATCAGTCCCTACTGACGGAGCCCGTTCACGAACATGACATATGGATTAGCACCATTCAGCTCAACCAATTTGAAGGGAACTTCATGATCCAACACATTCGCCACCACCAGCGAGACATTTGAGTGAGCATGCTCTCAGCCGCCAGGGCACATTCAAGTCAATGAAAGACGAACCTAGTAAATGATAGCTTTATAGTAGGTACATAGTGCTCACACAAGTGCTATGCAATTATACATTATTAGAGAGATTGAATTTATATAATGCAAAGATAGTTTTTACAATCTTCAGCAGCGTCAACAGTATTTTCGAATGCTAATCAATTAATTTATGCGCCCCTGTGGAACAGGACCAGCGTTGAGCCGAGCATCTTTGTCAGCGATGTAATCCTCCAACTTAATATATGCTTGGACGCATAATGTGCATTTTACACAAGATTTAAATTTAGTTTCATTCAGTTGGAGCATGTGGGGAGGTATTTTATTGTAACATTTTAAACAGTACCCCATGAAGGATGAGTCTCCTTTAGCCACTCTAAACCTGGCTGAACTAATTGGTGCCTATTTCTAGTCCTATAGTTGTGTCTTTCACCTCTTTTACTGAAGAGATTAAAATAAACCCTGCGTAGATGATGTTTCCATGGATATATTGCCAAGGTACCGTCATGATATTAATATCTTTAAACAGTTCCCTTAGAGAATCGCGCCTGCGGAGGCAATACATTGCTCTGATGGCTCTTTTCTGCAGAATAAAAATAGACTCGATATCTGTAGCCCGTCCCAATATTAAAATACCGTAAGACATGATACTGTGAAAGTAACTGAAATAGACTAGCCTCGCGGTATCTACATTAGTAAATTGACGAATTTTTCTTACAGCATATGCAACATATGCTGCTGAACTTAGCCGACCTGCAAGAGATGTTAAATGGGGACACCATTGCAGCCTTGAGTTGAGCGTGATCCCTAGGAAAAAAGTTTTATCGACGAATTCTATTTCTCTTTATTCAATACTAGGTCACAATCACTACTTTTTTAACATTCGGTAATCCAAATCTTATGCATTTCGTTTTTTCCCATTTAATACAAAATTATTAGCAGTGAACCAATTTTGTACCTGCTGTAGGGCGTTATTTACGTCGTCAAGATTTGATGCACGTCTATTTATCTTAAATATTAGCAAATAACACCATTTGTGGCTGGTTTTTTAATCAATTTCTTTTTCTTTTCTTTTTTTCCTATCTATCAAATAGGCAGCAAAAAGTAAACGTTAACGGGGCGACGTCCTCGGGGTCCTTAGTTAAGATGGGCGTACCTCAAGGTTCAATTCTTGGCCCTTTCCTATTTCTAGTTTATATTAATGACCTGCCTTACATGATGGCTAACTTATCGAACATAATTTTATTCGCTGATGACACTTCTCTTATTTTTAAATAATAGATAGAAAAGATACGGATGTCTTCAAATAATATTTTACTTAATGCGAACAAAACTAAATGTCGTAAGTTTTCATTACCAAATGTACCCCAAGTGGGTCTAAATTTAAAACTTGATGGCAAGGAAGTAGATGTTATTACGGAAACTGTATTTCTAGGAATTACTTTAGATTCAAAATTGCAATGGGGTGCCCACATTAGAGCTCTTTCAGGTAGATTAAGTTCAGCTGCATATGCAGTAAGAAAAATAAGGCAGTTGACTGATATAGCCACTGCTAGGTTAGTATACTTTGCTTATTTCCACAGTATTATGTCTTATGGTGTTCTGCTATGGGGATCGGCAGCTGACGTAGCTTCAATTTTCATTTTACAAAAGAGGGCAATCCGCGTGATCTATAAAATGGGTCCTCGCGAGTCTCTTAGAAACAAATTCAAAGAAATTGATATACTAACTCTGCCTTCTCTTTATATCATAAAAAGTATTTTGTATGTTCGCAAAAACTTAGGACTTTTCAAAATAAGAAGCGATTTTCATAATATAAATACACGTACCAAAAATGAAATTGTAATACCCAAATTTAGATTAACTAAAATAAGCAAGTCATTTCTCATAAACAGTACCTATCCGCTTTTATAACAAGTTGCCAAAGTCAGTTACAGAACTTAGCGATGGAAAGTTCAAAACCCACATCAAACGTATACTTATCAAAAATGCATATTATAGCATTAAAGACTACGTTGAAGACAAGGAAGTTTGGCAATAATTCCTTCTGCACATGTGGCTTCCCTGGTACCACATTAACGGCATCACTAAGTAAATGTATATTAACTGTTCCCAAATTACCAAGTTTTTTGTTTCTTTTTACTTACTTCTTACACACACACATAATCTCATTATTTGACATTATATACTTCGGATTCTTATTTCAACTCCTTATTTATGGCTTTTGTGGATAGGATTTTGATTCCGATTTGTTACAGTAGTAATGGCAATCATGTCATTTAGTGTAAATAGGCTTTTATTTTTATATAGATTCTTTTATATTTTGTGAATGTGAGAATGTTGTAGACCTAACTTGTAGACTAGATTTGTGGACCTTTTTATATTTTGTCGAGTACATGTTACTTGTTGACAGACCTACACTGTCCTCCCATATCTATCAACACTGTATTGGAAACGTTGTAAAAGCCCCTTATTTTTAAAACAGTAACCGTGGAGTTTCTTGCCGGCTCTTCTCCATAGGAAACAACCAATTGGAACCGTGCACCTAGCTTCTGACGTTTCATAAAGTGCCCATGTTGGTTTATGTGAAATAAAATATTTTGATTTTGTTTTTGAAATGGGGTAGATCATTAATATATATAAAAAGCAAGGACCTAATATTGAACCTTGTGGAACACCCATTTTTAGGGTTGCATACCCAAAGGGTAAAACGGGACCCTATTACTAAGACTCCGCTGTCCGTCCATCTGTCCGTCTGTCACCAGGCTGTATCTCATGAACCGTGATAGTTAGACAGTTGAAATTTTCACAGATGATGTATTTCTGTTGCCGCTATAACAACAAATACTATAAAAACAGAATAAAATAAATATTTAAGGGGGCTCCCATACAACAAACGTTATTTTTTTAGCTCGTTTTTGGTCGATATTGATAACGGCAACAGGTAGATGCATGAAATATTCACAGAATATTTAGTTATATATTCACTTTAAAAATAATTAATTAAATTAAAATAAAATAAATATTTAAGGGGGGCTCCCATACAACAGACATGATTTTTTTGCCGTTTTTTTTTTAGATAATGGTACGGAACCCTTCGTCCGCAAGTCCAACTCGCATTCGGCCGGTTTTTACTTTTAAATCAAGTGAATTGACACCATTTATTTGGACTTGGACAGTGGGAACGTTATAGGCCGATTGTGAAAAGAGGTGTGATATATACGTTTCATAAGAGGTGGCCTATTGTTTGTTGTAATTACCAATAATGTTTTATTTTTGGGAAACTTCCAAAGGCAGGAAGTATTCGTATAAACAAAAAAAATGCTCAACAACATACTGCCTACCTACCTATACAGGTTCAAAGTAAATTAGTTGGTGAAACTCTGCAGTTCATATTACCCTATTGAATGACTATTTCATGAAATCATGACATTTGAGGGCCATTCTAACTTAAGGAGTTGTATTGCTGATTCTAATGATTATAATTCTATAAAGCCATATTTGATACGGTCGCGAATCATATTTAGATCACCATACAACCTGATACTGACCTGTAAATTTCAAAAAACCTAAGAAAATTTGAATTTCTCGGGCTACCTTGGCGCATGCCGCTTAAAATGTTCTTGGTTAAGTTCACAATCCAATGAGAAAATCTGACAGTTTGTGGTAACTTAATGTGCTGGCCCGGAACCGTGGTCCACCACGTGGGTCCAGGTAGAGCTGATTGATGGATGTCACTATATTATTTAATCTTTGGTTCTAAAACATTCTGTTTTCCTTCATGCTAATTTTATCTACTAGCTAAGACCAGAAAAACTTCCAATAAATTCAAAACAAGTTGTATGCCTTGATTTTGTTATTTTTAGAAATCAGCTTAAAAATATGTTCGTCTCGTAGCTAAAAGTATTTTCGCAAACGACTATAAGAATCTAGATATCGTATCGTTCGCCGAAATCGCAGCTAGTTATATTGTCACGTAAACTTTTATGTGTCGACTCACGAATTGAAGTGCTGTCAATAGTCGGTTTATGGGAGAAGACCGTTAACTTTTATTCCCCGGTTCACGGAATGTTGTGGTAATATTTCATAATCGAACAACTGCGCGACCCTTTGCCAGATTAAATTGCCTTTGAGTTTTAGCACTTATTCACTTCCCATAAACAGTATAGAATGGTTATAGAATTGGAATGCTTAGAATGCTATTTAGCATATACTAGCTTAAATAGAACATTTATTCAAAATCTAAATAAAAATCAAACTGCATACATAGCCTTAAGACGACCCACTGACCAGAGAAAAAAAAAGAAGAAAAACTAAAATAAAAAACCTAACCATGTCGGGGTCAGCTTCCAGCCTACCCGCATGCAGCTGAATACCATTATTTTACATGGAGCGACTGTCTATCTGACCTCCACAACCCGGTTACTGGGTAACACAATACCCCGTGGTAAGATTGGTTGACAGACTCTAAATCATTATGTATTAGATGCATTAGGTTCCTATAGACTGTCCTGTAGATGACCCAGCTCAGATGATCATTTGGTTCTTAACAAGATGAAGGGTGAACAAAATCTCTAGGACTAGCAAGTACCTTAACAACCATGTAACATATATTATTACCGTTATGGAATGCAAATAAAGATATGAATATGAATATGAATAGTGTATCTACCTACCGAAGTAGGTCCTTATAAGATGTGGGCAAAAATTTGGAAAATTCAAAAGTGCACGACTCATAAGCTCCTCCAATTCTATAAAAAATAACAAAAAAAAATGAAAATAGAGAATTAATTGATTAAAAGAGAGGATGAGATGTAATATCCAGCTAGTCAGCTATTTTTTTCGGAATTTATAACTCGGGTTTACCTATGAAAAAGTTGTAAAGTAGCAGTAAAAAAATAGTTAAAAGGTCCTTGAAAATTGTTAAACAATAACAACTTTAGACTTTGTCACGACATGAAAGAAATATTAATAAATAGATTATCTAATTTATTTACCTAGAAATCGATTATAAAATAGAACCGAAAGAAATATCAGTTCTATGTGCCATAGTTGAATTTTATAATAAATCATTTTAAAGTTTCTTAAAATTTGAATGAAAAAGAATATTTGCACACGAATCAACTTACTTTTGTACTCTTCAAGCTATATGAATAGATATAATTACAATATGTTTGAAAAAATATATTATGTTAACGTTCATCTATAAAAAAATACAAATGCGATTATAAATTTAATGGATATAAAAGATATGAATCATCTAATTTATTCATTATTATTTTTTATTTTTATTATATTGTTATATAACCGACATCGACGACATTTGTTACATATAGTGACAGTTACTTAGTAAATAGGGATTTTGCAAATTTAGGAATGTATTTTTTCCATGACGTTTTTTTCCACGCTGCACGTGATTTACCAGCACTCGTGCGACGATAAGGCCCAAAAGTTTTCGTTCTATGACTTTGTGAACATACTCGTAATAAGCTTGATGAACATGAAGATTGCAAACTTTGCTGAAGTTCATGAGGCATAATAGCTGACTGAGATTGAAACGAAAATCGTTGTTGATTTATAGAGTTACGTTGTTTTATTAACTCGAACCATTGCTGTCCTACATTTTCTTGATGTTGTTCTTGTTGTTGTTGTTGAATTCGTGAAGATTTTTGTCAATCGTTTGATTTGTTTTTTTTTACTTTAACTTTTCTTGTTTCTTTGGAGAGGTTTTCCGAAGTGCAATATAAACAATAGTTATTTGTGCAACAAGAGAGCAAAGTCGTTTTTTGCTGCGAATGCTGATTTTCGTTGAATATTTTGATTTATCGTTGAATCACGAACGTAGCGAATGATTCTAAAGTTGAATCTTGAGTGTGGCGAGGGATCCAAAGGCACGAGATGCAAACAACTTTGCTCTCGTGTAACACACCTAACTTTTCACTTCAGCAGCGAGAACACTTTAGGAAATAAAATAATAAACAGGAATAGATTGAAATAACTATTTATTGTGAATCAAAATAATTAACATTTTAGGTAGAGGCACCAATTCAATAAAATGGAACATTTTAAAAGTTAAAAGTAAAATTACTGCAATTCTGCAAATTAAAAGTAACAAATTTATTTGGCAACGTTATAGTTGCATTGAGTTGAGTTTGATTATCTGGGATTAAGGTTTCTGTTTCGGTGGCGGATTGAGAAGGAACAACGGTGAACGTTGGTGACGCTGATCGGCTTTCTGTATAAGTACACTGTGCGTCGTTGGAAGTGGATGGGCGTGGGTGAGACCAAGGATCCGGGGTCGAATTCAGACTTATTGTTTCCACTATACGCTTACAGATTTTCGACTTATTTTCTATTGAGTCTTCATTATAGCCTTCTGCAACCGTATTGGACTTCCACCCGCCGTGACGTTTTAAAGTGGTGAGATCGGCTCCTGAATCAGCCAAGAGCGTTGCCGAAGTTCTCCGAAAGCAGTGACCCGTGTATAGCTGAGGCTCTTTCTCTTCTAATAAGAGAAAAGAATCAGTTATCAGTAATTTATCTGAATGCTTTTCGATATTATTAACTGTTAGCTGTAATAGCTCGTTATTGCGACACGCTCCACTAATTCCTATGATCAGTACAACCTGTAATGAAAATATTACATAATTAATATGCATAATTTAACATTTACAGCATCTTTTACATATCGTAATAAATATTTTAACAGTATTGCTAAGCCAGACTAGGATTCATTGCGCCTCCAAAAATTTGTAGTAGGCAGTAAGTACCTACCTTTATACATAACACTCTACACACAAATTTGAATAACTAACAACATAGATTCATAGGTACCACTTACTTTAGCGGCAAGAAAATTGCAGTCCGGAGCTTCATTAAGAAATTTTTCTATGTTATGGGCCGTGATATTTTTTGACTTTTTAGCCTTATGCCTAACTGACATTCTTTTTAGAAAAGATACGAGTTTTGCGTATGTTTCAATATGCCCGTTATGTTTTGTTTTTAAAGTAGCTTTCAACATTGAGTAAATACACATTGTAGATGAACGCCTCGTCTGTGATAAGTGATAAATCAAAAAAATATGATAGCAACACCGTCGCCGAAAAACTGCTTGCGCCCTTTGTAAGTCTCCATTCATTGAAGACATGGTATGCTTTCAGATATTTCTCGCGAGACTTCTCAGGTAGGAAACTTAATTCTGCATTAATAACTTGTTGTTTTAACTCTTCCGGTGTTAAAATACTGTTCTCGTCGCTAGTTTCATATTTTTTAACTTGTTCAACTCTTTACGCCAGCCACGAAATTTTATTCCCGCTCTTTTATTTAAATTAAGGCGTGTTCGGAAATAGCACCCATGATATTTTATTATTCAAAATATATTACGTAACATTATTGAAACTAGAAATAAATATTTACAGGTTAAATATCAGTTTCATTTGCAGTAAATATTTATTTTCGTTTAAATACAACATTAAGTAAAACATTCAATAAATTACATTAAAAGACATAATTATGTTTTTGCAAAATTTCTTTAGTTAGTACGAAATTCCGAACGTGTTTGTCTTTGAGGTCGAATTCAAAATCGGAACTTCGAAAGGGCTGGTCTTTGTCTCTCTCTCTTTTTAATGGCGGTGTAGCGGTATCAACATCGCCACATGCGAGCTACACGTCATACTGACGTCACGCAAATCCTGCATCGCGCAAGCAGAGTTTACCGCGCGACTAGCATATATACAACGTCCCGACATCAACCGTCGGGCAGTTGCCCACCAGACAAAACACGCGTCTGGCCGGAGGATCCTCCCTTTTCTTTAGAGTATGAGTGAGCTTTACACCCTGTTCCTCATACCTCTATAGCGGGAAAGAGATAGAGTGTGAATGTTTCGAATTGTATGATTAACCCAAGGCTGAATAAAATATTCGCGGCGTTCTGAAAAATAAATTAAAAAGTTACTTGGTCTCACTCAGTGAGCAAAATCGCATTTTGCTCACTGATTTCAGGCAGCAAAACCTACATGTTTGAGCTACTGAAGAGAAAAAAATAATACTCGTAATATAACAAATTCAAATTAAGATAGAATAACATTTATAGTTCATTTTTTTTAATTGACTTTAGTTAAGGTGGAACCTTCAGGGTAGCCCGCGAAATTCAAATCTTGTTAGGTTTTTTGCAATTTGCAGGTCACTGTCACGTTGTATTTTGATTAAAATACGATTCGCGACCGTAGCAAATACGGCTTTATAGAATTATAATCATTATAATCAGCAATACATCTCTATAAGTTCACATTACCATATTGAATGACTATTTCATGAAATCATGTCGTTTGAGGGCAATTCTAACTTAAGGAGTTGTATTGCTGATTGTAATGATTATAATTCTGTAAAGCCATATTTGATACGGTCGCTAATCATATTTAGATCACCATACAACCTGATAATAATCTGCAAATTGCAAACAACGTAAGAAAAGAATTTCGCGGGCTACCTTGGCGCATCCCCCTTAAATAAATAAATGTTACGCGCCACATTTTTGAAGTGAATACTTCTTTACGCACGTTGAGCACTTTTGGGTGAACAAAAATCATGGAACTCGCGTCATCGTCACCGAACGCTTTCCATGAGCTATATGTATACTGTGTATATATGTGTACTTTTTAGGTTAATAAAAAGCGTGAAACTCGCGTCATCGTCACCGCACGCTTCGACGATACAATTCACAAGTTACTTAGTTTTCACTTCTATGGGCAGTCCCCAGTCTCGTACCCGCATTTTTTTTAAAATTCTGGACAACCCAATACTGCACAAGCATTGTAAACGAACCTTGTTTATTATTGTATTGTATAGACATACAACAAACGAAATGTCCAGTCGTATTTTTATATTACTAATTACAATTAAACTACGTTGAACTAGACCGTGATTTTCAAAAGGACTTAGTTTTCGATAATACTGAAGCGTTAAGAAAATGGACTTGATTAGTTAAGTTTTTCGGGCGTAATCGTGACCACGCCAGGATCCATACATACAGACACACGGACGACCACAGAATAATTTTTAAACAGATTTTTTCATTATTTTAAATAGAAAAATGCCTTTTGAAAATAACATGAGTGTTGAAGCCTAGTGTTTTTTCTTGACGTTTGTGTGAATATTATTGTACAAGTGCGATATGAAGTAAATAGATACATTTTCAGCTTAAGGAATTACGAGTACTTGTTCTTTGTAAGGCGAGAGTAGAGCACTACTTTGCTTCGCTTATGAAGCGTGCAATACCTTTGACAATCGGCCGATAGTTATAGCACGAAAAACAGGCATGCGGAGCCGTAAATAGTATGAGTTTTGCCCCTTTTTTCATGATTTTTAGATGGCAATCTAACCGACGGCCCAGCTATTGGTAGGTCACTGCCACCCATAGACATCTGCAAGACCAGAGACATTGCATATGCCAACTTGCGATCCCTGAGACAAAACATAAATATGTGCAAGGATGCTTGACGTCAGAAATGGGTATGGTGGTACAGCCATTTTTCGGACGAGCTCCAACACATAGAGCTCTACTAGGTACCTACCTCTACTACATAAAACGCTCCACAAGCCGCTACGCTCCTGTAATCTCCTGATGTAAATCATAACTTAAAGTTTGACTTACTATACCCACGTTCCAAATCCCTTACTTATTGACCTGCCCTTTTAGGCGATTGATCACTATTATAATAATTATCATTATCATAATAATGTTATTATGTTACCAGTAGCACTCTTAATAATATTTGTACTTTCCTAATGGTATGGTCCAAAAATTCACTTTATGAAAATATATACACTTGCTGTATCGCTTAATATCTCGAACACCTCGAACCTTTGACAGGGTCTGGCACGCTGGTTTACTCAGCAAGCTTCCTGCTTATGGCATCCCGGCTGATTTTTGTAGCTGGATATCAGACTTCCTTAGCGAACGGTCGATCAGAGTAGTCGTAGACGGCTGCTCCTCCGACTTTATGGCTATTGTTGCCGGAGTTCCTCAAGGGTCTGTTCTCTCTGCAACTCTTTTCCTGCTGCACATCAATGACCTACTTCAGCCTGGTATTGTTGGGTACGCAGATGACAGTACTGTTTCAGAGAGATACTTGTCCAGCGCAAAAACCAGCGGGGCCGAAGTTTGTTCCTTGAGAGAGACTATGGTAGAGCGGACAGATTTGACCTTAAGCCTTGTCTCCCAGTGGGGTGATGCCAATCTGGTCTCTTTTAATGCCACCAAAACACAGGCGTGTCTTTTTACCGCTAAAAGGAGTCAAATCAACCAATCTCCTACTTTTCGGGGTACATCTGTTAGTAGTGTATAATTGGGGGTTCTGGATCACTTGCTCTCGCTTTCGCTCGAGCGCATGATCCAGAACTCCCCAATCATACATTACTATCGTGATGTGCGATATAGTTCATAATATTGATTGAGTATTGTGTTTCATTCACAGTGGAGCGCTTGATACAGGATCTCCAATTTTTTTAATGGTCCGAGCGGTTGTCGTGTGTATTCATAAACAGGCATGGTATCGAACTGTTATAGCGAAGCAAAATTATCGCGTGAACTTAAAAATAATAAACAACAATATCATGTTCGATCGCCGCGCAGCGCTGCATTGAAACGATGTAGCGCATATTTTTTTGTATTGATGGATACAAAAACCATATTGAGAGGTCAGCTGTTACTGGAAATTGTAACTTAATGTGTAGCCGTGTGTAAAAGTAACTGTATTATGGAGATAGAGTAATTGATTATAATATAAAAGAACGTAAAAGAAAAAAGTCATAAAAGCCAAAACCAAACCGGAACAAATACTCATTTGTTCCGTGCGGGAATCGAACCCGCAACACTTTGGCACATTAATTGAAACATCTATTTTAAACCTACTATTTACATTGTGATGTAGCTAGTCGAGCTCTTAACCAATGCGCCAAACGTGTCGTCAGTGATGAGATAAAATATGTATTCAGTATTAAAGTACACAGGTACATTCGTGATATCGACATGTTTCGACTTGATTCTGCCGCCAAGCACATAGTTGTAATATTATGAAGGAAATTAAACCTTAAAGACATGAATCTATATACCTTATATAAGAGAATCTGTTTTGTATCTAGATCGTAGAGAGCCTTTGACTGCGACACAGTAAATACAAGTTTTTTGTATTTGGCTGTTTTCGCTACCCTGAGATTCAATCACAATGTCGGTAAGTAATAGTTATAACATATTAAATTATTATTATTGTTTTTTATTAATTATTATAATGTAGGCATTGTATGTAATCATACTCAAAACACAATTTATTTCTGTTTTCAGGACAATGAGGATCTTTTTAATTTTATCCCAAACAAGCAGCTCAAAGAATCTGTTACATCACGACTCAATTTGAAGAGAAAAAATGACGCGACAGGTCCTCCACAGAAACTTGAACGACAGCAAAACTACTCGTACATCAAAACCAGGGCGCCAAATACATCTTCAAGGACATGCATGATCAAAATTGAGATATACGAGTGTGATAATTTACCAGAAAAATCTTGCAAGTGCAGTGCAAATAAGTGTGTGCAATTTATAACTGAAAATGTTGTCACAAGTGATATATACTTAGATTTAGAAAACATTATTAGTGAATTCGTGAGAATATATAATTGAAATTATTTTATATATTTATTAAGTATAGAGAGAGAGATATTCAATGTAATCATTATGTTAGTACCAACGTTTGTGTTTGTTTTTTATAATTAGCATAATAAAATAGCATTTAATAATATACTTAAATAGTACAACTAATATTGTTGATTGTATCGCATAAAAACAAAAAACAAAAAAAAAACTTATTATTTCATACACATTGATGTTAGATTAGGTAAGGAATCTGTTATTTCTTAGAAGATTAATTAGGTACTCTTTTAATGAATATATTTAAAAATAAAAATTCTGTTTGTTTTCATTTTCCAATATCAATTTTCATTTCAATAAAAAATAAAAATAAAACAACTCGTAATAAGGTATTACAGAATTAGGTCGGGTGAATAATGAATGTTGGCAAATGAAACAAACAGAATATTAATTTTAAAACATATTCATTAAAAGAGTAATTAATCTTTTAAGAAATATCAGGTTCCTTACCAAATAGTAAGGAAAAAAGGTGCTTATTATAATTATACACATTGATGTTAGATTAGGTAAAGAATCTGTTATTTATTAGAAGATTAATTACTCCTTTTATGAATATATTTAAAAATTAAAATTCTGTTTGTTTCATTTCCCAACATTCAATCACCCAGCCTAATTCTGTAATATCTTATTACGAGTTCTATAACAAAAACACACTTAGAAATCCATTGCCACCTCTTTCCATTTACATTAAAATGAGCAGGATAGCTATAGCTAACACAGCCTTTACGACTTGAGAGTTTAAAGAATAAGGCGACATTTCTGTGTACATGACAAATAACTACCAGAGATCTCATTTTATTGGTTTCTTATAAGTTTGTATGTATTCCGACAGAGTTAATTGACACCTCATTCCTTTCACGATTGTCGTCTCCAGTCGCCTCCAAAAACTCTAATAAGGATAAAGTGCTGTGAAAACACTTTCCATAACTAGAGTATTCGGAAGCATTCACATTGCGACTTCAGTACGAGAAATGAATAAAATAAAATCTACTCTAGGTTCTCAAGTGATAGAGATGAAATTCTAATAACAAATATTATTTTAATTAATTTTTCGGAGTAATTATTGTTAGAAACTAACATATGACTAAGGCTTTAGGATTTAGGTCTATAAAAAGCATGTGAGAGAATTCCTTTACATTTTGTCATTGTTGTGCTGAAGTGCATTTCACTGAACAGTGAGTTTAAATTTGTTTGTGGTTGTTCACAAGTGTTGCAGAAACAGAGTATGTGAGTATTATATTTTATTTAATAAATATTTTTTCTTCGATCCTAGGACTGTAATAGTTAATTGTTTTACCACTGAAATTACTCAATTAAGTTTAGATCATATAATAGTTATTTCAAAACTATTGTACTTGTACTGCATTTGTAGTTTCATATTAATATTAATATTTTTACAAACGTTTAATAATTATTAACGTTTTATTTTTACAAACGTTTAATAATTATTAACGTTTTATTTTTACAAACGTTTATTTAATAATAATTGTGCTTCGTTGTTCTAGCATGCAATAAAAATAAGGCCTAGGTTTGATTCTTAGGTCATTTAAAGTTTTTTTTTCCTGATAAGTACTGTAAATATATTATTCCCTATTCGATGAGATTTCAAAACGTAAGAACGTAAAAACGTAAAAAGTAAGGGGGAGGGACTAACAGCACACCTCTGCCTAACCCTTTGATGAATACGGGTGCTGTTGTTTCATGTTACTAATGTTGGTAATAAAAATATTTATTGCATTTTAATAATGTTTTCAGGGCTCAGTCGATGAATAATCCTTTTTGGGTTGAAGAAGAGGACTCCACACCTTCAACGTCTGGACCAACAAAAGAAAAAAACAAGCGGCAGATCAAAAAAAAAACAGCTGTGAAGAGAGATAAGAAAGTGTCTCAGAAGAAGAAGGCTTTGCTTTCTAAAATCCTTTCGCTTCAGAACCAGAGTCTGATAGCGACGGGCCGGCAGTTGTTACAACACCAGCTCCAAAAAGAAAACGGAATACCAACGCTTCAGACTGTGAGGTAAGACATTTTTTTCAAACATGTTAAATTCCCATTTCATTTAAAACCATTCCAGTGTTTTACAGCGTGTGATTTTCTCCATCAAAATTATACTTATTTGTGGACACAAGTGTTTAAATAGACCTTTTCTAATAGATAATAGATTATAGTTATGGTAACGGTAGATTCAAGAACGTGGAAGTCTGGAGTTTATCTATTATATTTTTTTTACATATCTATTTTTTTTTTACTTATCTATTTTTTAATTACTCGCCCTCACGCATTATTATTTTTAATTAAAACTAGTCATCTTATGTATTTCAGGATGAATCGTCTCGACCGCTGATCCGTGCTACCACTCTGAAGAACTGCTTCACTCAGCGGGTGGCTGATGGTTATACCTTCCAATCAAACCCGGACAGGGTTGGAAAGTATTATTTTGAATTAAGAGTTTATAACACGGGTGAAGTGGAAAAACTTACTCCAAATGAACGTTGGAAACAGTCTCTTGTAGCATTAAAATTATCAATAGAATAGAGAATATTTATTTGATTTATAATAATTATTTTACATGTACTTTTTCAGAGTTTCGATGTAAAATCGAAATTGAAACTTGAGATATTAAAAAACCCGAATTAAGAAATTCTGAAATTAAGAACAGAGAAATAAAAAACGGAGAAATTAAGAACTGAGAAATTAAAAACTGAGAAATTATGAACTGAGAAATTAAAAACTTAGAAATTTTAAATATGAGAATTTACCAACTTTTAAATAAAAATTGGATGACTGAGATAAAAAAAAACATTTAGTAAAAATAGGTTTTTATAAAATTTAAAATAAGTGTAATGAACATGTTTTTTTTTTTGTAAAGACTAATATTTATGTTTCAAAGTTATCAGCACACAGTAGAACAAATATTCATATATCTAATCGATTGCTCTGCTCAGAATGATGTAAAATCGAAATTGAAACCTGAGAAATTAAAAAAACCGAAATAAGAAATTCTGAAATTAAGAACTGAGAAATAAAAAACTGAGAAATTAAGAACTGAGAAATTAAAAACTGAGAAATTAAGAACTGAGAAATTATGAACTGAGAAATTAAAAACTTAGAAATTTTAAATATGAGAATTTACCAACTTTTAAATAAAAAATGGATTACTGAGATAAAAAAAAACATTTAGTAAAAATAGCTTTTTATAAAATTTAAAATAAGTATAATGAACATGTTTTTTTTTTTGTAAATACTGTAATTATTATGTTTTCAAAATTATCAGCACACAGTAGAACAAATATTCATATATCTAATCGATTGCTCTGCTCCGAATTCGAAAATATTCAAATTATTGCTATTGCTTTTAGAAATAGAATCATAAGTATAAAGTGAATCCACTTAAATCTAGTGAAGTAACAATAACTCCAGAAACGTTTTTATTTCAAATTTCAAAGTCAGTATGTGATATTATCAATCTTATGATTCAAAAACATAAAGCAATTAAAGTCAATTTTGAATTATTTGTGTCATACATTTTGCCAAAAAATAATGAAAGCTCTATGAAATCTTTCAACACCAAATATGAGATAGCAGTTCCGAATACAAATGTTTATAACATGTATTTTAAATGCTCTGAAAAATTATTATTTAGAGTTTGAACTTGCCGAATCTGGTTGGGCTATTAATTCTATAAACCATTTGGAAATAAACATAAACAAGTGCAATCCTTTAAGAGCTGGAACATACTTAGAATTGCCTACGGTTATAAAAAACACAAAGTCATGTTTGAATATACACAACAATGCCAATCATTGTTTTTTGTGGTGTATTATTGCCCAGATGTTTCCAAAAAGATTGAATGCTAATAGAACGCAATCGTACCCACACTATACGTTGCTTTTAAAAATAAATGATATGTCTTTTCCGCCATGTTTCGATGATATTAAAATATTTTAGAAAAATAATCCTTGTATAAGTGTGAATGTTTATGGTCTTGAAGCTAATAATCATGTAACTGGTCCTCTATTTTTTGACACGTGAACGAAAGCTTATACATGTCAATTTGTTGTACATAACTAAAGATGATAAAGTCCATTTTTGTTTAATGTTATAAGATCTAAAAATCATCAAGTTTTTACACAAAAATTGAATAAACTCACACTTAATAGTGATGACGATAAAAGGCAGATAACTGAAGGTTGTTCCAACACTTTGCCTTGGGGGGCATTATAGTTCAATACTTTAATACTTGTCGGATTACTGTATTCGTTCTACTGTGCTAAAACTATAGTTTAAGTTAAAAAAGCTAATTACAAATGATTTAAATGTGTAAAAAGTATGTAATCGAATAAAAAAATGTAATAAATGAATGTTACTATAATCAATAAATGAATAATCGATATTTATTTTCTTTTCTTTTCCTTTTCCGAAAGATTTTCCCTCTTATAAACACTGTGTATAGATTATGTCATGGTTAATGTTAATTTTTTTTTTTATGTCTATTAGCTTGTCATAACTATATGCAGTGTTTATTATTAAGAGGTATCATACAGGATCAAATTAAATTAGCTAGAGAAACTCCTCAGATGTGATGGGTATCGATACCTAAACATGATAAAACAAAAGAAAACAGATTTTCTCAACTCATACTTCAAGTACCAGCACAACCAGCGGTCGAGGACCCCAAATAAAAAATAAAAAAATATCTTCTTTTTTTTGTTTTTATATCGATGTGTTTAGATATCGATACCCATCACGTCTGTGGAGTTTCTCGTTCGTTAGCTAATTTAATTTGACCCCTGTATACTAACTTATTAGGTGAATAATAAAAAAAAACATTATGTAGAATCAATTTTAATTTTATTGTTTCGCCTTCAATTAAATAAACTCGACCAATAATAATAACTAATAAACAATAACTTATAAACTGCATTTAAGGTCTGCATGTGGGTGAACTTAATTTTTTAACTATTTTACCGACGAGATATTCTGCTTCATCCATAATTTCATCGTAATTGTCCTTGACTAAATACTGAACATTCACACAAGCACAATCACTATCACTGCGATCAACACGATTTATTAAATTATTGTCATTTAAATCACAAATAGATATTTTGATTAAATGGTGTGCTTTTCCTGGATCCTTGCGAATTACGTAAGATGTAGACGGTGTATCCAATAGCTTGGGCAGGGTAATTTTAGAAGTTAATTTCAACTTCTTGTTTTTTCTTTTTATTGGACTTTCTTGAGTATCCTTGACTTTATCCTGCTGATTTTCCTGGAACTCAGTTTGTTCAACATTGTCCCCAGTAAATTCTTGAGTAAAATAGAATGACTTAATAACATCATCAACAATATCAAGGCCTTCCATTTTCTGAAAAAAAAAAAAAAAAAAGATAAAATTAATTTCCATTTTCTTTTATATTTAATTAACATTATTTTTATTATTAGACTTGACAAATTTATTAGTTACTTACAATCTTAAATAGATGAATGGACGATTAAAGATAATTTAATAATAATTTTAAAAAAACTCGTCCACTACGAACACTGTGACGGACACTGTCGCTGTGTAACTCAGTCGAGGACACGACTCTTAATAACGACCCAGGTCCAAACCCGTTGCTAGAATACTGTGCTCGCAAGTCACATATTCATATATAAAGGATAGTAAGTAATGAAAATAAATAATAGGCAAGATGAAGTTGATCAAACAACCCATATCCTTGAACGTGAATAATATCAATTTCAATGACTCAGCTCGTCAGATTAGACATAGTGCTTTATTGCCTAATACAATTCGCTGCATAATATGTGGACCCTCGAACTGTGGTAAAACAAACGTTATGATCAGTTTACTGCTGCATGAAAATGGGCTTAAATTTAAAAATCTTTATCTTTACTCGAAAACTACTTTCCAGCCAAAATATCGGTTTTTAAGTGAAGTATTAAGAAGAGTACCTCAGATACAGTTCAATGAGTTCAATGACGACAAAGATGTTATAGCTCCGAATGAAGCTTTAACAAATTCTGTATTTATTTTTGATGATGTTATGTGTGAAAAGCAAATAAACATTCGTAATTATTTCTCTATGGGAAGACATAAGCAAATTGACTGCTTTTATTTATCACAAACCTACTCAAAAATTCCGAAACAGTTGCTACGTGATAATGCTAATTTTCTTATAATATTTAAACAAGATGATGTGAACTTAAAGCATATCTATGAAGAACATGTAAATTCTGATCTGCTGTGGAATCAGTTTAAAGAAGTTTGTAAAACTGTTTGGAGTAACCCTTATAATTTTCTACTTATTAATAAAGAGTCGGCATTAAATAATGGGAGGTACAGACAGAATTTTGATATTTTTTTAAACTTTGAATGAAGGTACATACTTATAAATGAATTACATACATAAATGCTGTTAGTATTATTCCTTGTTTAGCTGAATACAGTTGTTATTTATTGTAAGATGGACAAAAATATTAAAATGGAATTAGTGAAGTCTGTCGACTCCATAAAGAATAAAATAAAACAAATGAAAAATCAGGAACATACAATGAACTTGTCGCTTGATAAAATGCTAAAACCTGTCACAAATCCTCTAAAAACTCTTGTTGAATCTAATAGATGTGCAGAAAAAATAAAAATAAATGAAAATCCAACTTTAAATAATTCTGAAGGAATCGAATTCGATGAAAAGAATACTAGCTCATCTACAAAGCTCAATGACTGTTACGATCCAAAACTAAATTCTACCCAATTCGTCAAACAAAATGCTAAAAAGGAATCGATAGATAATTTAGAAATGTCATTAGAGGATGATGATATCTTTGGTATTTATGACGGTGTTAGTATACCGTTTGGAATTAGAAGTGAAAATAAAACTCTATTGATGGGTAATTCAGCAGTATCATTTTCTAAAATTGATAGTTTGAATAACGATACAATCGTTTTAATTAAAATCGGTGACAAAGCTTACAATTTAACAGTTGGTCTAAAAGAACTTTTACTCCGAAGAAAACCCGATTTAAAGTTAATATCGAGCGAAGATAAACTTGTCTATAAGGATATGTTACACTATACAAATGCACATAAAAGAGATTTTAATCCTAAAGGTCAAATAAGAGGTGACAAAGGTACAAAATATTGTAAAATAATAAAACCTCTATTTTCCGAATTGTCAAACGATGTTATACATGCTCACACTAAACTTGGAGGAAAATTACCAACGTTAAAAAAATACAAAAACAACACCGACTTGGTATATTGGGATGATCCTAACGAATTAGTCGAGAGATTGAAACTATTAGTAGCTTCAAGAGATGCTGGCAATACAAACCATGATAATGAAATTTTATCGATAATTGAAGAATTAAAAGAAGCTGACATAATTAAAGAATAAATAGTCGTAATAATATGCTTTACATTCAGTATTGTACATGGATTCAAGACAAATGTACTGAATTCTGACCATGAGCAAAGCCGATGTGGTAAACGAAATTCATAAAAATGCAAGGGTAAACTTTCCCCGAAGACATGTTATTATGAAAGATATAGACGACCTGTGGCAAGCAGATTTAATTGATATGCAATCAATTTCAAAAGAAAATAAAAATTACAGATTTATTCTTACCGTTATCGATACATTTTCGAAATATGCTTGGGCCTTTCCTCTGAGAAGTAAAACCAAAGATGATGTATGTAACTCATTCAAAGTTTTGTTGGCTACAGGGCGTGTTTCAAAAAACCTCCAAACAGATAATGGAACAGAATTTTATAATAATAAATTTCAAAAGCTTATGAAATCTAATCATATTAACCACTATTCAACCTTTTCAACAAAAAAGGCTTCAATAGTTGAAAGATTTATCAGAACTTTGAAATCTAAACTGTATAAGGAATTCAGTTTAAAAGGCAGCTATAATTGGGTAGATAGTACCCTTAATGATGTTATATATAAATACAATCACACTTACCATCGGACAATTCATGAAATTCCTGCTAATGTGGATAACATGAATAAAAAACGTATATTAGAAAGGTATTTAAGGTCGGTAAAAAATGAAAGAATAAAAAGCAAGTATAAAGTGGGTGATTATGTACGTATCAGTAAATACAAAGGAACATTTGAAAAAGGATATACCCCCAACTGGTCGACAGAAATATTTAAAATTCGAAAAATACAAAATACAACTCCTATTACCTACTTAATTGAAGATACAATCAGAAGTCAACCTATTTTAGGAGCATTTTACTTACAAGAGCTTCAAAAGACAAAATATCCTAATGTATATCTAGTCGAGAAAGTTCTTAGAAGAAAAGGAAACAGGGTTTTAGTAAAATGGTTAGGTTTATCTTCTGCTGAAAACAGTTGGATTGATAAATCGAATGTAGTAATATAAATAAAAATAACTTTACTAACCGTATAAGTATTTATTAAAGTGTTCAATCCAGATTCATTAGTCTTATGATGTGTATTGGAGAGAGTAGTCTTCTCAATTGGCTTATAAACAATTTACCATTTGAATTACACTTACCAGGATACAATTATTGTGGTCCTGGTACAAAATTAATTAAAAGGCTTACACGTGGAGACGAAGGTATTAATAAATTAGACGAACATTGCAAAGAACACGACATTGCCTATCTCAAATCATCAAACTTAAAGAATCGTCACAGAGCTGATTTAATTTTGTTGAAAATGGCAAAAGAGCGAGCAGTTGCCTCGGATGCAAGTGTAAGCGAGAAAATCGCAGCACGCTTAGTAAGCAAGACAATGTCTACAAAAATTAAAACTGGTTCCGGCCTAAAAAAAAATAGAAAAAAGTGCTTTCAAAAACTTACACCTGGAAAAGGGTTAAAAAACAAATTTAAAAATGTTATCACTAAAACGAAAAGACACATGAAAAAACTAAAACCAAAATGCAAAAAAGTGGCAATAGAATTAGCTATGGCCGCAGCCAGAGAATTAGCTGATGATTCATCCATAAAACTTCCTCGTGTTATTCCTATACCAAAAACTGGTGGTGTATTACCTTTGATTCCTATTTTTGCTGGATTATCAGCAGTGGGAGCAATAGCAGGCGGTGCAGCAGGTATTACCAAAACCATAAATGAATTCAAGATGGCTAAAAAGCTGTTGGTTGAATCGAAGAGACACAATGAAAAAATGGAAGCTCTCTGCATTGGGAAAGGACTACACCTTAAACCACATAAAAACGGGCTTGGAATTTATGTATCGAATGAAAAAAACTAAGATATCGGCTACCCAAACGAGCCCTAACTAACTTCGACATTTTGAAGTATGGAACTAATATTCCATATTTTAGAGGAGTCTTTATGAGAGATGAACTTCCTAAATACCCGTTTAAAAAAGAATGTGGAGTTATTAATTTAGATAGTTCAAAAGATCCTGGCTCTCATTGGGTAGCCTATGCAAAATACAATGATTATATTGAGTACTTTGACAGTTACGGAAATCTTAAGCCTCCAAAAGAATTTATAAAATACGGAGGTACTAAAGTCCACTATAATTATGAAAATATACAACGCGATCATCCTTTCAATTGCGGACATCTCTGTTTAATTTTTCTAAGGAATTTTTGGAGTAGTCTAGGGATAAAATAAACAGGATCTTCTGAAACAGTCCAGTATGCAAGCATGTCTACCACAGTTACCATCTCTGGAAATAAATCTGATTTGGTGTCATACTTTCAACCTCCACTGCATTTATCCGATCAATACGAGTGCGGTTTGTTATACTTTTCAGTGTTAAATTCAAGATCAAATGTGTCCATCAATAGCAGCAGTCTATCTGTAATCAGAATTGAATGTGATCTTGTACACAGTTCGTACTGCAACGGACTACCAACTCATTTTATTCATGAATTTGTATTTGATACTGCTCCGGGTCATCAGTGCATAGAAATACCACGAAACGTTATTTACTTTCCAGTGAACAAAAATATAATTTCATCTATATCTGTTAGAATTGTTGATCAATTTGGTTATTGTATTAACTTTGGTGACGAATTCAATATTCAACTACGTCTTCATTTAAGAAAAACAAAATGATACTATATTATAAAAACACTCCTGTGAAAATAAAACGTATTATTCCTTCAACGACCACTAAGGTGAATAGACGTAAGAAAAAAGTTAAGAAATTGACTGAAGCAAATAAAGGTTTTCTTAGAGCCCTAGGTTTTAAAGTATGAATATACTCCAGATTACAGAATTACCGCATTTCGATAGTTCGATCGAAAGTTATGAAATCCATTCATATAATCCCTACAATAACAGCTTTAGAGAAAACGATGAAATCAGAATCCCCATACATCAGCAAGACATATACGTGCTACCATCAGCCAGTTCAATTTACATCGAAGGCCAAGCGAAGCTGTTCGGTAAAGATGGGAATCCGATCAAGAAAACTGTTACGTTCACTAATAACCCTGTTATGTCTTTGTTTCAAGACATCAGGTACGAAATGAATGGTATTGAAATAGATCGTATAAAAAATTCTGGAATAACGTCAACAATAAAATCATACATCTCATTAAATGAAGCTGAAAATAAAGTTGCTGCGTTATGGGGTTGGAATTTAAACGGATTCCAAAGTGATGGGCATTTTAGTTTAGTGATACCGCTAAATAAGATTTTAGGGTTTGCAGAGGATTACAATAAAATCGTTATAAATTGTAAACATGAACTTATATTGAATAGAAGTAACTCTAACTTAAACAGCGTTATTCTTACTGATGATGTTGCTCATTTTCAAATAGATATACAAAGAGTTCAATGGAGGGTGCCACACATAAAAGTGTCAGATCGAGAACGATTAACACTTTTAAAGCATTTAGAAAGAGATAAACCCATTCAGATGGCTTTTAGAAATTGGGATTTATATGAATATCCTTTATTACCTAAAACCACAAAACATTCTTGGTCAGTTAAGACTGCTTCACAATTGGAAAAGCCTAGATATGTAATTTTTTGCTTACAAACTAACAGAAAAAATAATAAAACTAAAGACATATCTCTATTCGATCATTGCGAGGTGACAAACGTTACGCTCTTCTTAAATTCTCAATATTATCCTTATGAGCCTTTGGGTTTAAAGTTTTCTGACAACAAATACAGTATATTATATGAAATGTATGTGAAATTTCGTCAGTCGTATTACAACTGTCCAGTAGACCCGTTGCTCGATCTAAAGGACTTCAAAGAAAAAGCTCCCCTGTTTATCTTAGACTGCTCAAGGCAAAACGATAGTCTAAAATCAGGTCCAGTAGACGTACGCATAGAAATTGAATGTTCAACGCCAATACCAGATAAGACTACTGCATATTGTTTGATTATAAACGATCGACTTGTGGAATACAAACCTCTCAGCAACATTGTGCGCAGGTTATCATGATTGCTATTGTGGATATTCAAGGCTTTAAAACAGAAACAAATGAATTTATAATAAAAGAAATCGCTATATTATATAATAAAACATTACAAGTGTTTTTATTTAAGCCACCATTTCCATTTGAAAAATTAACGAAACAAGAAAAAAAACAAGTTAGTTGGATTGAACGTAACAGAAAGATATATTGGTGTGAAGGATTTATTCCATATTCCAATTACCAGAATTTTATTGCTGATATTTTAAGAGATAAATGTGTCTATGTTAAAGGTTCAGAAAAAGTCTTGTGGTTAAAAAATATATTAGAAAACAGTAATAGTAACATATTTAATTTAGAAGATAAAGGTTGTTCTAGTTTGTTAAGTCTGCACCATCAATATAAATATTCTCAAGATTTGTATAGTTGTATTTATCATGACTCTGTATGTGCTTTAAAAAATGTATTGTGTTTAAATAAATGGTGCTATGATAATAAAATTATAAAATAAACTTTTTTTTGTTTAATTTCTTTATTTTTGGTAAACCGTTTCCTATCCCTCCCAATCTCTTCAACGTCGTCAAATCGTTATAAGCTGCTGACTGTAACTAGACGATGTCATTATGCAGTTATCTGTAAAACGGAGAAGCATGTCTCATAATAAATACAAACCTCGATATGACATGTATAATACTTATAAAATGCGTCAATTTTCATTTAACTATTACTGGGCAACGGCTGATTCAAAGAAAATATTAGTGATGGAAATGGCTGACGCTGGATTCTTTTACTGTGGCAATAGTATAAATGATAAAGCAGCATGTTTTTCATGTGGAGGTGTTATAGAAGATTGGGAGATTTATGACGATCCTTGGATGCAACATGCTATAAATTTTCCTCAATGTTTTTATTTGAACGCTGTGAAAGGAAGAGAGTATATATTTAATACGCGTATCTGCATCGCAGCATTAGACTCCTAGCATTGCAGTGTAATAGATAGATCTTAAGTATATAACTAAGTAATAAATAACACAAATATTTACTGCACCACGAGAGATACAATT